>OZ020130.1:4800000-6000000 GCA_963971185.1 Bombus muscorum
CCGAAGGTGTACAGAACCCGTTGCTCCCTTTGCTTGTTGTAATGGAAGTACCATTTTTGGGGGGTTGGCAGAGAGCAACTGGTTCTTACACATCATAATATCCTGATATACGGCCCCTATTGAAGCAATTAAAAAGCCGGAAATGTCCGGAAAAGGCGGAAGGTGTACAGAACCCGTTGCTCCGTATGCTCGTTGTAATGGGCGTAGCATTTTTCGGGGATTGGCAGCGCGCAACGAGTTCTCTCACATCATAATATCCTGCGATACGACCCATTTTGAAACAATTAAAAAGCCGGAAATGTCCGGAAAATGCCAAAGGTGTACAGAACCCGTTGCTCCGTATGCTCGTTGTAATGGGCGTACCATTTTTCGGGGATTGGCAGCGTGCAGCGAGTTCTCACACCTCATAATATCCTGCGATACGACCCATTTTGAAACTATTAAAAAGCCGAAACTGGTCGGAAAAGGCAGAATATGTACAAAACAGGATTCTCCGCATGCTCGTTGTAATGGAAGTACCATTCTTCGGGGATTGGCAGCGCGCAACGAGTTCTCTCACATCATAATATCCTGCGATACGACCCATTTTGAAACAATTAAAAAGCCGGAAATGTCCGGAAAATGCCAAAGGTGTACAGAACCCGTTGCTCCGTATGCTCGTTGTAATGGGCGTACCATTTTTCGGGGATTGGCAGCGTGCAGCCAGTTCTCACACCTCATAATATCCTGCGATACGACCCATTTTGAAACTATTAAAAAGCCGAAACTGGCCGGAAATGGCCGAATATGTACAAGACAGGATTCTCCGCATGCTCGTTGTAATGGAAGTACCATTCTTCGGGGATTGGCAGCGCGCAACGAGTTCTCTCACATCATAATATCCTGCTATACGGCCCGTTTTTAATCACATAAAATGCCGGAGATGTCCGGAAAAGGTCGAAGGTGTACAGAACCCAATGCTCCGTTTGCTCGTTGTAATGGAAGTACCATTTTTGGGGTGTTGGCAGAGAGCAACTGGTTCTTACACATCATAATATCCTGATATACGGCCCATTTTGAAACAATTAAAAAGCCGGGAATATCCGGAAAAGGCCGAAGGTGTACAGAACCCGTTGCCCGTATGCTCGTTGTAATGGAATTACCATTTTTGGGGGATTGGCAACGCTCAACGCGTTTTTACCTATCATAATATCCTGCGATACGACTCATTTTGAAACTATTAAAAAGCCGAAACTGGCCGGAAAAGGCCGAATATGTACAAGACAGGATTCTCCGCATGCTCGTTGTAATGGAAATACCATTCTTCGGGGATTGGCTGCGCGCAACGAGTTCTCTCACATCATAATATCCTGCGATACGACCCATTTTGAAACAATTAAAAAGCCGAAACTGGCCGGAAAAGGCCGAAAATGTACAAGACAGGATTCTCCGGATGCTGGTTGTATTGGAAGTACCATTCTTCGGGGATTGGCAGCGCGCACCGTGTTCTCTCACATCATAATATCCTGCTATTCTGCCCGTTTTTGATCACTTAATATGCCGGAAATGTCCGGAAAAGGCCGAAGGTGTACAGAACCTGATGCTCCGTATGCTCGTTGTAAGGGGCGTACCATTTCTCGGGGATTGGCAGCGCGTAACGTGTTCTCTCACATCATAATATCCTGATATACGGCCCATTTTGAAGCAATTAAAAAGCCGGAAATGTCCGGAAAAGGCCGAAGGTGTACAGAACCCGTTGCTCCGTATGCTCGTTGTAATGGGCGTACCATTTTTCTGGAATTTCCAGCGTGCAGCCAGTTCTCACACCTCATAATATCCTGCGATACGAACCATTTTGAAACTATTAAAAAGCCGAAACTGGCCGGAAATGGCCGAATATGTACAAGACAGGATTCTCCGCATGCTCGTTGTAATGGAAGTACCATTCTTCGGGGATTGGCAGCGCGCAACGAGTTCTCTCACATCATAATATCCTGATATACGGCCCATTTTGAAACAATTAAAAAGCCGGAAATGTCCGGAAAAGGCCGAAGGTGTACAGAACCCGTTGCTCCCTTTGCTTGTTGTAATGGAAGTACCATTTTTGGGGGGTTGGCAGAGAGCAACTGGTTCTTACACATCATAATATCCTGATATACGGCCCCTATTGAAGCAATTAAAAAGCCGGAAATGTCCGGAAAAGGCGGAAGGTGTACAGAACCCGTTGCTCCGTATGCTCGTTGTAATGGGCGTAGCATTTTTCGGGGATTGGCAGCGCGCAACGAGTTCTCTCACATCATAATATCCTGCGATACGACCCATTTTGAAACAATTAAAAAGCCGGAAATGTCCGGAAAATGCCAAAGGTGTACAGAACCCGTTGCTCCGTATGCTCGTTGTAATGGGCGTACCATTTTTCGGGGATTGGCAGCGTGCAGCGAGTTCTCACACCTCATAATATCCTGCGATACGACCCATTTTGAAACTATTAAAAAGCCGAAACTGGTCGGAAAAGGCAGAATATGTACAAAACAGGATTCTCCGCATGCTCGTTGTAATGGAAGTACCATTCTTCGGGGATTGGCAGCGCGCAACGAGTTCTCTCACATCATAATATCCTGCGATACGACCCATTTTGAAACAATTAAAAAGCCGGAAATGTCCGGAAAATGCCAAAGGTGTACAGAACCCGTTGCTCCGTATGCTCGTTGTAATGGGCGTACCATTTTTCGGGGATTGGCAGCGTGCAGCCAGTTCTCACACCTCATAATATCCTGCGATACGACCCATTTTGAAACTATTAAAAAGCCGAAACTGGCCGGAAATGGCCGAATATGTACAAGACAGGATTCTCCGCATGCTCGTTGTAATGGAAGTACCATTCTTCGGGGATTGGCAGCGCGCAACGAGTTCTCTCACATCATAATATCCTGCTATACGGCCCGTTTTTAATCACATAAAATGCCGGAGATGTCCGGAAAAGGTCGAAGGTGTACAGAACCCAATGCTCCGTTTGCTCGTTGTAATGGAAGTACCATTTTTGGGGTGTTGGCAGAGAGCAACTGGTTCTTACACATCATAATATCCTGATATACGGCCCATTTTGAAACAATTAAAAAGCCGGGAATATCCGGAAAAGGCCGAAGGTGTACAGAACCCGTTGCCCGTATGCTCGTTGTAATGGAATTACCATTTTTGGGGGATTGGCAACGTTCAACGCGTTTTTACACATCATAATATCCTGCGATACGACTCATTTTGAAACTATTAAAAAGCCGAAACTGGCCGGAAAAGGCCGAATATGTACAAGACAGGATTCTCCGCATGCTCGTTGTAATGGAAATACCATTCTTCGGGGATTGGCTGCGCGCAACGAGTTCTCTCACATCATAATATCCTGCGATACGACCCATTTTGAAACAATTAAAAAGCCGAAACTGGCCGGAAAAGGCCGAAAATGTACAAGACAGGATTCTCCGGATGCTGGTTGTATTGGAAGTACCATTCTTCGGGGATTGGCAGCGCGCACCGTGTTCTCTCACATCATAATATCCTGCTATTCTGCCCGTTTTTGATCACTTAATATGCCGGAAATGTCCGGAAAAGGCCGAAGGTGTACAGAACCTGATGCTCCGTATGCTCGTTGTAAGGGGCGTACCATTTCTCGGGGATTGGCAGCGCGTAACGTGTTCTCTCACATCATAATATCCTGATATACGGCCCATTTTGAAGCAATTAAAAAGCCGGAAATGTCCGGAAAAGGCCGAAGGTGTACAGAACCCGTTGCTCCGTATGCTCGTTGTAATGGGCGTACCATTTTTCGGGGATTGGCAGCGTGCAGCGAGTTCTCACACCTCATAATATCCTGCGATACGACTCATTTTGAAACTATTAAAAAGCCGAAACTGGCCGGAAAAGGCCGAATATGTACAAGACAGGATTCTCCGCATGCTCGTTGTAATGGAAGTACCATTCTTCGGGGATTGGCAGCGCGCAACGAGTACTCTCACATCATAATATCCTGCTATACGGCCCGTTTTTAATCACATAAAATGCCGGAGATGTCCGGAAAAGGCCGAAGGTGTACAGAACCCGATGCCCCGTTTGCTCGTTGTAATGGAAGTACCATTTTTCGGGGATGGGCAGCGTGCAGCGAGTTCTCACACCTCATAATATCCTGCGAAACGACTCATTTTGAAACTATTAAAAAGCCGAAACTTGCCGGAAAAGGCCGAATATGTACAAGACAGGATTCTCCGCATGTTCGTTGTAATGGAAGTACCATTCTTCGGGGATTGGCAGCGCGCAACGAGTTCTCTCACATCATAATATCCTGATATACGGCCCACTTTGAAACAATTAAAAAGCCGGAAATGTCCGGAAAAGGCCGAAGGTGTACAGAACCCGTTGCTCCCTTTGCTCGTTGTAGTGGGCGTACCATTTTTCGGGGATTGGCAGCGTGCAGCGAGCTCTCACACCTCATAATATCCTGCGATACGACTCATTTTGAAACTATTAAAAAGCCGAAACTGGCCGGAAAAGGCCGAATATGTACAAGACAGGATTCTCCGCATGCTCGTTGTAATGGAAGTACCATTCTTCGGGGATTGGCTGCGCGCAAACGAGTTCTCTCACATCATAATATCCTGCGATACGACCCATTTTGAAACAATTAAAAAGCCGAAACTGGCCGGAAAAGGCCGAAATTGTACAAGACAGGATTCTCCGGATGCTGGTTGTATTGGAAGTACCATTCTTCGGGGATTGGCAGCGCGCACCGTGTTCTCTCACATCATAATATCCTGCTATTCTGCCCGTTTTTGATCACTTAATATGCCGGAAATGTCCGGAAAAGGCCGAAGGTGTACAGAACCTGATGCTCCGTATGCTCGTTGTAAGGGGCGTACCATTTCTCGGGGATTGGCAGCGCGTAACGTGTTCTCTCACATCATAATATCCTGATATACGGCCCATTTTGAAGCAATTAAAAAGCCGGAAATGTCCGGAAAAGGCCGAAGGTGTACAGAACCCGTTGCTCCGTATGCTCGTTGTAATGGGCGTACCATTTTTGGGGGGTTGGCAGAGAGCAACTGGTTCTTACACATCATAATATCCTGATATACGGCCCCTATTGAAGCAATTAAAAAGCCGGAAATGTCCGGAAAAGGCCGAAGGTGTACAGAACCCGTTGCTCCGTATGCTCGTTGTAATGGGCGTAGCATTTTTCGGGGATTGGCAGCGCGCAACGAGTTCTCTCACATCATAATATCCTGCGATACGACCCATTTTGAAACAATTAAAAAGCCGGAAATGTCCGGAAAATGCCAAAGGTGTACAGAACCCGTTGCTCCGTATGCTCGTTGTAATGGGCGTACCATTTTTCGGGGATTGGCAGCGTGCAGCGAGTTCTCACACCTCATAATATCCTGCGATACGACCCATTTTGAAACTATTAAAAAGCCGAAACTGGTCGGAAAAGGCCGGATATGTACAAAACAGGATTCTCCGCATGCTCGTTGTAATGGATGTACCATTTTTCGGGGATTGGCAGTGTGCAGCGAGATCTCACACATCATAATATCCTGCGATACGACCCTTTTTTAAACAATTAAAAAGCCGGAAATATCCGGAAAAGGCAGAAGGTGTACAGAACCCGTTGCTCCGTATGCTCGTTGTAATGGAAGGACCATTTTTGGGGGATTGGCAACGCTCAACGCGTTTTTACACATCATAATATCATGCTATTCGGCCCATTTTTGATCACTTAAAATGCCGGAAATGTCCGGAAAAGGCCGAAGATGTACAGAACCTGATGCTCCGTATGCTCGTTGTAAGGGGCGTACCATTTTTCGGGGATTGGCAGCGCGCAACGAGTTCTCTCACATCATAATATCCTGATATACGGCCCATTTTGAAACAATTAAAAAGCCGGAAATGTCCGGAAAAGGCCGAAGGTGTACAGAACCCGTTGCTCCCTTTGCTTGTTGTAATGGAAGTACCATTTTTGGGGGGTTGGCAGAGAGCAACTGGTTCTTACACATCATAATATCCTGATATACGGCCCCTATTGAAGCAATTAAAAAGCCGGAAATGTCCGGAAAAGGCCGAAGGTGTACAGAACCCGTTGCTCCGTATGCTCGTTGTAATGGGCGTAGCATTTTTCGGGGATTGGCAGCGTGCAGCGAGATCTCACACATCATAATATCCTGCGATACGACCCTTTTTGAAACAATTAAAAAGCCGGAAATATCCGGAAAAGGCCGAAGGTGTACAGAACCCGTTGCTCCGTATGCTCGTTGTAATGGAAGGACCATTTTTGGGGGATTGGCAGCGTGCAGCGAGTTCTCACACCTCATAATATCCTGCGAAACGACTCATTTTGAAACTATTAAAAAGCCGAAACTTGCCGGAAAAGGCCGAATATGTAAAAGACATGATTCTCCGCATGCTCGTTGTAATGGAAGTACCATTCTTCGGAGATTGGCAGCGCGCAACGAGTTCTCTCACATCATAATATCCTGCTATACGGCCCATTTTGAAACCATTAAAAAGCCGGAGATGTCCGGAAAAGGCCGAAGGTGTACAGAACCTGATGCTCCGTATGCTCGTTGTAATGGAAGTACCATTCTTCGGGGATTGGCAGCGCGCAACGAGTTCTCTCACATCATAATATCCTGCGATACGACCCATTTTGAAACAATTAAAAAGCCGGAAATGTCCGGAAAATGCCAAAGGTGTACAGAACCCGTTGCTCCGTATGCTCGTTGTAATGGGCGTACCATTTTTCGGGGATTGGCAGCGTGCAGCGAGTTCTCACACCTCATAATATCCTGCGATACGACCCATTTTGAAACTATTAAAAAGCCGAAACTGGTCGGAAAAGGCAGAATATGTACAAAACAGGATTCTCCGCATGCTCGTTGTAATGGATGTACCATTTTTCGGGGATTGGCAGCGCGCAACGAGTTCTCTCACATCATAATATCCTGATATACGGCCCATTTTGAAACAATTAAAAAGCCGGAAATGTCCGGAAAATGCCAAAGGTGTACAGAACCCGTTGCTCCGTATGCTCGTTGTAATGGGCGTACCATTTTTCGGGGATTGGCAGCGTGCAGCCAGTTCTCACACCTCATAATATCCTGCGATACGACCCATTTTGAAACTATTAAAAAGCCGAAACTGGCCGGAAATGGCCGAATATGTACAAGACAGGATTCTCCGCATGCTCGTTGTAATGGAAGTACCATTCTTCGGGGATTGGCAGCGCGCAACGAGTTCTCTCACATCATAATATCCTGCTATACGGCCCGTTTTTAATCACATAAAATGCCGGAGATGTCCGGAAAAGGTCGAAGGTGTACAGAACCCAATGCTCCGTTTGCTCGTTGTAATGGAAGTACCATTTTTGGGGGGTTGGCAGAGAGCAACTGGTTCTTACACATCATAATATCCTGATATACGGCCCATTTTGAAACAATTAAAAAGCCGGGAATATCCGGAAAAGGCCGAAGGTGTACAGAACCCGTTGCCCGTATGCTCGTTGTAATGGAATTACCATTTTTGGGGGATTGGCAACGCTCAACGCGTTTTTACACATCATAATATCCTGCGATACGACTCATTTTGAAACTATTAAAAAGCCGAAACTGGCCGGAAAAGGCCGAATATGTACAAGACAGGATTCTCCGCATGCTCGTTGTAATGGAAATAGCATTCTTCGGGGATTGGCTGCGCGCAACGAGTTCTCTCACATCATAATATCCTGCGATACGACCCATTTTGAAACAATTAAAAAGCCGAAACTGGCCGGAAAAGGCCGAAAATGTACAAGACAGGATTCTCCGGATGCTGGAGGTATTGGAAGTACCATTCTTGGGGGATTGGCAGCGCGCACCGTGTTCTCTCACATCATAATATCCTGCTATTCTGCCCGTTTTTGATCACTTAATATGCCGGAAATGTCCGGAAAAGGCCGAAGGTGTACAGAACCCGATGCCCCGTTTGCTCGTTGTAATGGAAGTACCATTTTTCGGGGATGGGCAGCGTGCAGCGAGTTCTCACACCTCATAATATCCTGCGAAACGACTCATTTTGAAACTATTAAAAAGCCGAAACTTGCCGGAAAAGGCCGAATATGTACAAGACAGGATTCTCCGCATGCTCGTTGTAATGGAAGTACCATTCTTCGGGGATTGGCAGCGCGCAACGAGTTCTCTCACATCATAATATCCTGATATACGGCCCACTTTGAAACAATTAAAAAGCCGGAAATGTCCGGAAAAGGCCGAAGGTGTACAGAACCCGTTGCTCCCTTTGCTCGTTGTAGTGGGCGTACCATTTTTCGGGGATTGGCAGCGTGCAGCGAGCTCTCACACCTCATAATATCCTGCGATACGACTCATTTTGAAACTATTAAAAAGCCGAAACTGGCCGGAAAAGGCCGAATATGTACAAGACAGGATTCTCCGCATGCTCGTTGTAATGGAAGTACCATTCTTCGGGGATTGATTGCGCGCAAACGAGTTCTCTCACATCATAATATCCTGCGATACGACCCATTTTGAAACAATTAAAAAGCCGAATCTGGCCGGAAAAGGCCGAAATTGTACAAGACAGGATTCTCCGGATGCTGGTTGTATTGGAAGTACCATTCTTCGGGGATTGGCAGCGCGCACCGTGTTCTCTCACATCATAATATCCTGCTATTCTGCCCGTTTTTGATCACTTAATATGCCGGAAATGTCCGGAAAAGGCCGAAGGTGTACAGAACCTGATGCTCCGTATGCTCGTTGTAAGGGGCGTACCATTTCTCGGGGATTGGCAGCGCGTAACGTGTTCTCTCACATCATAATATCCTGATATACGGCCCATTTTTAAGCAATTAAAAAGCCGGAAATGTCCGGAAAAGGCCGAAGGTGTACAGAACCCGTTGCTCCGTATGCTCGTTGTAATGGGCGTACCATTTTTCTGGAATTTCCAGCGTGCAGCCAGTTCTCACACCTCATAATATCCTGCGATACGAACCATTTTGAAACTATTAAAAAGCCGAAACTGGCCGGAAATGGCCGAATATGTACAAGACAGGATTCTCCGCATGCTCGTTGTAATGGAAGTACCATTCTTCGGGGATTGGCAGCGCGCAACGAGTTCTCTCACATCATAATATCCTGATATACGGCCCATTTTGAAACAATTAAAAAGCCGGAAATGTCCGGAAAAGGCCGAAGGTGTACAGAACCCGTTGCTCCCTTTGCTTGTTGTAATGGAAGTACCATTTTTGGGGGGTTGGCAGAGAGCAACTGGTTCTTACACATCATAATATCCTGATATACGGCCCCTATTGAAGCAATTAAAAAGCCGGAAATGTCCGGAAAAGGCCGAAGGTGTACAGAACCCATTGCTCCGTATGCTCGTTGTAATGGGCGTAGCATTTTTCGGGGATTGGCAGCGCGCAACGAGTTCTCTCACATCATAATATCCTGCGATACGACCCATTTTGAAACAATTAAAAAGCCGGAAATGTCCGGAAAATGCCAAAGGTGTACAGAACCCGTTGCTCCGTATGCTCGTTGTAATGGGCGTACCATTTTTCGGGGATTGGCAGCGTGCAGCGAGTTCTCACACCTCATAATATCCTGCGAAACGACTCATTTTGAAACTATTAAAAAGCCGAAACTTGCCGGAAAAGGCCGAATATGTAAAAGACATGATTCTCCGCATGCTCGTTGTAATGGAAGTACCATTCTTCGGAGATTGGCAGCGCGCAACGAGTTCTCTCACATCATAATATCCTGCTATACGGCCCATTTTGAAACCATTAAAAAGCCGGAGATGTCCGGAAAAGGCCGAAGGTGTACAGAACCTGATGCTCCGTATGCTCGTTGTAATGGAAGTACCATTCTTCGGGGATTGGCAGCGCGCAACGAGTTCTCTCACATCATAATATCCTGCGATACGACCCATTTTGAAACTATTAAAAAG
Organism: Bombus muscorum; assembly: GCA_963971185.1. Lineage (NCBI taxonomy): Eukaryota > Metazoa > Arthropoda > Insecta > Hymenoptera > Apidae > Bombus > Bombus muscorum. The sequence continues at coordinate 4,809,964 of OZ020130.1, forward strand.
CCGAAACTGGTCGGAAAAGGCAGAATATGTACAAAACAGGATTCTCCGCATGCTCGTTGTAATGGATGTACCATTTTTCGGGGATTGGCAGCGCGCAACGAGTTCTCTCACATCATAATATCCTGATATACGGCCCATTTTGAAACAATTAAAAAGCCGGAAATGTCCGGAAAATGCCAAAGGTGTACAGAACCCGTTGCTCCGTATGCTCGTTGTAATGGGCGTACCATTTTTCGGGGATTGGCAGCGTGCAGCCAGTTCTCACACCTCATAATATCCTGCGATACGACCCATTTTGAAACTATTAAAAAGCCGAAACTGGCCGGAAATGGCCGAATATGTACAAGACAGGATTCTCCGCATGCTCGTTGTAATGGAAGTACCATTCTTCGGGGATTGGCAGCGCGCAACGAGTTCTCTCACATCATAATATCCTGATATACGGCCCGTTTTTAATCACATAAAATGCCGGAGATGTCCGGAAAAGGTCGAAGGTGTACAGAACCCAATGCTCCGTTTGCTCGTTGTAATGGAAGTACCATTTTTGGGGGGTTGGCAGAGAGCAACTGGTTCTTACACATCATAATATCCTGATATACGGCCCATTTTGAAACAATTAAAAAGCCGGGAATATCCGGAAAAGGCCGAAGGTGTACAGAACCCGTTGCCCGTATGCTCGTTGTAATGGAATTACCATTTTTGGGGGATTGGCAACGCTCAACGCGTTTTTACACATCATAATATCCTGCGATACGACTCATTTTGAAACTATTAAAAAGCCGAAACTGGCCGGAAAAGGCCGAATATGTACAAGACAGGATTCTCCGCATGCTCGTTGTAATGGAAATACCATTCTTCGGGGATTGGCTGCGCGCAACGAGTTCTCTCACATCATAATATCCTGCGATACGACCCATTTTGAAACAATTAAAAAGCCGAAACTGGCCGGAAAAGGCCGAAAATGTACAAGACAGGATTCTCCGGATGCTGGTTGTATTGGAAGTACCATTCTTCGGGGATTGGCAGCGCGCACCGTGTTCTCTCACATCATAATATCCTGCTATTCTGCCCGTTTTTGATCACTTAATATGCCGGAAATGTCCGGAAAAGGCCGAAGGTGTACAGAACCTGATGCTCCGTATGCTCGTTGTAAGGGGCGTACCATTTCTCGGGGATTGGCAGCGCGTAACGTGTTCTCTCACATCATAATATCCTGATATACGGCCCATTTTGAAGCAATTAAAAAGCCGGAAATGTCCGGAAAAGGCCGAAGGTGTACAGAACCCGTTGCTCCGTATGCTCGTTGTAATGGGCGTACCATTTTTCGGGGATTGGCAGCGTGCAGCGAGCTCTCACACCTCATAATATCCTGCGATACGACTCATTTTGAAACTATTAAAAAGCCGAAACTTGCCGGAAAAGGCCGAATATGTACAAGACAGGATTCTCCGCATGCTCGTTGTAATGGAAGTACCATTCTTCGGGGATTGGCAGCGCGCAACGAGTACTCTCACATCATAATATCCTGCTATACGGCCCGTTTTTAATCACATAAAATGCCGGAGATGTCCGGAAAAGGCCGAAGGTGTACAGAACCCGATGCCCCGTTTGCTCGTTGTAATGGAAGTACCATTTTTCGGGGATGGGCAGCGTGCAGCGAGTTCTCACACCTCATAATATCCTGCGAAACGACTCATTTTGAAACTATTAAAAAGCCGAAACTTGCCGGAAAAGGCCGAATATGTACAAGACAGGATTCTCCGCATGCTCGTTGTAATGGAAGTACCATTCTTCGGGGATTGGCAGCGCGCAACGAGTTCTCTCACATCATAATATCCTGATATACGGCCCACTTTGAAACAATTAAAAAGCCGGAAATGTCCGGAAAAGGCCGAAGGTGTACAGAACCCGTTGCTCCGTATGCTCGTTGTAATGGAAGGACCATTTTTGGGGGATTGGCAGCGTGCAGCGAGTTCTCACACCTCATAATATCCTGCGAAACGACTCATTTTGAAACTATTAAAAAGCCGAAACTTGCCGGAAAAGGCCGAATATGTAAAAGACATGATTCTCCGCATGCTCGTTGTAATGGAAGTACCATTCTTCGGAGATTGGCAGCGCGCAACGAGTTCTCTCACATCATAATATCCTGCTATACGGCCCATTTTGAAACCATTAAAAAGCCGGAGATGTCCGGAAAAGGCCGAAGGTGTACAGAACCTGATGCTCCGTATGCTCGTTGTAATGGAAGTACCATTCTTCGGGGATTGGCAGCGCGCAACGAGTTCTCTCACATCATAATATCCTGCGATACGACCCATTTTGAAACTATTAAAAAGCCGAAACTGGTCGGAAAAGGCAGAATATGTACAAAACAGGATTCTCCGCATGCTCGTTGTAATGGATGTACCATTTTTCGGGGATTGGCAGCGCGCAACGAGTTCTCTCACATCATAATATCCTGATATACGGCCCATTTTGAAACAATTAAAAAGCCGGAAATGTCCGGAAAATGCCAAAGGTGTACAGAACCCGTTGCTCCGTATGCTCGTTGTAATGGGCGTACCATTTTTCGGGGATTGGCAGCGTGCAGCCAGTTCTCACACCTCATAATATCCTGCGATACGACCCATTTTGAAACTATTAAAAAGCCGAAACTGGCCGGAAATGGCCGAATATGTACAAGACAGGATTCTCCGCATGCTCGTTGTAATGGAAGTACCATTCTTCGGGGATTGGCAGCGCGCAACGAGTTCTCTCACATCATAATATCCTGATATACGGCCCGTTTTTAATCACATAAAATGCCGGAGATGTCCGGAAAAGGTCGAAGGTGTACAGAACCCAATGCTCCGTTTGCTCGTTGTAATGGAAGTACCATTTTTGGGGGGTTGGCAGAGAGCAACTGGTTCTTACACATCATAATATCCTGATATACGGCCCATTTTGAAACAATTAAAAAGCCGGGAATATCCGGAAAAGGCCGAAGGTGTACAGAACCCGTTGCCCGTATGCTCGTTGTAATGGAATTACCATTTTTGGGGGATTGGCAACGCTCAACGCGTTTTTACACATCATAATATCCTGCGATACGACTCATTTTGAAACTATTAAAAAGCCGAAACTGGCCGGAAAAGGCCGAATATGTACAAGACAGGATTCTCCGCATGCTCGTTGTAATGGAAATACCATTCTTCGGGGATTGGCTGCGCGCAACGAGTTCTCTCACATCATAATATCCTGCGATACGACCCATTTTGAAACAATTAAAAAGCCGAAACTGGCCGGAAAAGGCCGAAAATGTACAAGACAGGATTCTCCGGATGCTGGTTGTATTGGAAGTACCATTCTTCGGGGATTGGCAGCGCGCACCGTGTTCTCTCACATCATAATATCCTGCTATTCTGCCCGTTTTTGATCACTTAATATGCCGGAAATGTCCGGAAAAGGCCGAAGGTGTACAGAACCTGATGCTCCGTATGCTCGTTGTAAGGGGCGTACCATTTCTCGGGGATTGGCAGCGCGTAACGTGTTCTCTCACATCATAATATCCTGATATACGGCCCATTTTGAAGCAATTAAAAAGCCGGAAATGTCCGGAAAAGGCCGAAGGTGTACAGAACCCGTTGCTCCGTATGCTCGTTGTAATGGGCGTACCATTTTTCGGGGATTGGCAGCGTGCAGCGAGCTCTCACACCTCATAATATCCTGCGATACGACTCATTTTGAAACTATTAAAAAGCCGAAACTGGCCGGAAAAGGCCGAATATGTACAAGACAGGATTCTCCGCATGCTCGTTGTAATGGAAGTACCATTCTTCGGGGATTGGCAGCGCGCAACGAGTACTCTCACATCATAATATCCTGCTATACGGCCCGTTTTTAATCACATAAAATGCCGGAGATGTCCGGAAAAGGCCGAAGGTGTACAGAACCCGATGCCCCGTTTGCTCGTTGTAATGGAAGTACCATTTTTCGGGGATGGGCAGCGTGCAGCGAGTTCTCACACCTCATAATATCCTGCGAAACGACTCATTTTGAAACTATTAAAAAGCCGAAACTTGCCGGAAAAGGCCGAATATGTACAAGACAGGATTCTCCGCATGCTCGTTGTAATGGAAGTACCATTCTTCGGGGATTGGCAGCGCGCAACGAGTTCTCTCACATCATAATATCCTGATATACGGCCCACTTTGAAACAATTAAAAAGCCGGAAATGTCCGGAAAAGGCCGAAGGTGTACAGAACCCGTTGCTCCCTTTGCTCGTTGTAGTGGGCGTACCATTTTTCGGGGATTGGCAGCGTGCAGCGAGCTCTCACACCTCATAATATCCTGCGATACGACTCATTTTGAAACTATTAAAAAGCCGAAACTGGCCGGAAAAGGCCGAATATGTACAAGACAGGATTCTCCGCATGCTCGTTGTAATGGAAGTACCATTCTTCGGGGATTGGCTGCGCGCAAACGAGTTCTCTCACATCATAATATCCTGCGATACGACCCATTTTGAAACAATTAAAAAGCCGAAACTGGCCGGAAAAGGCCGAAATTGTACAAGACACGATTCTCCGGATGCTGGTTGTATTGGAAGTACCATTCTTCGGGGATTGGCAGCGCGCACCGTGTTCTCTCACATCATAATATCCTGCTATTCTGCCCGTTTTTGATCACTTAATATGCCGGAAATTTCCGGAAAAGGCCGAAGGTGTACAGAACCTGATGCTCCGTATGCTCGTTGTAAGGGGCGTACCATTTCTCGGGGATTGGCAGCGCGTAACGTGTTCTCTCACATCATAATATCCTGATATACGGCCCATTTTGAAGCAATTAAAAAGCCGGAAATGTCCGGAAAAGGCCGAAGGTGTACAGAACCCGTTGCTCCGTATGCTCGTTGTAATGGGCGTACCATTTTTCTGGAATTTCCAGCGTGCAGCCAGTTCTCACACCTCATAATATCCTGCGATACGAACCATTTTGAAACTATTAAAAAGCCGAAACTGGCCGGAAATGGCCGAATATGTACAAGACAGGATTCTCCGCATGCTCGTTGTAATGGAAGTACCATTCTTCGGGAATTGGCAGCGCGCAACGAGTTCTCTCACATCATAATATCCTGATATACGGCCCATTTTGAAACAATTAAAAAGCCGGAAATGTCCGGAAAAGGCCGAAGGTGTACAGAACCCGTTGCTCCCTTTGCTTGTTGTAATGGAAGTACCATTTTTGGGGGGTTGGCAGAGAGCAACTGGTTCTTACACATCATAATATCCTGATATACGGCCCCTATTGAAGCAATTAAAAAGCCGGGAATGTCCGGAAAAGGCCGAAGGTGTACAGAACCCGTTGCTCCGTATGCTCGTTGTAATGGGCGTAGCATTTTTCGGGGATTGGCAGCGCGCAACGAGTTCTCTCACATCATAATATCCTGCGATACGACCCATTTTGAAACAATTAAAAAGCCGGAAATGTCCGGAAAATGCCAAAGGTGTACAGAACCCGTTGCTCCGTATGCTCGTTGTAATGGGCGTACCATTTTTCGGGGATTGGCAGCGTGCAGCGAGTTCTCACACCTCATAATATCCTGCGATACGACCCATTTTGAAACTACTAAAAAGCCGAAACTGGTCGGAAAAGGCCGGATATGTACAAAACAGGATTCTCCGCATGCTCGTTGTAATGGATGTACCATTTTTCGGGGATTGGCAGCGTGCAGCGAGATCTCACACATCATAATATCCTGCAATACGACCCTTTTTTAAACAATTAAAAAGCCGGAAATATCCGGAAAAGGCAGAAGGTGTACAGAACCCGTTGCTCCGTATGCTCGTTGTAATGGAAGGACCATTTTTGGGGGATTGGCAACGCTCAACGCGTTTTTACACATCATAATATCATGCTATTCGGCCCATTTTTGATCACTTAAAATGCCGGAAATGTCCGGAAAAGGCCGAAGATGTACAGAACCTGATGCTCCGTATGCTCGTTGTAATGGATGTACCATTTTTCGGGGATTGGCAGCGTGCAGCGAGTTCTCACACCTCATAATATCCTGCGATACGACCCATTTTGAAACTATTAAAAAGCCGAAACTGGTCGGAAAAGGCAGAATATGTACAAAACAGGATTCTCCGCATGCTCGTTGTAATGGATGTACCATTTTTCGGGGATTGGCAGCGTGCAACGAGTTCTCTCACATCATAATATCCTGCGATACGACCCATTTTGAAACAATTAAATAGCCGGAAATGTCCGGAAAATGCCAAAGGTGTACAGAACCCGTTGCTCCGTATGCTCGTTGTAATGGGCGTACCATTTTTCGGGGATTGGCAGCGTGCAGCGAGTTCTCACACCTCATAATATCCTGCGATACGACCCATTTTGAAACTATTAAAAAGCCGAAACTGGTCGGAAAAGGCAGAATATGTACAAAACAGGATTCTCCGCATGCTCGTTGTAATGGATGTACCATTTTTCGGGGATTGGCAGCGCGCAACGAGTTCTCTCACATCATAATATCCTGATATACGGCCCATTTTGAAACAATTAAAAAGCCGGAAATGTCCGGAAAATGCCAAAGGTGTACAGAACCCGTTGCTCCGTATGCTCGTTGTAATGGGCGTACCATTTTTCGGGGATTGGCAGCGTGCAGCCAGTTCTCACACCTCATAATATCCTGCGATACGACCCATTTTGAAACTATTAAAAAGCCGAAACTGGCCGGAAATGGCCGAATATGTACAAGACAGGATTCTCCGCATGCTCGTTGTAATGGAAGTACCATTCTTCGGGGATTGGCAGCGCGCAACGAGTTCTCTCACATCATAATATCCTGCTATACGGCCCGTTTTTAATCACATAAAATGCCGGAGATGTCCGGAAAAGGTCGAAGGTGTACAGAACCCAATGCTCCGTTTGCTCGTTGTAATGGAAGTACCATTTTTGGGGGGTTGGCAGAGAGCAACTGGTTCTTACACATCATAATATCCTGATATACGGCCCATTTTGAAACAATTAAAAAGCCGGGAATATCCGGAAAAGGCCGAAGGTGTACAGAACCCGTTGCCCGTATGCTCGTTGTAATGGAATTACCATTTTTGGGGGATTGGCAACGCTCAACGCGTTTTTACACATCATAATATCCTGCGATACGACTCATTTTGAAACTATTAAAAAGCCGAAACTGGCCGGAAAAGGCCGAATATGTACAAGACAGGATTCTCCGCATGCTCGTTGTAATGGAAATACCATTCTTCGGGGATTGGCTGCGCGCAACGAGTTCTCTCACATCATAATATCCTGCGATACGACCCATTTTGAAACAATTAAAAAGCCGAAACTGGCCGGAAAAGGCCGAAAATGTACAAGACAGGATTCTCCGGATGCTGGTTGTATTGGAAGTACCATTCTTCGGGGATTGGCAGCGCGCACCGTGTTCTCTCACATCATAATATCCTGCTATTCTGCCCGTTTTTGATCACTTAATATGCCGGAAATGTCCGGAAAAGGCCGAAGGTGTACAGAACCTGATGCTCCGTATGCTCGTTGTAAGGGGCGTACCATTTCTCGGGGATTGGCAGCGCGTAACGTGTTCTCTCACATCATAATATCCTGATATACGGCCCATTTTGAAGCAATTAAAAAGCCGGAAATGTCCGGAAAAGGCCGAAGGTGTACAGAACCCGTTGCTCCGTATGCTCGTTGTAATGGGCGTACCATTTTTCGGGGATTGGCAGCGTGCAGCGAGCTCTCACACCTCATAATATCCTGCGATACGACTCATTTTGAAACTATTAAAAAGCCGAAACTGGCCGGAAAAGGCCGAATATGTACAAGACAGGATTCTCCGCATGCTCGTTGTAATGGAAGTACCATTCTTCGGGGATTGGCAGCGCGCAACGAGTACTCTCACATCATAATATCCTGCTATACGGCCCGTTTTTAATCACATAAAATGCCGGAGATGTCCGGAAAAGGCCGAAGGTGTACAGAACCCGATGCCCCGTTTGCTCGTTGTAATGGAAGTACCATTTTTCGGGGATGGGCAGCGTGCAGCGAGTTCTCACACCTCATAATATCCTGCGAAACGACTCATTTTGAAACTATTAAAAAGCCGAAACTTGCCGGAAAAGGCCGAATATGTACAAGACAGGATTCTCCGCATGCTCGTTGTAATGGAAGTACCATTCTTCGGGGATTGGCAGCGCGCAACGAGTTCTCTCACATCATAATATCCTGATATACGGCCCACTTTGAAACAATTAAAAAGCCGGAAATGTCCAGAAAAGGCCGAAGGTGTACAGAACCCGTTGCTCCCTTTGCTCGTTGTAGTGGGCGTACCATTTTTCGGGGATTGGCAGCGTGCAGCGAGCTCTCACACCTCATAATATCCTGCGATACGACTCATTTTGAAACTATTAAAAAGCCGAAACTGGCCGGAAAAGGCCGAATATGTACAAGACAGGATTCTCCGCATGCTCGTTGTAATGGAAGTACCATTCTTCGGGGATTGGCTGCGCGCAAACGAGTTCTCTCACATCATAATATCCTGCGATACGACCCATTTTGAAACAATTAAAAAGCCGAAACTGGCCGAAAAAGGCCGAAATTGTACAAGACAGGATTCTCCGGATGCTGGTTGTATTGGAAGTACCATTCTTCGGGGATTGGCAGCGCGCACCGTGTTCTCTCACATCATAATATCCTGCTATTCTGCCCGTTTTTGATCACTTAATATGCCGGAAATGTCCGGAAAAGGCCGAAGGTGTACAGAACCTGATGCTCCGTATGCTCGTTGTAAGGGGCGTACCATTTCTCGGGGATTGGCAGCGCGTAACGTGTTCTCTCACATCATAATATCCTGATATACGGCCCATTTTGAAGCAATTAAAAAGCCGGAAATGTCCGGAAAAGGCCGAAGGTGTACAGAACCCGTTGCTCCGTATGCTCGTTGTAATGGGCGTACCATTTTTCTGGGATTTCCAGCGTGCAGCCAGTTCTCACACCTCATAATATCCTGCGATACGAACCATTTTGAAACTATTAAAAAGCCGAAACTGGCCGGAAATGGCCGAATATGTACAAGACAGGATTCTCCGCATGCTCGTTGTAATGGAAGTACCATTCTTCGGGAATTGGCAGCGCGCAACGAGTTCTCTCACATCATAATATCCTGATATACGGCCCATTTTGAAACAATTAAAAAGCCGGAAATGTCCGGAAAAGGCCGAAGGTGTACAGAACCCGTTGCTCCCTTTGCTTGTTGTAATGGAAGTACCATTCTTCGGGGATTGGCAGAGAGCAACTGGTTCTTACACATCATAATATCCTGATATACGGCCCACTTTGAAACAATTAAAAAGCCGGAAATGTCCAGAAAAGGCCGAAGGTGTACAGAACCCGTTGCTCCCTTTGCTCGTTGTAGTGGGCGTACCATTTTTCGGGGATTGGCAGCGTGCAGCGAGCTCTCACACCTCATAATATCCTGCGATACGACTCATTTTGAAACTATTAAAAAGCCGAAACTGGCCGGAAAAGGCCGAATATGTACAAGACAGGATTCTCCGCATGCTCGTTGTAATGGAAGTACCATTCTTCGGGGATTGGCTGCGCGCAAACGAGTTCTCTCACATCATAATATCCTGCGATACGACCCATTTTGAAACAATTAAAAAGCCGAAACTGGCCGAAAAAGGCCGAAATTGTACAAGACAGGATTCTCCGGATGCTGGTTGTATTGGAAGTACCATTCTTCGGGGATTGGCAGCGCGCACCGTGTTCTCTCACATCATAATATCCTGCTATTCTGCCCGTTTTTGATCACTTAATATGCCGGAAATGTCCGGAAAAGGCCGAAGGTGTACAGAACCTGATGCTCCGTATGCTCGTTGTAAGGGGCGTACCATTTCTCGGGGATTGGCAGCGCGTAACGTGTTCTCTCACATCATAATATCCTGATATACGGCCCATTTTGAAGCAATTAAAAAGCCGGAAATGTCCGGAAAAGGCCGAAGGTGTACAGAACCCGTTGCTCCGTATGCTCGTTGTAATGGGCGTACCATTTTTCTGGGATTTCCAGCGTGCAGCCAGTTCTCACACCTCATAATATCCTGCGATACGAACCATTTTGAAACTATTAAAAAGCCGAAACTGGCCGGAAATGGCCGAATATGTACAAGACAGGATTCTCCGCATGCTCGTTGTAATGGAAGTACCATTCTTCGGGAATTGGCAGCGCGCAACGAGTTCTCTCACATCATAATATCCTGATATACGGCCCATTTTGAAACAATTAAAAAGCCGGAAATGTCCGGAAAAGGCCGAAGGTGTACAGAACCCGTTGCTCCCTTTGCTTGTTGTAATGGAAGTACCATTTTTGGGGGGTTGGCAGAGAGCAACTGGTTCTTACACATCATAATATCCTGATATACGGCCCCTATTGAAGCAATTAAAAAGCCGGGAATGTCCGGAAAAGGCCGAAGGTGTACAGAACCCGTTGCTCCGTATGCTCGTTGTAATGGGCGTAGCATTTTTCGGGGATTGGCAGCGCGCAACGAGTTCTCTCACATCATAATATCCTGCGATACGACCCATTTTGAAACAATTAAAAAGCCGGAAATGTCCGGAAAATGCCAAATGTGTACAGAACCCGTTGCTCCGTATGCTCGTTGTAATGGGCGTACCATTTTTCGGGGATTGGCAGCGTGCAGCGAGTTCTCACACCTCATAATATCCTGCGATACGACCCATTTTGAAACTACTAAAAAGCCGAAACTGGTCGGAAAAGGCCGGATATGTACAAAACAGGATTCTCCGCATGCTCGTTGTAATGGATGTACCATTTTTCGGGGATTGGCAGCGTGCAGCGAGATCTCACACATCATAATATCCTGCGATACGACCCTTTTTTAAACAATTAAAAAGCCGGAAATATCCGGAAAAGGCAGAAGGTGTACAGAACCCGTTGCTCCGTATGCTCGTTGTAATGGAAGGACCATTTTTGGGGGATTGGCAACGCTCAACGCGTTTTTACACATCATAATATCATGCTATTCGGCCCATTTTTGATCACTTAAAATGCCGGAAATGTCCGGAAAAGGCCGAAGATGTACAGAACCTGATGCTCCGTATGCTCGTTGTAAGGGGCGTACCATTTTTCGGGGATTGGCAGCGCGCAACGAGTTCTCTCACATCATAATATCCTGATATACGGCCCATTTTGAAACAATTAAAAAGCCGGAAATGTCCGGAAAAGGCCGAAGGTGTACAGAACCCGTTGCTCCCTTTGCTTGTTGTAATGGAAGTACCATTTTTGGGGGGTTGGCAGAGAGCAACTGGTTCTTACACATCATAATATCCTGATATACGGCCCCTATTGAAGCAATTAAAAAGCCGGAAATGTCCGGAAAAGGCCGAAGGTGTACAGAACCCGTTGCTCCGTATGCTCGTTGTAATGGAAGGACCATTTTTGGGGGATTGGCAGCGTGCAGAGAGTTCTCACACCTCATAATATCCTGCGAAACGACTCATTTTGAAACTATTAAAAAGCCGAAACTTGCCGGAAAAGGCCGAATATGTAAAAGACATGATTCTCCGCATGCTCGTTGTAATGGAAGTACCATTCTTCGGAGATTGGCAGCGCGCAACGAGTTCTCTCACATCATAATATCCTGCTATACGGCCCATTTTGAAACCATTAAAAAGCCGGAGATGTCCGGAAAAGGCCGAAGGTGTACAGAACCTGATGCTCCGTATGCTCGTTGTAATGGAAGTACCATTCTTCGGGGATTGGCAGCGCGCAACGAGTTCTCTCACATCATAATATCCTGCGATACGACCCATTTTGAAACAATTAAAAAGCCGGAAATGTCCGGAAAATGCCAAAGGTGTACAGAACCCGTTGCTCCGTATGCTCGTTGTAATGGGCGTACCATTTTTCGGGGATTGGCAGCGTGCAGCCAGTTCTCACACCTCATAATATCCTGCGATACGACCCATTTTGAAACTATTAAAAAGCCGAAACTGGCCGGAAATGGCCGAATATGTACAAGACAGGATTCTCCGCATGCTCGTTGTAATGGAAGTACCATTCTTCGGGGATTGGCAGCGCGCAACGAGTTCTCTCACATCATAATATCCTGCTATACGGCCCGTTTTTAATCACATAAAATGCCGGAGATGTCCGGAAAAGGTCGAAGGTGTACAGAACCCAATGCTCCGTTTGCTCGTTGTAATGGAAGTACCATTTTTGGGGGGTTGGCAGAGAGCAACTGGTTCTTACACATCATAATATCCTGATATACGGCCCATTTTGAAACAATTAAAAAGCCGGGAATATCCGGAAAAGGCCGAAGGTGTACAGAACCCGTTGCCCGTATGCTCGTTGTAATGGAATTACCATTTTTGGGGGATTGGCAACGCTCAACGCGTTTTTACACATCATAATATCCTGCGATACGACTCATTTTGAAACTATTAAAAAGCCGAAACTGGCCGGAAAAGGCCGAATATGTACAAGACAGGATTCTCCGCATGCTCGTTGTAATGGAAATATCATTCTTCGGGGATTGGCTGCGCGCAACGAGTTCTCTCACATCATAATATCCTGCGATACGACCCATTTTGAAACAATTAAAAAGCCGAAACTGGCCGGAAAAGGCCGAAAATGTACAAGACAGGATTCTCCGGATGCTGGTTGTATTGGAAGTACCATTCTTCGGGGATTGGCAGCGCGCACCGTGTTCTCTCACATCATAATATCCTGCTATTCTGCCCGTTTTTGATCACTTAATATGCCGGAAATGTCCGGAAAAGGCCGAAGGTGTACAGAACCTGATGCTCCGTATGCTCGTTGTAAGGGGCGTACCATTTCTCGGGGATTGGCAGCGCGTAACGTGTTCTCTCACATCATAATATCCTGATATACGGCCCATTTTGAAGCAATTAAAAAGCCGGAAATGTCCGGAAAAGGCCGAAGGTGTACAGAACCCGTTGCTCCGTATGCTCGTTGTAATGGGCGTACCATTTTTCGGGGATTGGCAGCGTGCAGCGAGCTCTCACACCTCATAATATCCTGCGATACGACTCATTTTGAAACTATTAAAAAGCCGAAACTGGCCGGAAAAGGCCGAATATGTACAAGACAGGATTCTCCGCATGCTCGTTGTAATGGAAGTACCATTCTTCGGGGATTGGCAGCGCGCAACGAGTACTCTCACATCATAATATCCTGCTATACGGCCCGTTTTTAATCACATAAAATGCCGGAGATGTCCGGAAAAGGCCGAAGGTGTACAGAACCCGATGCCCCGTTTGCTCGTTGTAATGGAAGTACCATTTTTCGGGGATGGGCAGCGTGCAGCGAGTTCTCACACCTCATAATATCCTGCGAAACGACTCATTTTGAAACTATTAAAAAGCCGAAACTTGCCGGAAAAGGCCGAATATGTACAAGACAGGATTCTCCGCATGCTCGTTGTAATGGAAGTACCATTCTTCGGGGATTGGCAGCGCTCAACGAGTTCTCTCACATCATAATATCCTGATATACGGCCCACTTTGAAACAATTAAAAAGCCGGAAATGTCCGGAAAAGGCCGAAGGTGTACAGAACCCGTTGCTCCCTTTGCTCGTTGTAGTGGGCGTACCATTTTTCGGGGATTGGCAGCGTGCAGCGAGCTCTCACACCTCATAATATCCTGCGATACGACTCATTTTGAAACAATTAAAAAGCCGAAACTGGCCGGAAAAGGCCGAAAATGTACAAGACAGGATTCTCCGGATGCTGGTTGTATTGGAAGTACCATTCTTCGGGGATTGGCAGCGCGCACCGTGTTCTCTCACATCATAATATCCTGCTATTCTGCCCGTTTTTGATCACTTAATATGCCGGAAATGTCCGGAAAAGGCCGAAGGTGTACAGAACCTGATGCTCCGTATGCTCGTTGTAAGGGGCGTACCATTTCTCGGGGATTGGCAGCGCGTAACGTGTTCTCTCACATCATAATATCCTGATATACGGCCCATTTTGAAGCAATTAAAAAGCCGGAAATGTCCGGAAAAGGCCGAAGGTGTACAGAACCCGTTGCTCCGTATGCTCGTTGTAATGGGCGTACCATTTTTCGGGGATTGGCAGCGTGCAGCGAGCTCTCACACCTCATAATATCCTGCGATACGACTCATTTTGAAACTATTAAAAAGCCGAAACTGGCCGGAAAAGGCCGAATATGTACAAGACAGGATTCTCCGCATGCTCGTTGTAATGGAAGTACCATTCTTCGGGGATTGGCAGCGCGCAACGAGTACTCTCACATCATAATATCCTGCTATACGGCCCGTTTTTAATCACATAAAATGCCGGAGATGTCCGGAAAAGGCCGAAGGTGTACAGAACCCGATGCCCCGTTTGCTCGTTGTAATGGAAGTACCATTTTTCGGGGATGGGCAGCGTGCAGCGAGCTCTCACACCTCATAATATCCTGCGATACGACTCATTTTGAAACTATTAAAAAGCCGAAACTGGCCGGAAAAGGCCGAATATGTACAAGACAGGATTCTCCGCATGCTCGTTGTAATGGAAGTACCATTCTTCGGGGATTGGCAGCGCGCAACGAGTACTCTCACATCATAATATCCTGCTATACGGCCCGTTTTTAATCACATAAAATGCCGGAGATGTCCGGAAAAGGCCGAAGGTGTACAGAACCCGATGCCCCGTTTGCTCGTTGTAATGGAAGTACCATTTTTCGGGGATGGGCAGCGTGCAGCGAGTTCTCACACCTCATAATATCCTGCGAAACGACTCATTTTGAAACTATTAAAAAGCCGAAACTTGCCGGAAAAGGCCGAATATGTACAAGACAGGATTCTCCGCATGCTCGTTGTAATGGAAGTACCATTCTTCGGGGATTGGCAGCGCGCAACGAGTTCTCTCACATCATAATATCCTGATATACGGCCCACTTTGAAACAATTAAAAAGCCGGAAATGTCCGGAAAAGGCCGAAGGTGTACAGAACCCGTTGCTCCCTTTGCTCGTTGTAGTGGGCGTACCATTTTTCGGGGATTGGCAGCGTGCAGCGAGCTCTCACACCTCATAATATCCTGCGATACGACTCATTTTGAAACAATTAAAAAGCCGAAACTGGCCGGAAAAGGCCGAAAATGTACAAGACAGGATTCTCCGGATGCTGGTTGTATTGGAAGTACCATTCTTCGGGGATTGGCAGCGCGCACCGTGTTCTCTCACATCATAATATCCTGCTATTCTGCCCGTTTTTGATCACTTAATATGCCGGAAATGTCCGGAAAAGGCCGAAGGTGTACAGAACCTGATGCTCCGTATGCTCGTTGTAAGGGGCGTACCATTTCTCGGGGATTGGCAGCGCGTAACGTGTTCTCTCACATCATAATATCCTGATATACGGCCCATTTTGAAGCAATTAAAAAGCCGGAAATGTCCGGAAAAGGCCGAAGGTGTACAGAACCCGTTGCTCCGTATGCTCGTTGTAATGGGCGTACCATTTTTCGGGGATTGGCAGCGTGCAGCGAGCTCTCACACCTCATAATATCCTGCGATACGACTCATTTTGAAACTATTAAAAAGCCGAAACTGGCCGGAAAAGGCCGAATATGTACAAGACAGGATTCTCCGCATGCTCGTTGTAATGGAAGTACCATTCTTCGGGGATTGGCAGCGCGCAACGAGTACTCTCACATCATAATATCCTGCTATACGGCCCGTTTTTAATCACATAAAATGCCGGAGATGTCCGGAAAAGGCCGAAGGTGTACAGAACCCGATGCCCCGTTTGCTCGTTGTAATGGAAGTACCATTTTTCGGGGATGGGCAGCGTGCAGCGAGTTCTCACACCTCATAATATCCTGCGAAACGACTCATTTTGAAACTATTAAAAAGCCGAAACTTGCCGGAAAAGGCCGAATATGTACAAGACAGGATTCTCCGCATGCTCGTTGTAATGGAAGTACCATTCTTCGGGGATTGGCAGCGCGCAACGAGTTCTCTCACATCATAATATCCTGATATACGGCCCACTTTGAAACAATTAAAAAGCCGGAAATGTCCAGAAAAGGCCGAAGGTGTACAGAACCCGTTGCTCCCTTTGCTCGTTGTAGTGGGCGTACCATTTTTCGGGGATTGGCAGCGTGCAGCGAGCTCTCACACCTCATAATATCCTGCGATACGACTCATTTTGAAACTATTAAAAAGCCGAAACTGGCCGGAAAAGGCCGAATATGTACAAGACAGGATTCTCCGCATGCTCGTTGTAATGGAAGTACCATTCTTCGGGGATTGGCTGCGCGCAAACGAGTTCTCTCACATCATAATATCCTGCGATACGACCCATTTTGAAACAATTAAAAAGCCGAAACTGGCCGGAAAAGGCCGAAATTGTACAAGACAGGATTCTCCGGATGCTGGTTGTATTGGAAGTACCATTCTTCGGGGATTGGCAGCGCGCACCGTGTTCTCTCACATCATAATATCCTGCTATTCTGCCCGTTTTTGATCACTTAATATGCCGGAAATGTCCGGAAAAGGCCGAAGGTGTACAGAACCTGATGCTCCGTATGCTCGTTGTAAGGGGCGTACCATTTCTCGGGGATTGGCAGCGCGTAACGTGTTCTCTCACATCATAATATCCTGATATACGGCCCATTTTGAAGCAATTAAAAAGCCGAAAATGTCCGGAAAAGGCCGAAGGTGTACAGAACCCGTTGCTCCGTATGCTCGTTGTAATGGGCGTACCATTTTTCTGGGATTTCCAGCGTGCAGCCAGTTCTCACACCTCATAATATCCTGCGATACGAACCATTTTGAAACTATTAAAAAGCCGAAACTGGCCGGAAATGGCCGAATATGTACAAGACAGGATTCTCCGCATGCTCGTTGTAATGGAAGTACCATTCTTCGGGAATTGGCAGCGCGCAACGAGTTCTCTCACATCATAATATCCTGATATACGGCCCATTTTGAAACAATTAAAAAGCCGGAAATGTCCGGAAAAGGCCGAAGGTGTACAGAACCCGTTGCTCCCTTTGCTTGTTGTAATGGAAGTACCATTTTTGGGGGGTTGGCAGAGAGCAACTGGTTCTTACACATCATAATATCCTGATATACGGCCCCTATTGAAGCAATTAAAAAGCCGGGAATGTCCGGAAAAGGCCGAAGGTGTACAGAACCCGTTGCTCCGTATGCTCGTTGTAATGGGCGTAGCATTTTTCGGGGATTGGCAGCGCGCAACGAGTTCTCTCACATCATAATATCCTGCGATACGACCCATTTTGAAACAATTAAAAAGCCGGAAATGTCCGGAAAATGCCAAATGTGTACAGAACCCGTTGCTCCGTATGCTCGTTGTAATGGGCGTACCATTTTTCGGGGATTGGCAGCGTGCAGCGAGTTCTCACACCTCATAATATCCTGCGATACGACCCATTTTGAAACTACTAAAAAGCCGAAACTGGTCGGAAAAGGCCGGATATGTACAAAACAGGATTCTCCGCATGCTCGTTGTAATGGATGTACCATTTTTCGGGGATTGGCAGCGTGCAGCGAGATCTCACACATCATAATATCCTGCGATACGACCCTTTTTTAAACAATTAAAAAGCCGGAAATATCCGGAAAAGGCAGAAGGTGTACAGAACCCGTTGCTCCGTATGCTCGTTGTAATGGAAGGACCATTTTTGGGGGATTGGCAACGCTCAACGCGTTTTTACACATCATAATATCATGCTATTCGGCCCATTTTTGATCACTTAAAATGCCGGAAATGTCCGGAAAAGGCCGAAGATGTACAGAACCTGATGCTCCGTATGCTCGTTGTAAGGGGCGTACCATTTTTCGGGGATTGGCAGCGCGCAACGAGTTCTCTCACATCATAATATCCTGATATACGGCCCATTTTGAAACAATTAAAAAGCCGGAAATGTCCGGAAAAGGCCGAAGGTGTACAGAACCCGTTGCTCCCTTTGCTTGTTGTAATGGAAGTACCATTTTTGGGGGGTTGGCAGAGAGCAACTGGTTCTTACACATCATAATATCCTGATATACGGCCCCTATTGAAGCAATTAAAAAGCCGGAAATGTCCGGAAAAGGCCGAAGGTGTACAGAACCCGTTGCTCCGTATGCTCGTTGTAATGGAAGGACCATTTTTGGGGGATTGGCAGCGTGCAGAGAGTTCTCACACCTCATAATATCCTGCGAAACGACTCATTTTGAAACTATTAAAAAGCCGAAACTTGCCGGAAAAGGCCGAATATGTAAAAGACATGATTCTCCGCATGCTCGTTGTAATGGAAGTACCATTCTTCGGAGATTGGCAGCGCGCAACGAGTTCTCTCACATCATAATATCCTGCTATACGGCCCATTTTGAAACCATTAAAAAGCCGGAGATGTCCGGAAAAGGCCGAAGGTGTACAGAACCTGATGCTCCGTATGCTCGTTGTAATGGAAGTACCATTCTTCGGGGATTGGCAGCGCGCAACGAGTTCTCTCACATCATAATATCCTGCGATACGACCCATTTTGAAACAATTAAAAAGCCGAAAATGTCCGGAAAATGCCAAAGGTGTACAGAACCCGTTGCTCCGTATGCTCGTTGTAATGGGCGTACCATTTTTCGGGGATTGGCAGCGTGCAGCCAGTTCTCACACCTCATAATATCCTGCGATACGACCCATTTTGAAACTATTAAAAAGCCGAAACTGGCCGGAAATGGCCGAATATGTACAAGACAGGATTCTCCGCATGCTCGTTGTAATGGAAGTACCATTCTTCGGGGATTGGCAGCGCGCAACGAGTTCTCTCACATCATAATATCCTGCTATACGGCCCGTTTTTAATCACATAAAATGCCGGAGATGTCCGGAAAAGGTCGAAGGTGTACAGAACCCAATGCTCCGTTTGCTCGTTGTAATGGAAGTACCATTTTTGGGGGGTTGGCAGAGAGCAACTGGTTCTTACACATCATAATATCCTGATATACGGCCCATTTTGAAACAATTAAAAAGCCGGGAATATCCGGAAAAGGCCGAAGGTGTACAGAACCCGTTGCCCGTATGCTCGTTGTAATGGAATTACCATTTTTGGGGGATTGGCAACGCTCAACGCGTTTTTACACATCATAATATCCTGCGATACGACTCATTTTGAAACTATTAAAAAGCCGAAACTGGCCGGAAAAGGCCGAATATGTACAAGACAGGATTCTCCGCATGCTCGTTGTAATGGAAATATCATTCTTCGGGGATTGGCTGCGCGCAACGAGTTCTCTCACATCATAATATCCTGCGATACGACCCATTTTGAAACAATTAAAAAGCCGAAACTGGCCGGAAAAGGCCGAAAATGTACAAGACAGGATTCTCCGGATGCTGGTTGTATTGGAAGTACCATTCTTCGGGGATTGGCAGCGCGCACCGTGTTCTCTCACATCATAATATCCTGCTATTCTGCCCGTTTTTGATCACTTAATATGCCGGAAATGTCCGGAAAAGGCCGAAGGTGTACAGAACCTGATGCTCCGTATGCTCGTTGTAAGGGGCGTACCATTTCTCGGGGATTGGCAGCGCGTAACGTGTTCTCTCACATCATAATATCCTGATATACGGCCCATTTTGAAGCAATTAAAAAGCCGGAAATGTCCGGAAAAGGCCGAAGGTGTACAGAACCCGTTGCTCCGTATGCTCGTTGTAATGGGCGTACCATTTTTCGGGGATTGGCAGCGTGCAGCGAGCTCTCACACCTCATAATATCCTGCGATACGACTCATTTTGAAACTATTAAAAAGCCGAAACTGGCCGGAAAAGGCCGAATATGTACAAGACAGGATTCTCCGCATGCTCGTTGTAATGGAAGTACCATTCTTCGGGGATTGGCAGCGCGCAACGAGTACTCTCACATCATAATATCCTGCTATACGGCCCGTTTTTAATCACATAAAATGCCGGAGATGTCCGGAAAAGGCCGAAGGTGTACAGAACCCGATGCCCCGTTTGCTCGTTGTAATGGAAGTACCATTTTTCGGGGATGGGCAGCGTGCAGCGAGTTCTCACACCTCATAATATCCTGCGAAACGACTCATTTTGAAACTATTAAAAAGCCGAAACTTGCCGGAAAAGGCCGAATATGTACAAGACAGGATTCTCCGCATGCTCGTTGTAATGGAAGTACCATTCTTCGGGGATTGGCAGCGCGCAACGAGTTCTCTCACATCATAATATCCTGATATACGGCCCACTTTGAAACAATTAAAAAGCCGGAAATGTCCGGAAAAGGCCGAAGGTGTACAGAACCCGTTGCTCCCTTTGCTCGTTGTAGTGGGCGTACCATTTTTCGGGGATTGGCAGCGTGCAGCGAGCTCTCACACCTCATAATATCCTGCGATACGACTCATTTTGAAACTATTAAAAAGCCGAAACTGGCCGGAAAAGGCCGAATATGTACAAGACAGGATTCTCCGCATGCTCGTTGTAATGGAAGTACCATTCTTCGGGGATTGGCTGCGCGCAAACGAGTTCTCTCACATCATAATATCCTGCGATACGACCCATTTTGAAACAATTAAAAAGCCGAATCTGGCCGGAAAAGGCCGAAATTGTACAAGACAGGATTCTCCGGATGCTGCTTGTATTGGAAGTACCATTCTTCGGGGATTGGCAGCGCGCACCGTGTTCTCTCACATCATAATATCCTGCTATTCTGCCCGTTTTTGATCACTTAATATGCCGGAAATGTCCGGAAAAGGCCGAAGGTGTACAGAACCTGATGCTCCGTATGCTCGTTGTAAGGGGCGTACCATTTCTCGGGGATTGGCAGCGCGTAACGTGTTCTCTCACATCATAATATCCTGATATACGGCCCATTTTGAAGCAATTAAAAAGCCGGAAATGTCCGGAAAAGGCCGAAGGTGTACAGAACCCGTTGCTCCGTATGCTCGTTGTAATGGGCGTACCATTTTTCTGGAATTTCCAGCGTGCAGCCAGTTCTCACACCTCATAATATCCTGCGATACGAACCATTTTGAAACTATTAAAAAGCCGAAACTGGCCGGAAATGGCCGAATATGTACAAGACAGGATTCTCCGCATGCTCGTTGTAATGGAAGTACCATTCTTCGGGGATTGGCAGCGCGCAACGAGTTCTCTCACATCATAATATCCTGATATACGGCCCATTTTGAAACAATTAAAAAGCCGGAAATGTCCGGAAAAGGCCGAAGGTGTACAGAACCCGTTGCTCCCTTTGCTTGTTGTAATGGAAGTACCATTTTTGGGGGGTTGGCAGAGAGCAACTGGTTCTTACACATCATAATATCCTGATATACGGCCCCTATTGAAGCAATTAAAAAGCCGGAAATGTCCGGAAAAGGCCGAAGGTGTACAGAACCCATTGCTCCGTATGCTCGTTGTAATGGGCGTAGCATTTTTCGGGGATTGGCAGCGCGCAACGAGTTCTCTCACATCATAATATCCTGCGATACGACCCATTTTGAAACAATTAAAAAGCCGGAAATGTCCGGAAAATGCCAAAGGTGTACAGAACCCGTTGCTCCGTATGCTCGTTGTAATGGGCGTACCATTTTTCGGGGATTGGCAGCGTGCAGCGAGTTCTCACACCTCATAATATCCTGCGATACGACCCATTTTGAAACTATTAAAAAGCCGAAACTGGTCGGAAAAGGCCGGATATGTACAAAACAGGATTCTCCGCATGCTCGTTGTAATGGATGTACCATTTTTCGGGGATTGGCAGCGTGCAGCGAGATCTCACACATCATAATATCCTGCGATACGACCCTTTTTTAAACAATTAAAAAGCCGGAAATGTCCGGAAAAGGCCGAAGGTGTACAGAACCCGTTGCTCCCTTTGCTTGTTGTAATGGAAGTACCATTTTTGGGGGGTTGGCAGAGAGCAACTGTTTCTTACACATCATAATATCCTGATATACGGCCCCTATTGAAGCAATTAAAAAGCCGGAAATGTCCGGAAAAGGCCGAAGGTGTACAGAACCCGTTGCTCCGTATGCTCGTTGTAATGGGCGTAGCATTTTTCGGGGATTGGCAGCGTGCAGCGAGATCTCACACATCATAATATCCTGCGATACGACCCTTTTTGAAACAATTAAAAAGCCGGAAATATCCGGAAAAGGCCGAAGGTACAGAACCCGTTGCTCCGTATGCTCGTTGTAATGGAAGGACCATTTTTGGGGGATTGGCAGCGTGCAGCGAGTTCTCACACCTCATAATATCCTGCGAAACGACTCATTTTGAAACTATTAAAAAGCCGAAACTTGCCGGAAAAGGCCGAATATGTAAAAGACATGATTCTCCGCATGCTCGTTGTAATGGAAGTACCATTCTTCGGAGATTGGCAGCGCGCAACGAGTTCTCTCACATCATAATATCCTGCTATACGGCCCATTTTGAAACCATTAAAAAGCCGGAGATGTCCGGAAAAGGCCGAAGGTGTACAGAACCTGATGCTCCGTATGCTCGTTGTAATGGAAGTACCATTCTTCGGGGATTGGCAGCGCGCAACGAGTTCTCTCACATCATAATATCCTGCGATACGACCCATTTTGAAACTATTAAAAAGCCGAAACTGGTCGGAAAAGGCAGAATATGTACAAAACAGGATTCTCCGCATGCTCGTTGTAATGGATGTACCATTTTTCGGGGATTGGCAGCGCGCAACGAGTTCTCTCACATCATAATATCCTGATATACGGCCCATTTTGAAACAATTAAAAAGCCGGAAATGTCCGGAAAATGCCAAAGGTGTACAGAACCCGTTGCTCCGTATGCTCGTTGTAATGGGCGTACCATTTTTCGGGGATTGGCAGCGTGCAGCCAGTTCTCACACCTCATAATATCCTGCGATACGAACCATTTTGAAACTATTAAAAAGCCGAAACTGGCCGGAAATGGCCGAATATGTACAAGACAGGATTCTCCGCATGCTCGTTGTAATGGAAGTACCATTCTTCGGGGATTGGCAGCGCGCAACGAGTTCTCTCACATCATAATATCCTGATATACGGCCCGTTTTTAATCACATAAAATGCCGGAGATGTCCGGAAAAGGTCGAAGGTGTACAGAACCCAATGCTCCGTTTGCTCGTTGTAATGGAAGTACCATTTTTGGGGGGTTGGCAGAGAGCAACTGGTTCTTACACATCATAATATCCTGATATACGGCCCATTTTGAAACAATTAAAAAGCCGGGAATATCCGGAAAAGGCCGAAGGTGTACAGAACCCGTTGCCCGTATGCTCGTTGTAATGGAATTACCATTTTTGGGGGATTGGCAACGCTCAACGCGTTTTTACACATCATAATATCCTGCGATACGACTCATTTTGAAACTATTAAAAAGCCGAAACTGGCCGGAAAAGGCCGAATATGTACAAGACAGGATTCTCCGCATGCTCGTTGTAATGGAAATACCATTCTTCGGGGATTGGCTGCGCGCAACGAGTTCTCTCACATCATAATATCCTGCGATACGACCCATTTTGAAACAATTAAAAAGCCGAAACTGGCCGGAAAAGGCCGAAAATGTACAAGACAGGATTCTCCGGATGCTGGTTGTATTGGAAGTACCATTCTTCGGAGATTGGCAGCGCGCACCGTGTTCTCTCACATCATAATATCCTGCTATTCTGCCCGTTTTTGATCACTTAATATGCCGGAAATGTCCGGAAAAGGCCGAAGGTGTACAGAACCTGATGCTCCGTATGCTCGTTGTAAGGGGCGTACCATTTCTCGGGGATTGGCAGCGCGTAACGTGTTCTCTCACATCATAATATCCTGATATACGGCCCATTTTGAAGCAATTAAAAAGCCGGAAATGTCCGGAAAAGGCCGAAGGTGTACAGAACCCGTTGCTCCGTATGCTCGTTGTAATGGGCGTACCATTTTTCGGGGATTGGCAGCGTGCAGCGAGCTCTCACACCTCATAATATCCTGCGATACGACTCATTTTGAAACTATTAAAAAGCCGAAACTGGCCGGAAAAGGCCGAATATGTACAAGACAGGATTCTCCGCATGCTCGTTGTAATGGAAGTACCATTCTTCGGGGATTGGCAGCGCGCAACGAGTACTCTCACATCATAATATCCTGCTATACGGCCCGTTTTTAATCACATAAAATGCCGGAGATGTCCGGAAAAGGCCGAAGGTGTACAGAACCCGATGCCCCGTTTGCTCGTTGTAATGGAAGTACCATTTTTCGGGGATGGGCAGCGTGCAGCGAGTTCTCACACCTCATAATATCCTGCGAAACGACTCATTTTGAAACTATTAAAAAGCCGAAACTTGCCGGAAAAGGCCGAATATGTACAAGACAGGATTCTCCGCATGCTCGTTGTAATGGAAGTACCATTCTTCGGGGATTGGCAGCGCGCAACGAGTTCTCTCACATCATAATATCCTGATATACGGCCCACTTTGAAACAATTAAAAAGCCGGAAATGTCCGGAAAAGGCCGAAGGTGTACAGAACCCGTTGCTCCCTTT
Source organism: Bombus muscorum (assembly GCA_963971185.1). NCBI lineage: Eukaryota > Metazoa > Arthropoda > Insecta > Hymenoptera > Apidae > Bombus > Bombus muscorum. Next base: position 4,834,504 of record OZ020130.1, read on the forward strand.
GCTCGTTGTAGTGGGCGTACCATTTTTCGGGGATTGGCAGCGTGCAGCGAGCTCTCACACCTCATAATATCCTGCGATACGACTCATTTTGAAACTATTAAAAAGCCGAAACTGGCCGGAAAAGGCCGAATATGTACAAGACAGGATTCTCCGCATGCTCGTTGTAATGGAAGTACCATTCTTCGGGGATTGGCTGCGCGCAAACGAGTTCTCTCACATCATAATATCCTGCGATACGACCCATTTTGAAACAATTAAAAAGCCGAAACTGGCCGGAAAAGGCCGAAATTGTACAAGACAGGATTCTCCGGATGCTGGTTGTATTGGAAGTACCATTCTTCGGGGATTGGCAGCGCGCACCGTGTTCTCTCACATCATAATATCCTGCTATTCTGCCCGTTTTTGATCACTTAATATGCCGGAAATGTCCGGAAAAGGCCGAAGGTGTACAGAACCTGATGCTCCGTATGCTCGTTGTAAGGGGCGTACCATTTCTCGGGGATTGGCAGCGCGTAACGTGTTCTCTCACATCATAATATCCTGATATACGGCCCATTTTGAAGCAATTAAAAAGCCGGAAATGTCCGGAAAAGGCCGAAGGTGTACAGAACCCGTTGCTCCGTATGCTCGTTGTAATGGGCGTACCATTTTTCTGGAATTTCCAGCGTGCAGCCAGTTCTCACACCTCATAATATCCTGCGATACGAACCATTTTGAAACTATTAAAAAGCCGAAACTGGCCGGAAATGGCCGAATATGTACAAGACAGGATTCTCCGCATGCTCGTTGTAATGGAAGTACCATTCTTCGGGAATTGGCAGCGCGCAACGAGTTCTCTCACATCATAATATCCTGATATACGGCCCATTTTGAAACAATTAAAAAGCCGGAAATGTCCGGAAAAGGCCGAAGGTGTACAGAACCCGTTGCTCCCTTTGCTTGTTGTAATGGAAGTACCATTTTTGGGGGGTTGGCAGAGAGCAACTGGTTCTTACACATCATAATATCCTGATATACGGCCCCTATTGAAGCAATTAAAAAGCCGGGAATGTCCGGAAAAGGCCGAAGGTGTACAGAACCCGTTGCTCCGTATGCTCGTTGTAATGGGCGTAGCATTTTTCGGGGATTGGCAGCGCGCAACGAGTTCTCTCACATCATAATATCCTGCGATACGACCCATTTTGAAACAATTAAAAAGCCGGAAATGTCCGGAAAATGCCAAAGGTGTACAGAACCCGTTGCTCCGTATGCTCGTTGTAATGGGCGTACCATTTTTCGGGGATTGGCAGCGTGCAGCGAGTTCTCACACCTCATAATATCCTGCGATACGACCCATTTTGAAACTACTAAAAAGCCGAAACTGGTCGGAAAAGGCCGGATATGTACAAAACAGGATTCTCCGCATGCTCGTTGTAATGGATGTACCATTTTTCGGGGATTGGCAGCGTGCAGCGAGATCTCACACATCATAATATCCTGCGATACGACCCTTTTTTAAACAATTAAAAAGCCGGAAATATCCGGAAAAGGCAGAAGGTGTACAGAACCCGTTGCTCCGTATGCTCGTTGTAATGGAAGGACCATTTTTGGGGGATTGGCAACGCTCAACGCGTTTTTACACATCATAATATCATGCTATTCGGCCCATTTTTGATCACTTAAAATGCCGGAAATGTCCGGAAAAGGCCGAAGATGTACAGAACCTGATGCTCCGTATGCTCGTTGTAAGGGGCGTACCATTTTTCGGGGATTGGCAGCGCGCAACGAGTTCTCTCACATCATAATATCCTGATATACGGCCCCTATTGAAGCAATTAAAAAGCCGGAAATGTCCGGAAAAGGCCGAAGGTGTACAGAACCCGTTGCTCCGTATGCTCGTTGTAATGGGCGTAGCATTTTTCGGGGATTGGCAGCGTGCAGCGAGATCTCACACATCATAATATCCTGCGATACGACCCTTTTTGAAACAATTAAAAAGCCGGAAATATCCGGAAAAGGCCGAAGGTACAGAACCCGTTGCTCCGTATGCTCGTTGTAATGGAAGGACCATTTTTGGGGGATTGGCAGCGTGCAGCGAGTTCTCACACCTCATAATATCCTGCGAAACGACTCATTTTGAAACTATTAAAAAGCCGAAACTTGCCGGAAAAGGCCGAATATGTAAAAGACATGATTCTCCGCATGCTCGTTGTAATGGAAGTACCATTCTTCGGAGATTGGCAGCGCGCAACGAGTTCTCTCACATCATAATATCCTGCTATACGGCCCATTTTGAAACCATTAAAAAGCCGGAGATGTCCGGAAAAGGCCGAAGGTGTACAGAACCTGATGCTCCGTATGCTCGTTGTAATGGAAGTACCATTCTTCGGGGATTGGCAGCGCGCAACGAGTTCTCTCACATCATAATATCCTGCGATACGACCCATTTTGAAACTATTAAAAAGCCGAAACTGGTCGGAAAAGGCAGAATATGTACAAAACAGGATTCTCCGCATGCTCGTTGTAATGGATGTACCATTTTTCGGGGATTGGCAGCGCGCAACGAGTTCTCTCACATCATAATATCCTGATATACGGCCCATTTTGAAACAATTAAAAAGCCGGAAATGTCCGGAAAATGCCAAAGGTGTACAGAACCCGTTGCTCCGTATGCTCGTTGTAATGGGCGTACCATTTTTCGGGGATTGGCAGCGTGCAGCCAGTTCTCACACCTCATAATATCCTGCGATACGACCCATTTTGAAACTATTAAAAAGCCGAAACTGGCCGGAAATGGCCGAATATGTACAAGACAGGATTCTCCGCATGCTCGTTGTAATGGAAGTACCATTCTTCGGGGATTGGCAGCGCGCAACGAGTTCTCTCACATCATAATATCCTGATATACGGCCCGTTTTTAATCACATAAAATGCCGGAGATGTCCGGAAAAGGTCGAAGGTGTACAGAACCCAATGCTCCGTTTGCTCGTTGTAATGGAAGTACCATTTTTGGGGGGTTGGCAGAGAGCAACTGGTTCTTACACATCATAATATCCTGATATACGGCCCATTTTGAAACAATTAAAAAGCCGAGAATATCCGGAAAAGGCCGAAGGTGTACAGAACCCGTTGCCCGTATGCTCGTTGTAATGGAATTACCATTTTTGGGGGATTGGCAACGCTCAACGCGTTTTTACACATCATAATATCCTGCGATACGACTCATTTTGAAACTATTAAAAAGCCGAAACTGGCCGGAAAAGGCCGAATATGTACAAGACAGGATTCTCCGCATGCTCGTTGTAATGGAAATACCATTCTTCGGGGATTGGCTGCGCGCAACGAGTTCTCTCACATCATAATATCCTGCGATACGACCCATTTTGAAACAATTAAAAAGCCGAAACTGGCCGGAAAAGGCCGAAAATGTACAAGACAGGATTCTCCGGATGCTGGTTGTATTGGAAGTACCATTCTTCGGAGATTGGCAGCGCGCACCGTGTTCTCTCACATCATAATATCCTGCTATTCTGCCCGTTTTTGATCACTTAATATGCCGGAAATGTCCGGAAAAGGCCGAAGGTGTACAGAACCTGATGCTCCGTATGCTCGTTGTAAGGGGCGTACCATTTCTCGGGGATTGGCAGCGCGTAACGTGTTCTCTCACATCATAATATCCTGATATACGGCCCATTTTGAAGCAATTAAAAAGCCGGAAATGTCCGGAAAAGGCCGAAGGTGTACAGAACCCGTTGCTCCGTATGCTCGTTGTAATGGGCGTACCATTTTTCGGGGATTGGCAGCGTGCAGCGAGCTCTCACACCTCATAATATCCTGCGATACGACTCATTTTGAAACTATTAAAAAGCCGAAACTGGCCGGAAAAGGCCGAATATGTACAAGACAGGATTCTCCGCATGCTCGTTGTAATGGAAGTACCATTCTTCGGGGATTGGCAGCGCGCAACGAGTACTCTCACATCATAATATCCTGCTATACGGCCCGTTTTTAATCACATAAAATGCCGGAGATGTCCGGAAAAGGCCGAAGGTGTACAGAACCCGATGCCCCGTTTGCTCGTTGTAATGGAAGTACCATTTTTCGGGGATGGGCAGCGTGCAGCGAGTTCTCACACCTCATAATATCCTGCGAAACGACTCATTTTGAAACTATTAAAAAGCCGAAACTTGCCGGAAAAGGCCGAATATGTACAAGACAGGATTCTCCGCATGCTCGTTGTAATGGAAGTACCATTCTTCGGGGATTGGCAGCGCGCAACGAGTTCTCTCACGTCATAATATCCTGATATACGGCCCACTTTGAAACAATTAAAAAGCCGGAAATGTCCGGAAAAGGCCGAAGGTGTACAGAACCCGTTGCTCCCTTTGCTCGTTGTAGTGGGCGTACCATTTTTCGGGGATTGGCAGCGTGCAGCGAGCTCTCACACCTCATAATATCCTGCGATACGACTCATTTTGAAACTATTAAAAAGCCGAAACTGGCCGGAAAAGGCCGAATATGTACAAGACAGGATTCTCCGCATGCTCGTTGTAATGGAAGTACCATTCTTCGGGGATTGGCTGCGCGCAAACGAGTTCTCTCACATCATAATATCCTGCGATACGACCCATTTTGAAACAATTAAAAAGCCGAAACTGGCCGGAAAAGGCCGAAATTGTACAAGACAGGATTCTCCGGATGCTGGTTGTATTGGAAGTACCATTCTTCGGGGATTGGCAGCGCGCACCGTGTTCTCTCACATCATAATATCCTGCTATTCTGCCCGTTTTTGATCACTTAATATGCCGGAAATGTCCGGAAAAGGCCGAAGGTGTACAGAACCTGATGCTCCGTATGCTCGTTGTAAGGGGCGTACCATTTCTCGGGGATTGGCAGCGCGTAACGTGTTCTCTCACATCATAATATCCTGATATACGGCCCATTTTGAAGCAATTAAAAAGCCGGAAATGTCCGGAAAAGGCCGAAGGTGTACAGAACCCGTTGCTCCGTATGCTCGTTGTAATGGGCGTACCATTTTTCTGGAATTTCCAGCGTGCAGCCAGTTCTCACACCTCATAATATCCTGCGATACGAACCATTTTGAAACTATTAAAAAGCCGAAACTGGCCGGAAATGGCCGAATATGTACAAGACAGGATTCTCCGCATGCTCGTTGTAATGGAAGTACCATTCTTCGGGAATTGGCAGCGCGCAACGAGTTCTCTCACATCATAATATCCTGATATACGGCCCATTTTGAAACAATTAAAAAGCCGGAAATGTCCGGAAAAGGCCGAAGGTGTACAGAACCCGTTGCTCCCTTTGCTTGTTGTAATGGAAGTACCATTTTTGGGGGGTTGGCAGAGAGCAACTGGTTCTTACACATCATAATATCCTGATATACGGCCCCTATTGAAGCAATTAAAAAGCCGGGAATGTCCGGAAAAGGCCGAAGGTGTACAGAACCCGTTGCTCCGTATGCTCGTTGTAATGGGCGTAGCATTTTTCGGGGATTGGCAGCGCGCAACGAGTTCTCTCACATCATAATATCCTGCGATACGACCCATTTTGAAACAATTAAAAAGCCGGAAATGTCCGGAAAATGCCAAAGGTGTACAGAACCCGTTGCTCCGTATGCTCGTTGTAATGGGCGTACCATTTTTCGGGGATTGGCAGCGTGCAGCGAGTTCTCACACCTCATAATATCCTGCGATACGACCCATTTTGAAACTACTAAAAAGCCGAAACTGGTCGGAAAAGGCCGGATATGTACAAAACAGGATTCTCCGCATGCTCGTTGTAATGGATGTACCATTTTTCGGGGATTGGCAGCGTGCAGCGAGATCTCACACATCATAATATCCTGCGATACGACCCTTTTTTAAACAATTAAAAAGCCGGAAATATCCGGAAAAGGCAGAAGGTGTACAGAACCCGTTGCTCCGTATGCTCGTTGTAATGGAAGGACCATTTTTGGGGGATTGGCAACGCTCAACGCGTTTTTACACATCATAATATCATGCTATTCGGCCCATTTTTGATCACTTAAAATGCCGGAAATGTCCGGAAAAGGCCGAAGATGTACAGAACCTGATGCTCCGTATGCTCGTTGTAAGGGGCGTACCATTTTTCGGGGATTGGCAGCGCGCAACGAGTTCTCTCACATCATAATATCCTGATATACGGCCCATTTTGAAACAATTAAAAAGCCGGAAATGTCCGGAAAAGGCCGAAGGTGTACAGAACCCGTTGCTCCCTTTGCTTGTTGTAATGGAAGTACCATTTTTGGGGGGTTGGCAGAGAGCAACTGGTTCTTACACATCATAATATCCTGATATACGGCCCCTATTGAAGCAATTAAAAAGCCGGAAATGTCCGGAAAAGGCCGAAGGTGTACAGAACCCGTTGCTCCGTATGCTCGTTGTAATGGAAGGACCATTTTTGGGGGATTGGCAGCGTGCAGAGAGTTCTCACACCTCATAATATCCTGCGAAACGACTCATTTTGAAACTATTAAAAAGCCGAAACTTGCCGGAAAAGGCCGAATATGTAAAAGACATGATTCTCCGCATGCTCGTTGTAATGGAAGTACCATTCTTCGGAGATTGGCAGCGCGCAACGAGTTCTCTCACATCATAATATCCTGCTATACGGCCCATTTTGAAACCATTAAAAAGCCGGAGATGTCCGGAAAAGGCCGAAGGTGTACAGAACCTGATGCTCCGTATGCTCGTTGTAATGGAAGTACCATTCTTCGGGGATTGGCAGCGCGCAACGAGTTCTCTCACATCATAATATCCTGCGATACGACCCATTTTGAAACAATTAAAAAGCCGAAAATGTCCGGAAAATGCCAAAGGTGTACAGAACCCGTTGCTCCGTATGCTCGTTGTAATGGGCGTACCATTTTTCGGGGATTGGCAGCGTGCAGCGAGTTCTCACACCTCATAATATCCTGCGATACGACCCATTTTGAAACTATTAAAAAGCCGAAACTGGTCGGAAAAGGCAGAATATGTACAAAACAGGATTCTCCGCATGCTCGTTGTAATGGATGTACCATTTTTCGGGGATTGGCAGCGCGCAACGAGTTCTCTCACATCATAATATCCTGATATACGGCCCATTTTGAAACAATTAAAAAGCCGGAAATGTCCGGAAAATGCCAAAGGTGTACAGAACCCGTTGCTCCGTATGCTCGTTGTAATGGGCGTACCATTTTTCGGGGATTGGCAGCGTGCAGCCAGTTCTCACACCTCATAATATCCTGCGATACGACCCATTTTGAAACTATTAAAAAGCCGAAACTGGCCGGAAATGGCCGAATATGTACAAGACAGGATTCTCCGCATGCTCGTTGTAATGGAAGTACCATTCTTCGGGGATTGGCAGCGCGCAACGAGTTCTCTCACATCATAATATCCTGCTATACGGCCCGTTTTTAATCACATAAAATGCCGGAGATGTCCGGAAAAGGTCGAAGGTGTACAGAACCCAATGCTCCGTTTGCTCGTTGTAATGGAAGTACCATTTTTGGGGGGTTGGCAGAGAGCAACTGGTTCTTACACATCATAATATCCTGATATACGGCCCATTTTGAAACAATTAAAAAGCCGGGAATATCCGGAAAAGGCCGAAGGTGTACAGAACCCGTTGCCCGTATGCTCGTTGTAATGGAATTACCATTTTTGGGGGATTGGCAACGCTCAACGCGTTTTTACACATCATAATATCCTGCGATACGACTCATTTTGAAACTATTAAAAAGCCGAAACTGGCCGGAAAAGGCCGAATATGTACAAGACAGGATTCTCCGCATGCTCGTTGTAATGGAAATATCATTCTTCGGGGATTGGCTGCGCGCAACGAGTTCTCTCACATCATAATATCCTGCGATACGACCCATTTTGAAACAATTAAAAAGCCGAAACTGGCCGGAAAAGGCCGAAAATGTACAAGACAGGATTCTCCGGATGCTGGTTGTATTGGAAGTACCATTCTTCGGGGATTGGCAGCGCGCACCGTGTTCTCTCACATCATAATATCCTGCTATTCTGCCCGTTTTTGATCACTTAATATGCCGGAAATGTCCGGAAAAGGCCGAAGGTGTACAGAACCTGATGCTCCGTATGCTCGTTGTAAGGGGCGTACCATTTCTCGGGGATTGGCAGCGCGTAACGTGTTCTCTCACATCATAATATCCTGATATACGGCCCATTTTGAAGCAATTAAAAAGCCGGAAATGTCCGGAAAAGGCCGAAGGTGTACAGAACCCGTTGCTCCGTATGCTCGTTGTAATGGGCGTACCATTTTTCGGGGATTGGCAGCGTGCAGCGAGCTCTCACACCTCATAATATCCTGCGATACGACTCATTTTGAAACTATTAAAAAGCCGAAACTGGCCGGAAAAGGCCGAATATGTACAAGACAGGATTCTCCGCATGCTCGTTGTAATGGAAGTACCATTCTTCGGGGATTGGCAGCGCGCAACGAGTACTCTCACATCATAATATCCTGCTATACGGCCCGTTTTTAATCACATAAAATTCCGGAGATGTCCGGAAAAGGCCGAAGGTGTACAGAACCCGATGCCCCGTTTGCTCGTTGTAATGGAAGTACCATTTTTCGGGGATGGGCAGCGTGCAGCGAGTTCTCACACCTCATAATATCCTGCGAAACGACTCATTTTGAAACTATTAAAAAGCCGAAACTTGCCGGAAAAGGCCGAATATGTACAAGACAGGATTCTCCGCATGCTCGTTGTAATGGAAGTACCATTCTTCGGGGATTGGCAGCGCGCAACGAGTTCTCTCACATCATAATATCCTGATATACGGCCCACTTTGAAACAATTAAAAAGCCGGAAATGTCCGGAAAAGGCCGAAGGTGTACAGAACCCGTTGCTCCCTTTGCTCGTTGTAGTGGGCGTACCATTTTTCGGGGATTGGCAGCGTGCAGCGAGTTCTCACACCTCATAATATCCTGCGATACGACTCATTTTGAAACTATTAAAAAGCCGAAACTGGCCGGAAAAGGCCGAATATGTACAAGACAGGATTCTCCGCATGCTCGTTGTAATGGAAGTACCATTCTTCGGGGATTGGCTGCGCGCAAACGAGTTCTCTCACATCATAATATCCTGCGATACGACCCATTTTGAAACAATTAAAAAGCCGAAACTGGCCGGAAAAGGCCGAAATTGTACAAGACAGGATTCTCCGGATGCTGGTTGTATTGGAAGTACCATTCTTCGGGGATTGGCAGCGCGCACCGTGTTCTCTCACATCATAATATCCTGCTATTCTGCCCGTTTTTGATCACTTAATATGCCGGAAATGTCCGGAAAAGGCCGAAGGTGTACAGAACCTGATGCTCCGTATGCTCGTTGTAAGGGGCGTACCATTTCTCGGGGATTGGCAGCGCATAACGTGTTCTCTCACATCATAATATCCTGATATACGGCCCATTTTGAAGCAATTAAAAAGCCGGAAATGTCCGGAAAAGGCCGAAGGTGTACAGAACCCGTTGCTCCGTATGCTCGTTGTAATGGGCGTACCATTTTTCGGGGATTGGCAGCGTGCAGCGAGCTCTCACACCTCATAATATCCTGCGATACGACTCATTTTGAAACTATTAAAAAGCCGAAACTGGCCGGAAAAGGCCGAATATGTACAAGACAGGATTCTCCGCATGCTCGTTGTAATGGAAGTACCATTCTTCGGGGATTGGCAGCGCGCAACGAGTTCTCTCACATCATAATATCCTGATATACGGCCCACTTTGAAACAATTAAAAAGCCGGAAATGTCCGGAAAAGGCCGAAGATGTACAGAACCCGTTGCTCCCTTTGCTCGTTGTAGTGGGCGTACCATTTTTCGGGGATTGGCAGCGTGCAGCGAGCTCTCACACCTCATAATATCCTGCGATACGACTCATTTTGAAACTATTAAAAAGCCGAAACTGGCCGGAAAAGGCCGAATATGTACAAGACAGGATTCTCCGCATGCTCGTTGTAATGGAAGTACCATTCTTCGGGGATTGGCTGCGCGCAAACGAGTTCTCTCACATCATAATATCCTGCGATACGACCCATTTTGAAACAATTAAAAAGCCGAAACTGGCCGGAAAAGGCCGAAATTGTACAAGACAGGATTCTCCGGATGCTGGTTGTATTGGAAGTACCATTCTTCGGGGATTGGCAGCGCGCACCGTGTTCTCTCACATCATAATATCCTGCTATTCTGCCCGTTTTTGATCACTTAATATGCCGGAAATGTCCGGAAAAGGCCGAAGGTGTACAGAACCTGATGCTCCGTATGCTCGTTGTAAGGAGCGTACCATTTCTCGGGGATTGGCAGCGCGTAACGTGTTCTCTCACATCATAATATCCTGATATACGGCCCATTTTGAAGCAATTAAAAAGCCGGAAATGTCCGGAAAAGGCCGAAGGTGTACAGAACCCGTTGCTCCGTATGCTCGTTGTAATGGGCGTACCATTTTTCTGGAATTTCCAGCGTGCAGCCAGTTCTCACACCTCATAATATCCTGCGATACGAACCATTTTGAAACTATTAAAAAGCCGAAACTGGCCGGAAATGGCCGAATATGTACAAGACAGGATTCTCCGCATGCTCGTTGTAATGGAAGTACCATTCTTCGGGGATTGGCAGCGCGCAACGAGTTCTCTCACATCATAATATCCTGCTATACGGCCCATTTTGAAACAATTAAAAAGCCGGAAATGTCCGGAAAAGGCCGAAGGTGTACAGAACCCGTTGCTCCCTTTGCTTGTTGTAATGGAAGTACCATTTTTGGGGGGTTGGCAGAGAGCAACTGGTTCTTACACATCATAATATCCTGATATACGGCCCCTATTGAAGCAATTAAAAAGCCGGGAATGTCCGGAAAAGGCCGAAGGTGTACAGAACCCGTTGCTCCGTATGCTCGTTGTAATGGGCGTAGCATTTTTCGGGGATTGGCAGCGCGCAACGAGTTCTCTCACATCATAATATCCTGCGATACGACCCATTTTGAAACAATTAAAAAGCCGGAAATGTCCGGAAAATGCCAAAGGTGTACAGAACCCGTTGCTCCGTATGCTCGTTGTAATGGGCGTACCATTTTTCGGGGATTGGCAGCGTGCAGCGAGTTCTCACACCTCATAATATCCTGCGATACGACCCATTTTGAAACTACTAAAAAGCCGAAACTGGTCGGAAAAGGCCGGATATGTACAAAACAGGATTCTCCGCATGCTCGTTGTAATGGATGTACCATTTTTCGGGGATTGGCAGCGTGCAGCGAGATCTCACACATCATAATATCCTGCGATACGACCCTTTTTTAAACAATTAAAAAGCCGGAAATATCCGGAAAAGGCAGAAGGTGTACAGAACCCGTTGCTCCGTATGCTCGTTGTAATGGAAGGACCATTTTTGGGGGATTGGCAACGCTCAACGCGTTTTTACACATCATAATATCATGCTATTCGGCCCATTTTTGATCACTTAAAATGCCGGAAATGTCCGGAAAAGGCCGAAGATGTACAGAACCTGATGCTCCGTATGCTCGTTGTAAGGGGCGTACCATTTTTCGGGGATTGGCAGCGCGCAACGAGTTCTCTCACATCATAATATCCTGATATACGGCCCATTTTGAAACAATTAAAAAGCCGGAAATGTCCGGAAAAGGCCGAAGGTGTACAGAACCCGTTGCTCCCTTTGCTTGTTGTAATGGAAGTACCATTTTTGGGGGGTTGGCAGAGAGCAACTGGTTCTTACACATCATAATATCCTGATATACGGCCCCTATTGAAGCAATTAAAAAGCCGGAAATGTCCGGAAAAGGCCGAAGGTGTACAGAACCCGTTGCTCCGTATGCTCGTTGTAATGGAAGGACCATTTTTGGGGGATTGGCAGCGTGCAGAGAGTTCTCACACCTCATAATATCCTGCGAAACGACTCATTTTGAAACTATTAAAAAGCCGAAACTTGCCGGAAAAGGCCGAATATGTAAAAGACATGATTCTCCGCATGCTCGTTGTAATGGAAGTACCATTCTTCGGAGATTGGCAGCGCGCAACGAGTTCTCTCACATCATAATATCCTGCTATACGGCCCATTTTGAAACCATTAAAAAGCCGGAGATGTCCGGAAAAGGCCGAAGGTGTACAGAACCTGATGCTCCGTATGCTCGTTGTAATGGAAGTACCATTCTTCGGGGATTGGCAGCGCGCAACGAGTTCTCTCACATCATAATATCCTGCGATACGACCCATTTTGAAACAATTAAAAAGCCGAAAATGTCCGGAAAATGCCAAAGGTGTACAGAACCCGTTGCTCCGTATGCTCGTTGTAATGGGCGTACCATTTTTCGGGGATTGGCAGCGTGCAGCGAGTTCTCACACCTCATAATATCCTGCGATACGACCCATTTTGAAACTATTAAAAAGCCGAAACTGGTCGGAAAAGGCAGAATATGTACAAAACAGGATTCTCCGCATGCTCGTTGTAATGGATGTACCATTTTTCGGGGATTGGCAGCGCGCAACGAGTTCTCTCACATCATAATATCCTGATATACGGCCCATTTTGAAACAATTAAAAAGCCGGAAATGTCCGGAAAATGCCAAAGGTGTACAGAACCCGTTGCTCCGTATGCTCGTTGTAATGGGCGTACCATTTTTCGGGGATTGGCAGCGTGCAGCCAGTTCTCACACCTCATAATATCCTGCGATACGACCCATTTTGAAACTATTAAAAAGCCGAAACTGGCCGGAAATGGCCGAATATGTACAAGACAGGATTCTCCGCATGCTCGTTGTAATGGAAGTACCATTCTTCGGGGATTGGCAGCGCGCAACGAGTTCTCTCACATCATAATATCCTGCTATACGGCCCGTTTTTAATCACATAAAATGCCGGAGATGTCCGGAAAAGGTCGAAGGTGTACAGAACCCAATGCTCCGTTTGCTCGTTGTAATGGAAGTACCATTTTTGGGGGGTTGGCAGAGAGCAACTGGTTCTTACACATCATAATATCCTGATATACGGCCCATTTTGAAACAATTAAAAAGCCGGGAATATCCGGAAAAGGCCGAAGGTGTACAGAACCCGTTGCCCGTATGCTCGTTGTAATGGAATTACCATTTTTGGGGGATTGGCAACGCTCAACGCGTTTTTACACATCATAATATCCTGCGATACGACTCATTTTGAAACTATTAAAAAGCCGAAACTGGCCGGAAAAGGCCGAATATGTACAAGACAGGATTCTCCGCATGCTCGTTGTAATGGAAATATCATTCTTCGGGGATTGGCTGCGCGCAACGAGTTCTCTCACATCATAATATCCTGCGATACGACCCATTTTGAAACAATTAAAAAGCCGAAACTGGCCGGAAAAGGCCGAAAATGTACAAGACAGGATTCTCCGGATGCTGGTTGTATTGGAAGTACCATTCTTCGGGGATTGGCAGCGCGCACCGTGTTCTCTCACATCATAATATCCTGCTATTCTGCCCGTTTTTGATCACTTAATATGCCGGAAATGTCCGGAAAAGGCCGAAGGTGTACAGAACCTGATGCTCCGTATGCTCGTTGTAAGGGGCGTACCATTTCTCGGGGATTGGCAGCGCGTAACGTGTTCTCTCACATCATAATATCCTGATATACGGCCCATTTTGAAGCAATTAAAAAGCCGGAAATGTCCGGAAAAGGCCGAAGGTGTACAGAACCCGTTGCTCCGTATGCTCGTTGTAATGGGCGTACCATTTTTCGGGGATTGGCAGCGTGCAGCGAGCTCTCACACCTCATAATATCCTGCGATACGACTCATTTTGAAACTATTAAAAAGCCGAAACTGGCCGGAAAAGGCCGAATATGTACAAGACAGGATTCTCCGCATGCTCGTTGTAATGGAAGTACCATTCTTCGGGGATTGGCAGCGCGCAACGAGTACTCTCACATCATAATATCCTGCTATACGGCCCGTTTTTAATCACATAAAATTCCGGAGATGTCCGGAAAAGGCCGAAGGTGTACAGAACCCGATGCCCCGTTTGCTCGTTGTAATGGAAGTACCATTTTTCGGGGATGGGCAGCGTGCAGCGAGTTCTCACACCTCATAATATCCTGCGAAACGACTCATTTTGAAACTATTAAAAAGCCGAAACTTGCCGGAAAAGGCCGAATATGTACAAGACAGGATTCTCCGCATGCTCGTTGTAATGGAAGTACCATTCTTCGGGGATTGGCAGCGCGCAACGAGTTCTCTCACATCATAATATCCTGATATACGGCCCACTTTGAAACAATTAAAAAGCCGGAAATGTCCGGAAAAGGCCGAAGGTGTACAGAACCCGTTGCTCCCTTTGCTCGTTGTAGTGGGCGTACCATTTTTCGGGGATTGGCAGCGTGCAGCGAGTTCTCACACCTCATAATATCCTGCGATACGACTCATTTTGAAACTATTAAAAAGCCGAAACTGGCCGGAAAAGGCCGAATATGTACAAGACAGGATTCTCCGCATGCTCGTTGTAATGGAAGTACCATTCTTCGGGGATTGGCTGCGCGCAAACGAGTTCTCTCACATCATAATATCCTGCGATACGACCCATTTTGAAACAATTAAAAAGCCGAAACTGGCCGGAAAAGGCCGAAATTGTACAAGACAGGATTCTCCGGATGCTGGTTGTATTGGAAGTACCATTCTTCGGGGATTGGCAGCGCGCACCGTGTTCTCTCACATCATAATATCCTGCTATTCTGCCCGTTTTTGATCACTTAATATGCCGGAAATGTCCGGAAAAGGCCGAAGGTGTACAGAACCTGATGCTCCGTATGCTCGTTGTAAGGGGCGTACCATTTCTCGGGGATTGGCAGCGCATAACGTGTTCTCTCACATCATAATATCCTGATATACGGCCCATTTTGAAGCAATTAAAAAGCCGGAAATGTCCGGAAAAGGCCGAAGGTGTACAGAACCCGTTGCTCCGTATGCTCGTTGTAATGGGCGTACCATTTTTCGGGGATTGGCAGCGTGCAGCGAGCTCTCACACCTCATAATATCCTGCGATACGACTCATTTTGAAACTATTAAAAAGCCGAAACTGGCCGGAAAAGGCCGAATATGTACAAGACAGGATTCTCCGCATGCTCGTTGTAATGGAAGTACCATTCTTCGGGGATTGGCAGCGCGCAACGAGTTCTCTCACATCATAATATCCTGATATACGGCCCACTTTGAAACAATTAAAAAGCCGGAAATGTCCGGAAAAGGCCGAAGATGTACAGAACCCGTTGCTCCCTTTGCTCGTTGTAGTGGGCGTACCATTTTTCGGGGATTGGCAGCGTGCAGCGAGCTCTCACACCTCATAATATCCTGCGATACGACTCATTTTGAAACTATTAAAAAGCCGAAACTGGCCGGAAAAGGCCGAATATGTACAAGACAGGATTCTCCGCATGCTCGTTGTAATGGAAGTACCATTCTTCGGGGATTGGCTGCGCGCAAACGAGTTCTCTCACATCATAATATCCTGCGATACGACCCATTTTGAAACAATTAAAAAGCCGAAACTGGCCGGAAAAGGCCGAAATTGTACAAGACAGGATTCTCCGGATGCTGGTTGTATTGGAAGTACCATTCTTCGGGGATTGGCAGCGCGCACCGTGTTCTCTCACATCATAATATCCTGCTATTCTGCCCGTTTTTGATCACTTAATATGCCGGAAATGTCCGGAAAAGGCCGAAGGTGTACAGAACCTGATGCTCCGTATGCTCGTTGTAAGGAGCGTACCATTTCTCGGGGATTGGCAGCGCGTAACGTGTTCTCTCACATCATAATATCCTGATATACGGCCCATTTTGAAGCAATTAAAAAGCCGGAAATGTCCGGAAAAGGCCGAAGGTGTACAGAACCCGTTGCTCCGTATGCTCGTTGTAATGGGCGTACCATTTTTCTGGAATTTCCAGCGTGCAGCCAGTTCTCACACCTCATAATATCCTGCGATACGAACCATTTTGAAACTATTAAAAAGCCGAAACTGGCCGGAAATGGCCGAATATGTACAAGACAGGATTCTCCGCATGCTCGTTGTAATGGAAGTACCATTCTTCGGGGATTGGCAGCGCGCAACGAGTTCTCTCACATCATAATATCCTGCTATACGGCCCGTTTTTAATCACATAAAATGCCGGAGATGTCCGGAAAAGGTCGAAGGTGTACAGAACCCAATGCTCCGTTTGCTCGTTGTAATGGAAGTACCATTTTTGGGGGGTTGGCAGAGAGCAACTGGTTCTTACACATCATAATATCCTGATATACGGCCCATTTTGAATCAATTAAAAAGCCGGGAATATCCGGAAAAGGCCGAAGGTGTACAGAACCCGTTGCCCGTATGCTCGTTGTAATGGAATTACCATTTTTGGGGGATTGGCAACGCTCAACGCGTTTTTACACATCATAATATCCTGCGATACGACTCATTTTGAAACTATTAAAAAGCCGAAACTGGCCGGAAAAGGCCGAATATGTACAAGACAGGATTCTCCGCATGCTCGTTGTAATGGAAATACCATTCTTCGGGGATTGGCTGCGCGCAACGAGTTCTCTCACATCATAATATCCTGCGATACGACCCATTTTGAAACAATTAAAAAGCCGAAACTGGCCGGAAAAGGCCGAAAATGTACAAGACAGGATTCTCCGGATGCTGGTTGTATTGGAAGTACCATTCTTCGGGGATTGGCAGCGCGCACCGTGTTCTCTCACATCATAATATCCTGCTATTCTGCCCGTTTTTGATCACTTAATATGCCGGAAATGTCCGGAAAAGGCCGAAGGTGTACAGAACCTGATGCTCCGTATGCTCGTTGTAAGGGGCGTACCATTTCTCGGGGATTGGCAGCGCGTAACGTGTTCTCTCACATCATAATATCCTGATATACGGCCCATTTTGAAGCAATTAAAAAGCCGGAAATGTCCGGAAAAGGCCGAAGGTGTACAGAACCCGTTGCTCCGTATGCTCGTTGTAATGGGCGTACCATTTTTCGGGGATTGGCAGCGTGCAGCGAGCTCTCACACCTCATAATATCCTGCGATACGACTCATTTTGAAACTATTAAAAAGCCGAAACTGGCCGGAAAAGGCCGAATATGTACAAGACAGGATTCTCCGCATGCTCGTTGTAATGGAAGTACCATTCTTCGGGGATTGGCAGCGCGCAACGAGTACTCTCACATCATAATATCCTGCTATACGGCCCGTTTTTAATCACATAAAATGCCGGAGATGTCCGGAAAAGGCCGAAGGTGTACAGAACCCGATGCCCCGTTTGCTCGTTGTAATGGAAGTACCATTTTTCGGGGATGGGCAGCGTGCAGCGAGTTCTCACACCTCATAATATCCTGCGAAACGACTCATTTTGAAACTATTAAAAAGCCGAAACTTGCCGGAAAAGGCCGAATATGTACAAGACAGGATTCTCCGCATGCTCGTTGTAATGGAAGTACCATTCTTCGGGGATTGGCAGCGCGCAACGAGTTCTCTCACATCATAATATCCTGATATACGGCCCACTTTGAAACAATTAAAAAGCCGGAAATGTCCGGAAAAGGCCGAAGGTGTACAGAACCCGTTGCTCCCTTTGCTCGTTGTAGTGGGCGTACCATTTTTCGGGGATTGGCAGCGTGCAGCGAGCTCTCACACCTCATAATATCCTGCGATACGACTCATTTTGAAACTATTAAAAAGCCGAAACTGGCCGGAAAAGGCCGAATATGTACAAGACAGGATTCTCCGCATGCTCGTTGTAATGGAAGTACCATTCTTCGGGGATTGGCTGCGCGCAAACGAGTTCTCTCACATCATAATATCCTGCGATACGACCCATTTTGAAACAATTAAAAAGCCGAAACTGGCCGGAAAAGGCCGAAATTGTACAAGACAGGATTCTCCGGATGCTGGTTGTATTGGAAGTACCATTCTTCGGGGATTGGCAGCGCGCACCGTGTTCTCTCACATCATAATATCCTGCTATTCTGCCCGTTTTTGATCACTTAATATGCCGGAAATGTCCGGAAAAGGCCGAAGGTGTACAGAACCTGATGCTCCGTATGCTCGTTGTAAGGGGCGTACCATTTCTCGGGGATTGGCAGCGCGTAACGTGTTCTCTCACATCATAATATCCTGATATACGGCCCATTTTGAAGCAATTAAAAAGCCGGAAATGTCCGGAAAAGGCCGAAGGTGTACAGAACCCGTTGCTCCGTATGCTCGTTGTAATGGGCGTACCATTTTTCTGGAATTTCCAGCGTGCAGCCAGTTCTCACACCTCATAATATCCTGCGATACGAACCATTTTGAAACTATTAAAAAGCCGAAACTGGCCGGAAATGGCCGAATATGTACAAGACAGGATTCTCCGCATGCTCGTTGTAATGGAAGTACCATTCTTCGGGAATTGGCAGCGCGCAACGAGTTCTCTCACATCATAATATCCTGATATACGGCCCATTTTGAAACAATTAAAAAGCCGGAAATGTCCGGAAAAGGCCGAAGGTGTACAGAACCCGTTGCTCCCTTTGCTTGTTGTAATGGAAGTACCATTTTTGGGGGGTTGGCAGAGAGCAACTGGTTCTTACACATCATAATATCCTGATATACGGCCCCTATTGAAGCAATTAAAAAGCCGGAAATGTCCGGAAAAGGCCGAAGGTGTACAGAACCCGTTGCTCCGTATGCTCGTTGTAATGGAAGGACCATTTTTGGGGGATTGGCAGCGTGCAGAGAGTTCTCACACCTCATAATATCCTGCGAAACGACTCATTTTGAAACTATTAAAAAGCCGAAACTTGCCGGAAAAGGCCGAATATGTAAAAGACATGATTCTCCGCATGCTCGTTGTAATGGAAGTACCATTCTTCGGAGATTGGCAGCGCGCAACGAGTTCTCTCACATCATAATATCCTGCTATACGGCCCATTTTGAAACCATTAAAAAGCCGGAGATGTCCGGAAAAGGCCGAAGGTGTACAGAACCTGATGCTCCGTATGCTCGTTGTAATGGAAGTACCATTCTTCGGGGATTGGCAGCGCGCAACGAGTTCTCTCACATCATAATATCCTGCGATACGACCCATTTTGAAACAATTAAAAAGCCGGAAATGTCCGGAAAATGCCAAAGGTGTACAGAACCCGTTGCTCCGTATGCTCGTTGTAATGGGCGTACCATTTTTCGGGGATTGGCAGCGTGCAGCGAGTTCTCACACCTCATAATATCCTGCGATACGACCCATTTTGAAACTATTAAAAAGCCGAAACTGGTCGGAAAAGGCAGAATATGTACAAAACAGGATTCTCCGCATGCTCGTTGTAATGGATGTACCATTTTTCGGGGATTGGCAGCGCGCAACGAGTTCTCTCACATCATAATATCCTGATATACGGCCCATTTTGAAACAATTAAAAAGCCGGAAATGTCCGGAAAATGCCAAAGGTGTACAGAACCCGTTGCTCCGTATGCTCGTTGTAATGGGCGTACCATTTTTCGGGGATTGGCAGCGTGCAGCCAGTTCTCACACCTCATAATATCCTGCGATACGACCCATTTTGAAACTATTAAAAAGCCGAAACTGGCCGGAAATGGCCGAATATGTACAAGACAGGATTCTCCGCATGCTCGTTGTAATGGAAGTACCATTCTTCGGGGATTGGCAGCGCGCAACGAGTTCTCTCACATCATAATATCCTGCTATACGGCCCGTTTTTAATCACATAAAATGCCGGAGATGTCCGGAAAAGGTCGAAGGTGTACAGAACCCAATGCTCCGTTTGCTCGTTGTAATGGAAGTACCATTTTTGGGGGGTTGGCAGAGAGCAACTGGTTCTTACACATCATAATATCCTGATATACGGCCCATTTTGAAACAATTAAAAAGCCGGGAATATCCGGAAAAGGCCGAAGGTGTACAGAACCCGTTGCCCGTATGCTCGTTGTAATGGAATTACCATTTTTGGGGGATTGGCAACGCTCAACGCGTTTTTACACATCATAATATCCTGCGATACGACTCATTTTGAAACTATTAAAAAGCCGAAACTGGCCGGAAAAGGCCGAATATGTACAAGACAGGATTCTCCGCATGCTCGTTGTAATGGAAATATCATTCTTCGGGGATTGGCTGCGCGCAACGAGTTCTCTCACATCATAATATCCTGCGATACGACCCATTTTGAAACAATTAAAAAGCCGAAACTGGCCGGAAAAGGCCGAAAATGTACAAGACAGGATTCTCCGGATGCTGGTTGTATTGGAAGTACCCTTCTTCGGGGATTGGCAGCGCGCACCGTGTTCTCTCACATCATAATATCCTGCTATTCTGCCCGTTTTTGATCACTTAATATGCCGGAAATGTCCGGAAAAGGCCGAAGGTGTACAGAACCTGATGCTCCGTATGCTCGTTGTAAGGGGCGTACCATTTCTCGGGGATTGGCAGCGCGTAACGTGTTCTCTCACATCATAATATCCTGATATACGGCCCATTTTGAAGCAATTAAAAAGCCGGAAATGTCCGGAAAAGGCCGAAGGTGTACAGAACCCGTTGCTCCGTATGCTCGTTGTAATGGGCGTACCATTTTTCGGGGATTGGCAGCGTGCAGCGAGCTCTCACACCTCATAATATCCTGCGATACGACTCATTTTGAAACTATTAAAAAGCCGAAACTGGCCGGAAAAGGCCGAATATGTACAAGACAGGATTCTCCGCATGCTCGTTGTAATGGAAGTACCATTCTTCGGGGATTGGCAGCGCGCAACGAGTACTCTCACATCATAATATCCTGCTATACGGCCCGTTTTTAATCACATAAAATGCCGGAGATGTCCGGAAAAGGCCGAAGGTGTACAGAACCCGATGCCCCGTTTGCTCGTTGTAATGGAAGTACCATTTTTCGGGGATGGGCAGCGTGCAGCGAGTTCTCACACCTCATAATATCCTGCGAAACGACTCATTTTGAAACTATTAAAAAGCCGAAACTTGCCGGAAAAGGCCGAATATGTACAAGACAGGATTCTCCGCATGCTCGTTGTAATGGAAGTACCATTCTTCGGGGATTGGCAGCGCGCAACGAGTTCTCTCACATCATAATATCCTGATATACGGCCCACTTTGAAACAATTAAAAAGCCGGAAATGTCCGGAAAAGGCCGAAGATGTACAGAACCCGTTGCTCCCTTTGCTCGTTGTAGTGGGCGTACCATTTTTCGGGGATTGGCAGCGTGCAGCGAGCTCTCACACCTCATAATATCCTGCGATACGACTCATTTTGAAACTATTAAAAAGCCGAAACTGGCCGGAAAAGGCCGAATATGTACAAGACAGGATTCTCCGCATGCTCGTTGTAATGGAAGTACCATTCTTCGGGGATTGGCTGCGCGCAAACGAGTTCTCTCACATCATAATATCCTGCGATACGACCCATTTTGAAACAATTAAAAAGCCGAAACTGGCCGGAAAAGGCCGAAATTGTACAAGACAGGATTCTCCGGATGCTGGTTGTATTGGAAGTACCATTCTTCGGGGATTGGCAGCGCGCACCGTGTTCTCTCACATCATAATATCCTGCTATTCTGCCCGTTTTTGATCACTTAATATGCCGGAAATGTCCGGAAAAGGCCGAAGGTGTACAGAACCTGATGCTCCGTATGCTCGTTGTAAGGGGCGTACCATTTCTCGGGGATTGGCAGCGCGTAACGTGTTCTCTCACATCATAATATCCTGATATACGGCCCATTTTGAAGCAATTAAAAAGCCGGAAATGTCCGGAAAAGGCCGAAGGTGTACAGAACCCGTTGCTCCGTATGCTCGTTGTAATGGGCGTACCATTTTTCTGGAATTTCCAGCGTGCAGCCAGTTCTCACACCTCATAATATCCTGCGATACGAACCATTTTGAAACTATTAAAAAGCCGAAACTGGCCGGAAATGGCCGAATATGTACAAGACAGGATTCTCCGCATGCTCGTTGTAATGGAAGTACCATTCTTCGGGGATTGGCAGCGCGCAACGAGTTCTCTCACATCATAATATCCTGATATACGGCCCATTTTGAAACAATTAAAAAGCCGGAAATGTCCGGAAAAGGCCGATGGTGTACAGAACCCGTTGCTCCCTTTGCTTGTTGTAATGGAAGTACCATTTTTGGGGGGTTGGCAGAGAGCAACTGGTTCTTACACATCATAATATCCTGATATACGGCCCCTATTGAAGCAATTAAAAAGCCGGAAATGTCCGGAAAAGGCCGAAGGTGTACAGAACCCGTTGCTCCGTATGCTCGTAGTAATGGGCGTAGCATTTTTCGGGGATTGGCAGCGCGCAACGAGTTCTCTCACATCATAATATCCTGCGATACGACCCATTTTGAAACAATTAAAAAGCCGGAAATGTCCGGAAAATGCCAAAGGTGTACAGAACCCGTTGCTCCGTATGCTCGTTGTAATGGGCGTACCATTTTTCGGGGATTGGCAGCGTGCAGCGAGTTCTCACACCTCATAATATCCTGCGAAACGACTCATTTTGAAACTATTAAAAAGCCGAAACTTGCCGGAAAAGGCCGAATATGTAAAAGACATGATTCTCCGCATGCTCGTTGTAATGGAAGTACCATTCTTCGGAGATTGGCAGCGCGCAACGAGTTCTCTCACATCATAATATCCTGCTATACGGCCCATTTTGAAACCATTAAAAAGCCGGAGATGTCCGGAAAAGGCCGAAGGTGTACAGAACCTGATGCTCCGTATGCTCGTTGTAATGGAAGTACCATTCTTCGGGGATTGGCAGCGCGCAACGAGTTCTCTCACATCATAATATCCTGCGATACGACCCATTTTGAAACAATTAAAAAGCCGGAAATGTCCGGAAAATGCCAAAGGTGTACAGAACCCGTTGCTCCGTATGCTCGTTGTAATGGGCGTACCATTTTTCGGGGATTGGCAGCGTGCAGCGAGTTCTCACACCTCATAATATCCTGCGATACGACCCATTTTGAAACTATTAAAAAGCCGAAACTGGTCGGAAAAGGCAGAATATGTACAAAACAGGATTCTCCGCATGCTCGTTGTAATGGATGTACCATTTTTCGGGGATTGGCAGCGCGCAACGAGTTCTCTCACATCATAATATCCTGATATACGGCCCATTTTGAAACAATTAAAAAGCCGGAAATGTCCGGAAAATGCCAAAGGTGTACAGAACCCGTTGCTCCGTATGCTCGTTGTAATGGGCGTACCATTTTTCGGGGATTGGCAGCGTGCAGCCAGTTCTCACACCTCATAATATCCTGCGATACGACCCATTTTGAAACTATTAAAAAGCCGAAACTGGCCGGAAATGGCCGAATATGTACAAGACAGGATTCTCCGCATGCTCGTTGTAATGGAAGTACCATTCTTCGGGGATTGGCAGCGCGCAACGAGTTCTCTCACATCATAATATCCTGATATACGGCCCGTTTTTAATCACATAAAATGCCGGAGATGTCCGGAAAAGGTCGAAGGTGTACAGAACCCAATGCTCCGTTTGCTCGTTGTAATGGAAGTACCATTTTTGGGGGGTTGGCAGAGAGCAACTGGTTCTTACACATCATAATATCCTGATATACGGCCCATTTTGAAACAATTAAAAAGCCGGGAATATCCGGAAAAGGCCGAAGGTGTACAGAACCCGTTGCCCGTATGCTCGTTGTAATGGAATTACCATTTTTGGGGGATTGGCAACGCTCAACGCGTTTTTACACATCATAATATCCTGCGATACGACTCATTTTGAAACTATTAAAAAGCCGAAACTGGCCGGAAAAGGCCGAATATGTACAAGACAGGATTCTCCGCATGCTCGTTGTAATGGAAATACCATTCTTCGGGGATTGGCTGCGCTCAACGAGTTCTCTCACATCATAATATCCTGCGATACGACCCATTTTGAAACAATTAAAAAGCCGAAACTGGCCGGAAAAGGCCGAAAATGTACAAGACAGGATTCTCCGGATGCTGGTTGTATTGGAAGTACCATTCTTCGGGGATTGGCAGCGCGCACCGTGTTCTCTCACATCATAATATCCTGCTATTCTGCCCGTTTTTGATCACTTAATATGCCGGAAATGTCCGGAAAAGGCCGAAGGTGTACAGAACCTGATGCTCCGTATGCTCGTTGTAAGGGGCGTACCATTTCTCGGGGATTGGCAGCGCGTAACGTGTTCTCTCACATCATAATATCCTGATATACGGCCCATTTTGAAGCAATTAAAAAGCCGGAAATGTCCGGAAAAGGCCGAAGGTGTACAGAACCCGTTGCTCCGTATGCTCGTTGTAATGGGCGTACCATTTTTCGGGGATTGGCAGCGTGCAGCGAGCTCTCACACCTCATAATATCCTGCGATACGACTCATTTTGAAACTATTAAAAAGCCGAAACTGGCCGGAAAAGGCCGAATATGTACAAGACAGGATTCTCCGCATGCTCGTTGTAATGGAAGTACCATTCTTCGGGGATTGGCAGCGCGCAACGAGTACTCTCACATCATAATATCCTGCTATACGGCCCGTTTTTAATCACATAAAATGCCGGAGATGTCCGGAAAAGGCCGAAGGTGTACAGAACCCGATGCCCCGTTTGCTCGTTGTAATGGAAGTACCATTTTTCGGGGATGGGCAACGTGCAGCGAGTTCTCACACCTCATAATATCCTGCGAAACGACTCATTTTGAAACTATTAAAAAGCCGAAACTTGCCGGAAAAGGCCGAATATGTACAAGACAGGATTCTCCGCATGCTCGTTGTAATGGAAGTACCATTCTTCGGGGATTGGCAGCGCGCAACGAGTTCTCTCACATCATAATATCCTGATATACGGCCCACTTTGAAACAATTAAAAAGCCGGAAATGTCCGGAAAAGGCCGAAGGTGTACAGAACCCGTTGCTCCCTTTGCTCGTTGTAGTGGGCGTACCATTTTTCGGGGATTGGCAGCGTGCAGCGAGCTCTCACACCTCATAATATCCTGCGATACGACTCATTTTGAAACTATTAAAAAGCCGAAACTGGCCGGAAAAGGCCGAATATGTACAAGACAGGATTCTCCGCATGCTCGTTGTAATGGAAGTACCATTCTTCGGGGATTGGCTGCGCGCAAACGAGTTCTCTCACATCATAATATCCTGCGATACGACCCATTTTGAAACAATTAAAAAGCCGAAACTGGCCGGAAAAGGCCGAAATTGTACAAGACAGGATTCTCCGGATGCTGGTTGTATTGGAAGTACCATTCTTCGGGGATTGGCAGCGCGCACCGTGTTCTCTCACATCATAATATCCTGCTATTCTGCCCGTTTTTGATCACTTAATATGCCGGAAATGTCCGGAAAAGGCCGAAGGTGTACAGAACCTGATGCTCCGTATGCTCGTTGTAAGGGGCGTACCATTTCTCGGGGATTGGCAGCGCGTAACGTGTTCTCTCACATCATAATATCCTGATATACGGCCCATTTTGAAGCAATTAAAAAGCCGGAAATGTCCGGAAAAGGCCGAAGGTGTACAGAACCCGTTGCTCCGTATGCTCGTTGTAATGGGCGTACCATTTTTCTGGAATTTCCAGCGTGCAGCCAGTTCTCACACCTCATAATATCCTGCGATACGAACCATTTTGAAACTATTAAAAAGCCGAAACTGGCCGGAAATGGCCGAATATGTACAAGACAGGATTCTCCGCATGCTCGTTGTAATGGAAGTACCATTCTTCGGGAATTGGCAGCGCGCAACGAGTTCTCTCACATCATAATATCCTGATATACGGCCCATTTTGAAACAATTAAAAAGCCGGAAATGTCCGGAAAAGGCCGAAGGTGTACAGAACCCGTTGCTCCCTTTGCTTGTTGTAATGGAAGTACCATTTTTGGGGGGTTGGCAGAGAGCAACTGGTTCTTACATATCATAATATCCTGATATACGGCCCCTATTGAAGCAATTAAAAAGCCGGGAATGTCCGGAAAAGGCCGAAGGTGTACAGAACCCGTTGCTCCGTATGCTCGTTGTAATGGGCGTAGCATTTTTCGGGGATTGGCAGCGCGCAACGAGTTCTCTCACATCATAATATCCTGCGATACGACCCATTTTGAAACAATTAAAAAGCCGGAAATGTCCGGAAAATGCCAAAGGTGTACAGAACCCGTTGCTCCGTATGCTCGTTGTAATGGGCGTACCATTTTTCGGGGATTGGCAGCGTGCAGCGAGTTCTCACACCTCATAATATCCTGCGATACGACCCATTTTGAAACTACTAAAAAGCCGAAACTGGTCGGAAAAGGCCGGATATGTACAAAACAGGATTCTCCGCATGCTCGTTGTAATGGATGTACCATTTTTCGGGGATTGGCAGCGTGCAGCGAGATCTCACACATCATAATATCCTGCGATACGACCCTTTTTTAAACAATTAAAAAGCCGGAAATATCCGGAAAAGGCAGAAGGTGTACAGAACCCGTTGCTCCGTATGCTCGTTGTAATGGAAGGACCATTTTTGGGGGATTGGCAACGCTCAACGCGTTTTTACACATCATAATATCATGCTATTCGGCCCATTTTTGATCACTTAAAATGCCGGAAATGTCCGGAAAAGGCCGAAGATGTACAGAACCTGATGCTCCGTATGCTCGTTGTAAGGGGCGTACCATTTTTCGGGGATTGGCAGCGCGCAACGAGTTCTCTCACATCATAATATCCTGATATACGGCCCATTTTGAAACAATTAAAAAGCCGGAAATGTCCGGAAAAGGCCGAAGGTGTACAGAACCCGTTGCTCCCTTTGCTTGTTGTAATGGAAGTACCATTTTTGGGGGGTTGGCAGAGAGCAACTGGTTCTTACACATCATAATATCCTGATATACGGCCCCTATTGAAGCAATTAAAAAGCCGGAAATGTCCGGAAAAGGCCGAAGGTGTACAGAACCCGTTGCTCCGTATGCTCGTTGTAATGGAAGGACCATTTTTGGGGGATTGGCAGCGTGCAGAGAGTTCTCACACCTCATAATATCCTGCGAAACGACTCATTTTGAAACTATTAAAAAGCCGAAACTTGCCGGAAAAGGCCGAATATGTAAAAGACATGATTCTCCGCATGCTCGTTGTAATGGAAGTACCATTCTTCGGAGATTGGCAGCGCGCAACGAGTTCTCTCACATCATAATATCCTGCTATACGGCCCATTTTGAAACCATTAAAAAGCCGGAGATGTCCGGAAAAGGCCGAAGGTGTACAGAACCTGATGCTCCGTATGCTCGTTGTAATGGAAGTACCATTCTTCGGGGATTGGCAGCGCGCAACGAGTTCTCTCACATCATAATATCCTGCGATACGACCCATTTTGAAACAATTAAAAAGCCGAAAATGTCCGGAAAATGCCAAAGGTGTACAGAACCCGTTGCTCCGTATGCTCGTTGTAATGGGCGTACCATTTTTCGGGGATTGGCAGCGTGCAGCGAGTTCTCACACCTCATAATATCCTGCGATACGACCCATTTTGAAACTATTAAAAAGCCGAAACTGGTCGGAAAAGGCAGAATATGTACAAAACAGGATTCTCCGCATGCTCGTTGTAATGGATGTACCATTTTTCGGGGATTGGCAGCGCGCAACGAGTTCTCTCACATCATAATATCCTGATATACGGCCCATTTTGAAACAATTAAAAAGCCGGAAATGTCCGGAAAATGCCAAAGGTGTACAGAACCCGTTGCTCCGTATGCTCGTTGTAATGGGCGTACCATTTTTCGGGGATTGGCAGCGTGCAGCCAGTTCTCACACCTCATAATATCCTGCGATACGACCCATTTTGAAACTATTAAAAAGCCGAAACTGGCCGGAAATGGCCGAATATGTACAAGACAGGATTCTCCGCATGCTCGTTGTAATGGAAGTACCATTCTTCGGGGATTGGCAGCGCGCAACGAGTTCTCTCACATCATAATATCCTGCTATACGGCCCGTTTTTAATCACATAAAATGCCGGAGATGTCCGGAAAAGGTCGAAGGTGTACAGAACCCAATGCTCCGTTTGCTCGTTGTAATGGAAGTACCATTTTTGGGGGGTTGGCAGAGAGCAACTGGTTTTTACACATCATAATATCCTGATATACGGCCCATTTTGAAACAATTAAAAAGCCGGGAATATCCGGAAAAGGCCGAAGGTGTACAGAACCCGTTGACCGTATGCTCGTTGTAATGGAATTACCATTTTTGGGGGATTCGCAACGCTCAACGCGTTTTTACACATCATAATATCCTGCGATACGACTCATTTTGAAACTATTAAAAAGCCGAAACTGGCCGGAAAAGGCCGAATATGTACAAGACAGGATTCTCCGCATGCTCGTTGTAATGGAAATATCATTCTTCGGGGATTGGCTGCGCGCAACGAGTTCTCTCACATCATAATATCCTGCGATACGACCCATTTTGAAACAATTAAAAAGCCGAAACTGGCCGGAAAAGGCCGAAAATGTACAAGACAGGATTCTCCGGATGCTGGTTGTATTGGAAGTACCATTCTTCGGGGATTGGCAGCGCGCACCGTGTTCTCTCACATCATAATATCCTGCTATTCTGCCCGTTTTTGATCACTTAATATGCCGGAAATGTCCGGAAAAGGCCGAAGGTGTACAGAACCTGATGCTCCGTATGCTCGTTGTAAGGGGCGTACCATTTCTCGGGGATTGGCAGCGCGTAACGTGTTCTCTCACATCATAATATCCTGATGTACGGCCCATTTTGAAGCAATTAAAAAGCCGGAAATGTCCGGAAAAGGCCGAAGGTGTACAGAACCCGTTGCTCCGTATGCTCGTTGTAATGGGCGTACCATTTTTCGGGGATTGGCAGCGTGCAGCGAGCTCTCACACCTCATAATATCCTGCGATACGACTCATTTTGAAACTATTAAAAAGCCGAAACTGGCCGGAAAAGGCCGAATATGTACAAGACAGGATTCTCCGCATGCTCGTTGTAATGGAAGTACCATTCTTCGGGGATTGGCAGCGCGCAACGAGTACTCTCACATCATAATATCCTGCTATACGGCCCGTTTTTAATCACATAAAATGCCGGAGATGTCCGGAAAAGGCCGAAGGTGTACAGAACCCGATGCCCCGTTTGCTCGTTGTAATGGGCGTACCATTTTTCGGGGATTGGCAGCGTGCAGCGAGCTCTCACACCTCATAATATCCTGCGATACGACTCATTTTGAAACTATTAAAAAGCCGAAACTTGCCGGAAAAGGCCGAATATGTACAAGACAGGATTCTCCGCATGCTCGTTGTAATGGAAGTACCATTCTTCGGGGATTGGCAGCGCGCAACGAGTTCTCTCACATCATAATATCCTGATATACGGCCCACTTTGAAACAATTAAAAAGCCGGAAATGTCCGGAAAAGGCCGAAGGTGTACAGAACCCGTTGCTCTCTTTGCTCATTGTAGTGGGCGTACCATTTTTCGGGGATTGGCAGCGTGCAGCGAGCTCTCACACCTCATAATATCCTGCGATACGACTCATTTTGAAACTATTAAAAAGCCGAAACTGGCCGGAAAAGGCCGAATATGTACAAGACAGGATTCTCCGCATGCTCGTTGTAATGGAAGTACCATTCTTCGGGGATTGGCTGCGCGCAAACGAGTTCTCTCACATCATAATATCCTGCGATACGACCCATTTTGAAACAATTAAAAAGCCGAAACTGGCCGGAAAA
Source organism: Bombus muscorum (assembly GCA_963971185.1). Lineage (NCBI taxonomy): Eukaryota > Metazoa > Arthropoda > Insecta > Hymenoptera > Apidae > Bombus > Bombus muscorum. The sequence goes on from OZ020130.1 coordinate 4,864,268, forward strand.
GGCCGAAATTGTACAAGACAGGATTCTCCGGATGCTGGTTGTATTGGAAGTACCATTCTTCGGGGATTGGCAGCGCGCACCGTGTTCTCTCACATCATAATATCCTGCTATTCTGCCCGTTTTTGATCACTTAATATGCCGGAAATGTCCGGAAAAGGCCGAAGGTGTACAGAACCTGATGCTCCGTATGCTCGTTGTAAGGGGCGTACCATTTCTCGGGGATTGGCAGCGCATAACGTGTTCTCTCACATCATAATATCCTGATATACGGCCCATTTTGAAGCAATTAAAAAGCCGGAAATGTCCGGAAAAGGCCGAAGGTGTACAGAACCCGTTGCTCCGTATGCTCGTTGTAATGGGCGTACCATTTTTCGGGGATTGGCAGCGTGCAGCGAGTTCTCTCACATCATAATATCCTGCGATACGACCCATTTTGAAACAATTAAAAAGCCGAAAATGTCCGGAAAATGCCAAAGGTGTACAGAACCCGTTGCTCCGTATGCTCGTTGTAATGGGCGTACCATTTTTCGGGGATTGGCAGCGTGCAGCGAGTTCTCACACCTCATAATATCCTGCGATACGACCCATTTTGAAACTATTAAAAAGCCGAAACTGGTCGGAAAAGGCAGAATATGTACAAAACAGGATTCTCCGCATGCTCGTTGTAATGGATGTACCATTTTTGGGGGGTTGGCAGAGAGCAACTGGTTCTTACACATCATAATATCCTGATATACGGCCCCTATTGAAGCAATTAAAAAGCCGGAAATGTCCGGAAAAGGCCGAAGGTGTACAGAACCCGTTGCTCCGTATGCTCGTTGTAATGGAAGGACCATTTTTGGGGGATTGGCAGCGTGCAGAGAGTTCTCACACCTCATAATATCCTGCGAAACGACTCATTTTGAAACTATTAAAAAGCCGAAACTTGCCGGAAAAGGCCGAATATGTAAAAGACATGATTCTCCGCATGCTCGTTGTAATGGAAGTACCATTCTTCGGAGATTGGCAGCGCGCAACGAGTTCTCTCACATCATAATATCCTGCTATACGGCCCATTTTGAAACCATTAAAAAGCCGGAGATGTCCGGAAAAGGCCGAAGGTGTACAGAACCTGATGCTCCGTATGCTCGTTGTAATGGAAGTACCATTCTTCGGGGATTGGCAGCGCGCAACGAGTTCTCTCACATCATAATATCCTGCGATACGACCCATTTTGAAACAATTAAAAAGCCGAAAATGTCCGGAAAATGCCAAAGGTGTACAGAACCCGTTGCTCCGTATGCTCGTTGTAATGGGCGTACCATTTTTCGGGGATTGGCAGCGTGCAGCGAGTTCTCACACCTCATAATATCCTGCGATACGACCCATTTTGAAACTATTAAAAAGCCGAAACTGGTCGGAAAAGGCAGAATATGTACAAAACAGGATTCTCCGCATGCTCGTTGTAATGGATGTACCATTTTTCGGGGATTGGCAGCGCGCAACGAGTTCTCTCACATCATAATATCCTGATATACGGCCCATTTTGAAACAATTAAAAAGCCGGAAATGTCCGGAAAATGCCAAAGGTGTACAGAACCCGTTGCTCCGTATGCTCGTTGTAATGGGCGTACCATTTTTCGGGGATTGGCAGCGTGCAGCCAGTTCTCACACCTCATAATATCCTGCGATACGACCCATTTTGAAACTATTAAAAAGCCGAAACTGGCCGGAAATGGCCGAATATGTACAAGACAGGATTCTCCGCATGCTCGTTGTAATGGAAGTACCATTCTTCGGGGATTGGCAGCGCGCAACGAGTTCTCTCACATCATAATATCCTGCTATACGGCCCGTTTTTAATCACATAAAATGCCGGAGATGTCCGGAAATGGTCGAAGGTGTACAGAACCCAATGCTCCGTTTGCTCGTTGTAATGGAAGTACCATTTTTGGGGGGTTGGCAGAGAGCAACTGGTTCTTACACATCATAATATCCTGATATACGGCCCATTTTGAAACAATTAAAAAGCCGGGAATATCCGGAAAAGGCCGAAGGTGTACAGAACCCGTTGACCGTATGCTCGTTGTAATGGAATTACCATTTTTGGGGGATTCGCAACGCTCAACGCGTTTTTACACATCATAATATCCTGCGATACGACTCATTTTGAAACTATTAAAAAGCCGAAACTGGCCGGAAAAGGCCGAATATGTACAAGACAGGATTCTCCGCATGCTCGTTGTAATGGAAATATCATTCTTCGGGGATTGGCTGCGCGCAACGAGTTCTCTCACATCATAATATCCTGCGATACGACCCATTTTGAAACAATTAAAAAGCCGAAACTGGCCGGAAAAGGCCGAAAATGTACAAGACAGGATTCTCCGGATGCTGGTTGTATTGGAAGTACCATTCTTCGGGGATTGGCAGCGCGCACCGTGTTCTCTCACATCATAATATCCTGCTATTCTGCCCGTTTTTGATCACTTAATATGCCGGAAATGTCCGGAAAAGGCCGAAGGTGTACAGAACCTGATGCTCCGTATGCTCGTTGTAAGGGGCGTACCATTTCTCGGGGATTGGCAGCGCGTAACGTGTTCTCTCACATCATAATATCCTGATGTACGGCCCATTTTGAAGCAATTAAAAAGCCGGAAATGTCCGGAAAAGGCCGAAGGTGTACAGAACCCGTTGCTCCGTATGCTCGTTGTAATGGGCGTACCATTTTTCGGGGATTGGCAGCGTGCAGCGAGCTCTCACACCTCATAATATCCTGCGATACGACTCATTTTGAAACTATTAAAAAGCCGAAACTGGCCGGAAAAGGCCGAATATGTACAAGACAGGATTCTCCGCATGCTCGTTGTAATGGAAGTACCATTCTTCGGGGATTGGCAGCGCGCAACGAGTACTCTCACATCATAATATCCTGCTATACGGCCCGTTTTTAATCACATAAAATGCCGGAGATGTCCGGAAAAGGCCGAAGGTGTACAGAACCCGATGCCCCGTTTGCTCGTTGTAATGGGCGTACCATTTTTCGGGGATTGGCAGCGTGCAGCGAGCTCTCACACCTCATAATATCCTGCGATACGACTCATTTTGAAACTATTAAAAAGCCGAAACTTGCCGGAAAAGGCCGAATATGTACAAGACAGGATTCTCCGCATGCTCGTTGTAATGGAAGTACCATTCTTCGGGGATTGGCAGCGCGCAACGAGTTCTCTCACATCATAATATCCTGATATACGGCCCACTTTGAAACAATTAAAAAGCCGGAAATGTCCGGAAAAGGCCGAAGGTGTACAGAACCCGTTGCTCTCTTTGCTCATTGTAGTGGGCGTACCATTTTTCGGGGATTGGCAGCGTGCAGCGAGCTCTCACACCTCATAATATCCTGCGATACGACTCATTTTGAAACTATTAAAAAGCCGAAACTGGCCGGAAAAGGCCGAATATGTACAAGACAGGATTCTCCGCATGCTCGTTGTAATGGAAGTACCATTCTTCGGGGATTGGCTGCGCGCAAACGAGTTCTCTCACATCATAATATCCTGCGATACGACCCATTTTGAAACAATTAAAAAGCCGAAACTGGCCGGAAAAGGCCGAAATTGTACAAGACAGGATTCTCCGGATGCTGGTTGTATTGGAAGTACCATTCTTCGGGGATTGGCAGCGCGCACCGTGTTCTCTCACATCATAATATCCTGCTATTCTGCCCGTTTTTGATCACTTAATATGCCGGAAATGTCCGGAAAAGGCCGAAGGTGTACAGAACCTGATGCTCCGTATGCTCGTTGTAAGGGGCGTACCATTTCTCGGGGATTGGCAGCGCATAACGTGTTCTCTCACATCATAATATCCTGATATACGGCCCATTTTGAAGCAATTAAAAAGCCGGAAATGTCCGGAAAAGGCCGAAGGTGTACAGAACCCGTTGCTCCGTATGCTCGTTGTAATGGGCGTACCATTTTTCGGGGATTGGCAGCGTGCAGCGAGTTCTCTCACATCATAATATCCTGCGATACGACCCATTTTGAAACAATTAAAAAGCCGAAAATGTCCGGAAAATGCCAAAGGTGTACAGAACCCGTTGCTCCGTATGCTCGTTGTAATGGGCGTACCATTTTTCGGGGATTGGCAGCGTGCAGCGAGTTCTCACACCTCATAATATCCTGCGATACGACCCATTTTGAAACTATTAAAAAGCCGAAACTGGTCGGAAAAGGCAGAATATGTACAAAACAGGATTCTCCGCATGCTCGTTGTAATGGATGTACCATTTTTGGGGGGTTGGCAGAGAGCAACTGGTTCTTACACATCATAATATCCTGATATACGGCCCCTATTGAAGCAATTAAAAAGCCGGAAATGTCCGGAAAAGGCCGAAGGTGTACAGAACCCGTTGCTCCGTATGCTCGTTGTAATGGAAGGACCATTTTTGGGGGATTGGCAGCGTGCAGAGAGTTCTCACACCTCATAATATCCTGCGAAACGACTCATTTTGAAACTATTAAAAAGCCGAAACTTGCCGGAAAAGGCCGAATATGTAAAAGACATGATTCTCCGCATGCTCGTTGTAATGGAAGTACCATTCTTCGGAGATTGGCAGCGCGCAACGAGTTCTCTCACATCATAATATCCTGCTATACGGCCCATTTTGAAACCATTAAAAAGCCGGAGATGTCCGGAAAAGGCCGAAGGTGTACAGAACCTGATGCTCCGTATGCTCGTTGTAATGGAAGTACCATTCTTCGGGGATTGGCAGCGCGCAACGAGTTCTCTCACATCATAATATCCTGCGATACGACCCATTTTGAAACAATTAAAAAGCCGAAAATGTCCGGAAAATGCCAAAGGTGTACAGAACCCGTTGCTCCGTATGCTCGTTGTAATGGGCGTACCATTTTTCGGGGATTGGCAGCGTGCAGCGAGTTCTCACACCTCATAATATCCTGCGATACGACCCATTTTGAAACTATTAAAAAGCCGAAACTGGTCGGAAAAGGCAGAATATGTACAAAACAGGATTCTCCGCATGCTCGTTGTAATGGATGTACCATTTTTCGGGGATTGGCAGCGCGCAACGAGTTCTCTCACATCATAATATCCTGATATACGGCCCATTTTGAAACAATTAAAAAGCCGGAAATGTCCGGAAAATGCCAAAGGTGTACAGAACCCGTTGCTCCGTATGCTCGTTGTAATGGGCGTACCATTTTTCGGGGATTGGCAGCGTGCAGCCAGTTCTCACACCTCATAATATCCTGCGATACGACCCATTTTGAAACTATTAAAAAGCCGAAACTGGCCGGAAATGGCCGAATATGTACAAGACAGGATTCTCCGCATGCTCGTTGTAATGGAAGTACCATTCTTCGGGGATTGGCAGCGCGCAACGAGTTCTCTCACATCATAATATCCTGCTATACGGCCCGTTTTTAATCACATAAAATGCCGGAGATGTCCGGAAATGGTCGAAGGTGTACAGAACCCAATGCTCCGTTTGCTCGTTGTAATGGAAGTACCATTTTTGGGGGGTTGGCAGAGAGCAACTGGTTCTTACACATCATAATATCCTGATATACGGCCCATTTTGAAACAATTAAAAAGCCGGGAATATCCGGAAAAGGCCGAAGGTGTACAGAACCCGTTGACCGTATGCTCGTTGTAATGGAATTACCATCTTTGGGGGATTCGCAACGCTCAACGCGTTTTTACACATCATAATATCCTGCGATACGACTCATTTTGAAACTATTAAAAAGCCGAAACTGGCCGGAAAAGGCCGAATATGTACAAGACAGGATTCTCCGCATGCTCGTTGTAATGGAAATATCATTCTTCGGGGATTGGCTGCGCGCAACGAGTTCTCTCACATCATAATATCCTGCGATACGACCCATTTTGAAACAATTAAAAAGCCGAAACTGGCCGGAAAAGGCCGAAAATGTACAAGACAGGATTCTCCGGATGCTGGTTGTATTGGAAGTACCATTCTTCGGGGATTGGCAGCGCGCACCGTGTTCTCTCACATCATAATATCCTGCTATTCTGCCCGTTTTTGATCACTTAATATGCCGGAAATGTCCGGAAAAGGCCGAAGGTGTACAGAACCTGATGCTCCGTATGCTCGTTGTAAGGGGCGTACCATTTCTCGGGGATTGGCAGCGCGTAACGTGTTCTCTCACATCATAATATCCTGATATACGGCCCATTTTGAAGCAATTAAAAAGCCGGAAATGTCCGGAAAAGGCCGAAGGTGTACAGAACCCGTTGCTCCGTATGCTCGTTGTAATGGGCGTACCATTTTTCGGGGATTGGCAGCGTGCAGCGAGCTCTCACACCTCATAATATCCTGCGATACGACTCATTTTGAAACTATTAAAAAGCCGAAACTGGCCGGAAAAGGCCGAATATGTACAAGACAGGATTCTCCGCATGCTCGTTGTAATGGAAGTACCATTCTTCGGGGATTGGCAGCGCGCAACGAGTACTCTCACATCATAATATCCTGCTATACGGCCCGTTTTTAATCACATAAAATGCCGGAGATGTCCGGAAAAGGCCGAAGGTGTACAGAACCCGATGCCCCGTTTGCTCGTTGTAATGGAAGTACCATTTTTCGGGGATGGGCAGCGTGCAGCGAGTTCTCACACCTCATAATATCCTGCGAAACGACTCATTTTGAAACTATTAAAAAGCCGAAACTTGCCGGAAAAGGCCGAATATGTACAAGACAGGATTCTCCGCATGCTCGTTGTAATGGAAGTACCATTCTTCGGGGATTGGCAGCGCGCAACGAGTTCTCTCACATCATAATATCCTGATATACGGCCCACTTTGAAACAATTAAAAAGCCGGAAATGTCCGGAAAAGGCCGAAGGTGTACAGAACCCGTTGCTCTCTTTGCTCGTTGTAGTGGGCGTACCATTTTTCGGGGATTGGCAGCGTGCAGCGAGCTCTCACACCTCATAATATCCTGCGATACGACTCATTTTGAAACTATTAAAAAGCCGAAACTGGCCGGAAAAGGCCGAATATGTACAAGACAGGATTCTCCGCATGCTCGTTGTAATGGAAGTACCATTCTTCGGGGATTGGCTGCGCGCAAACGAGTTCTCTCACATCATAATATCCTGCGATACGACCCATTTTGAAACAATTAAAAAGCCGAAACTGGCCGGAAAAGGCCGAAATTGTACAAGACAGGATTCTCCGGATGCTGGTTGTATTGGAAGTACCATTCTTCGGGGATTGGCAGCGCGCACCGTGTTCTCTCACATCATAATATCCTGCTATTCTGCCCGTTTTTGATCACTTAATATGCCGGAAATGTCCGGAAAAGGCCGAAGGTGTACAGAACCTGATGCTCCGTATGCTCGTTGTAAGGGGCGTACCATTTCTCGGGGATTGGCAGCGCGTAACGTGTTCTCTCACATCATAATATCCTGATGTACGGCCCATTTTGAAGCAATTAAAAAGCCGGAAATGTCCGGAAAAGGCCGAAGGTGTACAGAACCCGTTGCTCCGTATGCTCGTTGTAATGGGCGTACCATTTTTCGGGGATTGGCAGCGTGCAGCGAGCTCTCACACCTCATAATATCCTGCGATACGACTCATTTTGAAACTATTAAAAAGCCGAAACTGGCCGGAAAAGGCCGAATATGTACAAGACAGGATTCTCCGCATGCTCGTTGTAATGGAAGTACCATTCTTCGGGGATTGGCAGCGCGCAACGAGTACTCTCACATCATAATATCCTGCTATACGGCCCGTTTTTAATCACATAAAATGCCGGAGATGTCCGGAAAAGGCCGAAGGTGTACAGAACCCGATGCCCCGTTTGCTCGTTGTAATGGGCGTACCATTTTTCGGGGATTGGCAGCGTGCAGCGAGCTCTCACACCTCATAATATCCTGCGATACGACTCATTTTGAAACTATTAAAAAGCCGAAACTTGCCGGAAAAGGCCGAATATGTACAAGACAGGATTCTCCGCATGCTCGTTGTAATGGAAGTACCATTCTTCGGGGATTGGCAGCGCGCAACGAGTTCTCTCACATCATAATATCCTGATATACGGCCCACTTTGAAACAATTAAAAAGCCGGAAATGTCCGGAAAAGGCCGAAGGTGTACAGAACCCGTTGCTCTCTTTGCTCATTGTAGTGGGCGTACCATTTTTCGGGGATTGGCAGCGTGCAGCGAGCTCTCACACCTCATAATATCCTGCGATACGACTCATTTTGAAACTATTAAAAAGCCGAAACTGGCCGGAAAAGGCCGAATATGTACAAGACAGGATTCTCCGCATGCTCGTTGTAATGGAAGTACCATTCTTCGGGGATTGGCTGCGCGCAAACGAGTTCTCTCACATCATAATATCCTGCGATACGACCCATTTTGAAACAATTAAAAAGCCGAAACTGGCCGGAAAAGGCCGAAATTGTACAAGACAGGATTCTCCGGATGCTGGTTGTATTGGAAGTACCATTCTTCGGGGATTGGCAGCGCGCACCGTGTTCTCTCACATCATAATATCCTGCTATTCTGCCCGTTTTTGATCACTTAATATGCCGGAAATGTCCGGAAAAGGCCGAAGGTGTACAGAACCTGATGCTCCGTATGCTCGTTGTAAGGGGCGTACCATTTCTCGGGGATTGGCAGCGCATAACGTGTTCTCTCACATCATAATATCCTGATATACGGCCCATTTTGAAGCAATTAAAAAGCCGGAAATGTCCGGAAAAGGCCGAAGGTGTACAGAACCCGTTGCTCCGTATGCTCGTTGTAATGGGCGTACCATTTTTCGGGGATTGGCAGCGTGCAGCGAGTTCTCTCACATCATAATATCCTGCGATACGACCCATTTTGAAACAATTAAAAAGCCGAAAATGTCCGGAAAATGCCAAAGGTGTACAGAACCCGTTGCTCCGTATGCTCGTTGTAATGGGCGTACCATTTTTCGGGGATTGGCAGCGTGCAGCGAGTTCTCACACCTCATAATATCCTGCGATACGACCCATTTTGAAACTATTAAAAAGCCGAAACTGGTCGGAAAAGGCAGAATATGTACAAAACAGGATTCTCCGCATGCTCGTTGTAATGGATGTACCATTTTTGGGGGGTTGGCAGAGAGCAACTGGTTCTTACACATCATAATATCCTGATATACGGCCCCTATTGAAGCAATTAAAAAGCCGGAAATGTCCGGAAAAGGCCGAAGGTGTACAGAACCCGTTGCTCCGTATGCTCGTTGTAATGGAAGGACCATTTTTGGGGGATTGGCAGCGTGCAGAGAGTTCTCACACCTCATAATATCCTGCGAAACGACTCATTTTGAAACTATTAAAAAGCCGAAACTTGCCGGAAAAGGCCGAATATGTAAAAGACATGATTCTCCGCATGCTCGTTGTAATGGAAGTACCATTCTTCGGAGATTGGCAGCGCGCAACGAGTTCTCTCACATCATAATATCCTGCTATACGGCCCATTTTGAAACCATTAAAAAGCCGGAGATGTCCGGAAAAGGCCGAAGGTGTACAGAACCTGATGCTCCGTATGCTCGTTGTAATGGAAGTACCATTCTTCGGGGATTGGCAGCGCGCAACGAGTTCTCTCACATCATAATATCCTGCGATACGACCCATTTTGAAACAATTAAAAAGCCGAAAATGTCCGGAAAATGCCAAAGGTGTACAGAACCCGTTGCTCCGTATGCTCGTTGTAATGGGCGTACCATTTTTCGGGGATTGGCAGCGTGCAGCGAGTTCTCACACCTCATAATATCCTGCGATACGACCCATTTTGAAACTATTAAAAAGCCGAAACTGGTCGGAAAAGGCAGAATATGTACAAAACAGGATTCTCCGCATGCTCGTTGTAATGGATGTACCATTTTTCGGGGATTGGCAGCGCGCAACGAGTTCTCTCACATCATAATATCCTGATATACGGCCCATTTTGAAACAATTAAAAAGCCGGAAATGTCCGGAAAATGCCAAAGGTGTACAGAACCCGTTGCTCCGTATGCTCGTTGTAATGGGCGTACCATTTTTCGGGGATTGGCAGCGTGCAGCCAGTTCTCACACCTCATAATATCCTGCGATACGACCCATTTTGAAACTATTAAAAAGCCGAAACTGGCCGGAAATGGCCGAATATGTACAAGACAGGATTCTCCGCATGCTCGTTGTAATGGAAGTACCATTCTTCGGGGATTGGCAGCGCGCAACGAGTTCTCTCACATCATAATATCCTGCTATACGGCCCGTTTTTAATCACATAAAATGCCGGAGATGTCCGGAAAAGGTCGAAGGTGTACAGAACCCAATGCTCCGTTTGCTCGTTGTAATGGAAGTACCATTTTTGGGGGGTTGGCAGAGAGCAACTGGTTCTTACACATCATAATATCCTGATATACGGCCCATTTTGAAACAATTAAAAAGCCGGGAATATCCGGAAAAGGCCGAAGGTGTACAGAACCCGTTGACCGTATGCTCGTTGTAATGGAATTACCATTTTTGGGGGATTCGCAACGCTCAACGCGTTTTTACACATCATAATATCCTGCGATACGACTCATTTTGAAACTATTAAAAAGCCGAAACTGGCCGGAAAAGGCCGAATATGTACAAGACAGGATTCTCCGCATGCTCGTTGTAATGGAAATATCATTCTTCGGGGATTGGCTGCGCGCAACGAGTTCTCTCACATCATAATATCCTGCGATACGACCCATTTTGAAACAATTAAAAAGCCGAAACTGGCCGGAAAAGGCCGAAAATGTACAAGACAGGATTCTCCGGATGCTGGTTGTATTGGAAGTACCATTCTTCGGGGATTGGCAGCGCGCACCGTGTTCTCTCACATCATAATATCCTGCTATTCTGCCCGTTTTTGATCACTTAATATGCCGGAAATGTCCGGAAAAGGCCGAAGGTGTACAGAACCTGATGCTCCGTATGCTCGTTGTAAGGGGCGTACCATTTCTCGGGGATTGGCAGCGCGTAACGTGTTCTCTCACATCATAATATCCTGATATACGGCCCATTTTGAAGCAATTAAAAAGCCGGAAATGTCCGGAAAAGGCCGAAGGTGTACAGAACCCGTTGCTCCGTATGCTCGTTGTAATGGGCGTACCATTTTTCGGGGATTGGCAGCGTGCAGCGAGCTCTCACACCTCATAATATCCTGCGATACGACTCATTTTGAAACTATTAAAAAGCCGAAACTGGCCGGAAAAGGCCGAATATGTACAAGACAGGATTCTCCGCATGCTCGTTGTAATGGAAGTACCATTCTTCGGGGATTGGCAGCGCGCAACGAGTACTCTCACATCATAATATCCTGCTATACGGCCCGTTTTTAATCACATAAAATGCTGGAGATGTCCGGAAAAGGCCGAAGGTGTACAGAACCCGATGCCCCGTTTGCTCGTTGTAATGGAAGTACCATTTTTCGGGGATGGGCAGCGTGCAGCGAGTTCTCACACCTCATAATATCCTGCGAAACGACTCATTTTGAAACTATTAAAAAGCCGAAACTTGCCGGAAAAGGCCGAATATGTACAAGACAGGATTCTCCGCATGCTCGTTGTAATGGAAGTACCATTCTTCGGGGATTGGCAGCGCGCAACGAGTTCTCTCACATCATAATATCCTGATATACGGCCCACTTTGAAACAATTAAAAAGCCGGAAATGTCCGGAAAAGGCCGAAGGTGTACAGAACCCGTTGCTCTCTTTGCTCGTTGTAGTGGGCGTACCATTTTTCGGGGATTGGCAGCGTGCAGCGAGCTCTCACACCTCATAATATCCTGCGATACGACTCATTTTGAAACTATTAAAAAGCCGAAACTGGCCGGAAAAGGCCGAATATGTACAAGACAGGATTCTCCGCATGCTCGTTGTAATGGAAGTACCATTCTTCGGGGATTGGCTGCGCGCAAACGAGTTCTCTCACATCATAATATCCTGCGATACGACTCATTTTGAAACTATTAAAAAGCCGAAACTGGCCGGAAAAGGCCGAATATGTACAAGACAGGATTCTCCGCATGCTCGTTGTAATGGAAATATCATTCTTCGGGGATTGGCTGCGCGCAACGAGTTCTCTCACATCATAATATCCTGCGATACGACCCATTTTGAAACAATTAAAAAGCCGAAACTGGCCGGAAAAGGCCGAAAATGTACAAGACAGGATTCTCCGGATGCTGGTTGTATTGGAAGTACCATTCTTCGGGGATTGGCAGCGCGCACCGTGTTCTCTCACATCATAATATCCTGCTATTCTGCCCGTTTTTGATCACTTAATATGCCGGAAATGTCCGGAAAAGGCCGAAGGTGTACAGAACCTGATGCTCCGTATGCTCGTTGTAAGGGGCGTACCATTTCTCGGGGATTGGCAGCGCATAACGTGTTCTCTCACATCATAATATCCTGATATACGGCCCATTTTGAAGCAATTAAAAAGCCGGAAATGTCCGGAAAAGGCCGAAGGTGTACAGAACCCGTTGCTCCGTATGCTCGTTGTAATGGGCGTACCATTTTTCGGGGATTGGCAGCGTGCAGCGAGCTCTCACACCTCATAATATCCTGCGATACGACTCATTTTGAAACTATTAAAAAGCCGAAACTGGCCGGAAAAGGCCGAATATGTACAAGACAGGATTCTCCGCATGCTCGTTGTAATGGAAGTACCATTCTTCGGGGATTGGCAGCGCGCAACGAGTTCTCTCACATCATAATATCCTGATATACGGCCCACTTTGAAACAATTAAAAAGCCGGAAATGTCCGGAAAAGGCCGAAGGTGTACAGAACCCGTTGCTCTCTTTGCTCGTTGTAGTGGGCGTACCATTTTTCGGGGATTGGCAGCGTGCAGCGAGCTCTCACACTTCATAATATCCTGCGATACGACTCATTTTGAAACTATTAAAAAGCCGAAACTGGCCGGAAAAGGCCGAATATGTACAAGACAGGATTCTCCGCATGCTCGTTGTAATGGAAGTACCATTCTTCGGGGATTGGCTGCGCGCAAACGAGTTCTCTCACATCATAATATCCTGCGATACGACCCATTTTGAAACAATTAAAAAGCCGAAACTGGCCGGAAAAGGCCGAAATTGTACAAGACAGGATTCTCCGGATGCTGGTTGTATTGGAAGTACCATTCTTCGGGGATTGGCAGCGCGCACCGTGTTCTCTCACATCATAATATCCTGCTATTCTGCCCGTTTTTGATCACTTAATATGCCGGAAATGTCCGGAAAAGGCCGAAGGTGTACAGAACCTGATGCTCCGTATGCTCGTTGTAAGGGGCGTACCATTTCTCGGGGATTGGCAGCGCATAACGTGTTCTCTCACATCATAATATCCTGATATACGGCCCATTTTGAAGCAATTAAAAAGCCGGAAATGTCCGGAAAAGGCCGAAGGTGTACAGAACCCGTTGCTCCGTATGCTCGTTGTAATGGGCGTACCATTTTTCGGGGATTGGCAGCGTGCAGCGAGCTCTCACACCTCATAATATCCTGCGATACGACTCATTTTGAAACTATTAAAAAGCCGAAACTGGCCGGAAAAGGCCGAATATGTACAAGACAGGATTCTCCGCATGCTCGTTGTAATGGAAGTACCATTCTTCGGGGATTGGCAGCGCGCAACGAGTACTCTCACATCATAATATCCTGCTATACGGCCCGTTTTTAATCACATAAAATGCCGGAGATGTCCGGAAAAGGCCGAAGGTGTACAGAACCCGATGCCCCGTTTGCTCGTTGTAATGGAAGTACCATTTTTCGGGGATGGGCAGCGTGCAGCGAGTTCTCACACCTCATAATATCCTGCGAAACGACTCATTTTGAAACTATTAAAAAGCCGAAACTTGCCGGAAAAGGCCGAATATGTACAAGACAGGATTCTCCGCATGCTCGTTGTAATGGAAGTACCATTCTTCGGGGATTGGCAGCGCGCAACGAGTTCTCTCACATCATAATATCCTGATATACGGCCCACTTTGAAACAATTAAAAAGCCGGAAATGTCCGGAAAAGGCCGAAGGTGTACAGAACCCGTTGCTCCCTTTGCTCGTTGTAGTGGGCGTACCATTTTTCGGGGATTGGCAGCGTGCAGCGAGCTCTCACACCTCATAATATCCTGCGATACGACTCATTTTGAAACTATTAAAAAGCCGAAACTGGCCGGAAAAGGCCGAATATGTACAAGACAGGATTCTCCGCATGCTCGTTGTAATGGAAGTACCATTCTTCGGGGATTGGCTGCGCGCAAACGAGTTCTCTCACATCATAATATCCTGCGATACGACCCATTTTGAAACAATTAAAAAGCCGAAACTGGCCGGAAAATGCCGAAATTGTACAAGACAGGATTCTCCGGATGCTGGTTGTATTGGAAGTACCATTCTTCGGGGATTGGCAGCGCGCACCGTGTTCTCTCACATCATAATATCCTGCTATTCTGCCCGTTTTTGATCACTTAATATGCCGGAAATGTCCGGAAAAGGCCGAAGGTGTACAGAACCTGATGCTCCGTATGCTCGTTGTAAGGAGCGTACCATTTCTCGGGGATTGGCAGCGCGTAACGTGTTCTCTCACATCATAATATCCTGATATACGGCCCATTTTGAAGCAATTAAAAAGCCGGAAATGTCCGGAAAAGGCCGAAGGTGTACAGAACCCGTTGCTCCGTATGCTCGTTGTAATGGGCGTACCATTTTTCTGGAATTTCCAGCGTGCAGCCAGTTCTCACACCTCATAATATCCTGCGATACGAACCATTTAGAAACTATTAAAAAGCCGAAACTGGCCGGAAATGGCCGAATATGTACAAGACAGGATTCTCCGCATGCTCGTTGTAATGGAAGTACCATTCTTCGGGGATTGGCAGCGCGCAACGAGTTCTCTCACATCATAATATCCTGCTATACGGCCCGTTTTTAATCACATAAAATGCCGGAGATGTCCGGAAAAGGTCGAAGGTGTACAGAACCCAATGCTCCGTTTGCTCGTTGTAATGGAAGTACCATTTTTGGGGGGTTGGCAGAGAGCAACTGGTTCTTACACATCATAATATCCTGATATACGGCCCATTTTGAAACAATTAAAAAGCCGGGAATATCCGGAAAAGGCCGAAGGTGTACAGAACCCGTTGCCCGTATGCTCGTTGTAATGGAATTACCATTTTTGGGGGATTGGCAACGCTCAACGCGTTTTTACACATCATAATATCCTGCGATACGACTCATTTTGAAACTATTAAAAAGCCGAAACTGGCCGGAAAAGGCCGAATATGTACAAGACAGGATTCTCCGCATGCTCGTTGTAATGGAAATACCATTCTTCGGGGATTGGCTGCGCGCAACGAGTTCTCTCACATCATAATATCCTGCGATACGACCCATTTTGAAACAATTAAAAAGCCGAAACTGGCCGGAAAAGGCCGAAAATGTACAAGACAGGATTCTCCGGATGCTGGTTGTATTGGAAGTACCATTCTTCGGGGATTGGCAGCGCGCACCGTGTTCTCTCACATCATAATATCCTGCTATTCTGCCCGTTTTTGATCACTTAATATGCCGGAAATGTCCGGAAAAGGCCGAAGGTGTACAGAACCTGATGCTCCGTATGCTCGTTGTAAGGGGCGTACCATTTCTCGGGGATTGGCAGCGCGTAACGTGTTCTCTCACATCATAATATCCTGATATACGGCCCATTTTGAAGCAATTAAAAAGCCGGAAATGTCCGGAAAAGGCCGAAGCTGTACAGAACCCGTTGCTCCGTATGCTCGTTGTAATGGGCGTACCATTTTTCGGGGATTGGCAGCGTGCAGCGAGCTCTCACACCTCATAATATCCTGCGATACGACTCATTTTGAAACTATTAAAAAGCCGAAACTGGCCGGAAAAGGCCGAATATGTACAAGACAGGATTCTCCGCATGCTCGTTGTAATGGAAGTACCATTCTTCGGGGATTGGCAGCGCGCAACGAGTACTCTCACATCATAATATCCTGCTATACGGCCCGTTTTTAATCACATAAAATGCCGGAGATGTCCGGAAAAGGCCGAAGGTGTACAGAACCCGATGCCCCGTTTGCTCGTTGTAATGGAAGTACCATTTTTCGGGGATGGGCAGCGTGCAGCGAGTTCTCACTCCTCATAATATCCTGCGAAACGACTCATTTTGAAACTATTAAAAAGCCGAAACTTGCCGGAAAAGGCCGAATATGTACAAGACAGGATTCTCCGCATGCTCGTTGTAATGGAAGTACCATTCTTCGGGGATTGGCAGCGCGCAACGAGTTCTCTCACATCATAATATCCTGATATACGGCCCACTTTGAAACAATTAAAAAGCCGCAAATGTCCGGAAAAGGCCGAAGGTGTACAGAACCCGTTGCTCCCTTTGCTCGTTGTAGTGGGCGTATCATTTTTCGGGGATTGGCAGCGTGCAGCGAGCTCACACACCTCATAATATCCTGCGATACGACTCATTTTGAAACTATTAAAAAGCCGAAACTTGCCGGAAAAGGCCGAATATGTAAAAGACATGATTCTCCGCATGCTCGTTGTAATGGAAGTACCATTCTTCGGAGATTGGCAGCGCGCAACGAGTTCTCTCACATCATAATATCCTGCTATACGGCCCATTTTGAAACCATTAAAAAGCCGGAGATGTCCGGAAAAGGCCGAAGGTGTACAGAACCTGATGCTCCGTATGCTCGTTGTAATGGACGTACCATTCTTCGGGGATTGGCAGCGCGCAACGAGTTCTCTCACATCATAATATCCTGCGATACGACCCATTTTGAAACAATTAAAAAGCCGGAAATGTTCGGAAAATGCCAAAGGTGTACAGAACCCGTTGCTCCGTATGCTCGTTGTAATGGGCGTACCATTTTTCGGGGATTGGCAGCGTGCAGCGAGTTCTCACACCTCATAATATCCTGCGATACGACCCATTTTGAAACTATTAAAAAGCCGAAACTGGTCGGAAAAGGCAGAATATGTACAAAACAGGATTCTCCGCATGCTCGTTGTAATGGATGTACCATTTTTCGGGGATTGGCAGCGCGCAACGAGTTCTGTCACATCATAATATCCTGATATACGGCCCATTTTGAAACAATTAAAAAGCCGGAAATGTCCGGAAAATGCCAAAGGTGTACAGAACCCGTTGCTCCGTATGCTCGTTGTAATGGGCGTACCATTTTTCGGGGATTGGCAGCGTGCAGCCAGTTCTCACACCTCATAATATCCTGCGATACGACCCATTTTGAAACTATTAAAAAGCCGAAACTGGCCGGAAAAGGCCGAATATGTACAAGACAGGATTCTCCGCATGCTCGTTGTAATGGAAATACCATTCTTCGGGGATTGGCTGCGCGCAACGAGTTCTCTCACATCATAATATCCTGCGATACGACCCATTTTGAAACAATTAAAAAGCCGAAACTGGCCGGAAAAGGCCGAAAATGTACAAGACAGGATTCTCCGGATGCTGGTTGTATTGGAAGTACCATTCTTCGGGGATTGGCAGCGCGCACCGTGTTCTCTCACATCATAATATCCTGCTATTCTGCCCGTTTTTGATCACTTAATATGCCGGAAATGTCCGGAAAAGGCCGAAGGTGTACAGAACCTGATGCTCCGTATGCTCGTTGTAAGGGGCGTACCATTTCTCGGGGATTGGCAGCGCGTAACGTGTTCTCTCACATCATAATATCCTGATATACGGCCCATTTTGAAGCAATTAAAAAGCCGGAAATGTCCGGAAAAGGCCGAAGGTGTACAGAACCCGTTGCTCCGTATGCTCGTTGTAATGGGCGTACCATTTTTCGGGGATGGGCAGCGTGCAGCGAGTTCTCACACCTCATAATATCCTGCGAAACGACTCATTTTGAAACTATTAAAAAGCCGAAACTTGCCGGAAAAGGCCGAATATGTACAAGACAGGATTCTCCGCATGCTCGTTGTAATGGAAGTACCATTCTTCGGGGATTGGCAGCGCGCAACGAGTTCTCTCACATCATAATATCCTGATATACGGCCCACTTTGAAACAATTAAAAAGCCGAAACTGGCCGGAAAAGGCCGAATATGTACAAGACAGGATTCTCCGCATGCTCGTTGTAATGGAAGTACCATTCTTCGGGGATTGGCAGCGCGCAACGAGTACTCTCACATCATAATATCCTGCTATACGGCCCGTTTTTAATCACATAAAATGCCGGAGATGTCCGGAAAAGGCCGAAGGTGTACAGAACCCGATGCCCCGTTTGCTCGTTGTAATGGAAGTACCATTTTTCGGGGATGGGCAGCGTGCAGCGAGTTCTCACTCCTCATAATATCCTGCGAAACGACTCATTTTGAAACTATTAAAAAGCCGAAACTTGCCGGAAAAGGCCGAATATGTACAAGACAGGATTCTCCGCATGCTCGTTGTAATGGAAGTACCATTCTTCGGGGATTGGCAGCGCGCAACGAGTTCTCTCACATCATAATATCCTGATATACGGCCCACTTTGAAACAATTAAAAAGCCGCAAATGTCCGGAAAAGGCCGAAGGTGTACAGAACCCGTTGCTCCCTTTGCTCGTTGTAGTGGGCGTACCATTTTTCGGGGATTGGCAGCGTGCAGCGAGCTCACACACCTCATAATATCCTGCGATACGACTCATTTTGAAACTATTAAAAAGCCGAAACTTGCCGGAAAAGGCCGAATATGTAAAAGACATGATTCTCCGCATGCTCGTTGTAATGGAAGTACCATTCTTCGGAGATTGGCAGCGCGCAACGAGTTCTCTCACATCATAATATCCTGCTATACGGCCCATTTTGAAACCATTAAAAAGCCGGAGATGTCCGGAAAAGGCCGAAGGTGTACAGAACCTGATGCTCCGTATGCTCGTTGTAATGGACGTACCATTCTTCGGGGATTGGCAGCGCGCAACGAGTTCTCTCACATCATAATATCCTGCGATACGACCCATTTTGAAACAATTAAAAAGCCGGAAATGTCCGGAAAATGCCAAAGGTGTACAGAACCCGTTGCTCCGTATGCTCGTTGTAATGGGCGTACCATTTTTCGGGGATTGGCAGCGTGCAGCGAGTTCTCACACCTCATAATATCCTGCGATACGACCCATTTTGAAACTATTAAAAAGCCGAAACTGGTCGGAAAAGGCAGAATATGTACAAAACAGGATTCTCCGCATGCTCGTTGTAATGGATGTACCATTTTTCGGGGATTGGCAGCGCGCAACGAGTTCTGTCACATCATAATATCCTGATATACGGCCCATTTTGAAACAATTAAAAAGCCGGAAATGTCCGGAAAATGCCAAAGGTGTACAGAACCCGTTGCTCCGTATGCTCGTTGTAATGGGCGTACCATTTTTCGGGGATTGGCAGCGTGCAGCCAGTTCTCACACCTCATAATATCCTGCGATACGACCCATTTTGAAACTATTAAAAAGCCGAAACTGGCCGGAAAAGGCCGAATATGTACAAGACAGGATTCTCCGCATGCTCGTTGTAATGGAAATACCATTCTTCGGGGATTGGCTGCGCGCAACGAGTTCTCTCACATCATAATATCCTGCGATACGACCCATTTTGAAACAATTAAAAAGCCGAAACTGGCCGGAAAAGGCCGAAAATGTACAAGACAGGATTCTCCGGATGCTGGTTGTATTGGAAGTACCATTCTTCGGGGATTGGCAGCGCGCACCGTGTTCTCTCACATCATAATATCCTGCTATTCTGCCCGTTTTTGATCACTTAATATGCCGGAAATGTCCGGAAAAGGCCGAAGGTGTACAGAACCTGATGCTCCGTATGCTCGTTGTAAGGGGCGTACCATTTCTCGGGGATTGGCAGCGCGTAACGTGTTCTCTCACATCATAATATCCTGATATACGGCCCATTTTGAAGCAATTAAAAAGCCGGAAATGTCCGGAAAAGGCCGAAGGTGTACAGAACCCGTTGCTCCGTATGCTCGTTGTAATGGGCGTACCATTTTTCGGGGATGGGCAGCGTGCAGCGAGTTCTCACACCTCATAATATCCTGCGAAACGACTCATTTTGAAACTATTAAAAAGCCGAAACTTGCCGGAAAAGGCCGAATATGTACAAGACAGGATTCTCCGCATGCTCGTTGTAATGGAAGTACCATTCTTCGGGGATTGGCAGCGCGCAACGAGTTCTCTCACATCATAATATCCTGATATACGGCCCACTTTGAAACAATTAAAAAGCCGGAAATGTCCGGAAAAGGCCGAAGGTGTACAGAACCCGTTGCTCCCTTTGCTCGTTGTAGCGGGCGTACCATTTTTCGGGGATTGGCAGCGTGCAGCGAGCTCTCACACCTCATAATATCCTGCGATACGACTCATTTTGAAACTATTAAAAAGCCGAAACTGGCCGGAAATGGCCGAATATGTACAAGACAGGATTCTCCGCATGCTCGTTGTAATGGAAGTACCATTCTTCGGGGATTGGCTGCGCGCAAACGAGTTCTCTCACATCATAATATCCTGCGATACGACCCATTTTGAAACAATTAAAAAGCCGAAACTGGCCGGAAAAGGCCGAAATTGTACAAGACAGGATTCTCCGGATGCTGGTTGTATTGGAAGTACCATTCTTCGGGGATTGGCAGCGCGCACCGTGTTCTCTCACATCATAATATCCTGCTATTCTGCCCGTTTTTGATCACTTAATATGCCGGAAATGTCCGGAAAAGGCCGAAGGTGTACAGAACCTGATGCTCCGTATGCTCGTTGTAAGGGGCGTACCATTTCTCGGGGATTGGCAGCGCGCAACGAGTTCTCTCACATCATAATATCCTGCTATACGGCCCATTTTGAAACCATTAAAAAGCCGGAGATGTCCGGAAAAGGCCGAAGGTGTACAGAACCTGATGCTCCGTATGCTCGTTGTAATGGACGTACCATTCTTCGGGGATTGGCAGCGCGCAACGAGTTCTCTCACATCATAATATCCTGCGATACGACCCATTTTGAAACAATTAAAAAGCCGGAAATGTCCGGAAAATGCCAAAGGTGTACAGAACCCGTTGCTCCGTATGCTCGTTGTAATGGGCGTACCATTTTTCGGGGATTGGCAGCGTGCAGCGAGTTCTCACACCTCATAATATCCTGCGATACGACCCATTTTGAAACTATTAAAAAGCCGAAACTGGTCGGAAAAGGCAGAATATGTACAAAACAGGATTCTCCGCATGCTCGTTGTAATGGATGTACCATTTTTCGGGGATTGGCAGCGCGCAACGAGTTCTGTCACATCATAATATCCTGATATACGGCCCATTTTGAAACAATTAAAAAGCCGGAAATGTCCGGAAAATGCCAAAGGTGTACAGAACCCGTTACTCCGTATGCTCGTTGTAATGGGCGTACCATTTTTCGGGGATTGGCAGCGTGCAGCCAGTTCTCACACCTCATAATATCCTGCGATACGACCCATTTTGAAACTATTAAAAAGCCGAAACTGGCCGGAAAAGGCCGAATATGTACAAGACAGGATTCTCCGCATGCTCGTTGTAATGGAAATACCATTCTTCGGGGATTGGCTGCGCGCAACGAGTTCTCTCACATCATAATATCCTGCGATACGACCCATTTTGAAACAATTAAAAAGCCGAAACTGGCCGGAAAAGGCCGAAAATGTACAAGACAGGATTCTCCGGATGCTGGTTGTATTGGAAGTACCATTCTTCGGGGATTGGCAGCGCGCACCGTGTTCTCTCACATCATAATATCCTGCTATTCTGCCCGTTTTTGATCACTTAATATGCCGGAAATGTCCGGAAAAGGCCGAAGGTGTACAGAACCTGATGCTCCGTATGCTCGTTGTAAGGGGCGTACCATTTCTCGGGGATTGGCAGCGCGTAACGTGTTCTCTCACATCATAATATCCTGATATACGGCCCATTTTGAAGCAATTAAAAAGCCGGAAATGTCCGGAAAAGGCCGAAGGTGTACAGAACCCGTTGCTCCGTATGCTCGTTGTAATGGGCGTACCATTTTTCGGGGATGGGCAGCGTGCAGCGAGTTCTCACACCTCATAATATCCTGCGAAACGACTCATTTTGAAACTATTAAAAAGCCGAAACTTGCCGGAAAAGGCCGAATATGTACAAGACAGGATTCTCCGCATGCTCGTTGTAATGGAAGTACCATTCTTCGGGGATTGGCAGCGCGCAACGAGTTCTCTCACATCATAATATCCTGATATACGGCCCACTTTGAAACAATTAAAAAGCCGGAAATGTCCGGAAAAGGCCGAAGGTGTACAGAACCCGTTGCTCCCTTTGCTCGTTGTAGCGGGCGTACCATTTTTCGGGGATTGGCAGCGTGCAGCGAGCTCTCACACCTCATAATATCCTGCGATACGACTCATTTTGAAACTATTAAAAAGCCGAAACTGGCCGGAAATGGCCGAATATGTACAAGACAGGATTCTCCGCATGCTCGTTGTAATGGAAGTACCATTCTTCGGGGATTGGCTGCGCGCAAACGAGTTCTCTCACATCATAATATCCTGCGATACGACCCATTTTGAAACAATTAAAAAGCCGAAACTGGCCGGAAAAGGCCGAAATTGTACAAGACAGGATTCTCCGGATGCTGGTTGTATTGGAAGTACCATTCTTCGGGGATTGGCAGCGCGCACCGTGTTCTCTCACATCATAATATCCTGCTATTCTGCCCGTTTTTGATCACTTAATATGCCGGAAATGTCCGGAAAAGGCCGAAGGTGTACAGAACCTGATGCTCCGTATGCTCGTTGTAAGGGGCGTACCATTTCTCGGGGATTGGCAGCGCGTAACGTGTTCTCTCACATCATAATATCCTGATATACGGCCCATTTTGAAGCAATTAAAAAGCCGGAAATGTCCGGAAAAGGCCGAAGGTGTACAGAACCCGTTGCTCCGTATGCTCGTTGTAATGGGCGTACCATTTTTCTGGAATTTCCAGCGTGCAGCCAGTTCTCACACCTCATAATATCCTGCGATACGAACCATTTTGAAACTATTAAAAAGCCGAAACTGGCCGGAAATGGCCGAATATGTACAAGACAGGATTCTCCGCATGCTCGTTGTAATGGAAGTACCATTCTTCGGGGATTGGCAGCGCGCAACGAGTTCTCTCACATCATAATATCCTGATATACGGCCCATTTTGAAACAATTAAAAAGCCGGAAATGTCCGGAAAAGGCCGAAGGTGTACAGAACCCGTTGCTCCCTTTACTTGTTGTAATGGAAGTACCATTTTTGGGGGGTTGGCAGAGAGCAACTGGTTCTTACACATCATAATATCCTGATATACGGCCCCTATTGAAGCAATTAAAAAGCCGGAAATGTCCGGAAAAGGCCGAAGGTGTACAGAACCTGATGCTCCGTATGCTCGTTGTAAGGGGCGTACCATTTCTCGGGGATTGGCAGCGCGTAACGTGTTCTCTCACATCATAATATCCTGATATACGGCCCATTTTGAAACTATTAAAAAGCCGAAACTGGCCGGAAAAGGCCGAATATGTACAAGACAGGATTCTCCGCATGCTCGTTGTAATGGAAATACCATTCTTCGGGGATTGGCTGCGCGCAACGAGTTCTCTCACATCATAATATCCTGCGATACGACCCATTTTGAAACAATTAAAAAGCCGAAACTGGCCGGAAAAGGCCGAAAATGTACAAGACAGGATTCTCCGGATGCTGGTTGTATTGGAAGTACCATTCTTCGGGGATTGGCAGCGCGCACCGTGTTCTCTCACATCATAATATCCTGCTATTCTGCCCGTTTTTGATCACTTAATATGCCGGAAATGTCCGGAAAAGGCCGAAGGTGTACAGAACCTGATGCTCCGTATGCTCGTTGTAAGGGGCGTACCATTTCTCGGGGATTGGCAGCGCGTAACGTGTTCTCTCACGTCATAATATCCTGATATACGGCCCATTTTGAAGCAATTAAAAAGCCGGAAATGTCCGGAAAAGGCCGAAGGTGTACAGAACCCGTTGCTCCCTTTGCTTGTTGTAATGGAAGTACCATTTTTGGGGGGTTGGCAGAGAGCAACTGGTTCTTACACATCATAATATCCTGATATACGGCCCCTATTGAAGCAATTAAAAAGCCGGAAATGTCCGGAAAACGCCGAAGGTGTACAGAACCCGTTGCTCCGTATGCTCGTTGTAATGGGCGTAGCATTTTTCGGGGATTGGCAGCGCGCAACGAGTTCTCTCACATCATAATATCCTGCGATACGACCCATTTTGAAACAATTAAAAAGCCGGAAATGTCCGGAAAATGCCAAAGGTGTACAGAACCCGTTGCTCCGTATGCTCGTTGTAATGGGCGTACCATTTTTCGGGGATTGGCAGCGTGCAGCGAGTTCTCACACCTCATAATATCCTGCGATACGACCCATTTTGAAACTATTAAAAAGCCGAAACTGGTCGGAAAAGGCCGGATATGTACAAAACAGGATTCTCCGCATGCTCGTTGTAATGGATGTACCATTTTTCGGGGATTGGCAGCGTGCAGCGAGATCTCACACATCATAATATCCTGCGATACGACCCTTTTTTAAACAATTAAAAAGCCGGAAATATCCGGAAAAGGCAGAAGGTGTACAGAACCCGTTGCTCCCTTTGCTTGTTGTAATGGAAGTACCATTTTTGGGGGGTTGGCAGAGAGCAACTGGTTCTTACACATCATAATATCCGGATATACGGCCCCTATTGAAGCAATTAAAAAGCCGGAAATGTCCGGAAAAGGCCGAAGGTGTACAGAACCCGTTGCTCCGTATGCTCGTTGTAATGGGCGTAGCATTTTTCGGGGATTGGCAGCGTGCAGCGAGATCTCGCACCTCATAATATCCTGCGAAACGACTCATTTTGAAACTATTAAAAAGCCGAAACTTGCCGGAAAAGGCCGAATATGTAAAAGACATGATTCTCCGCATGCTCGTTGTAATGGGCGTAGCATTTTTCGGGGATTGGCAGCGTGCAGCGAGATCTCGCACATCATAATATCCTGCGATACGACCCTTTTTGAAACAATTAAAAAGCCGGAGATGTCCGGAAAAGGCCGAAGGTGTACAGAACCTGATGCTCCGTATGCTCGTTGTAATGGAAGTACCATTCTTCGGGGATTGGCAGCGCGCAACGAGTTCTCTCACATCATAATATCCTGCGATACGACCCATTTTGAAACAATTAAAAAGCCGGAAATGTCCGGAAAATGCCAAAGGTGTACAGAACCCGTTGCTCCGTATGCTCGTTGTAATGGGCGTACCATTTTTCGGGGATTGGCAGCGTGCAGCGAGTTCTCACACCTCATAATATCCTGCGATACGACCCATTTTGAAACTATTAAAAAGCCGAAACTGGTCGGAAAAGGCAGAATATGTACAAAACAGGATTCTCCGCATGCTCGTTGTAATGGATGTACCATTTTTCGGGGATTGGCAGCGCGCAACGAATTCTCTCACATCATAATATCCTGATATACGGCCCATTTTGAAACAATTAAAAAGCCGGAAATGTCCGGAAAATGCCAAAGGTGTACAGAACCCGTTGCTCCGTATGCTCGTTGTAATGGGCTTACCATTTTTCAGGGATTGGCAGCGTGCAGCCAGTTCTCACACCTCATAATATCCTGCGATACGACCCATTTTGAAACTATTAAAAAGCCGAAACTGGCCGGAAATGGCCGAATATGTACAAGACAGGATTCTCCGCATGCTCGTTGTAATGGAAGTACCATTCTTCGGGGATTGGCAGCGCGCAACGAGTTCTCTCACATCATAATATCCTGCTATACGGCCCGTTTTTAATCACATAAAATGCCGGAGATGTCCGGAAAAGGTCGAAGGTGTACAGAACCCAATGCTCCGTTTGCTCGTTGTAATGGAAGTACCATTTTTGGGGGGTTGGCAGAGAGCAACTGGTTCTTACACATCATAATATCCTGATATACGGCCCATTTTGAAACAATTAAAAAGCCGGGAATATCCGGAAAAGGCCGAAGGTGTACAGAACCCGTTGCCCGTATGCTCGTTGTAATGGAATTACCATTTTTGGGGGATTGGCAACGCTCAACGCGTTTTTACACATCATAATATCCTGCGATACGACCCATTTTGAAACAATTAAAAAGCCGAAACTGGCCCGAAAAGGCCGAAATTGTACAAGACAGGATTCTCCGGATGCTGGTTGTATTGGAAGTACCATTCTTCGGGGATTGGCAGCGCGCACCGTGTTCTCTCACATCATAATATCCTGCTATTCTGCCCGTTTTTGATCACTTAATATGCCGGAAATGTCCGGAAAAGGCCGAAGGTGTACAGAACCTGATGCTCCGTATGCTCGTTGTAAGGGGCGTACCATTTCTCGGGGATTGGCAGCGCGTAACGTGTTCTCTCACATCATAATATCCTGATATACGGCCCATTTTGAAGCAATTAAAAAGCCGGAAATGTCCGGAAAAGGCCGAAGGTGTACAGAACCCGTTGCTCCGTATGCTCGTTGTAATGGGCGTAGCATTTTTCGGGGATTGGCAGCGTGCAGCGAGATCTGACACATCATAATATCCTGCGATACGACCCTTTTTGAAACAATTAAAAAGCCGGAAATATCCGGAAAAGGCCGAAGGTGTACAGAACCCGTTGCTCCGTATGCTCGTTGTAATGGAAGGACCATTTTTGGGGGATTGGCAGCGTGCAGCGAGCTCTCACACCTCATAATATCCTGCGATACGACTCATTTTGAAACTATTAAAAAGCCGAAACTGGCCGGAAAAGGCCGAATATGTACAAGACAGGATTCTCCGCATGCTCGTTGTAATGGAAGTACCATTCTTCGGGGATTGGCTGCGCGCAAACGAGTTCTCTCACATCATAATATCCTGCGATACGACCCATTTTGAAACAATTAAAAAGCCGAAACTGGCCGGAAAAGGCCGAAATTGTACAAGACAGGATTCTCCGGATGCTGGTTGTATTGGAAGTACCATTCTTCGGGGATTGGCAGCGCGCACCGTGTTCTCTCACATCATAATATCCTGCTATTCTGCCCGTTTTTGATCACTTAATATGCCGGAAATGTCCGGAAAAGGCCGAAGGTGTACAGAACCTGATGCTCCGTATGCTCGTTGTAAGGGGCGTACCATTTCTCGGGGATTGGCAGCGCGTAACGTGTTCTCTCACATCATAATATCCTGATATACGGCCCATTTTGAAGCAATTAAAAAGCCGGAAATGTCCGGAAAAGGCCGAAGGTGTACAGAACCCGTTGCTCCGTATGCTCGTTGTAATGGGCGTACCATTTTTCTGGAATTTCCAGCGTGCAGCCAGTTCTCACACCTCATAATATCCTGCGATACGAACCATTTTGAAACTATTAAAAAGCCGAAACTGGCCGGAAATGGCCGAATATGTACAAGACAGGATTCTCCGCATGCTCGTTGTAATGGAAGTACCATTCTTCGGGGATTGGCAGCGCGCAACGAGTTCTCTCACATCATAATATCCTGATATACGGCCCATTTTGAAACAATTAAAAAGCCGGAAATGTCCGGAAAAGGCCGAAGGTGTACAGAACCCGTTGCTCCCTTTACTTGTTGTAATGGAAGTACCATTTTTGGGGGGTTGGCAGAGAGCAACTGGTTCTTACACATCATAATATCCTGATATACGGCCCCTATTGAAGCAATTAAAAAGCCGGAAATGTCCGGAAAAGGCCGAAGGTGTACAGAACCTGATGCTCCGTATGCTCGTTGTAAGGGGCGTACCATTTCTCGGGGATTGGCAGCGCGTAACGTGTTCTCTCACATCATAATATCCTGATATACGGCCCATTTTGAAACTATTAAAAAGCCGAAACTGGCCGGAAAAGGCCGAATATGTACAAGACAGGATTCTCCGCATGCTCGTTGTAATGGAAATACCATTCTTCGGGGATTGGCTGCGCGCAACGAGTTCTCTCACATCATAATATCCTGCGATACGACCCATTTTGAAACAATTAAAAAGCCGAAACTGGCCGGAAAAGGCCGAAAATGTACAAGACAGGATTCTCCGGATGCTGGTTGTATTGGAAGTACCATTCTTCGGGGATTGGCAGCGCGCACCGTGTTCTCTCACATCATAATATCCTGCTATTCTGCCCGTTTTTGATCACTTAATATGCCGGAAATGTCCGGAAAAGGCCGAAGGTGTACAGAACCTGATGCTCCGTATGCTCGTTGTAAGGGGCGTACCATTTCTCGGGGATTGGCAGCGCGTAACGTGTTCTCTCACGTCATAATATCCTGATATACGGCCCATTTTGAAGCAATTAAAAAGCCGGAAATGTCCGGAAAAGGCCGAAGGTGTACAGAACCCGTTGCTCCGTATGCTCGTTGTAATGGGCGTACCATTTTTCTGGAATTTCCAGCGTGCAGCCAGTTCTCACACCTCATAGTATCCTGCGATACGAACCATTTTGAAACTATTAAAAAGCCGAAACTGGCCGGAAATGGCCGAATATGTACAAGACAGGATTCTCCGCATGCTCGTTGTAATGGAAGTACCATTCTTCGGGGATTGGCAGCGCGCAACGAGTTCTCTCACATCATAATATCATGATATACGGCCCATTTTGAAACAATTAAAAAGCCGGAAATGTCCGGAAAAGGCCGAAGGTGTACAGAACCCGTTGCTCCCTTTGCTTGTTGTAATGGAAGTACCATTTTTGGGGGGTTGGCAGAGAGCAACTGGTTCTTACACATCATAATATCCTGATATACGGCCCCTATTGAAGCAATTAAAAAGCCGGAAATGTCCGGAAAAGGCCGAAGGTGTACAGAACCCGTTGCTCCGTATGCTCGTTGTAATGGGCGTAGCATTTTTCGGGGATTGGCAGCGCGCAACGAGTTCTCTCACATCATAATATCCTGCGATACGACCCATTTTGAAACAATTAAAAAGCCGGAAATGTCCGGAAAATGCCAAAGGTGTACAGAAACCGTTGCTCCGTATGCTCGTTGTAATGGGCGTACCATTTTTCGGGGATTGGCAGCGTGCAGCGAGTTCTCACACCTCATAATATCCTGCGATACGACCCATTTTGAAACTATTAAAAAGCCGAAACTGGTCGGAAAAGGCCGGATATGTACAAAACAGGATTCTCCGCATGCTCGTTGTAATGGATGTACCATTTTTCGGGGATTGGCAGCGTGCAGCGAGATCTCACACATCATAATATCCTGCGATACGACCCTTTTTTAAACAATTAAAAAGCCGGAAATATCCGGAAAAGGCAGAAGGTGTACAGAACCCGTTGCTCCCTTTGCTTGTTGTAATGGAAGTACCATTTTTGGGGGGTTGGCAGAGAGCAACTGGTTCTTACACATCATAATATCCTGATATACGGCCCCTATTGAAGCAATTAAAAAGCCGGAAATGTCCGGAAAAGGCCGAAGGTGTACAGAACCCGTTGCTCCGTATGCTCGTTGTAATGGGCGTAGCATTTTTCGGGGATTGGCAGCGTGCAGCGAGATCTCGCACATCATAATATCCTGCGATACGACCCTTTTTGAAACAATTAAAAAGCCGGAAATATCCGGAAAAGGCCGAAGGTGTACAGAACCCGTTGCTCCGTATGCTCGTTGTAATGGAAGGACCATTTTTGGGGGATTGGCAGCGTGCAGCGAGTTCTCACACCTCATAATATCCTGCGAAACGACTCATTTTGAAACTATTAAAAAGCCGAAACTTGCCGGAAAAGGCCGAATATGTAAAAGACATGATTCTCCGCATGCTCGTTGTAATGGGCGTAGCATTTTTCGGGGATTGGCAGCGTGCAGCGAGATCTCGCACATCATAATATCCTGCGATACGACCCTTTTTGAAACAATTAAAAAGCCGGAGATGTCCGGAAAAGGCCGAAGGTGTACAGAACCTGATGCTCCGTATGCTCGTTGTAATGGAAGTACCATTCTTCGGGGATTGGCAGCGCGCAACGAGTTCTCTCACATCATAATATCCTGCGATACGACCCATTTTGAAACAATTAAAAAGCCGGAAATGTCCGGAAAATGCCAAAGGTGTACAGAACCCGTTGCTCCGTATGCTCGTTGTAATGGGCGTACCATTTTTCGGGGATTGGCAGCGTGCAGCGAGTTCTCACACCTCATAATATCCTGCGATACGACCCATTTTGAAACTATTAAAAAGCCGAAACTGGTCGGAAAAGGCAGAATATGTACAAAACAGGATTCTCCGCATGCTCGTTGTAATGGATGTACCATTTTTCGGGGATTGGCAGCGCGCAACGAATTCTCTCACATCATAATATCCTGATATACGGCCCATTTTGAAACAATTAAAAAGCCGGAAATGTCCGGAAAATGCCAAAGGTGTACAGAACCCGTTGCTCCGTATGCTCGTTGTAATGGGCTTACCATTTTTCAGGGATTGGCAGCGTGCAGCCAGTTCTCACACCTCATAATATCCTGCGATACGACCCATTTTGAAACTATTAAAAAGCCGAAACTGGCCGGAAATGGCCGAATATGTACAAGACAGGATTCTCCGAATGCTCGTTGTAATGGAAGTACCATTCTTCGGGGATTGGCAGCGCGCAACGAGTTCTCTCACATCATAATATCCTGCTATACGGCCCGTTTTTAATCACATAAAATGCCGGAGATGTCCGGAAAAGGTCGAAGGTGTACAGAACCCAATGCTCCGTTTGCTCGTTGTAATGGAAGTACCATTTTTGGGGGGTTGGCAGAGAGCAACTGGTTCTTACACATCATAATATCCTGATATACGGCCCATTTTGAAACAATTAAAAAGCCGGGAATATCCGGAAAAGGCCGAAGGTGTACAGAACCCGTTGCCCGTATGCTCGTTGTAATGGAATTACCATTTTTGGGGGATTGGCAACGCTCAACGCGTTTTTACACATCATAATATCCTGCGATACGACCCATTTTGAAACAATTAAAAAGCCGAAACTGGCCCGAAAAGGCCGAAATTGTACAAGACAGGATTCTCCGGATGCTGGTTGTATTGGAAGTACCATTCTTCGGGGATTGGCAGCGCGCACCGTGTTCTCTCACATCATAATATCCTGCTATTCTGCCCGTTTTTGATCACTTAATATGCCGGAAATGTCCGGAAAAGGCCGAAGGTGTACAGAACCTGATGCTCCGTATGCTCGTTGTAAGGGGCGTACCATTTCTCGGGGATTGGCAGCGCGTAACGTGTTCTCTCACATCATAATATCCTGATATACGGCCCATTTTGAAGCAATTAAAAAGCCGGAAATGTCCGGAAAAGGCCGAAGGTGTACAGAACCCGTTGCTCCGTATGCTCGTTGTAATGGGCGTAGCATTTTTCGGGGATTGGCAGCGTGCAGCGAGATCTGACACATCATAATATCCTGCGATACGACCCTTTTTGAAACAATTAAAAAGCCGGAAATATCCGGAAAAGGCCGAAGGTGTACAGAACCCGTTGCTCCGTATGCTCGTTGTAATGGAAGGACCATTTTTGGGGGATTGGCAGCGTGCAGCGAGCTCTCACACCTCATAATATCCTGCGATACGACTCATTTTGAAACTATTAAAAAGCCGAAACTGGCCGGAAAAGGCCGAATATGTACAAGACAGGATTCTCCGCATGCTCGTTGTAATGGAAGTACCATTCTTCGGGGATTGGCAGCGCGCAACGAGTACTCTCACATCATAATATCCTGCTATACGGCCCGTTTTTAATCACATAAAATGCCGGAGATGTCCGGAAAAGGCCGAAGGTGTACAGAACCCGATGCCCCGTTTGCTCGTTGTAATGGAAGTACCATTTTTCGGGGATGGGCAGCGTGCAGCGAGTTCTCACACCTCATAATATCCTGCGAAACGACTCATTTTGAAACTATTAAAAAGCCGAAACTTGCCGGAAAAGGCCGAATATGTACAAGACAGGATTCTCCGCATGCTCGTTGTAATGGAAGTACCATTCTTCGGGGATTGGCAGCGCGCAACGAGTTCTCTCACATCATAATATCCTGATATACGGCCCACTTTGAAACAATTAAAAAGCCGGAAATGTCCGGAAAAGGCCGAAGGTGTACAGAACCCGTTGCTCCCTTTGCTCGTTGTAGTGGGCGTACCATTTTTCGGGGATTGGCAGCGTGCAGCGAGCTCTCACACCTCATAATATCCTGCGATACGACCCATTTTGAAACTATTAAAAAGCCGAAACTGGTCGGAAAAGGCCGGATATGTACAAAACAGGATTCTCCGCATGCTCGTTGTAATGGAAGTACCATTCTTCGGGGATTGGCAGCGCGCAACGAGTTCTCTCACATCATAATATCCTGATATACGGCCCATTTTGAAGCAATTAAAAAGCCGGAAATGTCCGGAAAAGGCCGAAGGTGTACAGAACCCGTTGCTCCGTATGCTCGTTGTAATGGGCGTACCATTTTTCTGGAATTTCCAGCGTGCAGCCAGTTTTCACACCTCATAATATCCTGCGATACGAACCATTTTGAAACTATTAAAAAGCCGAAACTGGCCGGAAATGGCCGAATATGTACAAGACAGGATTCTCCGCATGCTCGTTGTAATGGAAGTACCATTCTTCGGGGATTGGCAGCGCGCAACGAGTTCTCTCACATCATAATATCATGATATACGGCCCATTTTGAAACAATTAAAAAGCCGGAAATGTCCGGAAAAGGCCGAAGGTGTACAGAACCCGTTGCTCCCTTTGCTTGTTGTAATGGAAGTACCATTTTTGGGGGGTTGGCAGAGAGCAACTGGTTCTTACACATCATAATATCCTGATATACGGCCCCTATTGAAGCAATTAAAAAGCCGGAAATGTCCGGAAAAGGCCGAAGGTGTACAGAACCCGTTGCTCCGTATGCTCGTTGTAATGGGCGTAGCATTTTTCGGGGATTGGCAGCGCGCAACGAGTTCTCTCACATCATAATATCCTGCGATACGACCCATTTTGAAACAATTAAAAAGCCGGAAATGTCCGGAAAATGCCAAAGGTGTACAGAACCCGTTGCTCCGTATGCTCGTTGTAATGGGCGTACCATTTTTCGGGGATTGGCAGCGTGCAGCGAGTTCTCACACCTCATAATATCCTGCGATACGACCCATTTTGAAACTATTAAAAAGCCGAAACTGGTCGGAAAAGGCCGGATATGTACAAAACAGGATTCTCCGCATGCTCGTTGTAATGGATGTACCATTTTTCGGGGATTGGCAGCGTGCAGCGAGATCTCACACATCATAATATCCTGCGATACGACCCTTTTTTAAACAATTAAAAAGCCGGAAATATCCGGAAAAGGCAGAAGGTGTACAGAACCCGTTGCTCCCTTTGCTTGTTGTAATGGAAGTACCATTTTTGGGGGATTGGCAGAGAGCAACTGGTTCTTACACATCATAATATCCTGATATACGGCCCCTATTGAAGCAATTAAAAAGCCGGAAATGTCCGGAAAAGGCCGAAGGTGTACAGAACCCGTTGCTCCGTATGCTCGTTGTAATGGGCGTAGCATTTTTCGGGGATTGGCAGCGCGCAACGAGTTCTCTCACATCATAATATCCTGCGATACGACCCATTTTGAAACAATTAAAAAGCCGGAAATGTCCGGAAAATGCCAAAGGTGTACAGAACCCGTTGCTCCGTATGCTCGTTGTAATGGGCGTACCATTTTTCGGGGATTGGCAGCGTGCAGCGAGTTCTCACACCTCATAATATCCTGCGATACGACCCATTTTGAAACTATTAAAAAGCCGAAACTGGTCGGAAAAGGCCGGATATGTACAAAACAGGATTCTCCGCATGCTCGTTGTAATGGAAGTACCATTCTTCGGGGATTGGCAGCGCGCAACGAGTTCTCTCACATCATAATATCCTGATATACGGCCCATTTTGAAACAATTAAAAAGCCGGAAATGTCCGGAAAAGGCCGAAGGTGTACAGAACCCGTTGCTCCCTTTACTTGTTGTAATGGAAGTACCATTTTTGGGGGGTTGGCAGAGAGCAACTGGTTCTTACACATCATAATATCCTGATATACGGCCCCTATTGAAGCAATTGAAAAGCCGGAAATGTCCGGAAAAGGCCGAAGGTGTACAGAACCTGATGCTCCGTATGCTCGTTGTAAGGGGCGTACCATTTCTCGGGGATTGGCAGCGCGTAACGTGTTCTCTCACATCATAATATCCTGATATACGGCCCATTTTGAAACTATTAAAAAGCCGAAACTGGCCGGAAAAGGCCGAATATGTACAAGACAGGATTCTCCGCATGCTCGTTGTAATGGAAATACCATTCTTCGGGGATTGGCTGCGCGCAACGAGTTCTCTCACATCATAATATCCTGCGATACGACCCATTTTGAAACAATTAAAAAGCCGAAACTGGCCGGAAAAGGCCGAAAATGTACAAGACAGGATTCTCCGGATGCTGGTTGTATTGGAAGTACCATTCTTCGGGGATTGGCAGCGCGCACCGTGTTCTCTCACATCATAATATCCTGCTATTCTGCCCGTTTTTGATCACTTAATATGCCGGAAATGTCCGGAAAAGGCCGAAGGTGTACAGAACCTGATGCTCCGTATGCTCGTTGTAAGGGGCGTACCATTTCTCGGGGATTGGCAGCGCGTAACGTGTTCTCTCACGTCATAATATCCTGATATACGGCCCATTTTGAAGCAATTAAAAAGCCGGAAATGTCCGGAAAAGGCCGAAGGTGTACAGAACCCGTTGCTCCGTATGCTCGTTGTAATGGGCGTACCATTTTTCTGGAATTTCCAGCGTGCAGCCAGTTCTCACACCTCATAATATCCTGCGATACGAACCATTTTGAAACTATTAAAAAGCCGAAACTGGCCGGAAATGGCCGAATATGTACAAGACAGGATTCTCCGCATGCTCGTTGTAATGGAAGTACCATTCTTCGGGGATTGGCAGCGCGCAACGAGTTCTCTCACATCATAATATCATGATATACGGCCCATTTTGAAACAATTAAAAAGCCGGAAATGTCCGGAAAAGGCCGAAGGTGTACAGAACCCGTTGCTCCCTTTGCTTGTTGTAATGGAAGTACCATTTTTGGGGGGTTGGCAGAGAGCAACTGGTTCTTACACATCATAATATCCTGATATACGGCCCCTATTGAAGCAATTAAAAAGCCGGAAATGTCCGGAAATGGCCGAAGGTGTACAGAACCCGTTGCTCCGTATGCTCGTTGTAATGGGCGTAGCATTTTTCGGGGATTGGCAGCGCGCAACGAGTTCTCTCACATCATAATATCCTGCGATACGACCCATTTTGAAACAATTAAAAAGCCGGAAATGTCCGGAAAATGCCAAAGGTGTACAGAACCCGTTGCTCCGTATGCTCGTTGTAATGGGCGTACCATTTTTCGGGGATTGGCAGCGTGCAGCGAGTTCTCACACCTCATAATATCCTGCGATACGACCCATTTTGAAACTATTAAAAAGCCGAAACTGGTCGGAAAAGGCCGGATATGTACAAAACAGGATTCTCCGCATGCTCGTTGTAATGGATGTACCATTTTTCTGGGATTGGCAGCGTGCAGCGAGATCTCACACATCATAATATCCTGCGATACGACCCTTTTTTAAACAATTAAAAAGCCGGAAATATCCGGAAAAGGCAGAAGGTGTACAGAACCCGTTGCTCCCTTTGCTTGTTGTAATGGAAGTACCATTTTTGGGGGATTGGCAGAGAGCAACTGGTTCTTACACATCATAATATCCTGATATACGGCCCCTATTGAAGCAATTAAAAAGCCGGAAATGTCCGGAAAAGGCCGAAGGTGTACAGAACCCGTTGCTCCGTATGCTCGTTGTAATGGGCGTAGCATTTTTCGGGGATTGGCAGCGCGCAACGAGTTCTCTCACATCATAATATCCTGCGATACGACCCATTTTGAAACAATTAAAAAGCCGGAAATGTCCGGAAAATGCCAAAGGTGTACAGAACCCGTTGCTCCGTATGCTCGTTGTAATGGGCGTACCATTTTTCGGGGATTGGCAGCGTGCAGCGAGTTCTCACACCTCATAATATCCTGCGATACGACCCATTTTGAAACTATTAAAAAGCCGAAACTGGTCGGAAAAGGCCGGATATGTACAAAACAGGATTCTCCGCATGCTCGTTGTAATGGAAGTACCATTCTTCGGGGATTGGCAGCGCGCAACGAGTTCTCTCACATCATAATATCCTGATATACGGCCCATTTTGAAACAATTAAAAAGCCGGAAATGTCCGGAAAAGGCCGAAGGTGTACAGAACCCGTTGCTCCCTTTACTTGTTGTAATGGAAGTACCATTTTTGGGGGGTTGGCAGAGAGCAACTGGTTCTTACACATCATAATATCCTGATATACGGCCCCTATTGAAGCAATTGAAAAGCCGGAAATGTCCGGAAAAGGCCGAAGGTGTACAGAACCTGATGCTCCGTATGCTCGTTGTAAGGGGCGTACCATTTCTCGGGGATTGGCAGCGCGTAACGTGTTCTCTCACATCATAATATCCTGATATACGGCCCATTTTGAAACTATTAAAAAGCCGAAACTGGCCGGAAAAGGCCGAATATGTACAAGACAGGATTCTCCGCATGCTCGTTGTAATGGAAATACCATTCTTCGGGGATTGGCTGCGCGCAACGAGTTCTCTCACATCATAATATCCTGCGATACGACCCATTTTGAAACAATTAAAAAGCCGAAACTGGCCGGAAAAGGCCGAAAATGTACAAGACAGGATTCTCCGGATGCTGGTTGTATTGGAAGTACCATTCTTCGGGGATTGGCAGCGCGCACCGTGTTCTCTCACATCATAATATCCTGCTATTCTGCCCGTTTTTGATCACTTAATATGCCGGAAATGTCCGGAAAAGGCCGAAGGTGTACAGAACCTGATGCTCCGTATGCTCGTTGTAAGGGGCGTACCATTTCTCGGGGATTGGCAGCGCGTAACGTGTTCTCTCACGTCATAATATCCTGATATACGGCCCATTTTGAAGCAATTAAAAAGCCGGAAATGTCCGGAAAAGGCCGAAGGTGTACAGAACCCGTTGCTCCGTATGCTCGTTGTAATGGGCGTACCATTTTTCTGGAATTTCCAGCGTGCAGCCAGTTCTCACACCTCATAATATCCTGCGATACGAACCATTTTGAAACTATTAAAAAGCCGAAACTGGCCGGAAATGGCCGAATATGTACAAGACAGGATTCTCCGCATGCTCGTTGTAATGGAAGTACCATTCTTCGGGGATTGGCAGCGCGCAACGAGTTCTCTCACATCATAATATCATGATATACGGCCCATTTTGAAACAATTAAAAAGCCGGAAATGTCCGGAAAAGGCCGAAGGTGTACAGAACCCGTTGCTCCCTTTGCTTGTTGTAATGGAAGTACCATTTTTGGGGGGTTGGCAGAGAGCAACTGGTTCTTACACATCATAATATCCTGATATACGGCCCCTATTGAAGCAATTAAAAAGCCGGAAATGTCCGGAAATGGCCGAAGGTGTACAGAACCCGTTGCTCCGTATGCTCGTTGTAATGGGCGTAGCATTTTTCGGGGATTGGCAGCGCGCAACGAGTTCTCTCACATCATAATATCCTGCGATACGACCCATTTTGAAACAATTAAAAAGCCGGAAATGTCCGGAAAATGCCAAAGGTGTACAGAACCCGTTGCTCCGTATGCTCGTTGTAATGGGCGTACCATTTTTCGGGGATTGGCAGCGTGCAGCGAGTTCTCACACCTCATAATATCCTGCGATACGACCCATTTTGAAACTATTAAAAAGCCGAAACTGGTCGGAAAAGGCCGGATATGTACAAAACAGGATTCTCCGCATGCTCGTTGTAATGGATGTACCATTTTTCGGGGATTGGCAGCGTGCAGCGAGATCTCACACATCATAATATCCTGCGATACGACCCTTTTTTAAACAATTAAAAAGCCGGAAATATCCGGAAAAGGCAGAAGGTGTACAGAACCCGTTGCTCCCTTTGCTTGTTGTAATGGAAGTACCATTTTTGGGGGGTTGGCAGAGAGCAACTGGTTCTTACACATCATAATATCCTGATATACGGCCCCTATTGAAGCAATTAAAAAGCCGGAAATGTCCGGAAAAGGCCGAAGGTGTACAGAACCCGTTGCTCCGTATGCTCGTTGTAATGGGCGTAGCATTTTTCGGGGATTGGCAGCGTGCAGCGAGATCTCGCACATCATAATATCCTGCGATACGACCCTTTTTGAAACAATTAAAAAGCCGGAAATATCCGGAAAAGGCCGAAGGTGTACAGAACCCGTTGCTCCGTATGCTCGTTGTAATGGAAGGACCATTTTTGGGGGATTGGCAGCGTGCAGCGAGTTCTCACACCTCATAATATCCTGCGAAACGACTCATTTTGAAACTATTAAAAAGCCGAAACTTGCCGGAAAAGGCCGAATATGTAAAAGACATGATTCTCCGCATGCTCGTTGTAATGGGCGTAGCATTTTTCGGGGATTGGCAGCGTGCAGCGAGATCTCGCACATCATAATATCCTGCGATACGACCCTTTTTGAAACAATAAAAAAGCCGGAGATGTCCGGAAAAGGCCGAAGGTGTACAGAACCTGATGCTCCGTATGCTCGTTGTAATGGAAGTACCATTCTTCGGGGATTGGCAGCGCGCAACGAGTTCTCTCACATCATAATATCCTGCGATACGACCCATTTTGAAACAATTAAAAAGCCGGAAATGTCCGGAAAATGCCAAAGGTGTACAGAACCCGTTGCTCCGTATGCTCGTTGTAATGGGCGTACCATTTTTCGGGGATTGGCAGCGTGCAGCGAGTTCTCACACCTCATAATATCCTGCGATACGACCCATTTTGAAACTATTAAAAAGCCGAAACTGGTCGGAAAAGGCAGAATATGTACAAAACAGGATTCTCCGCATGCTCGTTGTAATGGATGTACCATTTTTCGGGGATTGGCAGCGCGCAACGAATTCTCTCACATCATAATATCCTGATATACGGCCCATTTTGAAACAATTAAAAAGCCGGAAATGTCCGGAAAATGCCAAAGGTGTACAGAACCCGTTGCTCCGTATGCTCGTTGTAATGGGCTTACCATTTTTCAGGGATTGGCAGCGTGCAGCCAGTTCTCACACCTCATAATATCCTGCGATACGACCCATTTTGAAACTATTAAAAAGCCGAAACTGGCCGGAAATGGCCGAATATGTACAAGACAGGATTCTCCGCATGCTCGTTGTAATGGAAGTACCATTCTTCGGGGATTGGCAGCGCGCAACGAGTTCTCTCACATCATAATATCCTGCTATACGGCCCGTTTTTAATCACATAATATGCCGGAGATGTCCGGAAAAGGTCGAAGGTGTACAGAACCCAATGCTCCGTTTGCTCGTTGTAATGGAAGTACCATTTTTGGGGGGTTGGCAGAGAGCAACTGGTTCTTACACATCATAATATCCTGATATACGGCCCATTTTGAAACAATTAAAAAGCCGGGAATATCCGGAAAAGGCCGAAGGTGTACAGAACCCGTTGCCCGTATGCTCGTTGTAATGGAATTACCATTTTTGGGGGATTGGCAACGCTCAACGCGTTTTTACACATCATAATATCCTGCGATACGACCCATTTTGAAACAATTAAAAAGCCGAAACTGGCCCGAAAAGGCCGAAATTGTACAAGACAGGATTCTCCGGATGCTGGTTGTATTGGAAGTACCATTCTTCGGGGATTGGCAGCGCGCACCGTGTTCTCTCACATCATAATATCCTGCTATTCTGCCCGTTTTTGATCACTTAATATGCCGGAAATGTCCGGAAAAGGCCGAAGGTGTACAGAACCTGATGCTCCGTATGCTCGTTGTAAGGGGCGTACCATTTCTCGGGGATTGGCAGCGCGTAACGTGTTCTCTCACATCATAATATCCTGATATACGGCCCATTTTGAAGCAATTAAAAAGCCGGAAATGTCCGGAAAAGGCCGAAGGTGTACAGAACCCGTTGCTCCGTATGCTCGTTGTAATGGGCGTAGCATTTTTCGGGGATTGGCAGCGTGCAGCGAGATCTGACACATCATAATATCCTGCGATACGACCCTTTTTGAAACAATTAAAAAGCCGGAAATATCCGGAAAAGGCCGAAGGTGTACAGAACCCGTTGCTCCGTATGCTCGTTGTAATGGAAGGACCATTTTTGGGGGATTGGCAGCGTGCAGCGAGTTCTCACACCTCATAATATCCTGCGAAACGACTCATTTTGAAACTATTAAAAAGCCGAAACTTGCCGGAAAAGGCCGAATATGTAAAAGACATGATTCTCCGCATGCTCGTTGTGATGGAAGTACCATTCTTCGGAGATTGGCAGCGCGCAACGAGTTCTCTCACATCATAATATCCTGCTATACGGCCCATTTTGAAACCATTAAAAAGCCGGAGATGTCCGGAAAAGGCCGAAGGTGTACAGAACCTGATGCTCCGTATGCTCGTTGTAATGGAAGTACCATTCTTCGGGGATTGGCAGCGCGCAACGAGTTCTCTCACATCATAATATCCTGCGATACGACCCTTTTTGAAACAATTAAAAAGCCGGAAATATCCGGAAAAGGCCGAAGGTGTACAGAACCCGTTGCTCCGTATGCTCGTTGTAATGGAAGGACCATTTTTGGGGGATTGGCAGCGTGCAGCGAGTTCTCACACCTCATAATATCCTGCGAAACGACTCATTTTGAAACTATTAAAAAGCCGAAACTTGCCGGAAAAGGCCGAATATGTAAAAGACATGATTCTCCGCATGCTCGTTGTGATGGAAGTACCATTCTTCGGAGATTGGCAGCGCGCAACGAGTTCTCTCACATCATAATATCCTGCTATACGGCCCATTTTGAAACCATTAAAAAGCCGGAGATGTCCGGAAAAGGCCGAAGGTGTACAGAACCTGATGCTCCGTATGCTCGTTGTAATGGAAGTACCATTCTTCGGGGATTGGCAGCGCGCAACGAGTTCTCTCACATCATAATATCCTGCGATACGACCCATTTTGAAACAATTAAAAAGCCGGAAATGTCCGGAAAATGCCAAAGGTGTACAGAACCCGTTGCTCCGTATGCTCGTTGTAATGGGCGTACCATTTTTCGGGGATTGGCAGCGTGCAGCGAGTTCTCACACCTCATAATATCCTGCGATACGACCCATTTTGAAACTATTAAAAAGCCGAAACTGGTCGGAAAAGGCAGAATATGTACAAAACAGGATTCTCCGCATGCTCGTTGTAATGGATGTACCATTTTTCGGGGATTGGCAGCGCGCAACGAGTTCTCTCACATCATAATATCCTGCTATTCTGCCCGTTTTTGATCACTTAATATGCCGGAAATGTCCGGAAAAGGCCGAAGGTGTACAGAACCTGATGCTCCGTATGCTCGTTGTAAGGGGCGTACCATTTCTCGGGGATTGGCAGCGCGTAACGTGTTCTCTCACATCATAATATCCTGATATACGGCCCATTTTGAAGCAATTAAAAAGCCGGAAATGTCCGGAAAAGACCGAAGGTGTACAGAACCCGTTGCTCCGTATGCTCGTTGTAATGGGCGTAGCATTTTTCGGGGATTGGCAGCGTGCAGCGAGATCTGACACATCATAATATCCTGCGATACGACCCTTTTTGAAACAATTAAAAAGCCGGAAATATCCGGAAAAGGCCGAAGGTGTACAGAACCCGTTGCTCCGTATGCTCGTTGTAATGGAAGGACCATTTTTGGGGGATTGGCAGCGTGCAGCGAGTTCTCACACCTCATAATATCCTGCGAAACGACTCATTTTGAAACTATTAAAAAGCCGAAACTTGCCGGAAAAGGCCGAATATGTAAAAGACATGATTCTCCGCATGCTCGTTGTGATGGAAGTACCATTCTTCGGAGATTGGCAGCGCGCAACGAGTTCTCTCACATCATAATATCCTGCTATACGGCCCATTTTGAAACCATTAAAAAGCCGGAGATGTCCGGAAAAGGCCGAAGGTGTACAGAACCTGATGCTCCGTATGCTCGTTGTAATGGAAGTACCATTCTTCGGGGATTGGCAGCGCGCAACGAGTTCTCTCACATCATAATATCCTGCGATACGACCCTTTTTGAAACAATTAAAAAGCCGGAAATATCCGGAAAAGGCCGAAGGTGTACAGAACCCGTTGCTCCGTATGCTCGTTGTAATGGAAGGACCATTTTTGGGGGATTGGCAGCGTGCAGCGAGTTCTCACACCTCATAATATCCTGCGAAACGACTCATTTTGAAACTATTAA
The DNA here is from genome assembly GCA_963971185.1 of Bombus muscorum. NCBI lineage: Eukaryota > Metazoa > Arthropoda > Insecta > Hymenoptera > Apidae > Bombus > Bombus muscorum. Next base: position 4,906,680 of record OZ020130.1, read on the forward strand.
AAAGCCGAAACTTGCCGGAAAAGGCCGAATATGTAAAAGACATGATTCTCCGCATGCTCGTTGTGATGGAAGTACCATTCTTCGGAGATTGGCAGCGCGCAACGAGTTCTCTCACATCATAATATCCTGCTATACGGCCCATTTTGAAACCATTAAAAAGCCGGAGATGTCCGGAAAAGGCCGAAGGTGTACAGAACCTGATGCTCCGTATGCTCGTTGTAATGGAAGTACCATTCTTCGGGGATTGGCAGCGCGCAACGAGTTCTCTCACATCATAATATCCTGCGATACGACCCATTTTGAAACAATTAAAAAGCCGGAAATGTCCGGAAAATGCCAAAGGTGTACAGAACCCGTTGCTCCGTATGCTCGTTGTAATGGGCGTACCATTTTTCGGGGATTGGCAGCGTGCAGCGAGTTCTCACACCTCATAATATCCTGCGATACGACCCATTTTGAAACTATTAAAAAGCCGAAACTGGTCGGAAAAGGCAGAATATGTACAAAACAGGATTCTCCGCATGCTCGTTGTAATGGATGTACCATTTTTCGGGGATTGGCAGCGCGCAACGAGTTCTCTCACATCATAATATCCTGATATACGGCCCATTTTGAAACAATTAAAAAGCCGGAAATGTCCGGAAAAGGCCGAAGGTGTACAGAACCCGTTGCTCCGTATGCTCGTTGTAATGGGCGTACCATTTTTGGGGGATTTCCAGCGTGCAGCCAGTTCTCACACCTCATAATATCCTGCGATACGACCCATTTTGAAACTATTAAAAAGCCGAAACTGGCCGGAAATGGCCGAATATGTACAAGACAGGATTCTCCGCATGCTCGTTGTAATGGAAGTACCATTCTTCGGGGATAGGCAGCGCGCAACGAGTTCTCTCACATCATAATATCCTGATATACGGCCCATTTTGAAACAATTAAAAAGCCGGAAATGTCCGGAAAAGGCCGAAGGTGTACAGAACCCAATGCTCCGTTTGCTCGTTGTAATGGAAGTACCATTTTTGGGGGGTTGGCAGAGAGCAACTGGTTCTTACACATCATAATATCCTGATATACGGCCCATTTTGAAACAATTAAAAAGCCGGAAATATCCGGAAAAGGCCGAAGGTGTACAGAACCCGCTGCTCCGTATGCTCGTTGTAATGGGCGTACCATTTTTGGGGGATTTCCAGCGTGCAGCCAGTTCTCACACCTCATAATATCCTGCGATACGGCCCATTTTGAAACAATTAAAAAGCCGGAAATGTCCGGAAAAGGCCGAAGGTGTACAGAACCCGTTGCTCCCTTTGCTTGTTGTAATGGAAGTACCATTTTTGGGGGGTTGGCAGAGAGCAACTGGTTCTTACACATCATAATATCCTGATATACGGCCCATATTGAAGCAATTAAAAAGCCGGAAATGTCCGGAAAAGGCCGAAGGTGTACAGAACCCGTTGCTCCGTATGCTCGTTGTAATGGGCGTAGCATTTTTCGGGGATTGGCAGAGAGCAACTGGTTCTTACACATCATAATATCCTGATATACGGCCCATTTTGAAACAATTAAAAAGGCGGAAATATCCGGAAAAGGCCGAAGGTGTACAGAACCCGCTGCTCCGTATGCTCGTTGTAATGGGCGTACCATTTTTCGGGGATTTCCAGCGTGCAGCCAGTTCTCACACCTCATAATATCCTGCGATACGACCCATTTTTAAACTATTAAAAAGCCGAAACTGGCCGGAAATGGCCGAATATGTACAAGACAGGATTCTCCGCATGCTCGTTGTAATGGAAGTACCATTCTTCGGGGATTGGCAGCGCGCAACGAGTTCTCTCACATCATAATATCCTGCTATACGGCCCGTTTTTAATCACATAAAATGCCGGAGATGTCCGGAAAAGGTCGAAGGTGTACAGAACCCAATGCTCCGTTTGCTCGTTGTAATGGAAGTACCATTTTTGGGGGGTTGGCAGAGAGCAACTGGTTCTTACACATCATAATATCCTGATATACGGCCCATTTTGAAACAATTAAAAAGCCGGGAATATCCGGAAAAGGCCGAAGGTGTACAGAACCCGTTGCCCGTATGCTCGTTGTAATGGAATTACCATTTTGGGGGGATTGGCAACGCTCAACGCGTTTTTACACATCATAATATCCTGCGATACGACTCATTTTGAAACTATTAAAAAGCCGAAACTGGCCGGAAAAGGCCGAATATGTACAAGACAGGATTCTCCGCATGCTCGTTGTAATGGAAGTACCATTCTTCGGGGATTGGCTGCGCGCAACGAGTTCTCTTACATCATAATATCCTGCGATACGACCCATTTTGAAACAATTAAAAAGCCGAAACTGGCCGGAAAAGGCCGAAAATGTACAAGACAGGATTCTCCGGATGCTGGTTGTATTGGAAGTACCATTCTTCGGGAATTGGCAGCGCGCACCGTGTTCTCTCACATCATAATATCCTGCTATTCTGCCCGTTTTTGATCACTTAATATGCCGGAAATGTCCGGAAAAGGCCGAAGGTGTACAGAACCGGATGCTCCGTATGCTCGTTGTAAGGGGCGTACCATTTCTCGGGGATTGGCAGCGCGTAACGTGTTCTCTCACATCATAATATCCTGATATACGGCCCATTTTGAAGCAATTAAAAAGCCGGAAATGTCCGGAAAAGGCCGAAGGTGTACAGAACCCGTTGCTCCGTATGCTCGTTGTAATGGGCGTACCATTTTTCTGGGATTTCCAGCGTGCAGCCAGTTCTCACACCTCATAATATCCTGCGATACGAACCATTTTGAAACTATTAAAAAACCGAAACTGGCCGGAAATGGCCGAATATGTACAAGACAGGATTCTCCGCATGCTCGTTGTAATGGAAGTACCATTCTTCGGGGATTGGCAGCGCGCAACGAGTTCTCTCACATCATAATATCCTGATATACGGCCCATTTTGAAACAATTAAAAAGCCGGAAATGTCCGGAAGAGGCCGAAGGTGTACAGAACCCGTTGCTCCCTTTGCTTGTTGTAATGGAAGTACCATTTTTGGGGGGTTGGCAGAGAGCAACTGGTTCTTACACATCATAATATCCTGATATACGGCCCCTATTGAAGCAATTAAAAAGCCGGAAATGTCCGGAAAAGGCCGAAGGTGTACAGAACCCGTTGCTCCGTATGCACGTTGTAATGGGCGTAGCATTTTTCGGGGATTGGCAGCGTGCAGCGAGATCTCACACATCATAATATCCTGCGATACGACCCTTTTTGAAACAATTAAAAAGCCGGAAATATCCGGAAAAGGCCGAAGGTGTACAGAACCCGTTGCTCCGTATGCTCGTTGTAATGGAAGGACCATTTTTGGGGGATTGGCAGCGTGCAGCGAGTTCTCACACCTCATAATATCCTGCGAAACGACTCATTTTGAAACTATTAAAAAGCCGAAACTTGCCGGAAAAGGTCGAATATGTAAAAGACATGATTCTCCGCATGCTCGTTGTAATGGAAGTACCATTCTTCGGAGATTGGCAGCGCGCAACGAGTTCTCTCACATCATAATATCCTGATATACGGCCCACTTTGAAACAATTAAAAAGCCGGAAATGTCCGGAAAAGGCCGAAGGTGTACAGAACCCGTTGCTCCCTTTGCTTGTTGTAATGGAAGTACCATTTTTGGGGGGTTGGCAGAGAGCAACTGGTTCTTACACATCATAATATCCTGATATACGGCCCATTTTGAAGCAATTAAAAAGCCGGAGATGTCCGGAAAAGGCCGAAGGTGTACAGAACCCGTTGCTCCGTATGCTCGTTGTAATGGGCGTACCATTTTTCGGGGATTTCCAGCGTGCAGCCAGTTCTCACACCTCATAATATCCTGCGATACGACCCATTTTGAAACTATTAAAAAGCCGAAACTGGCCGGAAATGGCCGAATATGTACAAGACAGGATTCTCCGCATGCTCGTTGTAATGGAAGTACCATTCTTCGGGGATTTGCAGCGCGCAACGAGTACTCTCACATCATAATATCTTGCTATACGGCCCGTTTTTAATCACATAAAATGCCGGAGATGTCCGGAAAAGGCCGATGGTGTACAGAACCCGATGCCCCGTTTGCTCGTTGTAATGGAAGTACCATTTTTCGGTGATGGGCAGCGTGCAGCGAGTTCTCACACCTCATAATATCCTGCGAAACGACTCATTTTGAAACTATTAAAAAGCCGAAACTTGCCGGAAAAGGCCGAATATGTACAAGACAGGATTCTCCGCATGCTCGTTGTAATGGAAGTACCATTCTTCGGGGATTGGCAGCGCGCAACGAGTTCTCTCACATCATAATATCCTGATATACGGCCCACTTTGAAACAATTAAAAAGCCGGAAATGTCCGGAAAAGGCCGAAGGTGTACAGAACCCGTTGCTCCCTTTGCTCGTTGTAGTGGGCGTACCATTTTTCGGGGATTGGCAGCGTGCAGCGAGATCTCACACATCATAATATCCTGCGATACGACCCTTTTTGAAACAATTAAAAAGCCGGAAATATCCGGAAAAGGCCGAAGGTGTACAGAACCCGTTGCTCCGTATGCTCGTTGTAATGGAAGGACCATTTTTGGGGGATTGGCAGCGTGCAGCGAGTTCTCACACCTCATAATATCCTGCGAAACGACTCATTTTGAAACTATTAAAAAGCCAAAACTTGCCGGAAAAGGCCGAATATGTAAAAGACATGATTCTCCGCATGCTCGTTGTAATGGAAGTACCATTCTTCGGAGATTGGCAGCGCGCAACGAGTTCTCCCACATCATAATATCCTGATATACGGCCCACTTTGAAACAATTAAAAAGCCGGAAATGTCCGGAAAAGGCCGAAGGTGTACAGAACCCGTTGCTCCCTTTGCTTGTTGTAATGGAAGTACCATTTTTGGGGGGTTGGCAGAGAGCAACTGGTTCTTACACATCATAATATCCTGATATACGGCCCATTTTGAAGCAATTAAAAAGCCGGAGATGTCCGGAAAAGGCCGAAGGTGTACAGAACCCGTTGCTCCCTTTGCTTGTTGTAATGGAAGTACCATTTTTGGGGGGTTGGCAGAGAGCAACTGGTTCTTACACATCATAATATCCTGATATACGGCCCCTATTGAAGCAATTAAAAAGCCGGAAATGTCCGGAAAAGGCCGAAGGTGTACAGAACCCGTTGCTCCGTATGCTCGTTGTAATGGGCGTAGCATTTTTCGGGGATTGGCAGCGTGCAGCGAGATCTCACACATCATAATATCCTGCGATACGACCCTTTTTGAAACAATTAAAAAGCCGGAAATATCCGGAAAAGGCCGAAGGTGTACAGAACCCGTTGCTCCGTATGCTCGTTGTAATGGAAGGACCATTTTTGGGGGATTGGCAGCGTGCAGCGAGTTCTCACACCTCATAATATCCTGCGAAACGACTCATTTTGAAACTATTAAAAAGCCGAAACTTGCCGGAAAAGGCCGAATATGTAAAAGACATGATTCTCCGCATGCTCGTTGTAATGGAAGTACCATTCTTTGGAGATTGGCAGCGCGCAACGAGTTCTCTCACATCATAATATCCTGCTATACGGCTCATTTTGAAACCATTAAAAAGCCGGAGATGTCCGGAAAAGGCCGAAGGTGTACAGAACCTGATGCTCCGTATGCTCGTTGTAATGGAAGTACCATTCTTGGGGGATTGGCAGCGCGCAACGAGTTCTCTCACATCATAATATCCTGCGATACGACCCATTTTGAAACAATTAAAAAGCCGGAAATGTCCGGAAAATGCCAAAGGTGTACAGAACCCGTTGCTCCGTATGCTCGTTGTAATGGGCGTACCATTTTTCGGGGATTGGCAGCGTGCAGCGAGTTCTCACACCTCATAATATCCTGCGATACGACCCATTTTGAAACTATTAAAAAGCCGAAACTGGTCGGAAAAGGCAGAATATGTACAAAACAGGATTCTCCGCATGCTCGTTGTAATGGATGTACCATTTTTCGGGGATTGGCAGCGCGCAACGAGTTCTCTCACATCATAATATCCTGATATACGGCCCATTTTGAAACAATTAAAAAGCCGGAAATGTCCGGAAAAGGCCGAAGGTGTACAGAACCCGTTGCTCCGTATGCTCGTTGTAATGGGCGTACCATTTTTGGGGGATTTCCAGCGTGCAGCCAGTTCTCACACCTCATAATATCCTGCGATACGACCCATTTTGAAACTATTAAAAAGCCGAAACTGGCCGGAAATGGCCGAATATGTACAAGACAGGATTCTCCGCATGCTCGTTGTAATGGAAGTACCATTCTTCGGGGATAGGCAGCGCGCAACGAGTTCTCTCACATCATAATATCCTGATATACGGCCCATTTTGAAACAATTAAAAAGCCGGAAATGTCCGGAAAAGGCCGAAGGTGTACAGAACCCAATGCTCCGTTTGCTCGTTGTAATGGAAGTACCATTTTTGGGGGGTTGGCAGAGAGCAACTGGTTCTTACACATCATAATATCCTGATATACGGCCCATTTTGAAACAATTAAAAAGCCGGAAATATCCGGAAAAGGCCGAAGGTGTACAGAACCCGCTGCTCCGTATGCTCGTTGTAATGGGCGTACCATTTTTCGGGGATTTCCAGCGTGCAGCCAGTTCTCACACCTCATAATATCCTGCGATACGACCCATTTTGAAACTATTAAAAAGCCGAAACTGGCCGGAAATGGCCGAATATGTACAAGACAGGATTCTCCGCATGCTCGTTGTAATGGAAGTACCATTCTTCGGGGATTGGCAGCGCGCAACGAGTTCTCTCACATCATAATATCCTGCTATACGGCCCGTTTTTAATCACATAAAATGCCGGAGATGTCCGGAAAAGGTCGAAGGTGTACAGAACCCAATGCTCCGTTTGCTCGTTGTAATGGAAGTACCATTTTTGGGGGGTTGGCAGAGAGCAACTGGTTCTTACACATCATAATATCCTGATATACGGCCCATTTTGAAACAATTAAAAAGCCGGGAATATCCGGAAAAGGCCGAAGGTGTACAGAACCCGTTGCCCGTATGCTCGCTGTAATGGAATTACCATTTTTGGGGGATTGGCAACGCTCAACGCGTTTTTACACATCATAATATCCTGCGATACGACTCATTTTGAAACTATTAAAAAGCCGAAACTGGCCGGAAAAGGCCGAATATGTACAAGACAGGATTCTCCGCATGCTCGTTGTAATGGAAATACCATTCTTCGGGGATTGGCTGCGCGCAACGAGTTCTCTCACATCATAATATCCTGCGATACGACCCATTTTGAAACAATTAAAAAGCCGAAACTGGCCGGAAAAGGCCGAAAATGTACAAGACAGGATTCTCCGGATGCTGGTTGTATTGGAAGTACCATTCTTCGGGGATTGGCAGCGCGCACCGTGTTCTCTCACATCATAATATCCTGCTATTCTGCCCGTTTTTGATCACTTAATATGCCGGAAATGTCCGGAAAAGGCCGAAGGTGTACAGAACCTGATGCTCCGTATGCTCGTTGTAAGGGGCGTACCATTTCTCGGGGATTGGCAGCGCGTAACGTGTTCTCTCACATCATAATATCCTGATATACGGCCCATTTTGAAGCAATTAAAAAGCCGGAAATGTCCGGAAAAGGCCGAAGGTGTACAGAACCCGTTGCTCCGTATGCTCGTTGTAATGGGCGTACCATTTTTCGGGGATTGGCAGCGTGCAGCGAGCTCTCACACCTCATAATATCCTGCGATACGACTCATTTTGAAACTATTAAAAAGCCGAAACTGGCCGGAAAAGGCCGAATATGTACAAGACAGGATTCTCCGCATGCTCGTTGTAATGGAAGTACCATTCTTCGGGGATTGGCAGCGCGCAACGAGTACTCTCACATCATAATATCCTGCTATACGGCCCGTTTTTAATCACATAAAATGCCGGAGATGTCCGGAAAAGGCCGAAGGTGTACAGAACCCGATGCCCCGTTTGCTCGTTGTAATGGAAGTACCATTTTTCGGGGATGGACAGCGTGCAGCGAGTTCTCACACCTCATAATATCCTGCGAAACGACTCATTTTGAAACTATTAAAAAGCCGAAACTTGCCGGAAAAGGCCGAATATGTACAAGACAGGATTCTCCGCATGCTCGTTGTAATGGAAATACCATTCTTCGGGGATTGGCTGCGCGCAACGAGTTCTCTCACATCATAATATCCTGCGATACGACCCATTTTGAAACAATTAAAAAGCCGAAACTGGCCGGAAAAGGCCGAAAATGTACAAGACAGGATTCTCCGGATGCTGGTTGTATTGGAAGTACCATTCTTCGGGGATTGGCAGCGCGCACCGTGTTCTCTCACATCATAATATCCTGCTATTCTGCCCGTTTTTGATCACTTAATATGCCGGAAATGTCCGGAAAAGGCCGAAGGTGTACAGAACCTGATGCTCCGTATGCTCGTTGTAAGGGGCGTACCATTTCTCGGGGATTGGCAGCGCGTAACGTGTTCTCTCACATCATAATATCCTGATATACGGCCCACTTTGAAACAATTAAAAAGCCGGAAATGTCCGGAAAAGGCCGAAGGTGTACAGAACCCGTTGCTCCGTATGCTCGTTGTAATGGGCGTACCATTTTTCGGGGAATGGCTGCGTGCAGCGAGTTCTCACACCTCATAATATCCTGCGATACGACCCATTTTGAAACTATTAAAAAGCCGAAACTGGCCGGAAAAGGCCGAATATGTACAAGACAGGATTCTCCGCATGCTCGTTGTAATGGAAGTACCATTCTTCGGGGATTGGCTGCGCGCAAACGAGTTCTCTCACATCATAATATCCTGCGATACGACCCATTTTGAAACAATTAAAAAGCCGAAACTGGCCGGAAAAGGCCGAAATTGTACAAAACAGGATTCTCCGCATGCTCGTTGTAATGGATGTACCATTTTTCGGGGATTGGCAGCGTGCAGCGAGATCTCACACATCATAATATCCTGCGATACGACCCTTTTTTAAACAATTAAAAAGCCGGAAATATCCGGAAAAGGCAGAAGGTGTACAGAACCCGTTGCTCCGTATGCTCGTTGTAATGGAAGGACCATTTTTGGGGGATTGGCAACGCTCAACGCGTTTTTACACATCATAATATCATGCTATTCGGCCCATTTTTGATCACTTAAAATGCCGGAAATGTCCGGAAAAGGCCGAAGGTTCACAGAACCTGATGCTCCGTATGCTCGTTGTAATGGAAGTACCATTCTTCGGGGATTGGCAGCGCGCAACGAGTACTCTCACATCATAATATCCTGCGATACGACCCATTTTGAAACAATTAAAAAGCCGGAAATGTCCGGAAAATGCCAAAGGTGTACAGAACCTGATGCTCCGTATGCTCGTTGTAATGGAAGTACCATTCTTCGGGGATTGGCAGCGCGCAACGAGTTCTCTCACATCATAATATCCTGCGATACGACCCATTTTGAAACAATTAAAAAGCCGGAAATGTCCGGAAAATGCCAAAGGTGTACAGAACCCGTTGCTCCGTATGCTCGTTGTAATGGGCGTACCATTTTTCGGGGAATGGCTGCGTGCAGCGAGTTCTCACACCTCATAATATCCTGCGATACGACCCATTTTGAAACTATTAAAAAGCCGAAACTGGTCGGAAAAGGCCGAATATGCACAAGACAGGATTCTCCGCATGCTCGTTGTAATGGATGTACCATTTTTCGGGGATTGGCAGCGCGCAACGAGTTCTCTCACATCATAATATCCTGATATACGGCCCATTTTGAAACAATTAAAAAGCCGGAAATGTCCGGAAAAGGCCGAAGGTGTACAGAACCCGTTGCTCCCTTTGCTTGTTGTAATGGAAGTACCATTTTTGGGGGGTTGGCAGAGAGCAACTGGATCTTACACCTCATAATATCCTGATATACGGCCCATTTTGAAGCAATTAAAAAGCCGGAAATGTCCGGAAAAGGCCGAAGGTGTACAGAACCAATTGCTCCGTATGCTCGTTGTAATGGGCGTACCAGTTTTCGGGGATTTCCAGCGTGCAGCCAGTTCTCACACCTCATAATATCCTGCGATACGACCCATTTTGAAACTATTAAAAAGCCGAAACTGGCCGGAAATGGCCGAATATGTACAAGACAGGATTCTCCGCATGCTCGTTGTAATGGAAGTACCATTCTTCGGGGATAGGCAGCGCGCAACGAGTTCTCTCACATCATAATATCCTGATATACGGCCCATTTTGAAACAATTAAAAAGCCGGAAATGTCCGGAAAAGGCCGAAGGTGTACAGAACCCGTTGCTCCCTTTGCTTGTTGTAATGGAAGTACCATTTTTGGGGGGTTGGCAGAGAGCAACTGGTTCTTACACATCATAATATCCTGATATACGGCCCCTATTGAAGCAATTAAAAAGCTGGAAATATCCGGAAAAGGCCGAAGGTGTACAGAACCCGTTGCTCCGTATGCTCGTTGTAATGGAATTACCATTTTTGGGGGATTGGCAACGCTCAACGCGTTTTTACACATCATAATATCCTGCGATACGACTCATTTTGAAACTATTAAAAAGCCGAAACTGGCCGGAAAAGGCCGAATATGTACCAGACAGGATTCTCGTCATGCTCGTTGTAATGGAAGTACCATTCTTCGGGGATTTGCAGCGCGCAACGAGTTCCCTCACATCATAATATCCTGCTATACGGCCCGTTTTTAATCACATAAAAGGCCGGAGATGTCCGGAAAAGGCCGAAGGTTCACAGAACCTGATGCTCCGTATGCTCGTTGTAATGGAAGTACCATTCTTCGGGGATTGGCAGCGCGCAACGAGTACTCTCACATCATAATATCCTGCGATACGACCCATTTTGAAACAATTAAAAAGCCGGAAATGTCCGGAAAATGCCAAAGGTGTACAGAACCCGTTGCTCCGTATGCTCGTTGTAATGGGCGTACCATTTTTCGGGGATTGGCAGCGTGCAGCGAGTTCTCACACCTCATAATATCCTGCGATACGACCCATTTTGAAACTATTAAGAAGCCGAAACTGGTCGGAAAAGGCCGAATATGTACAAGACAGGATTCTCCGCATGCTCGTTGTAATGGATGTACCATTTTTCGGGGATTGGCAGCGCGCAACGAGTTCTCTCACATCATAATATCCTGCGATACGACTCATTTTGAAACTATTAAAAAGCCGAAACTGGCCGGAAAAGGACGAATATGTACAAGACAGGATTCTCCGCATGCTCGTTGTAATGGAAGTACCATTCTTCGGGGATTGGCTGCGCGCAACGAGTTCTCTCACATCATAATATCCTGCGATACGACCCATTTTGAAACAATTAAAAAGCCGAAACTGGCCGGAAAAGGCCGAAAATGTACAAGACAGGATTCTCCGGATGCTGGTTGTATTGGAAGTACCATTCTTCGGGGATTGGCAGCGCGCACCGTGTTCTCTCACATCATAATATCCTGCTATTCTGCCCGTTTTTGATCACTTAATATGCCGGAAATGTCCGGAAAAGGCCGAAGGTGTACAGAACCTGATGCTCCGTATGCTCGTTGTAAGGGGCGTACCATTTCTCGGGGATTGGCAGCGCGTAACGTGTTCTCTCACATCATAATATCCTGATAAACGGCACATTTTGAAACAATTAAAAAGCCGGAAATGTCCGGAAAAGGCCGAAGGTGTACAGAACCCGTTGCTCCGTATGCTCGTTGTAGTGGGCGTACCATTTTTCGGGGATTGGCAGCGTGCAGCGAGATCTCAAACATCATAATATCCTGCGATACGACCCTTTTTGAAACAATTAAAAAGCCGGTAATATCCGGAAAAGGCCGAAGGTGTACAGAACCCGTTGCTCCGTATGCTCGTTGTAATGGAAGGTCCATTTTTGGGGGATTGGCAGCGTGCAGCGAGTTCTCACACCTCATAATATCCTGCGAAACGACTCATTTTGAAACTATTAAAATGCCGAAACTTGCCGGAAAAGGCCGAATATGTACAAGACAGGTTTCTCCGCATGCTCGTTGTAATGGAAGTACCATTCTTCGGGGATTGGCTGCGCGCAACGAGTTCTCTCACATCATAATATCCTGATATACGGCCCATTTTGAAACAATTAAAAAGCCGGAGATGTCCGGAAAAGGCCGAAGGTGTACAGAACCTGATGCTCCGTATGCTCGTTGTAATGGAAGTACCATTCTTCGGGGATTGGCAGCGCGCAACGAGTTCTCTCACATCATAATATCCTGCGATACGACCCATTTTGAAACAATTAAAAAGCCGGAAATGTCCGGAAAATGCCAAAGGTGTACAGAACCCGTTGCTCCGTATGCTCGTTGTAATGGGCGTACCATTTTTCGGGGATTGGCAGCGTGCAGCGAGTTCTCATACCTCATAATATCCTGCGATACGACCCATTTTGAAACTATTAAAAAGCCGAAACTGGTCGGAAAAGGCCGAATATGTACAAAACAGGATTATCCGCATGCTCGTTGTAATGGATGTACCATTCTTCGGGGATTGGCAGCGCGCAACGAGTTCTCTCACATCATAATATCCTGCTATACGGCCCGTTTTTAATCACATAAAATGCCGGAGATGTCCGGAAAAGGTCGAAGGTGTACAGAACCCAATGCTCCGTTTGCTCGTTGTAATGGAAGTACCATTTTTGGGGGGTTGGCAGAGAGCAACTGGTTCTTACACATCATAATATCCTGATATACGGCCCATTTTGAAACAATTAAAAAGCCGGAAATATCCGGAAAAGGCCGAAGGTGTACAGAACCCGCTGCTCCGTATGCTCGTTGTAATGGGCGTACCATTTTTCGGGGATTTCCAGCGTGCAGCCAGTTCTCACACCTCATAATATCCTGCGATACGACCCATTTTGAAACTATTAAAAAGCCGAAACTGGAGGAAATGGCCGAATATGTACAAGACAGGATTCTCCGCATGCTCGTTGTAATGGAAGTACCATTCTTCGGGGATTGGCAGCGCGCACCGTGTTCTCTCACATCATAATATCCTGCTATTCTGCCCGTTTTTGATCACTTAATATGCCGGAGATGTCCGGAAAAGGCCGAAGGTGTACAGAACCCAATGCTCCGTATGCTCGTTGTAAGGGGCGTACCATTTCTCGGGGATTGGCAGCGCGTAACGTGTTCTCTCACATCATAATATCCTGATATACGGCCCATTTTGAAGCAATTAAAAAGCCGGAAATGTCCGGAAAAGGCCGAAGGTGTACAGAACCCGTTGCTCCGTATGCTCGTTGTAATGGGCGTACCATTTTTCGGGGATTGGCAGCGTGCAGCGAGCTCTCACACCTCATAATATCCTGCGATACGACTCATTTTGAAACTATTAAAAAGCCGAAACTGGCCGGAAAAGGCCGAATATGTACAAGACAGGATTCTCCGCATGCTCGTTGTAATGGAAGTACCATTCTTCGGGGATTGGCAGCGCGCAACGAGTACTCTCACATCATAATATCCTGCTATACGGCCCGTTTTTAATCACATAAAATGCCGGAGATGTCCGGAAAAGGCCGAAGGTGTACAGAACCCGATGCCCCGTTTGCTCGTTGTAATGGAAGTACCATTTTTCGGGGATGGGCAGCGTGCAGCGAGTTCTCACACCTCATAATATCCTGCGAAACGACTCATTTTGAAACTATTAAAAAGCCGAAACTTGCCGGAAAAGGCCGAATATGTACAAGACAGGATTCTCCGCATGCTCGTTGTAATGGAAATACCATTCTTCGGGGATTGGCTGCGCGCAACGAGTTCTCTCACATCATAATATCCTGCGATACGACCCATTTTGAAACAATTAAAAAGCCGAAACTGGCCGGAAAAGGCCGAAAATGTACAAGACAGGATTCTCCGGATGCTGGTTGTATTGGAAGTACCATTCTTCGGGGATTGGCAGCGCGCACCGTGTTCTCTCACATCATAATATCCTGCTATTCTGCCCGTTTTTGATCACTTAATATGCCGGAAATGTCCGGAAAAGGCCGAAGGTGTACAGAACCTGATGCTCCGTATGCTCGTTGTAAGGGGCGTACCATTTCTCGGGGATTGGCAGCGCGTAACGTGTTCTCTCACATCATAATATCCTGATATACGGCCCATTGTGAAACAATTAAAAAGCCGGGAATATCCGGAAAAGGCCGAAGGTGTACAGAACCCGTTGCCCGTATGCTCGTTGTAATGGAATTACCATTTTTGGGGGATTGGCAATGCTCAACGCGTTTTTACACATCATAATATCCTGCGATACGACTCATTTTGAAACTATTAAAAAGCCGAAACTGGCCGGAAAAGGCCGAATATGTATCAGACAGGATTCTCGTCATGCTCGTTGAAATGGAAGTACCATTCTTCGGGGATTTGCAGCGCGCAACGAGTTCCCTCACATCATAATATCCTGCTATACGGCCCGTTTTTAATCACCTAAAATGCCGGAGATGTCCGGAAAAGGCCGAAGGTGTACAGAACCCAATGCTCCGTTTGCTCGTTGTAATGGAAGTACCATTTTTGGGGGGTTGGCAGAGAGCAACTGTTTCTTACACATCATAATATCCTGATATACGGCCCATTTTGAAACAATTAAAAAGCCGGAAATATCCGGAAAAGGCCGAAGGTGTACAGAACCCGTTGCTCCGTATGCTCGTTGTAATGGAATTACCATTTTTGTGGGATTGGCAACGCTCAATGCGTTTTCACACATCATAATATCCTGCTATTCGGCCCATTTTTGATCACTTAAAATGCCGGAAATGTCCGGAAAAGGCCGAAGGTGTACAGAAGCTGATGCTCCGTATGCTCGTTGTAAGGGGCGTACCATTTCTCGGGGATTGGCAGCGCGTAACGTGTTCTCTCTCATCATAATATCCTGATAAACGGCACATTTTGAAACAATTAAAAAGCCGGAAATGTCCGGAAAAGGCCGAAGGTGTACAGAACCCGTTGCTCCGTATGCTCGTTGTAGTGGGCGTACCATTTTTCGGGGATTGGCAGCGTGCAGCGAGTTCTCACACCTCATAATATCCTGCGATACGACTCATTTTGAAACTATTAAAAAGCCGAAACTGGCCGGAAAAGGCCGAATATGTACAAGACAGGATTCTCCGCATGCTCGTTGTAATGGAAGTACCATTCCTCGGGGATTGGCTGCGCGCAACGAGTTCTCTCACATCATAATATCCTGCGATACGACCCATTTTGAAACAATTAAAAAGCCGAAACTGGCCGGAAAAGGCCGAAAATGTACAAGACAGGATTCTCCGGATGCTGGTTGTATTGGAAGTACCATTCTTCGGGGATTGGCAGCGCGCACCGTGTTCTCTCACATCATAATATCCTGCGATACGACCCATTTTGAAACAATTAAAAAGCCGAAACTGGCCGGAAAAGGCCGAAAATGTACAAGACAGGATTCTCCGGATGCTGGTTGTATTGGAAGTACCATTCTTCGGGGATTGGCAGCGCGCACCGTGTTCTCTCACATCATAATATCCTGCTATTCTGCCCGTTTTTGATCACTTAATATGCTGGAAATGTCCGGAAAAGGCCGAAGGTGTACAGAACCTGATGCTCCGTATGCTCGTTGTAAGGGGCGTACCATTTCTCAGGGATTGGCAGCGCGTAACGTGTTCTCTCACATCATAATATCCTGATATACGGCCCATTTTGAAGCAATTAAAAAGCCGGAAATGTCCGGAAAAGGCCGAAGGTGTACAGAACCCGTTGCTACGTATGCTCGTTGTAATGGGCGTACCTTTTTTCTGGGATTTCCAGCGTGCAGCCAGTTCTCACACCTCATAATATCCTGCGATACGAACCATTTTGAAACTATTAAAAAGCCGAAACTGGCCGGAAATGGCCGAATATGTACAAGACAGGATTCTCCGCATGCTCGTTGTAATGGAAGTACCATTCTTCGGGGATTGGCAGCGCGCAACGAGTTCTCTCACATCATAATATCCTGATATACGGCCCATTTTGAAACAATTAAAAAGCCGGAAATGTCCGGAAAAGGCCGAAGGTGTACAGAACCCGTTGCTCCCTTTGCTTGTTGTAATGGAAGTACCATTTTTGGGGGGTTGGCAGAGAGCAACTGGTTCTTACACATCATAATATCCTGATATACGGCCCCTATTGAAGCAATTAAAAAGCCGGAAATGTCCGGAAAAGGCCGAAGGTGTACAGAACCCGTTGCTCCGTATGCTCGTTGTAATGGGCGTAGCATTTTTCGGGGATTGGCAGCGTGCAGCGAGATCTCACACATCATAATATCCTGCGATACGACCCTTTTTGAAACAATTAAAAAGCCGGAAATATCCGGAAAAGGCCGAAGGTGTACAGAACCCGTTGCTCCGTATGCTCGTTGTAATGGAAGGACCATTTTTGGGGGATTGGCAGCGTGCAGCGAGTTCTCACACCTCATAATATCCTGCGAAACGACTCATTTTGAAACTATTAAAAAGCCGAAACTTGCCGGAAAAGGCCGAATATGTAAAAGACATGATTCTCCGCATGCTCGTTGTAATGGAAGTACCATTCTTCGGAGATTGGCAGCGCGCAACGAGTTCTCATCACATCATAATATCCTGCTATACGGCCCATTTTGAAACCATTAAAATGTCGGAGATGTCCGGAAAACGCCGAAGGTGTACAGAACCTGATGCTCCGTATGCTCGTTGTAATGGAAGTACCATTTCTCGGGGATTGGCAGCGCGTAACGTGTTCTCTCACATCATAATATCCTGATATACGGCCCATTTTGAAGCAATTAAAAAGCCGGAAATGTCCGGAAAAGGCCGAAGGTGTACAGAACCCGTTGCTCCGTATGCTCGTTGTAATGGGCGTACCTTTTTTCTGGGATTTCCAGCGTGCAGCCAGTTCTCACACCTCATAATATCCTGCGATACGAACCATTTTGAAACTATTAAAAAGCCGAAACTGGCCGGAAATGGCCGAATATGTACAAGACAGGATTCTCCGCATGCTCGTTGTAATGGAAGTACCATTCTTCGGGGATTGGCAGCGCGCAACGAGTTCTCTCACATCATAATATCCTGATATACGGCCCATTTTGAAACAATTAAAAAGCCGGAAATGTCCGGAAAAGGCCGAAGGTGTACAGAACCCGTTGCTCCCTTTGCTTGTTGTAATGGAAGTACCATTTTTGGGGGGTTGGCAGAGAGCAACTGGTTCTTACACATCATAATATCCTGATATACGGCCCCTATTGAAGCAATTAAAAAGCCGGAAATGTCCGGAAAAGGCCGAAGGTGTACAGAACCCGTTGCTCCGTATGCTCGTTGTAATGGGCGTAGCATTTTTCGGGGATTGGCAGCGTGCAGCGAGATCTCACACATCATAATATCCTGCGATACGACCCTTTTTGAAACAATTAAAAAGCCGGAAATATCCGGAAAAGGCCGAAGGTGTACAGAACCCGTTGCTCCGTATGCTCGTTGTAATGGAAGGACCATTTTTGGGGGATTGGCAGCGTGCAGCGAGTTCTCACACCTCATAATATCCTGCGAAACGACTCATTTTGAAACTATTAAAAAGCCGAAACTTGCCGGAAAAGGCCGAATATGTAAAAGACATGATTCTCCGCATGCTCGTTGTAATGGAAGTACCATTCTTCGGAGATTGGCAGCGCGCAACGAGTTCTCTCACATCATAATATCCTGCTATACGGCCCATTTTGAAAGCATTAAAAAGTCGGAGATGTCCGGAAAACGCCGAAGGTGTACAGAACCTGATGCTCCGTATGCTCGTTGTAATGGAAGTACCATTCTTCGGGGATTGGCAGCGCGCAACGAGTTCTCTCACATCATAATATCCTGCGATACGACCCATTTTGAAACAATTAAAAAGCCGGAAATGTCCGGAAAAGGCCGAAGGTGTACAGAACCCGTTGCTCCGTATGCTCGTTGTAATGGGCGTAGCATTTTTCGGGGATTGGCAGCGTGCAGCGAGATCTCACACATCATAATATCCTGCGATACGACCCTTTTTGAAACAATTAAAAAGCCGGAAATATCCGGAAAAGGCCGAAGGTGTACAGAACCCGTTGCTCCGTATGCTCGTTGTAATGGAAGGACCATTTTTGGGGGATTGGCAGCGTGCAGCGAGTTCTCACACCTCATAATATCCTGCGAAACGACTCATTTTGAAACTATTAAAAAGCCGAAACTTGCCGGAAAAGGCCGAATATGTAAAAGACATGATTCTCCGCATGCTCGTTGTAATGGAAGTACCATTCTTCGGAGATTGGCAGCGCGCAACGAGTTCTCTCACATCATAATATCCTGCTATACGGCCCATTTTGAAACCATTAAAATGTCGGAGATGTCCGGAAAAGGCCGAAGGTGTACAGAACCTGATGCTCCGTATGCTCGTTGTAATGGAAGTACCATTTCTCGGGGATTGGCAGCGCGTAACGTGTTCTCTCACATCATAATATCCTGATATACGGCCCATTTTGAAGCAATTAAAAAGCCGGAAATGTCCGGAAAAGGCCGAAGGTGTACAGAACCCGTTGCTCCGTATGCTCGTTGTAATGGGCGTACCTTTTTTCTGGGATTTCCAGCGTGCAGCCAGTTCTCACACCTCATAATATCCTGCGATACGAACCATTTTGAAACTATTAAAAAGCCGAAACTGGCCGGAAATGGCCGAATATGTACAAGACAGGATTCTCCGTATGCTCGTTGTAATGGAAGTACCATTCTTCGGGGATTGGCAGCGCGCAACGAGTTCTCTCACATCATAATATCCTGATATACGGCCCATTTTGAAACAATTAAAAAGCCGGAAATGTCCGGAAAAGGCCGAAGGTGTACAGAACCCGTTGCTCCCTTTGCTTGTTGTAATGGAAGTACCATTTTTGGGGGGTTGGCAGAGAGCAACTGGTTCTTACACATCATAATATCCTGATATACGGCCCCTATTGAAGCAATTAAAAAGCCGGAAATGTCCGGAAAAGGCCGAAGGTGTACAGAACCCGTTGCTCCGTATGCTCGTTGTAATGGGCGTAGCATTTTTCGGGGATTGGCAGCGTGCAGCGAGATCTCACACATCATAATATCCTGCGATACGACCCTTTTTGAAACAATTAAAAAGCCGGAAATATCCGGAAAAGGCCGAAGGTGTACAGAACCCGTTGCTCCGTATGCTCGTTGTAATGGAAGGACCATTTTTGGGGGATTGGCAGCGTGCAGCGAGTTCTCACACCTCATAATATCCTGCGAAACGACTCATTTTGAAACTATTAAAAAGCCGAAACTTGCCGGAAAAGGCCGAATATGTAAAAGACATGATTCTCCGCATGCTCGTTGTAATGGAAGTACCATTCTTCGGAGATTGGCAGCGCGCAACGAGTTCTCTCACATCATAATATCCTGCTATACGGCCCATTTTGAAACCATTAAAAAGTCGGAGATGTCCGGAAAACGCCGAAGGTGTACAGAACTTGATGCTCCGTATGCTCGTTGTAATGGAAGTACCATTCTTCGGGGATTGGCAGCGCGCAACGAGTTCTCTCACATCATAATATCCTGCGATACGACCCATTTTGAAACAATTAAAAAGCCGGAAATGTCCGGAAAATGCCAAAGGTGTACAGAACCCGTTGCTCCGTATGCTCGTTGTAATGGGCGTACCATTTTTCGGGGATTGGCAGCGTGCAGCGAGTTCTCACACCTCATAATATCCTGCGATACGACCCATTTTGAAACTATTAAAAAGCCGAAACTGGTCGGAAAAGGCAGAATATGTACAAAACAGGATTCTCCGCATGCTCGTTGTAATGGATGTACCATTTTTCGGGGATTGGCAGCGCGCAACGAGTTCTCTCACATCATAATATCCTGATATACGGCCCATTTTGAAACAATTAAAAAGCCGGAAATGTCCGGAAAAGGCCGAAGGTGTACAGAACCCGTTGCTCCGTATGCTCGTTGTAATGGGCGTACCATTTTTGGGGGATTTCCAGCGTGCAGCCAGTTCTCACACCTCATAATATCCTGCGATACGACCCATTTTGAAACTATTAAAAAGCCGAAACTGGCCGGAAATGGCCGAATATGTACAAGACAGGATTCTCCGCATGCTCGTTGTAATGGAAGTACCATTCTTCGGGGATAGGCAGCGCGCAACGTGTTCTCTCACATCATAATATCCTGATATACGGCCCATTTTGAAACAATTAAAAAGCCGGAAATGTCCGGAAAAGGCCGAAGGTGTACAGAACCCAATGCTCCGTTTGCTCGTTGTAATGGAAGTACCATTTTTGGGGGGTTGGCAGAGAGCAACTGGTTCTTACACATCATAATATCCTGATATACGGCCCATTTTGAAACAATTAAAAAGCCGGAAATATCCGGAAAAGGCCGAAGGTGTACAGAACCCGCTGCTCCGTATGCTCGTTGTAATGGGCGTACCATTTTTCGGGGATTTCCAGCGTGCAGCCAGTTCTCACATCTCATAATATCCTGCGATACGACCCATTTTGAAACTATTAAAAAGCCGAAACTGGCCGGAAATGGCCGAATATGTACAAGACAGGATTCTCCGCATGCTCGTTGTAATGGAAGTACCATTCTTCGGGGATTGGCAGCGCGCAACGAGTTCTCTCACATCATAATATCCTGCTATACGGCCCGTTTTTAATCACATAAAATGCCGGAGATGTCCGGAAAAGGTCGAAGGTGTACAGAACCCAATGCTCCGTTTGCTCGTTGTAATGGAAGTACCATTTTTGGGGGGTTGGCAGAGAGCAACTGGTTCTTACACATCATAATATCCTGATATACGGCCCATTTTGAAACAATTAAAAAGCCGGGAATATCCGGAAAAGGCCGAAGGTGTACAGAACCCGTTGCCCGTATGCTCGTTGTAATGGAATTACCATTTTTTGGGGATTGGCAACGCTCAACGCGTTTTTACACATCATAATATCCTGCGATACGACTCATTTTGAAACTATTAAAAAGCCGAAACTGGCCGGAAAAGGCCGAATATGTACAAGACAGGATTCTCCGCATGCTCGTTGTAATGGAAATACCATTCTTCGGGGATTGGCTGCGCGCAACGAGTTCTCTCACATCATAATATCCTGCGATACGACCCATTTTGAAACAATTAAAAAGCCGAAACTGGCCGGAAAAGGCCGAAAATGTACAAGACAGGATTCTCCGGATGCTGGTTGTATTGGAAGTACCATTCTTCGGGGATTGGCAGCGCGCACCGTGTTCTCTCACATCATAATATCCTGCTATTCTGCCCGTTTTTGATCACTTAATATGCCGGAAATGTCCGGAAAAGGCCGAAGGTGTACAGAACCTGATGCTCCGTATGCTCGTTGTAAGGGGCGTACCATTTCTCGGGGATTGGCAGCGCGTAACGTGTTCTCTCACATCATAATATCCTGATATACGGCCCATTTTGAAGCAATTAAAAAGCCGGAAATGTCCGGAAAAGGCCGAAGGTGTACAGAACCCGTTGCTCCGTATGCTCGTTGTAATGGGCGTACCATTTTTCGGGGATTGGCAGCGTGCAGCGAGCTCTCACACCTCATAATATCCTGCGATACGACTCATTTTGAAACTATTAAAAAGCCGAAACTGGCCGGAAAAGGCCGAATATGTACAAGACAGGATTCTCCGCATGCTCGTTGTAATGGAAGTACCATTCTTCGGGGATTGGCAGCGCGCAACGAGTACTCTCACATCATAATATCCTGCTATACGGCCCGTTTTTAATCACATAAAATGCCGGAGATGTCCGGAAAAGGCCGAAGGTGTACAGAACCCGATGCCCCGTATGGTCGTTGTAATGGAAGTACCATTTTTCGGGGATGGGCAGCGTGCAGCGAGTTCTCACACCTCATAATATCCTGCGAAACGACTCATTTTGAAACTATTAAAAAGCCGAAACTTGCCGGAAAAGACCGAATATGTACAAGACAGGATTCTCCGCATGCTCGTTGTAATGGAAGTACCATTCTTCGGGGATTGGCAGCGCGCAACGAGTTCTCTCACATCATAATATCCTGATATACGGCCCACTTTGAAACAATTAAAAAGCCGGAAATGTCCGGAAAAGGCCGAAGGTGTACAGAACCCGTTGCTCCCTTTGCTCGTTGTAGTGGGCGTACCATTTTTCGGGGATTGGCAGCGTGCAGCGAGCTCTCACACCTCATAATATCCTGCGATACGACTCATTTTGAAACTATTAAAAAGCCGAAACTGGCCGGAAAAGGCCGAATATGTACAAGACAGGATTCTCCGCATGCTCGTTGTAATGGAAGTACCATTCTTCGGGGATTGGCTGCGCGCAAACGAGTTCTCTCACATCATAATATCCTGCGATACGACCCATTTTGAAACAATTAAAAAGCCGAAACTGGCCGGAAAAGGCCGAAATTGTACAAGACAGGATTCTCCGGATGCTGGTTGTATTGGAAGTACCATTCTTCGGGGATTGGCAGCGCGCACCGTGTTCTCTCACATCATAATATCCTGCTATTCTGCCCGTTTTTGATCACTTAATATGCCGGAAATGTCCGGAAAAGGCCGAAGGTGTACAGAACCTGATGCTCCGTATGCTCGTTGTAAGGGGCGTACCATTTCTCGGGGATTGGCAGCGCGTAACGTGTTCTCTCACATCATAATATCCTGATATACGGCCCATTTTGAAGCAATTAAAAAGCCGGAAATGTCCGGAAAAGGCCGAAGGTGTACAGAACCCGTTGCTCCGTATGCTCGTTGTAATGGGCGTACCATTTTTCTGGAATTTCCAGCGTGCAGCGAGTTCCCACACCTCATAATATCCTGCGATACGAACCATTTTGAAACTATTAAAAAGCCGAAACTGGCCGGAAATGGCCGAAGGTGTACAGAACCCGTTGCTCGGTATGCTCGTTGTAATGGAAGGACCATTTTTGGGGGATTGGCAGCGTGCAGCGAGTTCTCACACCTCATAATATCCTGATATACGGCCCATTTTGAAACAATTAAAAAGCCGGAAATGTCCGGAAAAGGCCGAAGGTGTACAGAACCCGTTGCTCCGTATGCTCGTTGTAATGGGCGTACCGTTTTTGGGGGATTTCCAGCGTGCAGCCAGTTCTCACACCTCATAATATCCTGCGATACGACCCATTTTGAAACTATTAAAAAGCCGAAACTGGCCGGAAATGGCCGAATATGTACAAGACAGGATTCTCCGCATGCTCGTTGTAATGGAAGTACCATTCTTCGGGGATAGGCAGCGCGCAACGAGTTCTCTCACATCATAATATCCTGATATACGGCCCATTTTGAAACAATTAAAAAGCCGGAAATGTCCGGAAAAGGCCGAAGGTGTACAGAACCCAATGCTCCGTTTGCTCGTTGTAATGGAAGTACCATTCTTCGGGGATTGGCTGCGCGCAACGAGTTCTCTCACATCATAATATCCTGCGATACGACCCATTTTGAAACAATTAAAAAGCCGAAACTGGCCGGAAAAGGCCGAAAATGTACAAGACAGGATTCTCCGGATGCTGGTTGTATTGGAAGTACCATTCTTCGGGGATTGGCAGCGCGCACCGTGTTCTCTCACATCATAATATCCTGCTATTCTGCCCGTTTTTGATCACTTAATATGCCGGAAATGTCCGGAAAAGGCCGAAGGTGTACGGAACCTGATGCTCCGTATGCTCGTTGTAAGGGGCGTACCATTTCTCGGGGATTGGCAGCGCGTAACGTGTTCTCTCACATCATAATATCCTGATATACGGCCCATTTTGAAGCAATTAAAAAGCCGGAAATGTCCGGAAAAGGCCGAAGGTGTACAGAACCCGTTGCTCCGTATGCTCGTTGTAATGGGCGTACCATTTTTCTGGGATTTCCAGCGTGCAGCCAGTTCTCACACCTCATAATATCCTGCGATACGAACCATTTTGAAACTATTAAAAAACCGAAACTGGCCGGAAATGGCCGAATATGTACAAGACAGGATTCTCCGCATGCTCGTTGTAATGGAAGTACCATTCTTCGGGGATTGGCAGCGCGCAACGAGTTCTCTCACATCATAATATCCTGATATACGGCCCATTTTGAAACAATTAAAAAGCCGGAAATGTCCGGAAGAGGCCGAAGGTGTACAGAACCCGTTGCTCCCTTTGCTTGTTGTAAAGGAAGTACCATTTTTGGGGGGTTGGCAGAGAGCAACTGGTTCTTACACATCATAATATCCTGATATACGGCCCCTATTGAAGCAATTAAAAAGCCGGAAATATCCGGAAAAGGCCGAAGGTGTACAGAACCCGTTGCTCCGTATGCTCGTTGTAATGGGCGTAGCATTTTTCGGGGATTGGCAGCGTGCAGCGAGATCTCACACATCACAATATCCTGCGATACGACCCTTTTTGAAACAATTAAAAAGCCGGAAATATCCGGAAAAGGCCGAAGGTGTACAGAACCCGTTGCTCCGTATGCTCGTTGTAATGGAAGGACCATTTTTGGGGGATTGGCAGCGTGCAGCGAGTTCTCACACCTCATAATATCCTGCGAAACGACTCATTTTGAAACTATTAATAAGCCGAAACTTGCCGGAAAAGGTCGAATATGTAAAAGACATGATTCTCCGCATGCTCGTTGTAATGGAAGTACCATTCTTCGGAGATTGGCAGCGCGCAACGAGTTCTCTCACATCATAATATCCTGATATACGGCCCACTTTGAAACAATTAAAATGCCGGAAATGTCCGGAAAAGGCCGAAGGTGTACAGAACCCGTTGCTCCCTTTGCTTGTTGTAATGGAAGTACCATTTTTGGGGGGTTGGCAGAGAGCAACTGGTTCTTACACATCATAATATCCTGATATACGGCCCATTTTGAAGCAATTAAAAAGCCGGAGATGTCCGGAAAAGGCCGAAGGTGTACAGAACCCGTTGCTCCGTATGCTCGTTGTAATGGGCGTACCATTTTTCGGGGATTTCCAGCGTGCAGCCAGTTCTCACACCTCATAATATCCTGCGAAACGACCCATTTTGAAACTATTAAAAAGCCGAAACTGGCCGGAAATGGCCGAATATGTACAAGACAGGATTCTCCGCATGTTCGTTGTAATGGAAGTACCATTCTTCGGGGATTGGCAGCGCGCAACGAGTACTCTCACATCATAATATCTTGCTATACGGCCCGTTTTTAATCACATAAAATGCCGGAGATGTCCGGAAAAGGCCGAAGGTGTACAGAACCCGTTGCTCCGTATGCTCGTTGTAATGGAATTACCATTTTTGGGGGATTGGCAACGCTCAACGCGTTTTTACACATCATAATATCCTGCGATACGACTCATTTTGAAACTATTAAAAAGCCGAAACTGGCCGGAAAAGGCCGAATATGTACAAGACAGGATTCTCCGCATGCTCGTTGTAATGGAAGTACCATTCTTCGGGGATTGGCTGCGCGCAACGAGTTCTCTCACATCATAATATCCTGCGATACGACCCATTTTGAAACAATTAAAAAGCCGAAACTGGCCGGAAAAGGCCGAAAATTTACAAGACAGGATTCTCCGGATGCTGGTTGTATTGGAAGTACCATTCTTCGGGGATTGGCAGCGCGCACCGTGTTCTCTCACATAATATGCCGGAAATGTCCGGAAAAGGCCGAAGGTGTACAGAACCCGTTGCTCCGTATGCTCGTTGTAATGGAAGGACCATTTTTGGGGGATTGGCAGCGTGCAGCGAGTTCTCACACCTCATAATATCCTGCGAAACGACTCATTTTGAAACTATTAAAAAGCCGAAACTTGCCGGAAAAGGCCGAATATGTAAAAGACATGATTCTCCGCATGCTCGTTGTAATGGAAGTACCATTCTTCGGAGATTGGCAGCGCGCAACGAGTTCTCATCACATCATAATATCCTGCTATACGGCCCATTTTGAAACCATTAAAATGTCGGAGATGTCCGGAAAAGGCCGAAGGTGTACAGAACCTGATGCTCCGTATGCTCGTTGTAATGGAAGTACCATTTCTCGGGGATTGGCAGCGCGTAACGTGTTCTCTCACATCATAATATCCTGATATACGGCCCATTTTGAAGCAATTAAAAAGCCGGAAATGTCCGGAAAAGGCCGAAGGTGTACAGAACCCGTTGCTCCGTATGCTCGTTGTAATGGGCGTACCTTTTTTCTGGGATTTCCAGCGTGCAGCCAGTTCTCACACCTCATAATATCCTGCGATACGAACCATTTTGAAACTATTAAAAAGCCGAAACTGGCCGGAAATGGCCGAATATGTACAAGACAGGATTCTCCGCATGCTCGTTGTAATGGAAGTACCATTCTTCGGGGATTGGCAGCGCGCAACGAGTTCTCTCACATCATAATATCCTGATATACGGCCCATTTTGAAACAATTAAAAAGCCGGAAATGTCCGGAAAAGGCCGAAGGTGTACAGAACCCGTTGCTCCCTTTGCTTGTTGTAATGGAAGTACCATTTTTGGGGGGTTGGCAAAGAGCAACTGGTTCTTACACATCATAATATCCTGATATACGGCCCCTATTGAAGCAATTAAAAAGCCGGAAATGTCCGGAAAAGGCCGAAGGTGTACAGAACCCGTTGCTCCGTATGCTCGTTGTAATGGGCGTAGCATTTTTCGGGGATTGGCAGCGTGCAGCGAGATCTCACACATCATAATATCCTGCGATACGACCCTTTTTGAAACAATTAAAAAGCCGGAAATATCCGGAAAAGGCCGAAGGTGTACAGAACCCGTTGCTCCGTATGCTCGTTGTAATGGAAGGACCATTTTTGGGGGATTGGCAGCGTGCAGCGAGTTCTCACACCTCATAATATCCTGCGATACGACCCATTTTGAAACTATTAAAAAGCCGAAACTGGCCGGAAATGGCCGAATATGTACAAGACAGGATTCTCCGCATGCTCGTTGTAATGGAAGTACCATTCTTCGGGGATAGGCAGCGCGCAACGTGTTCTCTCACATCATAATATCCTGATATACGGCCCATTTTGAAACAATTAAAAAGCCGGAAATGTCCGGAAAAGGCCGAAGGTGTACAGAACCCAATGCTCCGTTTGCTCGTTGTAATGGAAGTACCATTTTTGGGGGGTTGGCAGAGAGCAACTGGTTCTTACACATCATAATATCCTGATATACGGCCCATTTTGAAACAATTAAAAAGCCGGAAATATCCGGAAAAGGCCGAAGGTGTACAGAACCCGCTGCTCCGTATGCTCGTTGTAATGGGCGTACCATTTTTCGGGGATTTCCAGCGTGCAGCCAGTTCTCACACCTCATAATATCCTGCGATACGACCCATTTTGAAACTATTAAAAAGCCGAAACTGGCCGGAAATGGCCGAATATGTACAAGACAGGATTCTCCGCATGCTCGTTGTAATGGAAGTACCATTCTTCGGGGATTGGCAGCGCGCAACGAGTTCTCTCACATCATAATATCCTGCTATACGGCCCGTTTTTAATCACATAAAATGCCGGAGATGTCCGGAAAAGGTCGAAAGTGTACAGAACCCAATGCTCCGTTTGCTCGTTGTAATGGAAGTACCATTTTTGGGGGGTTGGCAGAGAGCAACTGGTTCTTACACATCATAATATCCTGATATACGGCCCATTTTGAAACAATTAAAAAGCCGGGAATATCCGGAAAAGGCCGAAGGTGTACAGAACCCGTTGCCCGTATGCTCGTTGTAATGGAATTACCATTTTTTGGGGATTGGCAACGCTCAACGCGTTTTTACACATCATAATATCCTGCGATACGACTCATTTTGAAACTATTAAAAAGCCGAAACTGGCCGGAAAAGGCCGAATATGTACAAGACAGGATTCTCCGCATGCTCGTTGTAATGGAAATACCATTCTTCGGGGATTGGCTGCGCGCAACGAGTTCTCTCACATCATAATATCCTGCGATACGACCCATTTTGAAACAATTAAAAAGCCGAAACTGGCCGGAAAAGGCCGAAAATGTACAAGACAGGATTCTCCGGATGCTGGTTGTATTGGAAGTACCATTCTTCGGGGATTGGCAGCGCGCACCGTGTTCTCTCACATCATAATATCCTGCTATTCTGCCCGTTTTTGATCACTTAATATGCCGGAAATGTCCGGAAAAGGCCGAAGGTGTACAGAACCTGATGCTCCGTATGCTCGTTGTAAGGGGCGTACCATTTCTCGGGGATTGGCAGCGCGTAACGTGTTCTCTCACATCATAATATCCTGATATACGGCCCATTTTGAAGCAATTAAAAAGCCGGAAATGTCCGGAAAAGGCCGAAGGTGTACAGAACCCGTTGCTCCGTATGCTCGTTGTAATGGGCGTACCATTTTTCTGGAATTTCCAGCGTGCAGCGAGTTCCCACACCTCATAATATCCTGCGATACGAACCATTTTGAAACTATTAAAAAGCCGAAACTGGCCGGAAATGGCCGAAGGTGTACAGAACCCGTTGCCCGGTATGCTCGTTGTAATGGAAGGACCATTTTTGGGGGATTGGCAGCGTGCAGCGAGTTCTCACACCTCATAATATCCTGATATACGGCCCATTTTGAAACAATTAAAAAGCCGGAAATGTCCGGAAAAGGCCGAAGGTGTACAGAACCCGTTGCTCCGTATGCTCGTTGTAATGGGCGTACCGTTTTTGGGGGATTTCCAGCGTGCAGCCAGTTCTCACACCTCATAATATCCTGCGATACGACCCATTTTGAAACTATTAAAAAGCCGGAAATGTCCGGAAAAGGCCGAAGGTGTACAGAACCCAATGCTCCGTTTGCTCGTTGTAATGGAAGTACCATTCTTCGGGGATTGGCTGCGCGCAACGAGTTCTCTCACATCATAATATCCTGCGATACGACCCATTTTGAAACAATTAAAAAGCCGAAACTGGCAGGAAAAGGCCGAAAATGTACAAGACAGGATTCTCCGGATGCTGGTTGTATTGGAAGTACCATTCTTCGGGGATTGGCAGCGCGCACCGTGTTCTCTCACATCATAATATCCTGCTATTCTGCCCGTTTTTGATCACTTAATATGCCGGAAATGTCCGGAAAAGGCCGAAGGTGTACAGAACCTGATGCTCCGTATGCTCGTTGTAAGGGGCGTACCATTTCTCGGGGATTGGCAGCGCGTAACGTGTTCTCTCACATCATAATATCCTGATATACGGCCCATTTTGAAGCAATTAAAAAGCCGGAAATGTCCGGAAAAGGCCGAAGGTGTACAGAACCCGTTGCTCCGTATGCTCGTTGTAATGGGCGTACCATTTTTCTGGGATTTCCAGCGTGCAGCCAGTTCTCACACCTCATAATATCCTGCGATACGAACCATTTTGAAACTATTAAAAAACCGAAACTGGCCGGAAATGGCCGAATATGTACAAGACAGGATTCTCCGCATGCTCGTTGTAATGGAAGTACCATTCTTCGGGGATTGGCAGCGCGCAACGAGTTCTCTCACATCATAATATCCTGATATACGGCCCATTTTGAAACAATTAAAAAGCCGGAAATGTCCGGAAGAGGCCGAAGGTGTACAGAACCCGTTGCTCCCTTTGCTTGTTGTAAAGGAAGTACCATTTTTGGGGGGTTGGCAGAGAGCAACTGGTTCTTACACATCATAATATCCTGATATACGGCCCCTATTGAAGCAATTAAAAAGCCGGAAATATCCGGAAAAGGCCGAAGGTGTACAGAACCCGTTGCTCCGTATGCTCGTTGTAATGGGCGTAGCATTTTTCGGGGATTGGCAGCGTGCAGCGAGATCTCACACATCATAATATCCTGCGATACGACCCTTTTTGAAACAATTAAAAAGCCGGAAATATCCGGAAAAGGCCGAAGGTGTACAGAACCCGTTGCTCCGTATGCTCGTTGTAATGGAAGGACCATTTTTGGGGGATTGGCAGCGTGCAGCGAGTTCTCACACCTCATAATATCCTGCGAAACGACTCATTTTGAAACTATTAATAAGCCGAAACTTGCCGGAAAAGGTCGAATATGTAAAAGACATGATTCTCCGCATGCTCGTTGTAATGGAAGTACCATTCTTCGGAGATTGGCAGCGCGCAACGAGTTCTCTCACATCATAATATCCTGATATACGGCCCACTTTGAAACAATTAAAAAGCCGGAAATGTCCGGAAAAGGCCGAAGGTGTACAGAACCCGTTGCTCCCTTTGCTTGT
This sequence comes from Bombus muscorum, assembly GCA_963971185.1. Taxonomy (NCBI): domain Eukaryota; kingdom Metazoa; phylum Arthropoda; class Insecta; order Hymenoptera; family Apidae; genus Bombus; species Bombus muscorum. Next base: position 4,936,966 of record OZ020130.1, read on the forward strand.
TGTAATGGAAGTACCATTTTTGGGGGGTTGGCAGAGAGCAACTGGTTCTTACACATCATAATATCCTGATATACGGCCCATTTTGAAGCAATTAAAAAGCCGGAGATGTCCGGAAAAGGCCGAAGGTGTACAGAACCCGTTGCTCCGTATGCTCGTTGTAATGGGCGTACCATTTTTAGGGGATTTCCAGCGTGCAGCCAGTTCTCACACCTCATAACATCCTGCGAAACGACCCATTTTGAAACTATTAAAAAGCCGAAACTGGCCGGAAATGGCCGAATATGTACAAGACAGGATTCTCCGCATGTTCGTTGTAATGGAAGTACCATTCTTCGGGGATTGGCAGCGCGCAACGAGTACTCTCACATCATAATATCTTGCTATACGGCCCGTTTTTAATCACATAAAATGCCGGAGATGTCCGGAAAAGGCCGAAGGTGTACAGAACCCGTTGCTCCGTATGCTCGTTGTAATGGAATTACCATTTTTGGGGGATTGGCAACGCTCAACGCGTTTTTACACATCATAATATCCTGCGATACGACTCATTTTGAAACTATTAAAAAGCCGAAACTGGCCGGAAAAGGCCGAATATGTACAAGACAGGATTCTCCGCATGCTCGTTGTAATGGAAGTACCATTCTTCGGGGATTGGCTGCGCGCAACGAGTTCTCTCACATCATAATATCCTGCGATACGACCCATTTTGAAACAATTAAAAAGCCGAAACTGGCCGGAAAAGGCCGAAAATTTACAGGACAGGATTCTCCGGATGCTGGTTGTATTGGAAGTACCATTCTTCGGGGATTGGCAGCGCGCACCGTGTTCTCTCACATCATAATATCCTGCTATTCTGCCCGTTTTTGATCACTTAATATGCCGGAAATGTCCGGAAAAGGCCGAAGGTGTACAGAACCTGATGCTCCGTATGCTCGTTGTAACGGGCGTACCATTTCTCGGGGATTGGCAGCGCGTAACGTGTTCTCTCACATCATAATATCCTGATATACGGCCCATTTTGAAGCAATTAAAAAGCCGGAAATGTCCGGAAAAGGCCGAAGGTGTACAGAACCCGTTGCTCCGTATGCTCGTTGTAATGGGCGTACCATTTTTCTGGGATTTCCAGCGTGCAGCCAGTTCTCACACCTCATAATATCCTGCGATACGAACCATTTTGAAACTATTAAAAAACCGAAACTGGCCGGAAATGGCCGAATATGTACAAGACAGGATTCTCCGCATGCTCGTTGTAATGGAAGTACCATTCTTCGGGGATTGGCATCGCGCAACGAGTTCTCTCACATCATAATATCCTGATATACGGCCCATTTTGAAACAATTAAAAAGCCGGAAATGTCCGGAAGAGGCCGAAGGTGTACAGAACCCGTTGCTCCCTTTGCTTGTTGTAATGGAAGTACCATTTTTGGGGGGTTGGCAGAGAGCAACTGGTTCTTACACATCATAATATCCTGATATACGGCCCCTATTGAAGCAATTAAAAAGCCGGAAATGTCCGGAAAAGGCCGAAGGTGTACAGAACCCGTTGCTCCGTATGCTCGTTGTAATGGGCGTAGCATTTTTCGGGGATTGGCAGCGTGCAGCGAGATCTCACACATCATAATATCCTGCGATACGACCCTTTTTGAAACAATTAAAAAGCCGGAAATATCCGGAAAAGGCCGAAGGTGTACAGAACCCGTTGCTCCGTATGCTCGTTGTAATGGAAGGACCATTTTTGGAGGATTGGCAGCGTGCAGCGAGTTCTCACACCTCATAATATCCTGCGAAACGACCCATTTTGAAACTATTAAAAAGCCGAAACTGGCCGGAAATGGCCGAATATGTACAAGACAGGATTCTCCGCATGCTCGTTGTAATGGAAGTACCATTCCTCGGGGATTGGCAGCGCGCAACGAGTACTCTCACATCATAATATCTTGCTATACGGCCCGTTTTTAATCACATAAAATGCCGGAGATGTCCGGAAAAGGCCGATGGTGTACAGAACCCGATGCCCCGTTTGCTCGTTGTAATGGGAGTACCATTCTTCGGGGATGGGCAGCGTGCAGCGAGTTCTCACACCTCATAATATCCTGCGAAACGACTCATTTTGAAACTATTAAAAAGCCGAAACTTGCCGGAAAAGGCCGAATATGTACAAGACAGGATTCTCCGCATGCTCGTTGTAATGGAAGTACCATTCTTCGGGGATTGGCAGCGCGCAACGAGTTCTCTCACATCATAATATCCTGATATACGGCCCACTTTGAAACAATTAAAAAGCCGGAAATGTCCGGAAAAGGCCGAAGGTGTACAGAACCCGTTGCTCCCTTTGCTCGTTGTAGTGGTCGTACCATTTTTCGGGGATTGGCAGCGTGCAGCGAGATCTCACACATCATAATATCCTGCGATGCGACCCTTTTTGAAACAATTAAAAAGCCGGAAATATCCGGAAAAGGCCGAAGGTGTACAGAACCCGTTGCTCCGTATGCTCGTTGTAATGGAAGGACCATTTTTGGGGGATTGGCAGCGTGCAGCGAGTTCTCACACCTCATAATATCCTGCGAAACGACTCATTTTGAAACTATTAAAAAGCCGAAACTTGCCGGAAAAGGCCGAATATGTAAAAGACATGATTCTCCGCATGCTCGTTGTAATGGAAGTACCATTCTTCGGAGATTGGCAGCGCGCAACGAGTTCTCTCACATCATAATATCCTGATATACGGCCCACTTTGAAACAATTAAAAAGCCGGAAATGTCCGGAAAAGGCCGAAGGTGTACAGAACCCGTTGCTCCCTTTGCTTGTTGTAATGGAAGTACCATTTTTGGGGGGTTGGCAGAGAGCAACTGGCTCTTACACATCATAATATCCTGATATACGGCCCATTTTGAAACAATTAAAAAGCCGGAAATGTCCGGAAAAGGCCGAAGGTGTACAGAACCCGTTGCTCCGTATGATCGTTGTAATGGGCGTACCATTTTTCGGGGATTGGAAGCGTGCAGCGAGATCTCACGCATCATAATATCGTGCGATACGACCCTTTTTGAAACAATTAAAAAGCCGGAAATATCCGGAAAAGGCCGAAGGTGTACAGAACCCGATGCTCCGTATGCTCGTTGTAAGGGAAGGACCATTTTTGGGGGATCGGCAACGCTGAACGCGTTTTTACACATCATAATATCCTGCTATTCGGCCCGTTTTTGATCACTTAAAATGCCGGAAATGTACGGAAAAGGCCGAAGGTGTACAGAACCTAATGCTCCGTATGCTCGTTGTAAGGGGCGTACCATTTCTCGGGGATTGGCAGCGCGTAACGTGTTCTCTCACATCATAATATCCTGATAAACGGCACATTTTGAAACAATTAAAAAGCCGGAAAGGTCCGGAAAAGGCCGAAGGTGTACAGAACCCGTTGCTCCGTATGCTCGTTGTAATGGGCGTACCATTTTTCGGGGATTGGCAGCGTGCAGCGAGATCTCACACATCATAATATCCTGCGATACGACCCTTTTTGAAACAATTATAAAGCCGGAAATATCCGGAAAAGGCCGAAGGTGTACAGAACCCGTTGCTCCGTATGCTCGTTGTAATGGGCGTACCATTTTTCGGGGATTGGCAGCGTGCAGCCAGTTCTCACACCTCCTAATATCCTGCGATAAGACCCATTTTGATACTATTAAAAAGCCGAAACGGGCCGGAAATGGCCTAATATGTACAAGACAGGATTCTCCGCATGCTGGTTGTATTGGAAGTACCATTCTTCGGGGATTGGCAGCGCGCACCGAGTTCTCTCACATCATAATATCCTGCTATACGGCCCGTTTTTAATCACATAAAAAGCCGAAACTGGCCGGAAATGGCCGAAGGTGTACAGAACCCGTTGCTCGGTATGCTCGTTGTAATGGAAGGACCATTTTTGGGGGATTGGCAGCGTGCAGCGAGTTCTCACACCTCATAATATCCTGATATACGGCCCATTTTGAAACAATTAAAAAGCCGGAAATGTCCGGAAAAGGCCGAAGGTGTACAGAACCCGTTGCTCCGTATGCTCGTTGTAATGGGCGTACCGTTTTTGGGGGATTTCCAGCGTGCAGCCAGTTCTCACACCTCATAATATCCTGCGATACGACCCATTTTGAAACTATTAAAAAGCCGAAACTGGCCGGAAATGGCCGAATATGTACAAGACAGGATTCTCCGCATGCTCGTTGTAATGGAAGTACCATTCTTCGGGGATAGGCAGCGCGCAACGAGTTCTCTCACATCATAATATCCTGATATACGGCCCATTTTGAAACAATTAAAAAGCCGGAAATGTCCGGAAAAGGCCGAAGGTGTACAGAACCCAATGCTCCGTTTGCTCGTTGTAATGGAAGTACCATTCTTCGGGGATTGGCTGCGCGCAACGAGTTCTCTCACATCATAATATCCTGCGATACGACCCATTTTGAAACAATTAAAAAGCCGAAACTGGCAGGAAAAGGCCGAAAATGTACAAGACAGGATTCTCCGGATGCTGGTTGTATTGGAAGTACCATTCTTCGGGGATTGGCAGCGCGCACCGTGTTCTCTCACATCATAATATCCTGCTATTCTGCCCGTTTTTGATCACTTAATATGCCGGAAATGTCCGGAAAAGGCCGAAGGTGTACAGAACCTGATGCTCCGTATGCTCGTTGTAAGGGGCGTACCATTTCTCGGGGATTGGCAGCGCGTAACGTGTTCTCTCACATCATAATATCCTGATATACGGCCCATTTTGAAGCAATTAAAAAGCCGGAAATGTCCGGAAAAGGCCGAAGGTGTACAGAACCCGTTGCTCCGTATGCTCGTTGTAATGGGCGTACCATTTTTCTGGGATTTCCAGCGTGCAGCCAGTTCTCACACCTCATAATATCCTGCGATACGAACCATTTTGAAACTATTAAAAAACCGAAACTGGCCGGAAATGGCCGAATATGTACAAGACAGGATTCTCCGCATGCTCGTTGTAATGGAAGTACCATTCTTCGGGGATTGGCAGCGCGCAACGAGTTCTCTCACATCATAATATCCTGATATACGGCCCATTTTGAAACAATTAAAAAGCCGGAAATGTCCGGAAGAGGCCGAAGGTGTACAGAACCCGTTGCTCCCTTTGCTTGTTGTAAAGGAAGTACCATTTTTGGGGGGTTGGCAGAGAGCAACTGGTTCTTACACATCATAATATCCTGATATACGGCCCCTATTGAAGCAATTAAAAAGCCGGAAATATCCGGAAAAGGCCGAAGGTGTACAGAACCCGTTGCTCCGTATGCTCGTTGTAATGGGCGTAGCATTTTTCGGGGATTGGCAGCGTGCAGCGAGATCTCACACATCATAATATCCTGCGATACGACCCTTTTTGAAACAATTAAAAAGCCGGAAATATCCGGAAAAGGCCGAAGGTGTACAGAACCCGTTGCTCCGTATGCTCGTTGTAATGGAAGGACCATTTTTGGGGGATTGGCAGCGTGCAGCGAGTTCTCACACCTCATAATATCCTGCGAAACGACTCATTTTGAAACTATTAATAAGCCGAAACTTGCCGGAAAAGGTCGAATATGTAAAAGACATGATTCTCCGCATGCTCGTTGTAATGGAAGTACCATTCTTCGGAGATTGGCAGCGCGCAACGAGTTCTCTCACATCATAATATCCTGATATACGGCCCACTTTGAAACAATTAAAAAGCCGGAAATGTCCGGAAAAGGCCGAAGGTGTACAGAACCCGTTGCTCCCTTTGCTTGTTGTAATGGAAGTACCATTTTTGGGGGGTTGGCAGAGAGCAACTGGTTCTTACACATCATAATATCCTGATATACGGCCCATTTTGAAGCAATTAAAAAGCCGGAGATGTCCGGAAAAGGCCGAAGGTGTACAGAACCCGTTGCTCCGTATGCTCGTTGTAATGGGCGTACCATTTTTCGGGGATTTCCAGCGTGCAGCCAGTTCTCACACCTCATAACATCCTGCGAAACGACCCATTTTGAAACTATTAAAAAGCCGAAACTGGCCGGAAATGGCCGAATATGTACAAGACAGGATTCTCCGCATGTTCGTTGTAATGGAAGTACCATTCTTCGGGGATTGGCAGCGCGCAACGAGTACTCTCACATCATAATATCTTGCTATACGGCCCGTTTTTAATCACATAAAATGCCGGAGATGTCCGGAAAAGGCCGAAGGTGTACAGAACCCGTTGCTCCGTATGCTCGTTGTAATGGAATTACCATTTTTGGGGGATTGGCAACGCTCAACGCGTTTTTACACATCATAATATCCTGCGATACGACTCATTTTGAAACTATTAAAAAGCCGAAACTGGCCGGAAAAGGCCGAATATGTACAAGACAGGATTCTCCGCATGCTCGTTGTAATGGAAGTACCATTCTTCGGGGATTGGCTGCGCGCAACGAGTTCTCTCACATCATAATATCCTGCGATACGACCCATTTTGAAACAATTAAAAAGCCGAAACTGGCCGGAAAAGGCCGAAAATTTACAAGACAGGATTCTCCGGATGCTGGTTGTATTGGAAGTACCATTCTTCGGGGATTGGCAGCGCGCACCGTGTTCTCTCACATCATAATATCCTGCTATTCTGCCCGTTTTTGATCACTTAATATGCCGGAAATGTCCGGAAAAGGCCGAAGGTGTACAGAACCTGATGCTCCGTATGCTCGTTGTAAGGGGCGTACCATTTCTCGGGGATTGGCAGCGCGTAACGTGTTCTCTCACATCATAATATCCTGATATACGGCCCATTTTGAAGCAATTAAAAAGCCGGAAATGTCCGGAAAAGGCCGAAGGTGTACAGAACCCGTTGCTCCGTATGCTCGTTGTAATGGGCGTACCATTTTTCTGGGATTTCCAGCGTGCAGCCAGTTCTCACACCTCATAATATCCTGCGATACGAACCATTTTGAAACTATTAAAAAACCGAAACTGGCCGGAAATGGCCGAATATGTACAAGACAGGATTCTCCGCATGCTCGTTGTAATGGAAGTACCATTCTTCGGGGATTGGCAGCGCGCAACGAGTTCTCTCACATCATAATATCCTGATATACGGCCCATTTTGAAACAATTAAAAAGCCGGAAATGTCCGGAAGAGGCCGAAGGTGTACAGAACCCGTTGCTCCCTTTGCTTGTTGTAAAGGAAGTACCATTTTTGGGGGGTTGGCAGAGAGCAACTGGTTCTTACACATCATAATATCCTGATATACGGCCCCTATTGAAGCAATTAAAAAGCCGGAAATATCCGGAAAAGGCCGAAGGTGTACAGAACCCGTTGCTCCGTATGCTCGTTGTAATGGGCGTAGCATTTTTCGGGGATTGGCAGCGTGCAGCGAGATCTCACACATCATAATATCCTGCGATACGACCCTTTTTGAAACAATTAAAAAGCCGGAAATATCCGGAAAAGGCCGAAGGTGTACAGAACCCGTTGCTCCGTATGCTCGTTGTAATGGAAGGACCATTTTTGGGGGATTGGCAGCGTGCAGCGAGTTCTCACACCTCATAATATCCTGCGAAACGACTCATTTTGAAACTATTAATAAGCCGAAACTTGCCGGAAAAGGTCGAATATGTAAAAGACATGATTCTCCGCATGCTCGTTGTAATGGAAGTACCATTCTTCGGAGATTGGCAGCGCGCAACGAGTTCTCTCACATCATAATATCCTGATATACGGCCCACTTTGAAACAATTAAAAAGCCGGAAATGTCCGGAAAAGGCCGAAGGTGTACAGAACCCGTTGCTCCCTTTGCTTGTTGTAATGGAAGTACCATTTTTGGGGGGTTGGCAGAGAGCAACTGGTTCTTACACATCATAATATCCTGATATACGGCCCATTTTGAAGCAATTAAAAAGCCGGAGATGTCCGGAAAAGGCCGAAGGTGTACAGAACCCGTTGCTCCGTATGCTCGTTGTAATGGGCGTACCATTTTTCGGGGATTTCCAGCGTGCAGCCAGTTCTCACACCTCATAACATCCTGCGAAACGACCCATTTTGAAACTATTAAAAAGCCGAAACTGGCCGGAAATGGCCGAATATGTACAAGACAGGATTCTCCGCATGTTCGTTGTAATGGAAGTACCATTCTTCGGGGATTGGCAGCGCGCAACGAGTACTCTCACATCATAATATCTTGCTATACGGCCCGTTTTTAATCACATAAAATGCCGGAGATGTCCGGAAAAGGCCGAAGGTGTACAGAACCCGTTGCTCCGTATGCTCGTTGTAATGGAATTACCATTTTTGGGGGATTGGCAACGCTCAACGCGTTTTTACACATCATAATATCCTGCGATACGACTCATTTTGAAACTATTAAAAAGCCGAAACTGGCCGGAAAAGGCCGAATATGTACAAGACAGGATTCTCCGCATGCTCGTTGTAATGGAAGTACCATTCTTCGGGGATTGGCTGCGCGCAACGAGTTCTCTCACATCATAATATCCTGCGATACGACCCATTTTGAAACAATTAAAAAGCCGAAACTGGCCGGAAAAGGCCGAAAATTTACAAGACAGGATTCTCCGGATGCTGGTTGTATTGGAAGTACCATTCTTCGGGGATTGGCAGCGCGCACCGTGTTCTCTCACATCATAATATCCTGCTATTCTGCCCGTTTTTGATCACTTAATATGCCGGAAATGTCCGGAAAAGGCCGAAGGTGTACAGAACCTGATGCTCCGTATGCTCGTTGTAACGGGCGTACCATTTCTCGGGGATTGGCAGCGCGTAACGTGTTCTCTCACATCATAATATCCTGATATACGGCCCCTATTGAAGCAATTAAAAAGCCGGAAATGTCCGGAAAAGGCCGAAGGTGTACAGAACCCGTTGCTCCGTATGCTCGTTGTAATGGGCGTAGCATTTTTCGGGGATTGGCAGCGTGCAGCGAGATCTCACACATCATAATATCCTGCGATACGACCCTTTTTGAAACAATTAAAAAGCCGGAAATATCCGGAAAAGGCCGAAGGTGTACAGAACCCGTTGCTCCGTATGCTCGTTGTAATGGAAGGACCATTTTTGGGGGATTGGCAGCGTGCAGCGAGTTCTCACACCTCATAATATCCTGCGAAACGACCCATTTTGAAACTATTAAAAAGCCGAAACTGGCCGGAAATGGCCGAATATGTACAAGACAGGATTCTCCGCATGCTCGTTGTAATGGAAGTACCATTCCTCGGGGATTGGCAGCGCGCAACGAGTACTCTCACATCATAATATCTTGCTATACGGCCCGTTTTTAATCACATAAAATGCCGGAGATGTCCGGAAAAGGCCGATGGTGTACAGAACCCGATGCCCCGTTTGCTCGTTGTAATGGGAGTACCATTCTTCGGGGATGGGCAGCGTGCAGCGAGTTCTCACACCTCATAATATCCTGCGAAACGACTCATTTTGAAACTATTAAAAAGCCGAAACTTGCCGGAAAAGGCCGAATATGTACAAGACAGGATTCTCCGCATGCTCGTTGTAATGGAAGTACCATTCTTCGGGGATTGGCAGCGCGCAACGAGTTCTCTCACATCATAATATCCTGATATACGGCCCACTTTGAAACAATTAAAAAGCCGGAAATGTCCGGAAAAGGCCGAAGGTGTACAGAACCCGTTGCTCCCTTTGCTCGTTGTAGTGGTCGTACCATTTTTCGGGGATTGGCAGCGTGCAGCGAGATCTCACACATCATAATATCCTGCGATACGACCCTTTTTGAAACAATTAAAAAGCCGGAAATATCCGGAAAAGGCCGAAGGTGTACAGAACCCGTTGCTCCGTATGCTCGTTGTAATGGAAGGACCATTTTTGGGGGATTGGCAGCGTGCAGCGAGTTCTCACACCTCATAATATCCTGCGAAACGACTCATTTTGAAACTATTAAAAAGCCGAAACTTGCCGGAAAAGGCCGAATATGTAAAAGACATGATTCTCCGCATGCTCGTTGTAATGGAAGTACCATTCTTCGGAGATTGGCAGCGCGCAACGAGTTCTCTCACATCATAATATCCTGATATACGGCCCACTTTGAAACAATTAAAAAGCCGGAAATGTCCGGAAAAGGCCGAAGGTGTACAGAACCCGTTGCTCCCTTTGCTTGTTGTAATGGAAGTACCATTTTTGGGGGGTTGGCAGAGAGCAACTGGCTCTTACACATCATAATATCCTGATATACGGCCCATTTTGAAACAATTAAAAAGCCGGAAATGTCCGGAAAAGGCCGAAGGTGTACAGAACCCGTTGCTCCGTATGATCGTTGTAATGGGCGTACCATTTTTCGGGGATTGGAAGCGTGCAGCGAGATCTCACGCATCATAATATCGTGCGATACGACCCTTTTTGAAACAATTAAAAAGCCGGAAATATCCGGAAAAGGCCGAAGGTGTACAGAACCCGATGCTCCGTATGCTCGTTGTAAGGGAAGGACCATTTTTGGGGGATCGGCAACGCTGAACGCGTTTTTACACATCATAATATCCTGCTATTCGGCCCGTTTTTGATCACTTAAAATGCCGGAAATGTACGGAAAAGGCCGAAGGTGTACAGAACCTAATGCTCCGTATGCTCGTTGTAAGGGGCGTACCATTTCTCGGGGATTGGCAGCGCGTAACGTGTTCTCTCACATCACAATATCCTGATAAACGGCACATTTTGAAACAATTAAAAAGCCGGAAAGGTCCGGAAAAGGCCGAAGGTGTACAGAACCCGTTGCTCCGTATGCTCGTTGTAATGGGCGTACCATTTTTCGGGGATTGGCAGCGTGCAGCGAGATCTCACACATCATAATATCCTGCGATACGACCCTTTTTGAAACAATTATAAAGCCGGAAATATCCGGAAAAGGCCGAAGGTGTACAGAACCCGTTGCTCCGTATGCTCGTTGTAATGGGCGTACCATTTTTCGGGGATTGGCAGCGTGCAGCCAGTTCTCACACCTCCTAATATCCTGCGATAAGACCCATTTTGATACTATTAAAAAGCCGAAACGGGCCGGAAATGGCCTAATATGTACAAGACAGGATTCTCCGCATGCTGGTTGTATTGGAAGTACCATTCTTCGGGGATTGGCAGCGCGCACCGAGTTCTCTCACATCATAATATCCTGCTATACGGCCCGTTTTTAATCACATAAAATGCCGGAGATGTCCGGAAAAGGCCGAAGGTGTACAGAATCCGATGCTCCGTTTGCTCGTTGTAATGGAAGTACCATTTTTGGGGGGTTGGCAGAGAGCAACGAGTTCTCTCACATCATAATATCCTGCGATACGACCCATTTTGAAACAATTAAATAGCCGGAAATGTCCGGAAAATGCCGAAGGTGTACAATACCCGTTGCTCCGTATGCTCGTTGTAATGGAAGGACCATTTTTGGGGGATTGGCAGCGTGCAGCGAATTCTCACACATCATAATATCCTGCGATACGACCCGTTTTTAATCACATAAAATGCCGGAAATGTCCGGAAAAGGCCGAAGGTGTACAGAACCTGATGCTACGTATACTCGTTGTAAGGGGCGTTCCATTTCTCGGGGATTGGCAGCGCGTAACGAGTTCTCTCACATCATAATATCCTGATATACGGCCCATTTTGAAACAATTAAAAAGCCGGAAATGTCCGGAAAAGGCCGAAGGTGTACAGAACCCGTTGCTCCGTATGCTCGTTGTAGTGGGCGTACCATTTTTCGGGGATTGGCAGCGTGCAGCGAGTTCTCACACCTCATAATATCCTGCGAAACGACTCATTTTGAAACAATTAAAAAGCCGAAACGTGCCGGAAAAGGCCGAATATGTACAAGACAGGATTCTCCTCATGCTCGTTGTAATGGAAGTACCATTCTTCGGGGATTGGCAGCGCGCAACGAGTTCTCTCACATCATAATATCCTGATATACGACCCATTTTGAAACAATTAAAAAGCCGGAAATGTCCGGAAAAGGCCGAAGGTGTACAGAACCCGTTGCTCCCTTTGCTTGTTGTAATGGAAGTACCATTTTTGGGGGGTTGGCAGAGAGCAACTGGTTCTTACACATCATAATATCCTGATATACGGCCCATTTTGAAGCAATTAAAAAGCCGGAAATGTCCGGAAAAGGCCGAAGGTGTACAAAACCCGTTGCTCCGTATGCTCGTTCTAATGGGCGTACCATTTTTCGGGGATTTCCAGCGTGCAGCCAGTTCTCACACCTCATAATATCCTGCGAAACGACTCATTTTGAAACTATTAAAAAGCCGAAACTTGCCGGAAAAGGCCGAATATGTACAAGACAGGATTCTCCGCATGCTCGTTGTAATGGAAGTACCATTCTTCGGGGATTGGCAGCGCGCAACGAGTTCTCTCACATCATAATATCCTGATATACGGCCCATTTTGAAACAATTAAAAAAGCGGAAATGTCCGGAAAAGGCCGAAGGTGTACAGAACCCGTTGCTCCCTTTGCTTGTTGTAATGGAAGTACCATTTTTGGGGGGTTGGCAGAGAGCAACTGGTTGTTACACATCATAATATCCTGATATACGGCCCATTTTGAAACAATTAAAAAGCCGGAAATGTCCGGAAAAGGCCGAATATGTACAAGACAGGATTCTCCGCATGCTCGTTGTAATGGAAGTACCATTCTTCGGGGATTGGCAGCGCGCAACGAGTTCTCTCACATCATAATATCCTGCTATACGACCCGTTTTTAATCACATAAAAAGCCGGAAATGTCCGGAAAAGGCCGAAGGTGTACAGAACCCGTTGCTCCGTATGATCGTTGTAATGGGCGTACCATTTTTCGGGGATTGGAAGCGTGCAGCGAGATCTCACGCATCATAATATCGTGCGATACGACCCTTTTTGAAACAATTAAAAAGCCGGAAATATCCGGAAAAGGCCGAAGGTGTACAGAACCCGATGCTCCGTATGCTCGTTGTAAGGGAAGGACCATTTTTGGGGGATCGGCAACGCTGAACGCGTTTTTACACATCATAATATCCTGCTATTCGGCCCGTTTTTGATCACTTAAAATGCCGGAAATGTACGGAAAAGGCCGAAGGTGTACAGAACCTAATGCTCCGTATGCTCGTTGTAAGGGGCGTACCATTTCTCGGGGATTGGCAGCGCGTAACGTGTTCTCTCACATCACAATATCCTGATAAACGGCACATTTTGAAACAATTAAAAAGCCGGAAAGGTCCGGAAAAGGCCGAAGGTGTACAGAACCCGTTGCTCCGTATGCTCGTTGTAATGGGCGTACCATTTTTCGGGGATTGGCAGCGTGCAGCGAGATCTCACACATCATAATATCCTGCGATACGACCCTTTTTGAAACAATTATAAAGCCGGAAATATCCGGAAAAGGCCGAAGGTGTACAGAACCCGTTGCTCCGTATGCTCGTTGTAATGGGCGTACCATTTTTCGGGGATTGGCAGCGTGCAGCCAGTTCTCACACCTCCTAATATCCTGCGATAAGACCCATTTTGATACTATTAAAAAGCCGAAACGGGCCGGAAATGGCCTAATATGTACAAGACAGGATTCTCCGCATGCTGGTTGTATTGGAAGTACCATTCTTCGGGGATTGGCAGCGCGCACCGAGTTCTCTCACATCATAATATCCTGCTATACGGCCCGTTTTTAATCACATAAAATGCCGGAGATGTCCGGAAAAGGCCGAAGGTGTACAGAATCCGATGCTCCGTTTGCTCGTTGTAATGGAAGTACCATTTTTGGGGGGTTGGCAGAGAGCAACGAGTTCTCTCACATCATAATATCCTGCGATACGACCCATTTTGAAACAATTAAATAGCCGGAAATGTCCGGAAAATGCCGAAGGTGTACAATACCCGTTGCTCCGTATGCTCGTTGTAATGGAAGGACCATTTTTGGGGGATTGGCAGCGTGCAGCGAATTCTCACACATCATAATATCCTGCGATACGACCCGTTTTTAATCACATAAAATGCCGGAAATGTCCGGAAAAGGCCGAAGGTGTACAGAACCTGATGCTACGTATACTCGTTGTAAGGGGCGTTCCATTTCTCGGGGATTGGCAGCGCGTAACGAGTTCTCTCACATCATAATATCCTGATATACGGCCCATTTTGAAACAATTAAAAAGCCGGAAATGTCCGGAAAAGGCCGAAGGTGTACAGAACCCGTTGCTCCGTATGCTCGTTGTAGTGGGCGTACCATTTTTCGGGGATTGGCAGCGTGCAGCGAGTTCTCACACCTCATAATATCCTGCGAAACGACTCATTTTGAAACAATTAAAAAGCCGAAACGTGCCGGAAAAGGCCGAATATGTACAAGACAGGATTCTCCTCATGCTCGTTGTAATGGAAGTACCATTCTTCGGGGATTGGCAGCGCGCAACGAGTTCTCTCACATCATAATATCCTGATATACGACCCATTTTGAAACAATTAAAAAGCCGGAAATGTCCGGAAAAGGCCGAAGGTGTACAGAACCCGTTGCTCCCTTTGCTTGTTGTAATGGAAGTACCATTTTTGGGGGGTTGGCAGAGAGCAACTGGTTCTTACACATCATAATATCCTGATATACGGCCCATTTTGAAGCAATTAAAAAGCCGGAAATGTCCGGAAAAGGCCGAAGGTGTACAAAACCCGTTGCTCCGTATGCTCGTTCTAATGGGCGTACCATTTTTCGGGGATTTCCAGCGTGCAGCCAGTTCTCACACCTCATAATATCCTGCGAAACGACTCATTTTGAAACTATTAAAAAGCCGAAACTTGCCGGAAAAGGCCGAATATGTACAAGACAGGATTCTCCGCATGCTCGTTGTAATGGAAGTACCATTCTTCGGGGATTGGCAGCGCGCAACGAGTTCTCTCACATCATAATATCCTGATATACGGCCCATTTTGAAACAATTAAAAAAGCGGAAATGTCCGGAAAAGGCCGAAGGTGTACAGAACCCGTTGCTCCCTTTGCTTGTTGTAATGGAAGTACCATTTTTGGGGGGTTGGCAGAGAGCAACTGGTTGTTACACATCATAATATCCTGATATACGGCCCATTTTGAAACAATTAAAAAGCCGGAAATGTCCGGAAAAGGCCGAATATGTACAAGACAGGATTCTCCGCATGCTCGTTGTAATGGAAGTACCATTCTTCGGGGATTGGCAGCGCGCAACGAGTTCTCTCACATCATAATATCCTGCTATACGACCCGTTTTTAATCACATAAAATGCCGGAGATGTCCGGAAAAGGCCGAAGGTGTACAGAACCCGATGCTCCATTTGCTCGTTGTAATGGAAGTACCATTTTTCGGGGATGGGCAGAGAGCAACTGGTTCTTACACATCATAATATCCTGATATACGGCCCATTTTGAAGCAATTAAAAAGCCGGAAATGTCCGGAAAATGCCGAAGGTGTACAAAACCCGTTGCTCCGTATGCTCGTTCTAATGGGCGTACCATTTTTCGGGGATTTCCAGCGTGCAGCCAGTTCTCACACCTCATAATATCCTGCGATAAGACCCATTTTGATACTATTAAAAAGCCGAAACTGGCCGGAAATGGCCTAATATGTACAAGACAGGATTCTCCGCATGCTGGTTGTATTGGAAGTACCATTCTTCGGGGATTGGCAGCGCGCACCGAGTTCTCTCACATCATAATATCCTGCTATACGGCCCGTTTTTAATCACATAAAATTCCGGAGATGTCCGGAAAAGGCCGAAGGTGTACAGAACCCGATGCTCCGTTTGCTCGTTGTAATGGAAGTACCATTTTTGGGGGGTTGGCAGAGAGCAACGAGTTCTCTCACATCATAATATCCTGCGATACGACCCATTTTGAAACAATTAAATAGCCGGAAATGTCCGGAAAATGCCGAATTTGTACAATACCCGTTGCTCCGTATGCTCGTTGTAATGGAAGGACCATTTTGGGGGGATTGGCAGCGTGCAGCGAATTCTCACACATCATAATATCCTGCGATACGACCCGTTTTTAATCACATAAAATGCCGGAAATGTCCGGAAAAGGCCGAAGGTGTACAAAACCTGATGCTACGTATACTCGTTGTAAGGGGCGTTCCGTTTCTCGGGGATTGGCAGCGCGTAACGAGTTCTCTCACATCATAATATCCTGATATACGGCCCATTTTGAAACAATTAAAAAGCCGGAAATGTCCGGAAAAGGCCGAAGGTGTACAGAACCCGTTGCTCCGTATGCTCGTTGTAGTGGGCGTACCATTTTTCGGGGATTGGCAGCGTGCAGCGAGTTCTCACACCTCATAATATCCTGCGAAACGACTCATTTTGAAACTATTAAAAAGCCGAAACTTGCCGGAAAAGGCCGAATATGTACAAGACAGGATTCTCCGCATGCTCGTTGTAATGGAAGTACCATTCTTCGGGGATTGGCAGCGCGCAACGAGTTCTCTCACATCATAATATCCTGATATACGGCCCGTTTTTAATCACATAAAATGCCGGAGATGTCCGGAAAAGGCAGAAAGTGTACAGAACCCGATGCTCCGTTTGCTCGTTGTATTGGAAGTACCATTCTTCGGGGATTGGCAGCGCGCACCGAGTTCCCTCACATCATAATATCCTGCTATACGGCCCGTTTTTAATCACATAAAATGCAGGAGATGTCCGGAAAAGGCCGAAGGTGTACAGAACCCGATGCTCCGTTTGCTCGTTGTAATGGAAGTACCATTTTTGGGGGATTGGCGGAGAGCAACTGGCTCTTACACATCATAATAATCTGATAAACGGCCCATTTTGAAACAATTAAAAAGCCGGAAATGTCCGGAAAAGGCCGAAGGTGTACAGAACCCGTTGCTCCGTATGCTCGTTGTATTGGGCGTACCATTTTTCGGGGATTGGAAGCGTGCAGCGAGATCTCACACATCATAATATCGTGCGATACGACCCTTTTTGAAACAATTAAAAAGCCGGAAATATCCGGAAAAGGCCGAAGGTGTACAGAACCCGATGCTCCGTATGCTCGTTGTAAGGGAAGGACCATTTTGGGGGATCGGCAACGCTCAACGCGTTTTTACGCATCATAATATCCTGCTATTCGGCCCGTTTTTGATCACTTAAAATGCCGGAAATGTCCGGAAAAGGCCGAAGGTGTAGAGAACCTGATGCTCCGTATGCTCGTTGTAAGCGGCGTACCATTTCTCGGGGATTGGCAGCGCGTAACGTGTTCTCTCACATCATAATATCCTGATAAACGGCACATTTTGAAACAATTAAAAAGCTGGAAATGTCCGGAAAAGGCCGAAGGTGTACAGAACCCGTTGCTCCGTATGCTCGTTGTAGTGGGCGTACCACTTTTCGGGGATTGGCAGCGTGCAGCGAGTTCTCACACCTCATAATATCCTGCGAAACTACTCATTTTGAAACTATTAAAAAGCCGAAACTTGCCGGAAAAGCCCGAATATGTACAAGGCAGGATTCTCCGCATGCTCGTTGTAATGGAAGTACCATTTTTCGGGGATGGGCAGCGTGCAGCGTGTTCTCACACATCATAATATCCTGCGATACGACCCATTTTGAAACAATTAAATAGCCGGAAATGTCCGGAAAAGG
Source organism: Bombus muscorum (assembly GCA_963971185.1). Classification (NCBI taxonomy): domain Eukaryota; kingdom Metazoa; phylum Arthropoda; class Insecta; order Hymenoptera; family Apidae; genus Bombus; species Bombus muscorum. Next base: position 4,954,556 of record OZ020130.1, read on the forward strand.
CCGAAGGTGTACAGAACCTGATGCTCCGTATGCTCGTTGTAAGGGGCGTACCATTTCTCGGGGATTGGCAGCGCGTAACGTGTTCTCTCACATCATAATATCCTGATAAACGGCACATTTTGAAACAATTAAAAAGCCGGAAATGTCCGGAAAAGGCCGAAGGTGTACAGAACCCGTTGCTCCGTATGCTCGTTGTAATGGAAGGACCATTTTTGGGGGATTGGCAGCGTGCAGCGAATTCTCACACATCATAATATCCTGCGATACGACCCGTTTTTAATCACATAAAATGCCGGAAATGTCCGGAAAAGGCCGAAGGTGTACAGAACCTGATGCTACGTATACTCGTTGTAAGGGGCGTTCCATTTCTCGGGGATTGGCAGCGCGTAACGAGTTCTCTCACATCATAATATCCTGATAAACGGCACATTTTGAAACAATTAAAAAGCCGGAAATGTCCGGAAAAGGCCGAAGGTGTACAGAACCCAATGCTCCGTTTGCTCGTTGTAATGGAAGTACCATTTTTGGGCGGTTGGCAGAGAGCAACTGGTTCTTACACATCATAATATCCTGATATACGACCCATTTTGAAACAATTAAAAAGCCGGAAAGGTCCGGAAAAGGACGAAGGTGTACAGAACCCGTTGCTCCGTATGCTCGTTGTAATGGGCGTACCATTTTTCGGGGATTGGCAGCGTGCAGCGAGATCTCACACATCATAATATCGTGCGATACGACCCTTTTTGAAACAATTAAAAAGCCGGAAATATCCGGAAAAGGCCGAAGGTGTACAGAACCCGATGCTCCGTATGCTCGTTGTAAGGGAAGGACCATTTTGGGGGATCGGCAACGCTCAACGCGTTTTTACGCATCATAATATCCTGCTATTCGGCCCGTTTTTGATCACTTAAAATGCCGGAAATGTCCGGAAAAGGCCGAAGGTGTAGAGAACCTGATGCTCCGTATGCTCGTTGTAAGGGGCGTACCATTTCTCGGGGATTGGCAGCGCGTAACGTGTTCTCTCACATCGTAATATCCTGATAAACGGCACATTTTGAAACAATTAAATAGCCGGAAATGTCCGGAAAAGGCCGAAGGTGTACAGAACCCGTTGCTCCGTATGCTCGTTGTAATGGGCGTACCATTTTTCGGGGATTGGCAGCGTGCAGCGAGTTCTCACACATCATAATATCCTGCGATACGACCCATTTTGAAACAATTAAAAAGACGAAACTGGCCGGAAAAGGCCGAATATGTACAAGACAGGATTCTCCGCATGCTCGTTGTATTGGAAGTACCATTCTTCGGGGATTGGCAGCGCGCACCGAGTTCTCTCACATCAGAATATCCTGCTATACGGCCCGTTTTTAATCACATAAAATGCCGGAGATGTCCGGAAAAGGCCGAAGGTGTACAGAACCCGATGCTCCGTTTGCTCGTTGTAATGGGCGTACCATTTTTCGGGGATTGGCAGCGTGCTACGAGTTCTCACACCTCATAATATCCTGCGATACGACTCATTTCGAAACTATTAAAAAGCCGAAACTGGCCGGAAAAGGCCGAATATGTACAAGACAGGATTCTCGTCATGCTCGTTGTAATGGAAATACCATTCTTCGGGGATTTGCAGCGCGCAACGAGTTCCTCACATCATAATATCCTGCTATACGGCCCGTTTTTAATCACATAAAATGCCGGAGGTGTCCGGAAAAGGCCGAAGGTGTGCAGAACCTGATGCTCCGTATGCTCGTTGTAAGGGGCGTACCATTTCTCGGGGATTGGCAACGCGTAACGAGTTCTCTCACATCATAATATCCTGAAATACGGCCCCTTTTGAAACAATTAAAAAGCCGGAAATGTCCGGAAAAGGCCGAAGGTGTACAGAACCTGATGCTCCGTATGCTCGTTGTAATGGAAGTACCATTCTTCGGGGATTGGCTGCGCGCAACGAGTTCTCTCACATCATAATATCCTGCTATTCGGCCCGTTTTTGATCACTTAAAATGCCGGAAATGTCCGGAAAAGGCCGAAGGTGTACAGAACCTGATGCTCCGTATGCTCGTTGTAAGGGCCGTACCATTTCTCGGGGATTGGCAGCGCGTAACTTGTTCTCTCACATCATAATATCCTGATAAACGGCACAATTTGAAACAATTAAAAAGCCGGAAATGTCCGGAAAGGGCCGAAGGTGTACACAACCCGTTTGCTCCGTATGCTCGTTGTAGTGGGCGTACCATTTTTCGGGGATTGGCAGCGTGCAGCGAGTTCTAACACCTCATAATATCCTGCGATACGACTCATTTTGAAACTATTAAAAAGCCGAAACTGGCCGGAAAAGGCCGAATATGTACAAGACAGGATTCTCCGCATGCTCGTTGTAATGGAAGTACCATTCTTCGGGGATTGGCTGCGCGCAACGAGTTCTCTCACATCATAATATCCTGCTATTCGGCCCGTTTTTGATCACTTAAAATGCCGGAAATGTCCGGAAAAGGCCGAAGGTGTACAGAACCTGATGCTCCGTATGCTCGTTGTAAGGGCCGTACCATTTCTCGGGGATTGGCAGCGCGTAACTTGTTCTCTCACATCATAATATCCTGATATACGACCCATTTTGAAACAATTAAAAAGCCGGAAAGGTCCGGAAAAGGACGAAGGTGTACAGAACCCGTTGCTCCGTATGCTCGTTGTAATGGGCGTACCATTTTTCGTGGATTGGCAGCGTGCAGCGAGATATCACACATCATAATATCGTGCGATACGACCCTTTTTGAAACAATTAAAAAGCCGGAAATATCCGGAAAAGGCCGAAGGTGTACAGAACCCGATGCTCCGTATGCTCGTTGTAAGGGAAGGACCATTTTGGGGGATCGGCAACGCTCAACGCGTTTTTACGCATCATAATATCCTGCTATTCGGCCCGTTTTTGATCACTTAAAATGCCGGAAATGTCCGGAAAAGGCCGAAGGTGTAGAGAACCTGATGCTCCGTATGCTCGTTGTAAGGGGCGTACCATTTCTCGGGGATTGGCAGCGCGTAACGTGTTCTCTCACATCATAATATCCTGATAAACGGCACATTTTGAAACAATTAAATAGCCGGAAATGTCCGGAAAAGGCCGAAGGTGTACAGAACCCGTTGCTCCGTATGCTCGTTGTAATGGGCGTACCATTTTTCGGGGATTGGCAGCGTGCAGCGAGTTCTCACACATCACAATATCCTGCGATACGACCCATTTTGAAACAATTAAAAAGACGAAACTGGCCGGAAAAGGCCGAATATGTACAAGACAGGATTCTCCGCATGCTCGTTGTATTGGAAGTACCATTCTTCGGGGATTGGCAGCGCGCACCGAGTTCTCTCACATCAGAATATCCTGCTATACGGCCCGTTTTTAATCACATAAAATGCCGGAGATGTCCGGAAAAGGCCGAAGGTGTACAGAACCCGATGCTCCGTTTGCTCGTTGTAATGGGCGTACCATTTTTCGGGGATTGGCAGCGTGCTACGAGTTCTCACACCTCATAATATCCTGCGATACGACTCATTTCGAAACTATTAAAAAGCCGAAACTGGCCGGAAAAGGCCGAATATGTACAAGACAGGATTCTCGTCACGCTCGTTGTAATGGAAATACCATTCTTCGGGGATTTGCAGCGCGCAACGAGTTCCTCACATCATAATATCCTGCTATACGGCCCGTTTTTAATCACATAAAATGCCGGAGGTGTCCGGAAAAGGCCGAAGGTGTGCAGAACCTGATGCTCCGTATGCTCGTTGTAAGGGGCGTACCATTTCTCGGGGATTGGCAACGCGTAACGAGTTCTCTCACATCATAATATCCTGAAATACGGCCCCTTTTGAAACAATTAAAAAGCCGGAAATGTCCGGAAAAGGCCGAAGGTGTACAGAACCTGATGCTCCGTATGCTCGTTGTAATGGAAGTACCATTCTTCGGGGATTGGCTGCGCGCAACGAGTTCTCTCACATCATAATATCCTGCTATTCGGCCCGTTTTTGATCACTTAAAATGCCGGAAATGTCCGGAAAAGGCCGAAGGTGTACAGAACCTGATGCTCCGTATGCTCGTTGTAAGGGCCGTACCATTTCTCGGGGATTGGCAGCGCGTAACTTGTTCTCTCACATCATAATATCCTGATAAACGGCACAATTTGAAACAATTAAAAAGCCGGAAATGTCCGGAAAGGGCCGAAGGTGTACACAACCCGTTTGCTCCGTATGCTCGTTGTAGTGGGCGTACCATTTTGCGGGGATTGGCAGCGTGCAGCGAGTTCTAACACCTCATAATATCCTGCGATACGACTCATTTTGAAACTATTAAAAAGCCGAAACTGGCCGGAAAAGGCCGAATATGTACAAGACAGGATTCTCCGCATGCTCGTTGTAATGGAAGTACCATTCTTCGGGGATTGGCTGCGCGCAACGAGTTCTCTCACATCATAATATCCTGCTATTCGGCCCGTTTTTGATCACTTAAAATGCCGGAAATGTCCGGAAAAGGCCGAAGGTGTACAGAACCTGATGCTCCGTATGCTCGTTGTAAGGGCCGTACCATTTCTCGGGGATTGGCAGCGCGTAACTTGTTCTCTCACATCATAATATCCTGATATACGACCCATTTTGAAACAATTAAAAAGCCGGAAAGGTCCGGAAAAGGACGAAGGTGTACAGAACCCGTTGCTCCGTATGCTCGTTGTAATGGGCGTACCATTTTTCGGGGATTGGCAGCGTGCAGCGAGATCTCACACATCATAATATCGTGCGATACGACCCTTTTTGAAACAATTAAAAAGCCGGAAATATCCGGAAAAGGCCGAAGGTGTACAGAACCCGATGCTCCGTATGCTCGTTGTAAGGGAAGGACCATTTTGGGGGATCGGCAACGCTCAACGCGTTTTTACGCATCATAATATCCTGCTATTCGGCCCGTTTTTGATCACTTAAAATGCCGGAAATGTCCGGAAAAGGCCGAAGGTGTAGAGAACCTGATGCTCCGTATGCTCGTTGTAAGGGGCGTACCATTTCTCGGGGATTGGCAGCGCGTAACGTGTTCTCTCACATCATAATATCCTGATAAACGGCACATTTTGAAACAATTAAATAGCCGGAAATGTCCGGAAAAGGCCGAAGGTGTACAGAACCCGTTGCTCCGTATGCTCGTTGTAATGGGCGTACCATTTTTCGGGGATTGGCAGCGTGCAGCGAGTTCTCACACATCATAATATCCTGCGATACGACCCATTTTGAAACAATTAAAAAGACGAAACTGGCCGGAAAAGGCCGAATATGTACAAGACAGGATTCTCCGCATGCTCGTTGTATTGGAAGTACCATTCTTCGGGGATTGGCAGCGCGCACCGAGTTCTCTCACATCAGAATATCCTGCTATACGGCCCGTTTTTAATCACATAAAATGCCGGAGATGTCCGGAAAAGGCCGAAGGTGTACAGAACCCGATGCTCCGTTTGCTCGTTGTAGTGGGCGTACCATTTTTCGGGGATTGGCAGCGTGCAGCGAGTTCTCACACCTCATAACATCCTGCGAAACGACTCATTTTGAAACTATTAAAAAGCCGAAACTTGCCGGAAAAGGCCGAATATGTACAAGACAGGATTCTCCGCATGCTCGTTGTAATGGAAGTACCATTCTTCGGGGATTGGCAGCGCGCAACGAGTTCTCTCACATCATAATATCCTGATATACGGCCCGTTTTTAATCACATAAAATGCCGGAGATGTCCGGAAAAGGCAGAAAGTGTACAGAACCCGATGCTCCGTTTGCTCGTTGTATTGGAAGTACCATTCTTCGGGGATTGGCAGCGCGCACCGAGTTCCCTCACATCATAATATCCTGCTATACGGCCCCTTTTGAAACAATTAAAAAGCCGGAAATGTCCGGAAAAGGCCGAAGGTGTACAGAACCTGATGCTCCTTATGCTCGTTGTAATGGAAGTACCATTCTTCGGGGATTGGCTGCGCGCAACGAGTTCTCTCACATCATAATATCCTGCTATTCGGCCCGTTTTTGATCACTTAAAATGCCGGAAATGTCCGGAAAAGGCCGAAGGTGTACAGAACCTGATGCTCCGTATGCTCGTTGTAAGGGCCGTACCATTTCTCGGGGATTGGCAGCGCGTAACTTGTTCTCTCACATCATAATATCCTGATAAACGGCACAATTTGAAACAATTAAAAAGCCGGAAATGTCCGGAAAGGGCCGAAGGTGTACACAACCCGTTTGCTCCGTATGCTCGTTGTAGTGGGCGTACCATTTTTCGGGGATTGGCAGCGTGCAGCGAGTTCTAACACCTCATAATATCCTGCGATACGACTCATTTTGAAACTATTAAAAAGCCGAAACTGGCCGGAAAAGGCCGAATATGTACAAGACAGGATTCTCCGCATGCTCGTTGTAATGGAAGTACCATTCTTCGGGGATTGGCTGCGCGCAACGAGTTCTCTCACATCATAATATCCTGCGATACGACCCATTTTGTAACAATTAAAAAGCCGAAACTGGCCGGAAAAGGCCGAATATGTACAAGACAGGATTCTCCGGATGCTCGTTGTATTGGAAGTGCCATTCTTCGGGGATTGGCAGCGCGCACCGTGTTCTCTCACATCATAATATCCTGCTATTCGGCCCGTTTTTGATCACCTAAAATGCCGGAAATGTCCGGAAAAGGCCGAAGGTGTACAGAACCTGATGCTCCGTATGCTCGTTGTAAGGGCCGTACCATTTCTCGGGGATTGGCAGCGCGTAACTTGTTCTCTCACATCATAATATCCTGCGATACGACTCATTTTGAAACTATTAAAAAGCCGAAACTGGCCGGAAAAGGCCGAATATGTACAAGAGAGGATTCTCCGGATGCTGGTTGTATTGGAAGTACCATTCTTCGGGGATTGGCAGCGCGCATCGTGTTCCCTCACATCATAATATCCTGCTATACGGCCCGTTTTTAATCACATAAAATGCCGGAGATGTCCGGAAAAGGCCGAAGGTGTACAGAACCCGATGCTCCGTATGCTCGTTGTAATGGGCGTACCATTTTTCGGGGGTTGGCAGAGAGCAACTGGTTCTTACACATCATAATATCCTGATATACGGCCCATTTTGAAACAATTAAAAAGCCGGAAATATCCGGAAAAGGCCGAAGGTGTACAGAACCCGTTGCTCCGTATGCTCGTTGTAATGGGCGTACCATTTTTCGGGGATTGGCAGCGTGCAGCGAGATCTAACACATCATAATATCCTGCGATACGACCCTTTTTGAAACAATTAAAAAGCCGGAAATATCCGGAAAAGGCCGAAGGTGTACAGAACCCGTTGCTCCGTATGCTCGTTGTAATGGAAGGACCATTTTTGGGGGATTGGCAACGCTCAACGCGTTTTTACACATCATAATATCCTGCTATTCGGCCCATTTTTGATCACTTAAATTGCCGGAAATGTCCGGAAAAGGCCGAAGGTGTACAGAACCTGATGCTCCGTATGCTCGTTGTAAGGGGCGTACCATTTCTCGGGGATTGGCAGCGCGTAACGAGTTCTGTCACATCATAATATCCTGAAATACGGCCCATTTCGAAACAATTAAAAAGCCGGAAATGTCCGGAAAAGGGCGAAGGTGTACAGAACCTGATGCTCCGTATGCTCGTTGTAATGGAAGTACCATTCTTCGGGGATTGGCAGCGCGCAACGAGTTCTCTCACATCATAATATCCTGCGATACGACAAATTTTGAAGCAATTAAAAAGCCGGAAATGTCCGGAAAATGCCAAAGGTGTACAGAACCCGTTGCTCCGTATGCTCGTTGTAATGGGCGTACCATTTTGCGGGGATTGGCAGCGTGCTGCGAGTTCTCACACCTCATAATATCCTGCGATACGACCCATTTTGAAACTATTAAAAAGCCGAAACTGGCCGGGAAAGGCCGAATATGTACAAGACAGGATTCTCCGCATGCTCGTTGTAATGGATGTACCATTCTTCGGGGATTGGCAGCGCGCAACGAGTTCTCTCACGTCATAATATCCCGCGATACGACCCATTTTGAAACAATTAAAAAGACGAAACTGGCCGGAAAAGGCCGAATATGTACAAGACAGGATTCTCCGCATGCTCTTTGTATTGGAAGTACCATTCTTCGGGGATTGGCAGCGCGCACCGAGTTCCCTCACATCATAATATCCTGCTATACGGCCCGTTTTTAATCACATAAAATGCCGGAGATGTCCGGAAAAGGCCGAAGGTGTACAGAACCCGATGCTCCGTTTGCTCGTTGTAATGGAAGTACCATTTTTGGGGGGTTGGCAGCGTGCAGCGAGTTCTCACACATCATAATATCCTGCGATACGACCCATTTTGAAACAACTAAAAAGACGAAACTGGCCGGAAAAGGCCGAATATGTACATGACAGGATTCTCCGCATGCTCGTTGTATTGGAAGTACCATTCTTCGGGGATTGGCAGCGCGCACCGAGTTCCCTCACATCATAATATCCTGCTATACGGCCCGTTTTTAATCACATAAAATGCCGGAGATGTCCGGAAAAGGCCGAAGGTGTACAGAACCCGATGCTCCGTTTGCTCGTTGTAATGGAAGTACCATTTTTGGGGGGTTGGCAGAGAGCAACTGGCTCTTACACATCATAATAATCTGATATACGGCCCATTTTGAAACAATTAAAAAGCCGGAAATGTCCGGAAAAGGCCGAAGGTGTACAGAACCCGTTGCTCCGTATGCTCGTTGTAATGGGCGTACCATTTTTCGGGGATTGGAAGCGTGCAGCGAGATCTCACACATCATAATATCGTGCGATACGACCCATTTTGAAACAATTAAAAAGCCGGAAATGTCCGGAAAATGCCAAAGGTGTACAGAACCCGTTGCGCCGTATGCTCGTTGTAATGGGCGTACCATTTTTCGGGGATTGGCAGCGTGCAGCGAGTTCTCACACCTCATAATATCCTGCGATACGACTCATTTTGAAACTATTAAAAAGCCGAAACTGGCCGGAAAAGGCCGAATATGTACAAGACAGGATTGTCGTCATGCTCGTTGTAATGGAAGTACCATTCTTCGGGGATTGGCAGCGTGCAGCGAGTTCTCACACCTCATAATATCCTGCGATACGACTCATTTTGAAACTATTAAAAAGCCGAAACTGGCCGGAAAAGGCCGAATATGTACAAGACAGGATTCTCGTCATGCTCGTTGTAATGGGCGTACCATTCTTCGGGGATTGGCAGCGCGCAACGAGTTCTCTCACATCATAATATCCTGCGATACGACCTATTTTGAAACAATTAAAAAGCCGGAAATGTCCGGAAAAGGCCGAAGGTGTACAGAACCCGTTGCTCCGTATGCTCGTTGTAATGGGCGTACCATTTTTCGGGGATTGGAAGCGTGCAGCGAGATCACACACATCATAATATCGTGCGATACGACCCTTTTTGAAACAATTAAAAAGCCGGAAATATCCGGAAAAGGCCGAAGGTTTACAGAACCCGATGCTCCGTATGCTCGTTGTAAGGGAAGGACCATTTTTGGGGGATCGGCAACGCTCAACGCGTTTTTACACATCATAATATACTGGTGTACAGAACCTGATGCTCCGTATGCTCGTTGTAAGGGGCGTACCATTTCTCGGGGATTGGCAGCGCGTAACGTGTTCTCTCACATCATAATATCCTGATAAACGGCACATTTTGAAACAATTAAAAAGCCGGAAATGTCCGGAAAAGGCCGAAGGTGTACAGAACCCGTTGCTCCGTATGCTCGTTGTAGTGGGCGTACCATTTTTCGGGGATTGGCAGCGTGCAGCGAGTTCTCACACCTCATAATATCCTGCTATACGACTCATTTCGAAACAATTAAAAAGCCGAAACTGGCCGGAAGAGGCCGAATATGTACAAGACAGGATTCTCGTCATGCTCGTTGTAATGGAAGTACCATTCTTCGGGGATTTGCAGCGCGCAACGAGTTCCCTCACATCATAATATCCTGCTATACGGCCCGTTTTTAATCACATAAAATGCCGGAGATGTCCGGAAAAGGCCGAAGGTGTACAGAACCTGATGCTCCGTATGCTCGTTGTAAGGGGCGTACCATTTCTCGGGGATTGGCAACGCGTAACGAGTTCTCTCACATCATAATATCCTGAAATACGGCCCCTTTTGAAACAATTAAAAAGCCGGAAATGTCCGGAAAAGGCCGAAGGTGTACAGAACCTGATGCTCCGTATGCTCGATGTAAGGGGCGTACCATTTCTCAGGGATTGGCAGCGCGTAGCGAATTCTCTCACATCATAATATCCTGATATACGGCCCATTTTGAAACAATTAATAAGCCGGAAATGTCTAGAAAAGGCCGAAGGTGTACAGAACCCGTTGCTCCGTATGCTCGTTGTAATGGGCGTACCATTTTTCGGGGATTGGCAGCGTGCAGCGAGTTCTCACACCTCATAATATCCTGCGATACGACTCATTTTGAAACTATTAAAAAGCCGATACTGGCCGGAAAAGGCCGAATATGTACAAGACAGGATTCTCCGCATGCTCGTTGTAATGGAAGTACCATTCTTCGGGGATTGGCTGCGCGCAACGAGTTCTCTCACATCATAATATCCTGCGATACGACTCATTTTGAAACTATTAAAAAGCCGATACTGGCCGGAAAAGGCCGAATATGTACAAGACAGGATTCTCCGCATGCTCGTTGTAATGGAAGTACCATTCTTCGGGGATTGGCTGCGCGCAACGAGTTCTCTCACATCATAATATCCTGCGATACGACCCATTTTGAAACAATTAAAAAGCCGAAACTGGCCGGAAAAGGCCGAATATGTACAAGACAGGATTCTCGTCATGCTCGTTGTAATGGAAGTACCATTCTTCGGGGATTTGCAGCGCGCAACGAGTTCCCTCACATCATAATATCCTGCTATACGGCCCGTTTTTAATCACATAAAATGCCGGCGATGTCCGGAAAAGGCCGAAGGTGTACAGAACCCGATGCTCCGTTTGCTCGTTGTAATGGAAGTACCATTTTTGGGGGGTTGGCAGAGAGCAACGAGTTCTCTCACATCATAATATCCTGCGATACGACCCGTTTTGAGACAATAAAATAGCCGGAAATGTCCGGAAAAGGCCGAAGGTGTACAGAACCTGATGCTACGTATACTCGTTGTAAGGGGCGTTCCATTTCTCGGGGATTGGCTGCGCGTAACGAGTTCTCTCACATCATAATATCCTGATATACGGCCCATTTTGAAACAATTAAAAAGCCGGAAATGTCCGGAAAAGACCGAAGGTATACAGAACCCGTTGCTCCGTATGCTCGTTGTAGTGGGCGTACCATTTTTCGGGGATTGGCAGCGTGCAGCGAGTTCTCTCACCTCATAATATCCTGCGAAACGACTCATTTTGAAACTATTAAAAAGCCGAAACTTGCCGGAAAAGGCCGAATATGTACAAGACAGTATTCTCCGCATGCTCGTTGTATTGGAAGTACCATTCTTCGGGGAATGGCAGCGCGCAACGAGTTCTCTCACATCATAATATCCTGATATACGGCCCATTTTGAAACAATTAAAAAGCCGGAAATGTCCGGAAAAGGCCAAAGATTTACAGAACCCGTTGCTCCCTTTGCTTGTTGTAATGGAAGTACCATTTTTGGGGGGTTGGCAGAGAGCAACTGGTTCTTACACATCATAATATCCTGATATACGGCCCATTTTGATGCAATTAAAAAACCGGGAATGTCCGGAAAAGGCCGAAGGTGTACAGAACCCGTTGCTCCGTATGCTCGTTGTAATGGGCGTACCATTTTTCGGGGATTTCCAGCGTGCAGCCAGTTCTCACACCTCATAATATCCTGCGATACGACCCATTTTGAAACTATTAAAAAGCCGAAACTGGCCGGAAAAGGCCGAATATGTACAAGACAGGATTGTCGTCATGCTCGTTGTAATGGAAGTACCATTCTTCGGGGATTGGCAGCGTGCAGCGAGTTCTCACACCTCATAATATCCTGCGATACGACTCATTTTGAAACTATTAAAAAGCCGGAAATATCCGGAAAAGGCCGAAGGTGTACAGAACCCGATGCTCCGTATGCTCGTTGTAAGGGAAGGACCATTTTTGGGGGATCGGCAACGCTCAACGCGTTTTTACACATCATAATATCCTGCTATTCGGCCCGTTTTTGATCACTTAAAATGCCGGAAATGTCCGGAAAAGGCCGAAGGTGTACAGAACCTGATGAATCCGTATGCTCGTTGTAAGGGGCGTACCATTTCTCGGGGATTGGCAGCGCGTAACGTGTTTTCTCACATCATAATATCCTGATAAACGGCACATTTTGAAACAATTAAAAAGCCGGAAATGTCCGGAAAAGGCCGAAGGTGTACAGAACCCGTTGCTCCGTATGCTCGTTGTAGTGGGCGTACCATTTTTCGGGGATTGGCAGCGTGCAGCGAGTTCTCACACCTCATAATATCCTGCGATACGACTCATTTTGAAACTATTAAAAAGCCGAAACTGGCCGGAAAAGGCCGAATATGTACAAGAGAGGATTCTCGTCATGCTCGTTGTAATGGAAGTACCATTCTTCGGGGATTTGCAGCGCGCAACGAGTTCCCTCACATCATAATATCCTGCTATACGGCCCGTTTTTAATAACATAAAATGCCGGAGATGTCCGGAAAAGGCCGAAGGTGTACAGAACCCAATGCTCCGTTTGCTCGTTGTAATGGAAGTACCATTTTTGAGGGGTTGGCAGAGAGCAACTGGTTCTTACACATCATAATATCCTGATATACGGCCCATTTTGAAACAATTAAAAAGCCCGAGATGTCCGGAAAAGGCCGAAGGTGTACAGAACCTGATGCTCCGTATGCTCGTTGTAATGGGCGTACCATTTTTCGGGGATTTCCAGCGTGCAGCCAGTTCTCACACCTCATAATATCCTGCGATACGACCCATTTTGAAACAATTAAAAAGCCGGAAATGTCCGGAAAATGCCAAAGGTGTACAGAACCCGTTGCTCCGTATGCTCGTTGTAATGGAAGGACCATATTTGGGGGATTGGCAGCGTGCAGCGAGTTCTCACACATCATAATATCCTGCGATACGACCCGTTTTTAATCACATAAAATGCCGGAAATGTCCGAAAAAGGCCGAAGGTGTACAGAACCCGATGCTCCGTTTGCTCGTTGTAATGGAAGTACCATTTTTGGGGGGTTGGCAGACAGCAACTGGCTCTTACACATCATAATAATCTGATATACGGCCCATTTTGAAACAATTAAAAAGCCGGAAATGTCCGGAAAAGGCCGAAGGTGTACAGAACCCGTTGCTCCGTATGCTCGTTGTAATGGGCGTACTATTTTTCGGGGATTGGAATCGTGCAGCGAGATCTCACACATCATAATATCGTGCCATACGACCCTTTTTGAAACAATTAAAAAGCCGGAAATATCCGGAAAAGGCCGAAGGTGTACAGAACCCGATGCTCCGTATGCTCGTTGTAATGGATGTACCATTTTTGGGGGGTTGGCAGAGAGCAACTGGTTCTTACACATCATAATATCCTGATATACGGCCCATTTTGAAGCAATTAAAAAGCCGGAAATGTCCGGAAAAGGCCGAAGGTGTACAGAACCTGTTGCTCCGTATGCTCGTTGTAATGGGCGTACCATTTTTCGGGGATTTCCAGCGTGCAGCCAGTTCTCACACCTCATAATATCCTGCGATACGACCCATTTTGAAACTATTAAAAAGCCGAAACTGGCCGGAAATGGCCGAATATGTACAAGACAGGATTCTCCGCATGCTCGTTGTAATGGAAGTACCATTCTTCGGGGATTGGCAGCGCGCAACGAGTTCTCTCACATCATAATATCCTGCTATACGGCCCGTTTTTAATCACATAAAATGCCGGAGATGTCCGGAAAAGGCCGAAGGTGTACAGAACCCGATGCTCCGTTTGCTCGTTGTAATGGAAGTACCATTTTTCGGGGATGGGCAGTGTGCTGCGTGTTCTCACACATCATAATATCCTGCGATACGACCCATTTTGAAACAATTAAATAGCCGCAAATGTCCGGAAAAGGCCGAAGGTGTACGGAACCCGTTGCTCCGTATGCTCGTTGTAATGGGCGTACTATTTTTCGGCGATTTGAAGCGTGCAGCGAGATCTCACACATCATAATATCGTGCCATACGACCCTTTTTGAAACAATTAAAAAGCCGGAAATATCCGGAAAAGGCCGAAGGTGTACAGAACCCGATGCTCCGTATGCTCGTTGTAATGGATGTACCATTCTTCGGGGATTGGCAGCGCGCAACGAGTTCTCTCACATCATAATATCCCGCGATACGACCCATTTTGAAACAATTAAAAAGCCGGAAATGTCCGGAAAATGCCGAAGATGTACAGAACCCGTTGCTCCGTATGCTCGTTGTAATGGAAGGACCATTTTTGGGGGATTGGCAGCGTGCAGCGAGTTCTCACACATCATAATATCCTGCGATACGACCCATTTTGAAACAACTAAAAAGACGAAACTGGCCGGAAAAGGCCGAATATGTACAAGACAGGATTCTCCGCATGCTCGTTGTAAAGGAAGTACCATTCTTCGGGGATTGGCAGCGCGCAACGAGTTCTCTCACATCATAATATCCTGCTATACGGCCCGTTTGTAATCACATAAAATGCCGGAGATGTCCGGAAAAGGCCGAAGGTGTACAGAACCCGATGCTCCGTTTGCTCGTTGTAATGGAAGTACCATTTTTCGGGGAAGGGCAGCGTGCAGCGTGTTCTCACACATTATAATATCCTGCGATACGACCCATTTTGAAACAATTAAATAGCCGGAAATGTCCGGAAAAGGCCGAAGGTGTACAGAACCCGTTGCTCCGTATGCTCGTTGTAATGGTCGTACCATTTTTCGGGGATTGGCAGCGTGCAGCGATTTCTCACACATCATAATATCCTGCGATACGACCCATTTTGAAACAATTAAAAACACGAAACTGGCCGGAAAAGGCCGAATATGTACAAGACAGGATTCTCCGCATGCTCGTTGTATTGGAAGTACCATTCTTCGGGGATTGGCAGCGCGCACCGAGTTCTCTCACATCAGAATACCCTGCTATACGGCCCGTTTTTAATCACATAAAATGCCGGAGATGTCCGGAAAAGGCCGAAGGTGTACAGAACCCGATACTCCGTTTGCTCGTTGTAATGGAAGTACCATTTTTGGGGGGTTGGCAGAGAGCAACTGGTTCTTACACATCATAATAATCTGATATACGGCCCATTTTGAAACAATTAAAAAGCCGGAAATGTCTGGAAAAGGCCGAAGGTGTACAGAACCCGATGCTCCGTATGCTCGTTGTAAGGGAAGGACCATTTTTGGGGGATTGGCAACGCTCAACGCGTTTTTAAACATCATAATATCCTGCTATTCGGCCCGTTTTTGATCACTTAAAATGCCGGAAATGTCCGGAAAAGGCCTAAGGTGTACAGAACCTGATGCTCCGTATGCTCGTTGTAAGGGGCGTACCATTTCTCGGGGATTGGCAGCGCGTAACGTGTTCTCTCACATCATAATATCCTGATAAACGGCACATTTTGAAACAATTAAAAAGCCGGAAATGTCCGGAAAAGGCCGAAGGTGTACAGAACCCGTTGCTCCGTATGCTCGTTGTAGTGGGCGTACCATTTTTCGGGGATTGGCAGCGTGCAGCGAGTTCTCACACCTCATAATATCCTGCTATACGACTCATTTCGAAACAATTAAAAAGCCGAAACTGGCCGGAAGAGGCCGAATATGTACAAGACAGGATTCTCGTCATGCTCGTTGTAATGGAAGTACCATTCTTCGGGGATTTGCAGCGCGCAACGAGTTCCCTCACATCATAATATCCTGCTATACGGCCCGTTTTTAATCACATAAAATGCCGGAGATGTCCGGAAAAGGCCGAAGGTGTACAGAACCCGATACTCCGTTTGCTCGTTGTAATGGAAGTACCATTTTTGGGGGGTTGGCAGAGAGCAACTGGTTCTTACACATCATAATAATCTGATATACGGCCCATTTTGAAACAATTAAAAAGCCGGAAATGTCTGGAAAAGGCCGAAGGTGTACAGAACCCGATGCTCCGTATGCTCGTTGTAAGGGAAGGACCATTTTTGGGGGATTGGCAACGCTCAACGCGTTTTTAAACATCATAATATCCTGCTATTCGGCCCGTTTTTGATCACTTAAAATGCCGGAAATGTCCGGAAAAGGCCTAAGGTGTACAGAACCTGATGCTCCGTATGCTCGTTGTAAGGGGCGTACCATTTCTCGGGGATTGGCAGCGCGTAACGTGTTCTCTCACATCATAATATCCTGATAAACGGCACATTTTGAAACAATTAAAAAGCCGGAAATGTCCGGAAAAGGCCGAAGGTGTACAGAACCCGTTGCTCCGTATGCTCGTTGTAGTGGGCGTACCATTTTTCGGGGATTGGCAGCGTGCAGCGAGTTCTCACACCTCATAATATCCTGCTATACGACTCATTTCGAAACAATTAAAAAGCCGAAACTGGCCGGAAGAGGCCGAATATGTACAAGACAGGATTCTCGTCATGCTCGTTGTAATGGAAGTACCATTCTTCGGGGATTTGCAGCGCGCAACGAGTTCCCTCACATCATAATATCCTGCTATACGGCCCGTTTTTAATCACATAAAATGCCGGAGATGTCCGGAAAAGGCCGAAGGTGTACAGAACCTGATGCTCCGTATGCTCGTTGTAAGGGGCGTACCATTTCTCGGGGATTGGCAACGCGTAACGAGTTCTCTCACATCATAATATCCTGAAATACGGCCCCTTTTGAAACAATTAAAAAGCCGGAAATGTCCGGAAAAGGCCGAAGGTGTACAGAACCTGATGCTCCGTATGCTCGATGTAAGGGGCGTACCATTTCTCAGGGATTGGCAGCGCGTAGCGAATTCTCTCACATCATAATATCCTGATATACGGCCCATTTTGAAACAATTAATAAGCCGGAAATGTCTAGAAAAGGCCGAAGGTGTACAGAACCCGTTGCTCCGTATGCTCGTTGTAATGGGCGTACCATTTTTCGGGGATTGGCAGCGTGCAGCGAGTTCTCACACCTCATAATATCCTGCGATACGACTCATTTTGAAACTATTAAAAAGCCGATACTGGCCGGAAAAGGCCGAATATGTACAAGACAGGATTCTCCGCATGCTCGTTGTAATGGAAGTACCATTCTTCGGGGATTGGCTGCGCGCAACGAGTTCTCTCACATCATAATATCCTGCGATACGACTCATTTTGAAACTATTAAAAAGCCGATACTGGCCGGAAAAGGCCGAATATGTACAAGACAGGATTCTCCGCATGCTCGTTGTAATGGAAGTACCATTCTTCGGGGATTGGCTGCGCGCAACGAGTTCTCTCACATCATAATATCCTGCGATACGACCCATTTTGAAACAATTAAAAAGCCGAAACTGGCCGGAAAAGGCCGAATATGTACAAGACAGGATTCTCCGGATGCTGGTTGTATTGGAAGTTCTATTCTTCGGGGATTGGCAGCGCGCACCGTGTTCTCTCACATCATAATATCCTGCTATTCGGCCCGTTTTTGATCACTTAAAATGCCGGAAATGTCCGGAAAAGGCCGAAGGTGTACAGAACCTGATGCTCCGTATGCTCGTTGTAAGGGCCGTACCATTTCTCGGGGATTGGCAGCGCGTAACGTGTTCTCTCACATCATAATATCCTGCGATACGACCCATTTTGAAACAATTAAAAAGACGAAACTGGCCGGAAAAGGCCGAATATGTACAAGACAGGATTCTCCGCATGCTCGTTGTAATGGAAGTACCATTCTTCGGGGATTGGCAGCGCGCAACGAGTTCTCTCACATCATAATATCCTGATATACGGCCCATTTGGAACAATTAAAAAGCCGGAAATGTCCGGAAAAGGCCGAAGGTGTACAGAACCCGTTGCTCCCTTTGCTTGTTGTAATGGGCGTACCATTTTTCGGGGATTTCCAGCGTGCAGCCAGTTTTCACACCTCATAATATCCTGGGATACGACCCATTTTGAAACTATTAAGAAGCCGAAACTGGCCGGAAAAGGCCGAATATGTACAAGACAGGATTCTCCGGATGCTGGTTGTATTAGAAGTACCATTCTTCGGGGATTGGCAGCGCGCACCGTGTTCTCTCACATCATAATATCCTGCTATTCGGCCCGTTTTTGATCACTTAAAATGCCGGAAATGTCCGGAAAAGGACGAAGGTGTACAGAAACTGATGCTCCGTATGCTCGTTGTAAGGGCCGTACCATTTCTCGGGGATTGGCAGCGCGTAACGTGTTCTCTCACATCATAATATCCTGCGATACGACTCATTTTGAAACTATTAAAAAGCCGAAACTGGCCGGAAAAGGCCGAATATGTACAAGACAGGATTCTCCGCATGCTCGTTGTAATGGGCGTACCATTTTTCGGGGATTGGCTGCGCGCAACGAGTTCTCACACATCATAATATCCTGCGATACGACCCATTTTGAAACAATTAAAAAGACGAAACTGGCCGGAAAAGGCCGAATATGTACAAGACAGGATTCTCCGCATGCTCGTTGTAATGGATGTACCATTCTTCGGGGATTTGCAGCGCGCAACGAGTTCCCTCACATCATAATATCCTGCTATACGGCCCGTTTTTAATTACATAAAATGCCGGAGATGTCCGGAAAAGGCCGAAGGTGTACAGAAACCAATGCTCCGTTTGCTCGTTGTAATGGAAGTACCATTTTTGGGGGGTTGGCAGAGAGCAACAGGTTCTTACACATCATAATATCCTGATATACGGCCCATTTTGAAACAATTAAAAAGCCGGAAATGTCCGGAAAAGGCCGAAGGTGTACAGAACCCGTTGCTCCGTATGCTCGTTGTAATGGAAGGACCATTTTTGGAGGATTGGCAACGCTCAACGCGTTTTTACACATCATAATATCCTGATATTCGGCCCATTTTTGATCACTTAAAATGCCGGAAATGTCCGGAAAAGGCCGAAGGTGTACAGAACCTGATGCTCCGTATGCTCGTTGTAATGGAAGTACCATTCTTCGGGGATTGGCAGCGCGCAACGAGTTCTCTCACATCATAATATCCTGCGATACGACCCATTTTGAAACAATTAAAAAGCCGGAATGGTCCGGAAAATGCCAAAGGTGTACAGAACCCGTTGCTCCGTATGCTCGTTGTAATGGGCGTACCATTTTTCGGGGATTGGCAGCGTGCAGCGAGTTCTCACACCTCATAATATCCTGCGATACGACCCATTTTGAAACTATTAAAAAGCCGAAACTGGCCGGAAAAGGCCGAATATGTACAAGACAGGATTCTCCGCATTCTCGTTGTAATGGATGTACCATTCGTCGGGGATTGGCAGCGCGCAACGAGTTCTCTCACATCATAATATCCCGCGATACGACCCATTTTGAAACAATTAAAAAGCCGGAAATGTCCGGAAAATGCCGAAGGTGTACAGAACCCGTTGCTCCGTATGCTCGTTGTAATGGAAGGACCATATTTGGGGGATTGTCAGCGTGCAGCGAGTTCTCACACATCATAATATCCTGCGATACGACCCGTTTTTAGTCATATAAAATGCCGGAAATGTCCGGAAAAGGCCGAAGGTGTACAGAACCCGATGCTCCGTTTGCTCGTTGTAATGGAAGTACCATTTTTGGGGGGTTGGCAGAGAGCAACTGGCTCTTACACATCATAATAATCTGATATACGGCCCATTTTGAAACAATTAAAAAGCCGGAAATGTCCGGAAAAGGCCGAAGGTGTACAGAACCCGTTGCTCCGTATGCTCGTTGTAAGGGGCGTACCATTTCTCGGGGATTGGCAGCGCGCAACGAGGTCTCACACATCATAATATCCTGCGATACGACCCTTTTTGAAACAATTAAAAAGCGGGAAATATCCGGAAAAGGCTGAAGGTGTACAGAACCCGTTGCTCCGTATGCTCGTTGTAATGGGCGTACCATTTTTCGGGGATTGGCAGCGTGCAGCGAGTTCCGACACTTCATAATATCCTGCGATACAACCCATTTTGAAACTATTAAAAAGCCGAAACTGGCCGGAAAAGGCCGAATATGTACAAGACAGGATTCTCCGCATGCTCGCTGTAATGGATGTACCATTCTTCGGGGATTGGCAGAGCGCAACGAGTTCTCTCACATCATAATATCCTGCGATACGACCCATTTTGAAACAATTAAATAGCCGGAAATGTCCGGAAAATGCCGAACGTGTACATAACCCGTTGCTCCGTATGCTCGTTGTAATGGGCGTACCATTTTTCGGGGATTGGCAGCGTGCAGCGAGATCTCACACATCATAATATCCTGATATACGGCCCATTTTGAAACAATTAAAAAGCCGGAAATGTCCGGAAAAGGCCGAAGGTGTACAGAACCCGTTGCTCCGTATGCTCGTTGTAATGGGCGTACCATTTTTCGGGGATTGGCAGCGTGCAGCGAGATCTCACACATCATAATATCCTGCGATACGACCCTTTTTGAAACAATTATAAAGCCGGAAATATCCGGAAAAGGCCGAAGGTGTACAGAACCCGTTGCTCCGTATGCTCGTTGTAATGGGCGTACCATTTTTCGGGGATTGGCAGCGTGCAGCCAGTTCTCACACCTCATAATATCCTGCGATAAGACCCATTTTGATACTATTAAAAAGCCGAAACTGGCAGGAAATGGCCTAATATGTACAAGAAAGGATTCTCCGCATGCTCGTTGTAATGGAAGTACCATTTTTGGGGGGTTGGCAGAGAGCAACTGGTTCTTACACATCATAATAATCTGATATACGGCCCATTTTGAAACAATTAAAAAGCCGGAAATGTCCGGAAAAGGCCGAAGGTGTACAGAACCCGTTGCTCCGTATGCTCGTTGTAATGGGCGTACCATTTTTCGGGGATTGGAAGTGTGCAGCGAGATCTCACACATCATAATATCGTGCGATACGACCATTTTTGAAACAATTAAAAAGCCGGAAATATCTGGAAAAGGCCGAAGGTGTACAGAACCCGATGCTCCGTATGCTCGTTGTAAGGGAAGGACCATTTTTGGGGGATTGGCAACGCTCAACGCGTTTTTACACATCATAATATCCTGCTATTCGGCCCGTTTTTGATCACTTAAAATGCCGGAAATGTCCGGAAAAGGCCTAAGGTGTACAGAACCTGATGCTCCGTATGCTCGTTGTAAGGGGCGTACCATTTCTCGGGGATTGGCAGCGCGTAACGTGTTCTCTCACATCATAATATCCTGATAAACGGCACATTTTGAAACAATTAAAAAGCCGGAAATGTCCGGAAAAGGCCGAAGGTGTACAGAACGCGTTGCTCCGTATGCTCGTTGTAGTGGGCGTACCATTTTTCGGGGATTGGCAGCGTGCAGCGAGTTCTCACACCTCATAATATCCTGCTATACGACTCATTTCGAAACTATTAAAAAGCCGAAACTGGCCGGAAGAGGCCGAATATGTACAAGACAGGATTCTCGTCATGCTCGTTGTAATGGAAGTACCATTCTTCGGGGATTTGCAGCGCGCAACGAGTTCCCTCACATCATAATATCCTGCTATACGGCCCGTTTTTAATCACATAAAATGCCGGAGATGTCCGGAAAAGGCCGAAGGTGTACAGAACCTGATGCTCCGTATGCTCGTTGTAAGGGGCGTACCATTTCTCGGGGATTGGCAACGCGTAACGAGTTCTCTCACATCATAATATCCTGAAATACGGCCCCTTTTGAAACAATTAAAAAGCCGGAAATGTCCGGAAAAGGCCGAAGGTGTACAGAACCTGATGCTCCGTATGCTCGTTGTAAGGGGCGTACAATTTCTCGGGGATTGGCAGCGCGTAGCGAATTCTCTCACATCATAATATCCTGATATACGGCCCATTTTGAAACAATTAAAAAGCCGGAAATGTCTAGACAAGGCCGAAGGTGTACAGAACCCGTTGCTCCGTATGCTCGTTGTAATGGGCGTACCATTTTTCGGGGATTGGCAGCGTGCAGCGAGTTCTCACACCTCATAATATCCTGCGATACGACTCATTTTGAAACTATTAAAAAGCCGATACTGGCCGGAAAAGGCCGAATATGTACAAGACAGGATTCTCCGCATGCTCGTTGTAATGGAAGTACCATTCTTCGGGGACTGGCTGCGCGCAACGAGTTCTCTCACATCATAATATCCTGCGATACGACCCATTTTGAAACAATTAAAAAGCCGAAACTGGCCGGAAAAGGCCGAATATGTACAAGACAGGATTCTCCGGATGCTGGTTGTATTGGAAGTTCTATTCTTCGGGGATTGGCAGCGCGCACCGTGTTCTCTCACATCATAATATCCTGCTATTCGGCCCGTTTTTGATCACTTAAAATGCCGGAAATGTCCGGAAAAGGCCGAAGGTGTACAGAACCTGATGCTCCGTATGCTCGTTGTAAGGGCCGTACCATTTCTCGGGGATTGGCAGCGCGTAACGTGTTCTCTCACATCATAATATCCTGCGATACGACCCGTTTTTAATCACATAAAATGCCGGAAATGTCCGGAAAAGGCCGAAGGTGTACAGAACCCGTTGCTCCGTATGCTCGTTGTAATGGGCATACCATTTTTCGGGGATTGGCAGCGTGCAGCGAGTTCTCTCACATCATAATATCCCGCGATACGACCCATTTTGAAACAATTAAAAAGCCGGAAATGTCCGGAAAATCCCGAAGGTGTACAGAACCCGTTGCTCCGTATGCTCGTTGTAATGGAAGGACCATTTTTGGGGGATTGGCAGCGTGCAGCGAGTTCTCACACATCATAATATCCTGCGATACGACAAATTTTGAAACAAATAAAAAGACGAAACTGGCCGGAAAAGGCCGAATATGTACAAGACAGGATTCTCCGCATGCTCGTTTTATTGGAAGTACCATTCTTCGGGGATTGGCAGCGCGCACCGAGTTCCCTCACATCATAATATCCTGCTATACGGCCCGTTTTTAATCACATAAAATGCCGGAGATGTCCGGAAAAGGCCGAAGGTGTACAGAACCCGATTCTCCGTTTGCTCGTTGTAATGGAAGGACCATTTTTGGGGGATTGGCAGCGTGCAGCGAGTTCTCACACATCATAATATCCTGCGATACGACAAATTTTGAAACAAATAAAAAGACGAAACTGGCCGGAAAAGGCCGAATATGTACAAGACAGGATTCTCCGCATGCTCGTTTTATTGGAAGTACCATTCTTCGGGGATTGGCAGCGCGCACCGAGTTCCCTCACATCATAATATCCTGCTATACGGCCCGTTTTTAATCACATAAAATGCCGGAGATGTCCGGAAAAGGCCGAAGGTGTACAGAACCCGATTCTCCGTTTGCTCGTTGTAATGGAAGTACCATTTTTGGGGGGTTGGCAGAGAGCAACTGGTTCTTACACATCATAATATCCTGATATGCGGCCCATTTTGAAACAATTAAAAAGCCGGAAATGTCCGGAAAAGGCCGAAGGTGTACAGAACCCGTTGCTCCGTATGCTCGTTGTAATGGGCGTACCATTTTTCGGGGATTGGCAGCGTGCAGCGAAATCTCTCACATCATAATATCCTGCGATACGACCCTTTTTGAAACAATTAAAAAGCCGGAAATATCCGGAAAAGGCCGAAGGTGTACAGAACCCGTTGCTCCGTATGCTCGTTGTAATGGAAGGACCATTTTTGGAGGATTGGCAACGCTCATCGCGTTTTTACACATCATAATATCCTGATATTCGGCCCATTTTTGATCACTTAAAATGCCGGAAATGTCCGGAAAAGGACGAAGGTGTACAGAACCTGATGCTCCGTATGCTCGTTGTAATGGAAGTACCATTCTTCGGGGATTGGCAGCGCGCAACGAGTTCTCTCACATCATAATATCCTGCGATACGACCCATTTTGAAACAATTAAAAAGCCGGAATGGTCCAGAAAATGCCAAAGGTGTACAGAACCCGTTGCTCCGTATGCTCGTTGTAATGGGCGTACCATTTTTCGGGGATTGGCAGCGTGCAGCGAGTTCTCACACCTCATAATATCCTGCGATACGACCCATTTTGATACTATTAAAAAGCCGAAACTGGCCGGAAAAGGCCGAATATGTACAAGACAGGATTCTCCGCATTCTCGTTGTAATGGATGTACCATTCGTCGGGGATTGGCAGCGCGCAACGAGTTCTCTCACATCATAATATCCCGCGATACGACCCATTTTGAAACAATTAAAAAGCCGGAGATGTCCGGAAAATGCCGAAGGTGTACAGAACCCGTTGCTCCGTATGCTCGTTGTAATGGAAGGACCATATTTGGGGGATCGGCAGCGTGCAGCGAGTTCTCACACATCATAATATCCTGCGATACGACCCGTTTTTAATCACATAAAATGCCGGAAATGTCCGGAAATGGCCGAAGGTGTACAGAACCCGATGCTCCGTTTGCTCGTTGTATTGGAAGTACCATTTTTGGGGGGTTGGCAGAGAGCAACTGGCTCTTACACATCATAATAATCTGATATACGGCCCATTTTGAAACAATTAAAAAGCCGGAAATGTCCGGAAAAGGCCGAAGGTGTACAGAACCCGTTGCTCCGTATGCTCGTTGTAATGGGCGTACCATTTCTCGGGGATTGGCAGCGCGTAACGAGTTCTCTCACATCATAATATCCTGAAATACGGCCCATTTTGAAACAACTAAATAGCCGGAAATGTCCGGAAAAGGCCGAAGGTGTACAGAACCTGATGCTACGTATACTCGTTGTAAGGGGCGTACCATTTCTCGGGGATTGGCAGCGCGCAACGAGGTTTTCACACATCATAATATCCTGCGATACGACCCTTTTTGAAACAATTAAAAAGCGGGAAATATCCGGAAAAGGCTGAAGGTGTACAGAACCCGTTGCTCCGTATGCTCGTTGTAATGGGCGTACCATTTTTCGGGGATTGGCAGCGTGCAGCGAGTTCCCACACTTCATAATATCCTGCGATACAACCCATTTTGAAACTATTAAAAAGCCGAAACTGGCCGGAAAAGGCCGAGTATGTACAAGACAGGATTCTCCGCATGCTCGCTGTAATGGATGTACCATTCTTCGGGGATTGGCAGCGCGCAACGAGTTCTCTCACATCATAATATCCTGCGATACGACCCATTTTGAAACAATTAAATAGCCGGAAATGTCCGGAAAATGCCGAACGTGTACATAACCCGTTGCTCCGTATGCTCGTTGTAATGGGCGTACCATTTTTCGGGGATTGGCAGCGTGCAGCGAGATCTCACACATCATAATATCCTGCGATACGACCCTTTTTGAAACAATTATAAAG
Source organism: Bombus muscorum (assembly GCA_963971185.1). NCBI lineage: Eukaryota > Metazoa > Arthropoda > Insecta > Hymenoptera > Apidae > Bombus > Bombus muscorum. The sequence goes on from OZ020130.1 coordinate 4,980,062, forward strand.
CCGGAAATATCCGGAAAAGGCCGAAGGTGTACAGAACCCGTTGCTCCGTATGCTCGTTGTAATGGGCGTACCATTTTTCGGGGATTGGCAGCGTGCAGCCAGTTCTCACACCTCATAATATCCTGCGATAAGACCCATTTTGATACTATTAAAAAGCCGAAACTGGCCGGAAATGGCCTAATATGTACAAGACAGGATTCTCCGCATGCTCGTTGCAATGGAAGTACCATTCTTCGGGGATTGGCAGCGCGCAACGAGTTCTCTCACATCATAATATCCTGCTATACGGCCCGTTTGTAATCACATAAAATGCCGGAGATGTCCGGAAAAGGCCGAAGGTGTACAGAACCCGATGCTCCGTTTGCTCGTGGTAATGGAAGTACCATTTTTCGGGGAAGGGCAGCGTGCAGCGTGTTCTCACACATCATAATATCCTGCGATACGACCCATTTTGAAACAATTAAATAGCCGGAAATGTCCGGAAAAGGCCGAAGGTGTACAGAACCCGTTGCTCCGTATGCTCGTTGGAATGGTCGTACCATTTTTCGGGGATTGGCAGCGTGCAGCGAGTTCTCACACATCATAATATCCTGCGATACGACCCATTTTGAAACAATTAAAAACAGGAAACTGGCCGGAAAAGGCCGAATATGTACAAGACAGGATTCTCCGCATGCTCGTTGTATTGGAAGTACCATTCTTCGGGGATTGGCAGCGCGCACCGAGTTCTCTCACATCAGAATATCCTGCTATACGGCCCGTTTTTAATCACATATAATGCCGGAGATGTCCGGAAAAGGCCGAAGGTGTACAGAACCCGTTGCTCCGTATGCTCGTTGTAATGGGCGTACCATTTTTCGGGGATTGGAAGTGTGCAGCGAGATCTCACACATCATAATATCGTGCGATACGACCATTTTTGAAACAATTAAAAAGCCGGAAATATCTGGAAAAGGCCGAAGGTGTACAGAACCCGATGCTCCGTATGCTCGTTGTAAGGGAAGGACCATTTTTGGGTGATTGGCAACGCTCAACGCGTTTTTACACATCATAATATCCTGCTATTCGGCCCGTTTTTGATCACTTAAAATGCCGGAAATGTCCGGAAAAGGCCTAAGGTGTACAGAACCTGATGCTCCGTATGCTCGTTGTAAGGGGCGTACCATTTCTCGGCGATTGGCAGCGCGTAACGTGTTCTCTCACATCATAATATCCTGATAAACGGCACATTTTGAAACAATTAAAAAGCCGGAAATGTCCGGAAAAGGCCGAAGGTGTACAGAACGCGTTGCTCCGTATGCTCGTTGTAGTGGGCGTACCATTTTTCGGGGATTGGCAGCGTGCAGCGAGTTCTCACACCTCATAATATCCTGCTATACGACTCATTTCGAAACTATTAAAAAGCCGAAACTGGCCGGAAGAGGCCGAATATGTACAAGACAGGATTCTCGTCATGCTCGTTGTAATGGAAGTACCATTCTTCGGGGATTTGCAGCGTGCAACGAGTTCCCTCACATCATAATATCCTGCTATACGGCCCGTTTTTAATCACATAAAATACCGGAGATGTCCGGAAAAGGCCGAAGGTGTACAGAACCTGATGCTCCGTATGCTCGTTGTAAGGGGCGTACCATTTCTCGGGGATTGGCAACGCGTAACGAGTTCTCTCACATCATAATATCCTGAAATACGGCCCCTTTTGAAACAATTAAAAAGCCGGAAATGTCCGGAAAAGGCCGAAGGTGTACAGAACCTGATGCTCCGTATGCTCGTTGTAAGGGGCGTACAATTTCTCGGGGATTGGCAGCGCGTAGCGAATTCTCTCACATCATAATATCCTGATATACGGCCCATTTTGAAACAATTAAAAAGCCGGAAATGTCTAGACAAGGCCGAAGGTGTACAGAACCCGTTGCTCCGTATGCTCGTTGTAATGGGCGTACCATTTTTCGGGGATTGGCAGCGTGCAGCGAGTTCTCACACCTCATAATATCCTGCGATACGACTCATTTTGAAACTATTAAAAAGCCGATACTGGCCGGAAAAGGCCGAATATGTACAAGACAGGATTCTCCGCATGCTCGTTGTAATGGAAGTACCATTCTTCGGGGATTGGCTGCGCGCAACGAATTCTCTCACATCATAATATCCTGCGATACGACCCATTTTGAAACAATTAAAAAGCCGAAACTGGCCGGAAAAGGCCGAATTTGTACAAGACAGGATTCTCCGGATGCTGGTTGTATTGGAAGTTCTATTCTTCGGGGATTGGCAGCGCGCACCGTGTTCTCTCACATCATAATATCCTGCTATTCGGCCCGTTTTTGATCACTTAAAATGCCGGAAATGTCCGGAAAAGGCCGAAGGTGTACAGAACCTGATGCTCCGTATGCTCGTTGTAAGGGCCGTACCATTTCTCGGGGATTGGCAGCGCGTAACGTGTTCTCTCACATCATAATATCCTGCGATACGACCCGTTTTTAATCACATAAAATGCCGGAAATGTCCGGAAAAGGCCGAAGGTGTACAGAACCCGTTGCTCCGTATGCTCGTTGTAATGGAAGGACCATTTTTCGGGGATTGGCAGCGTGCAGCTAGTTCTCACACATCATAATATCCTGCGATACGACCCGTTTTTAATCACATAAAATGCTGGAAATGTCCGGAAAAGGCCGAAGGTGTACAGAACCTGATGCTACGTATACTCGTTGTAAGGGGCGTACAATATCTCGGGGATTGGCAGCGCGCAACGAGATCTCACACATCATAATATCCTGCGATACGACCCTTTTTGAAACAATTAAAAAGCCGGAAATATCCGGAAAAGGCCGAAGGTGTACAGAACCCGTTGCTCCGTATGCTCGTTGTAATGGGCGTACTATTTTTCGGGGATTGGCAGCGTGCAGCTAGATCTCACACATCATAATATCCTGCGATACGACCCTTTTTGAAACAATTAAAAAGCGGGAAATATCCGGAAAAGGCTGAAGGTGTACAGAACCCGTTGCTCCGTATGCTCGTTGTAATGTAAGGACCATTTTTGGGGGATTGGCAGCGTGCAGCGAGTTCTCACACTTCATAATATCCTGCGATACGACCCATTTTGAAACTATTAAAAAGCCGAAACTGGCCGGAAAAGGCCGAATATGTACAAGACAGGATTCTCCGCATGCTCGTTGTAATGGATGTACCATTCTTCGGGGATTGGCAGCGCGCAACGAGTACTCTCACATCATAATATCCTGCGATACGACCCATTTTGAAACAATTAAATAGCCGGAAATGTCCGGAAAATGCCGAACGTGTACAGAACCCGTTGCTCCGTATGCTCGTTGTAATGTAAGGACCATTTTTGGGGGATTGGCAGCGTGCAGCGAGTTCTCACACATCATAATATCCTGCGATAGGACCCGTTTTTAATCACATAAAATGCCGGAGATGTCCGGAAAAGGCCGAAGGTGTACAGAACCCAATGCTCCGTTTGCTCGTTGTAATGGAAGTACCATTTTTGGGGGTTGGCAGAGAGCAACTGGTTCTTACACATCATAATATCCTGATATACGGCCCGTTTTTGATCACTTAAAATGCCGGAAATGTCCGTAAAAGGCCGAAGGTGTACAGAACCTGATGCTCCGTATGCTCGTTGTAAGGGGCGTACCATTTCTCGGGGATTCGCAGCGCGTAACGAGTTCTCTCACATCATAATATCCAGAAATACGGCCCATTTTGAAACAATTAAAAAGCCGGAAATGTCCGGAAAATGCCGAAGGTGTACAGAACCCGTTGCTCCGTATGCTCGTTGTAATGGAAGGACCATTTTTGGGGGATTGGCAGCGTGCAGGGAGTTCTCACACATCATAATATCCTGCGATACGACCCATTTTGAAACAATTAAATAGCCGGAAATGTCCGGAAAAGGCCGAAGGTGTACAGAACCCGTTGCTCCGTATGCTCGTTGTAATGGTCGTACCATTTTTCGGGGATTGGCAGCGTGCAGCGAGTTCTCACACATCATAATATCCTGCGATACGACCCATTTTGAAACAACTAAAAAGACGAAACTGGCCGGAAAAGGCCGAATATGTACATGACAGGATTTTCCGCATGCTCGTTGTATTGGAAGTACCATTCTTCGGGGATTGGCAGCGCGCACCGAGTTCCCTCACATCATAATATCCTGCTATTCGGCCCGTTTTCGATCACTTAAAATGCCGGAAATGTCCGGAAAAGGCCTAAGGTGTACAGAACCTGATGCTCCGTATGCTCGTTGTAAGGGGCGTACCATTTCTCGGGGATTGGCAGCGCGTAACGTGTTCTCTCACATCATAATATCCTGATAAACGGCACATTTTGAAACAATTAAAAAGCCGGAAATGTCCGGAAAAGGCCGAAGGTGTACAGAACCCGTTGCTCCGTATGCTCGTTGTAGTGGGCGTACCATTTTTCGGGGATTGGCAGCGTGCAGCGAGTTCTCACACCTCATAATATCCTGCTATACGACTCATTTCGAAACTATTAAAAAGCCGAAACTGGCCGGAAGAGGCCGAATATGTACAAGACAGGATTCTCCGCATGCTCGTTGTAATGGAAGTACCATTCTTCGGGGATTGGCAGCGCGCAACGAGTTCTCTCACATCATAATATCCTGATATACGGCCCATTTTGAAACAATTAAAAAGCCGGAAATGTCCGGAAAAGGCCGAAGGTGTACAGAACCCGTTCCTCCGTATGCTTGTTGTAATGGGCGTACCATTTTTCGGGGATTTCCAGCGTGCAGCCAGTTTTCACACCTCATAATATCCTGCGATACGACCCATTTTGAAACTATTAAAAAGCCGAAACTAGCCGGAAAAGGCCGAATATGTACAAGACAGGATTCTCCGCATGCTCGTTGTAATGGATGTACCATTCTTCGGGGATTGGCTGCGCGCAACGAGTTCTCTCACATCATAATATCCTGCGATACGACCCATTTTGAAACAATTAAATAGCCGGAAATGTCCGGAAAATGCCGAACGTGTACATAACCCGTTGCTCCGTATGCTCGTTGTAATGGGCGTACCATTTTTCGGGGATTGGCAGCGTGCAGCGAGATCTCACACATCATAATATCCTGCGATACGACCCGTTTTTAATCACATAAAATGCCGGAAATGTCCGGAAAAGGCCGAAGGTGTACAGAACCCGTTGCTCCGTATGCTCGTTGTAATGGAAGGACCATTTTTCGGGGATTGGCAGCGTGCAGCTAGTTCTCACACATCATAATATCCTGCGATACGACCCGTTTTTAATCACATAAAATGCCGGAAATGTCCGGAAAAGGCCGAAGGTGTACAGAATCTGATGCTACGTATACTCGTTGTAAGGGGCGTACCATTTCTCGGGGATTGGCAGCGCGCAACGAGATCTCACACATCATAATATCCTGCGATACGACCCTTTTTGAAACAATTAAAAAGCCGGAAATATCCGGAAAAGGCCGAATATGTACAAGACAGGATTCTCCGGATGCTGGTTGTATTGGAAGTACCATTCTTCGGGGATTGGCAGCGCGCACCGAGTTCTCTCACATCAGAATATCCTGCTATACGGCCCGTTTTTAATCACATAAAATGCCGGAGATGTCCGGAAAAGGCCGAAGGTGTACAGAACCCGATACTCCGTTTGCTCGTTGTAATGGAAGTACCATTTTTGGGGGGTTGGCAGAGAGCAACTGGTTCTTACACATCATAATAATCTGATATACGGCCCGTTTTGAAACAATTAAAAAGCCGGAAATGTCCGGAAAAGGCCGAAGGTGTACAGAACCCGTTGCTCCGTATGCTCGTTGTAATGGGCGTACCATTTTTCGGGGATTGGAAGTGTGCAGCGAGATCTCACACATCATAATATCGTGCGATACGACCATTTTTGAAACAATTAAAAAGCCGGAAATATCTGGAAAAGGCCGAAGGTGTACAGAACCCGATGCTCCGTATGCTCGTTGTAAGGGAAGGACCATTTTTGGGTGATTGGCAACGCTCAACGCGTTTTTACACATCATAATATCCTGCTATTCGGCCCGTTTTTGATCACTTAAAATGCCGGAAATGTCCGGAAAAGGCCTAAGGTGTACAGAACCTGATGCTCCGTATGCTCGTTGTAAGGGGCGTACCATTTCTCGGCGATTGGCAGCGCGTAACGTGTTCTCTCACATCATAATATCCTGATAAACGGCACATTTTGAAACAATTAAAAAGCCGGAAATGTCCGGAAAAGGCCGAAGGTGTACAGAACGCGTTGCTCCGTATGCTCGTTGTAGTGGGCGTACCATTTTTCGGGGATTGGCAGCGTGCAGCGAGTTCTCACACCTCATAATATCCTGCTATACGACTCATTTCGAAACTATTAAAAAGCCGAAACTGGCCGGAAGAGGCCGAATATGTACAAGACAGGATTCTCGTCATGCTCGTTGTAATGGAAGTACCATTCTTCGGGGATTGGCAGCGCGCACCGAGTTCCCTCACATCATAATATCCTGCTATTCGGCCCGTTTTCGATCACTTAAAATGCCGGAAATGTCCGGAAAAGGCCTAAGGTGTACAGAACCTGATGCTCCGTATGCTCGTTGTAAGGGGCGTACCATTTCTCGGGGATTGGCAGCGCGTAACGTGTTCTCTCACATCATAATATCCTGATAAACGGCACATTTTGAAACAATTAAAAAGCCGGAAATGTCCGGAAAAGGCCGAAGGTGTACAGAACCCGTTGCTCCGTATGCTCGTTGTAGTGGGCGTACCATTTTTCGGGGATTGGCAGCGTGCAGCGAGTTCTCACACCTCATAATATCCTGCTATACGACTCATTTCGAAACTATTAAAAAGCCGAAACTGGCCGGAAGAGGCCGAATATGTACAAGACAGGATTCTCCGCATGCTCGTTGTAATGGAAGTACCATTCTTCGGGGATTGGCAGCGCGCAACGAGTTCTCTCACATCATAATATCCTGATATACGGCCCATTTTGAAACAATTAAAAAGCCGGAAATGTCCGGAAAAGGCCGAAGGTGTACAGAACCCGTTCCTCCGTATGCTTGTTGTAATGGGCGTACCATTTTTCGGGGATTTCCAGCGTGCAGCCAGTTTTCACACCTCATAATATCCTGCGATACGACCCATTTTGAAACTATTAAAAAGCCGAAACTAGCCGGAAAAGGCCGAATATGTACAAGACAGGATTCTCCGCATGCTCGTTGTAATGGATGTACCATTCTTCGGGGATTGGCTGCGCGCAACGAGTTCTCTCACATCATAATATCCTGCGATACGACCCATTTTGAAACAATTAAATAGCCGGAAATGTCCGGAAAATGCCGAACGTGTACATAACCCGTTGCTCCGTATGCTCGTTGTAATGGGCGTACCATTTTTCGGGGATTGGCAGCGTGCAGCGAGATCTCACACATCATAATATCCTGCGATACGACCCGTTTTTAATCACATAAAATGCCGGAAATGTCCGGAAAAGGCCGAAGGTGTACAGAACCCGTTGCTCCGTATGCTCGTTGTAATGGAAGGACCATTTTTCGGGGATTGGCAGCGTGCAGCTAGTTCTCACACATCATAATATCCTGCGATACGACCCGTTTTTAATCACATAAAATGCCGGAAATGTCCGGAAAAGGCCGAAGGTGTACAGAATCTGATGCTACGTATACTCGTTGTAAGGGGCGTACCATTTCTCGGGGATTGGCAGCGCGCAACGAGATCTCACACATCATAATATCCTGCGATACGACCCTTTTTGAAACAATTAAAAAGCCGGAAATATCGGGAAAAGGCCGAATATGTACAAGACAGGATTCTCCGGATGCTGGTTGTATTGGAAGTACCATTCTTCGGGGATTGGCAGCGCGCACCGAGTTCTCTCACATCAGAATATCCTGCTATACGGCCCGTTTTTAATCACATAAAATGCCGGAGATGTCCGGAAAAGGCCGAAGGTGTACAGAACCCGATACTCCGTTTGCTCGTTGTAATGGAAGTACCATTTTTGGGGGGTTGGCAGAGACAAACTGGTTCTTACACATCATAATAATCTGATATACGGCCCGTTTTGAAACAATTAAAAAGCCGGAAATGTCCGGAAAAGGCCGAAGGTGTACAGAACCCGTTGCTCCGTATGCTCGTTGTAATGGGCGTACCATTTTTCGGGGATTGGAAGTGTGCAGCGAGATCTCACACATCATAATATCGTGCGATACGACCATTTTTGAAACAATTAAAAAGCCGGAAATATCTGGAAAAGGCCGAAGGTGTACAGAACCCGATGCTCCGTATGCTCGTTGTAAGGGAAGGACCATTTTTGGGTGATTGGCAACGCTCAACGCGTTTTTACACATCATAATATCCTGCTATTCGGCCCGTTTTTGATCACTTAAAATGCCGGAAATGTCCGGAAAAGGCCTAAGGTGTACAGAACCTGATGCTCCGTATGCTCGTTGTAAGGGGCGTACCATTTCTCGGCGATTGGCAGCGCGTAACGTGTTCTCTCACATCATAATATCCTGATAAACGGCACATTTTGAAACAATTAAAAAGCCGGAAATGTCCGGAAAAGGCCGAAGGTGTACAGAACGCGTTGCTCCGTATGCTCGTTGTAGTGGGCGTACCATTTTTCGGGGATTGGCAGCGTGCAGCGAGTTCTCACACCTCATAATATCCTGCTATACGACTCATTTCGAAACTATTAAAAAGCCGAAACTGGCCGGAAGAGGCCGAATATGTACAAGACAGGATTCTCGTCATGCTCGTTGTAATGGAAGTACCATTCTTCGGGGATTTGCAGCGTGCAACGAGTTCCCTCACATCATAATATCCTGCTATACGGCCCGTTTTTAATCACATAAAATACCGGAGATGTCCGGAAAAGGCCGAAGGTGTACAGAACCTGATGCTCCGTATGCTCGTTGTAAGGGGCGTACCATTTCTCGGGGATTGGCAACGCGTAACGAGTTCTCTCACATCATAATATCCTGAAATACGGCCCCTTTTGAAACAATTAAAAAGCCGGAAATGTCCGGAAAAGGCCGAAGGTGTACAGAACCTGATGCTCCGTATGCTCGTTGTAAGGGGCGTACAATTTCTCGGGGATTGGCAGCGCGTAGCGAATTCTCTCACATCATAATATCCTGATATACGGCCCATTTTGAAACAATTAAAAAGCCGGAAATGTCTAGACAAGGCCGAAGGTGTACAGAACCCGTTGCTCCGTATGCTCGTTGTAATGGGCGTACCATTTTTCGGGGATTGGCAGCGTGCAGCGAGTTCTCACACCTCATAATATCCTGCGATACGACTCATTTTGAAACTATTAAAAAGCCGATACTGGCCGGAAAAGGCCGAATATGTACAAGACAGGATTCTCCGCATGCTCGTTGTAATGGAAGTACCATTCTTCGGGGATTGGCTGCGCGCAACGAATTCTCTCACATCATAATATCCTGCGATACGTCCCATTTTGAAACAATTAAAAAGCCGAAACTGGCCGGAAAAGGCCGAATTTGTACAAGACAGGATTCTCCGGATGCTGGTTGTATTGGAAGTTCTATTCTTCGGGGATTGGCAGCGCGCACCGTGTTCTCTCACATCATAATATCCTGCTATTCGGCCCGTTTTTGATCACTTAAAATGCCGGAAATGTCCGGAAAAGGCCGAAGGTGTACAGAACCTGATGCTCCGTATGCTCGTTGTAAGGGCCGTACCATTTCTCGGGGATTGGCAGCGCGTAACGTGTTCTCTCACATCATAATATCCTGCGATACGACCCGTTTTTAATCACATAAAATGCCGGAAATGTCCGGAAAAGGCCGAAGGTGTACAGAACCCGTTGCTCCGTATGCTCGTTGTAATGGAAGGACCATTTTTCGGGGATTGGCAGCGTGCAGCTAGTTCTCACACATCATAATATCCTGCGATACGACCCGTTTTTAATCACATAAAATGCTGGAAATGTCCGGAAAAGGCCGAAGGTGTACAGAACCTGATGCTACGTATACTCGTTGTAAGGGGCGTACAATATCTCGGGGATTGGCAGCGCGCAACGAGATCTCACACATCATAATATCCTGCGATACGACCCTTTTTGAAACAATTAAAAAGCCGGAAATATCCGGAAAAGGCCGAAGGTGTACAGAACCCGTTGCTCCGTATGCTCGTTGTAATGGGCGTACTATTTTTCGGGGATTGGCAGCGTGCAGCTAGATCTCACACATCATAATATCCTGCGATACGACCCATTTTGAAACAATTAAATAGCCGGAAATGTCCGGAAAATGCCGAACGTGTACAGAACCCGTTGCTCCGTATGCTCGTTGTAATGTAAGGACCATTTTTGGGGGATTGGCAGCGTGCAGCGAGTTCTCACACATCATAATATCCTGCGATAGGACCCGTTTTTAATCACATAAAATGCCGGAGATGTCCGGAAAAGGCCGAAGGTGTACAGAACCCAATGCTCCGTTTGCTCGTTGTAATGGAAGTACCATTTTTGGGGGTTGGCAGAGAGCAACTGGTTCTTACACATCATAATATCCTGATATACGGCCCGTTTTTGATCACTTAAAATGCCGGAAATGTCCGTAAAAGGCCGAAGGTGTACAGAACCTGATGCTCCGTATGCTCGTTGTAAGGGGCGTACCATTTCTCGGGGATTCGCAGCGCGTAACGAGTTCTCTCACATCATAATATCCTGAAATACGGCCCATTTTGAAACAATTAAAAAGCCGGAAATGTCCGGAAAATGCCGAAGGTGTACAGAACCCGTTGCTCCGTATGCTCGTTGTAATGGAAGGACCATTTTTGGGGGATTGGCAGCGTGCAGGGAGTTCTCACACATCATAATATCCTGCGATACGACCCATTTTGAAACAATTAAATAGCCGGAAATGTCCGGAAAAGGCCGAAGGTGTACAGAACCCGTTGCTCCGTATGCTCGTTGTAATGGTCGTACCATTTTTCGGGGATTGGCAGCGTGCAGCGAGTTCTCACACATCATAATATCCTGCGATACGACCCATTTTGAAACAACTAAAAAGACGAAACTGGCCGGAAAAGGCCGAATATGTACATGACAGGATTTTCCGCATGCTCGTTGTATTGGAAGTACCATTCTTCGGGGATTGGCAGCGCGCACCGAGTTCCCTCACATCATAATATCCTGCTATTCGGCCCGTTTTCGATCACTTAAAATGCCGGAAATGTCCGGAAAAGGCCTAAGGTGTACAGAACCTGATGCTCCGTATGCTCGTTGTAAGGGGCGTACCATTTCTCGGGGATTGGCAGCGCGTAACGTGTTCTCTCACATCATAATATCCTGATAAACGGCACATTTTGAAACAATTAAAAAGCCGGAAATGTCCGGAAAAGGCCGAAGGTGTACAGAACCCGTTGCTCCGTATGCTCGTTGTAGTGGGCGTACCATTTTTCGGGGATTGGCAGCGTGCAGCGAGTTCTCACACCTCATAATATCCTGCTATACGACTCATTTCGAAACTATTAAAAAGCCGAAACTGGCCGGAAGAGGCCGAATATGTACAAGACAGGATTCTCCGCATGCTCGTTGTAATGGAAGTACCATTCTTCGGGGATTGGCAGCGCGCAACGAGTTCTCTCACATCATAATATCCTGATATACGGCCCATTTTGAAACAATTAAAAAGCCGGAAATGTCCGGAAAAGGCCGAAGGTGTACAGAACCCGTTCCTCCGTATGCTTGTTGTAATGGGCGTACCATTTTTCGGGGATTTCCAGCGTGCAGCCAGTTTTCACACCTCATAATATCCTGCGATACGACCCATTTTGAAACTATTAAAAAGCCGAAACTAGCCGGAAAAGGCCGAATATGTACAAGACAGGATTCTCCGCATGCTCGTTGTAATGGATGTACCATTCTTCGGGGATTGGCTGCGCGCAACGAGTTCTCTCACATCATAATATCCTGCGATACGACCCATTTTGAAACAATTAAATAGCCGGAAATGTCCGGAAAATGCCGAACGTGTACATAACCCGTTGCTCCGTATGCTCGTTGTAATGGGCGTACCATTTTTCGGGGATTGGCAGCGTGCAGCGAGATCTCACACATCATAATATCCTGCGATACGACCCGTTTTTAATCACATAAAATGCCGGAAATGTCCGGAAAAGGCCGAAGGTGTACAGAACCCGTTGCTCCGTATGCTCGTTGTAATGGAAGGACCATTTTTCGGGGATTGGCAGCGTGCAGCTAGTTCTCACACATCATAATATCCTGCGATACGACCCGTTTTTAATCACATAAAATGCCGGAAATGTCCGGAAAAGGCCGAAGGTGTACAGAATCTGATGCTACGTATACTCGTTGTAAGGGGCGTACCATTTCTCGGGGATTGGCAGCGCGCAACGAGATCTCACACATCATAATATCCTGCGATACGACCCTTTTTGAAACAATTAAAAAGCCGGAAATATCCGGAAAAGGCCGAATATGTACAAGACAGGATTCTCCGGATGCTGGTTGTATTGGAAGTACCATTCTTCGGGGATTGGCAGCGCGCACCGAGTTCTCTCACATCAGAATATCCTGCTATACGGCCCGTTTTTAATCACATAAAATGCCGGAGATGTCCGGAAAAGGCCGAAGGTGTACAGAACCCGATACTCCGTTTGCTCGTTGTAATGGAAGTACCATTTTTGGGGGGTTGGCAGAGAGCAACTGGTTCTTACACATCATAATAATCTGATATACGGCCCGTTTTGAAACAATTAAAAAGCCGGAAATGTCCGGAAAAGGCCGAAGGTGTACAGAACCCGTTGCTCCGTATGCTCGTTGTAATGGGCGTACCATTTTTCGGGGATTGAAAGTGTGCAGCGAGATCTCACACATCATAATATCGTGCGATACGACCATTTTTGAAACAATTAAAAAGCCGGAAATATCTGGAAAAGGCCGAAGGTGTACAGAACCCGATGCTCCGTATGCTCGTTGTAAGGGAAGGACCATTTTTGGGGGATTGGCAACGCTCAACGCGTTTTTACACATCATAATATCCTGCTATTCGGCCCGTTTTTGATCACTTAAAATGCCGGAAATGTCCGGAAAAGGCCTAAGGTGTACAGATCCTGATGCTCCGTATGCTCGTTGTAAGGGGCGTACCATTTCTCGGCGATTGGCAGCGCGTAACGTGTTCTCTCACATCATAATATCCTGATAAACGGCACATTTTGAAACAATTAAAAAGCCGGAAATGTCCGGAAAAGGCCGAAGGTGTACAGAACGCGTTGCTCCGTATGCTCGTTGTAGTGGGCGTACCATTTTTCGGGGATTGGCAGCGTGCAGCGAGTTCTCACGCCTCATAATATCCTGCTATACGACTCATTTCGAAACTATTAAAAAGCCGAAACTGGCCGGAAGAGGCCGAATATGTACAAGACAGGATTCTCGTCATGCTCGTTGTAATGGAAGTACCATTCTTCGGGGATTTGCAGCGTGCAACGAGTTCCCTCACATCATAATGTCCTGCTATACGGCCCGTTTTTAATCACATAAAACACCGGAGATGTCCGGAAAAGGCCGAAGGTGTACAGAACCTGATGCTCCGTATGCTCGTTGTAAGGGGCGTACCATTTCTCGGGGATTGGCAACGCGTAACGAGTTCTCTCACATCATAATATCCTGAAATACGGCCCCTTTTGAAACAATTAAAAAGCCGGAAATGTCCGGAAAAGGCCGAAGGTGTACAGAACCTGATGCTCCGTATGCTCGTTGTAAGGGGCGTACAATTTCTCGGGGATTGGCAGCGCGTAGCGAATTCTCTCACATCATAATATCCTGATATACGGCCCATTTTGAAACAATTAAAAAGCCGGAAATGTCTAGACAAGGCCGAAGGTGTACAGAACCCGTTGCTCCGTATGCTCGTTGTAATGGGCGTACCATTTTTCGGGGATTGGCAGCGTGCAGCGAGTTCTCACACCTCATAATATCCTGCGATACGACTCATTTTGAAACTATTAAAAAGCCGATACTGGCCGGAAAAGGCCGAATATGTAAAAGACAGGATTCTCCGCATGCTCGTTGTAATGGAAGTACCATTCTTCGGGGATTGGCTGCGCGCAACGAATTCTCTCACATCATAATATCCTGCGATACGACCCATTTTGAAACAATTAAAAAGCCGAAACTGGCCGGAAAAGGCCGAATTTGTACAAGACAGGATTCTCCGGATGCTGGTTGTATTGGAAGTTCTATTCTTCGGGGATTGGCAGCGCGCACCGTGTTCTCTCACATCATAATATCCTGCTATTCGGCCCGTTTTTGATCACTTAAAATGCCGGAAATGTCCGGAAAAGGCCGAAGGTGTACAGAACCTGATGCTCCGTATGCTCGTTGTAAGGGCCGTACCATTTCTCGGGGATTGGCAGCGCGTAACGTGTTCTCTCACATCATAATATCCTGCGATACGACCCGTTTTTAATCACATAAAATGCCGGAAATGTCCGGAAAAGGCCGAAGGTGTACAGAACCCGTTGCTCCGTATGCTCGTTGTAATGGAAGGACCATTTTTCGGGGATTGGCAGCGTGCAGCTAGTTCTCACACATCATAATATCCTGCGATACGACCCGTTTTTAATCACATAAAATGCTGGAAATGTCCGGAAAAGGCCGAAGGTGTACAGAACCTGATGCTACGTATACTCGTTGTAAGGGGCGTACAATATCTCGGGGATTGGCAGCGCGCAACGAGATCTCACACATCATAATATCCTGCGATACGACCCTTTTTGAAACAATTAAAAAGCCGGAAATATCCGGAAAAGGCCGAAGGTGTACAGAACCCGTTGCTCCGTATGCTCGTTGTAATGGGCGTACTATTTTTCGGGGATTGGCAGCGTGCAGCTAGATCTCACACATCATAATATCCTGCGATACGACCCTTTTTGAAACAATTAAAAAGCGGGAAATATCCGGAAAAGGCTGAAGGTGTACAGAACCCGTTGCTCCGTATGCACGTTGTAATGGGCGTACCATTTTTCGGGGATTGGCAGCGTGCAGCGAGTTCTCACACCTCATAATATCCTGCTATACGACTCATTTCGAAACTATTAAAAAGCCGAAACTGGCCGGAAGAGGCCGAATATGTACAAGACAGGATTCTCGTCATGCTCGTTGTAATGGAAGTACCATTCTTCGGGGATTTGCAGCGTGCAACGAGTTCCCTCACATCATAATATCCTGCTATACGGCCCGTTTTTAATCACATAAAATTCCGGAGATGTCCGGAAAAGGCCGAAGGTGTACAGAACCTGATGCTCCGTATGCTCGTTGTAAGGGGCGTACAATTTCTCGGGGATTGGCAGCGCGTAGCGAATTCTCTCACATCATAATATCCTGATATACGGCCCATTTTGAAACAATTAAAAAGCCGGAAATGTCTAGACAAGGCCGAAGGTGTACAGAACCCGTTGCTCCGTATGCTCGTTGTAATGGGCGTACCATTTTTCGGGGATTGGCAGCGTGCAGCGAGTTCTCACACCTCATAATATCCTGCGATACGACTCATTTTGTAACTATTAAAAAGCCGATACTGGCCGGAAAAGGCCGAATATGTACAAGACAGGATTCTCCGCATGCTCGTTGTAATGGAAGTACCATTCTTCGGGGATTGGCTGCGCGCAACGAATTCTCTCACATCATAATATCCTGCGATACGACCCATTTTGAAACAATTAAAAAGCCGAAACTGGCCGGAAAAGGCCGAATTTGTACAAGACAGGATTCTCCGGATGCTGGTTGTATTGGAAGTTCTATTCTTCGGGGAGTGGCAGCGCGCACCGTGTTCTCTCACATCATAATATCCTGCTATTCGGCCCGTTTTTGATCACTTAAAATGCCGGAAATGTCCGGAAAAGGCCGAAGGTGTACAGAACCTGATGCTCCGTATGCTCGTTGTAAGGGCCGTACCATTTCTCGGGGATTGGCAGCGCGTAACGTGTTCTCTCACATCATAATATCCTGCGATACGACCCGTTTTTAATCACATAAAATGCCGGAAATGTCCGGAAAAGGCCGAAGGTGTACAGAACCCGTTGCTCCGTATGCTCGTTGTAATGGGCGTACTATTTTTCGGGGATTGGCAGCGTGCAGCTAGATCTCACACATCATAATATCCTGCGATACGACCCTTTTTGAAACAATTAAAAAGCGGGAAATATCCGGAAAAGGCTGAAGGTGTACAGAACCCGTTGCTCCGTATGCACGTTGTAATGGGCGTACCATTTTTCGGGGATTGGCAGCGTGCAGCGAGTTCTCACACTTCATAATATCCTGCGATACGACCCATTTTGAAACTATTAAAAAGCCGAAACTGGCCGGAAAAGGCCGAATATGTACAAGACAGGATTCTCCGCATGCTCGTTGTAATGGATGTACCATTCTTCGGGGATTGGCAGCGCGCAACGAGTACTCTCACATCATAATATCCTGCGATACGACCCATTTTGAAACAATTAAATAGCCGGAAATGTCCGGAAAATGCCGAACGTGTACAGAACCCGTTGCTCCGTATGCTCGTTGTAATGTAAGGACCATTTTTGGGGGATTGGCAGCGTGCAGCGAGTTCTCACACATCATAATATCCTGCGATAGGACCCGTTTTTAATCACATAAAATGCCGGAGCTGTCCGGAAAAGGCCGAAGGTGTACAGAACCCAATGCTCCGTTTGCTCGTTGTAATGGAAGTACCATTTTTGGGGGGTTGGCAGAGAGCAACTGGTTCTTACACATCATAATATCCTGATATACGGCCCGTTTTTGATCACTTAAAATGCCGGAAATGTCCGTAAAAGGCCGAAGGTGTACAGAACCTGATGCTCCGTATGCTCGTTGTAAGGGGCGTACCATTTCTCGGGGATTGGCAGCGCGTAACGAGTTCTCTCACATCATAATATCCTGAAATACGGCCCATTTTGAAACAATTAAAAAGCCGGAAATGTCCGGAAAATGCCGAAGGTGTACAGAACCCGTTGCTCCGTATGCTCGTTGTAATGGAAGGACCATTTTTGGGGGATTGGCAGCGTGCAGCGAGTTCTCACACATCATAATATCCTGCGATACGACCCATTTTGAAACAACTAAAAAGACGAAACTGGCCGGAAAAGGCCGAATATGTACAAGACAGGATTCTCCGCATGCTCGTTGTAATGGAAGTACCATTCTTCGGGGATTGGCAGCGCGCAACGAGTTCTCTCACATCATAATATCCTGCTATACGGCCCGTTTGTAATCACATAAAATGCCGGAGATGTCCGGAAAAGGCCGAAGGTGTACAGAACCCGATGCTCCGTTTGCTCATGGTAATGGAAGTACCATTTTTCGGGGAAGGGCAGCGTGCATCGTGTTCTCACACATCATAATATCCTGCGATACGACCCATTTTGAAACAATTAAATAGCCGGAAATGTCCGGAAAAGGCCGAAGGTGTACAGAACCCGTTGCTCCGTATGCTCGTTGTAATGGTCGTACCATTTTTCGGGGATTGGCAGCGTGCAGCGAGTTCTCACACATCATAATATCCTGCGATACGACCCATTTTGAAACAATTAAAAACACGAAACTGGCCGGAAAATGCCGAATATGTACAAGACAGGATTCTCCGCATGCTCGTTGTATTGGAAGTACCATTCTTCGGGGATTGGCAGCGCGCACCGAGTTCTCTCACATCAGAATATCCTGCTATACGGCCCGTTTTTAATCACATAAAATGCCGGAGATGTCCGGAAAAGGCCGAAGGTGTACAGAACCCGATACTCCGTTTGCTCGTTGTAATGGAAGTACCATTTTTGGGGGGTTGGCAGAGAGCAACTGGTTCTTACACATCATAATAATCTGATATACGGCCCATTTTGAAACAATTAAAAAGCCGGAAATGTCCGGAAAAGGCCGAAGGTGTACAGAACCCGTTGCTCCGTATGCTCGTTGTAATGGGCGTACCATTTTTCGGGGATTGGAAGTGTACAGCGAGATCTCACACATCATAATATCGTGCGATACGACCATTTTTGAAACAATTAAAAAGCCGGAAATATCTGGAAAAGGCCGAAGGTGTACAGAACCCGATGCTCCGTATGCTCGTTGTAAGGGAAGGACCATTTTTGGGGGATTGGCAACGCTCAACGCGTTTTTACACATCATAATATCCTGCTATTCGGCCCGTTTTTGATCACTTAAAATGCCGGAAATGTCTGGAAAAGGACTAAGGTGTACAGAACCTGATGCTCCGTATGCTCGTTGTAAGGGGCGTACCATTTCTCGGGGATTGGCAGCGCGTAACGTGTTCTCTCACATCATAATATCCTGATAAACGGCACATTTTGAAACAATTAAAAAGCCGGAAATGTCCGGAAAAGGCCGAAGGTGTACAGAACCCGTTGCTCCGTATGCTCGTTGTAGTGGGCGTACCATTTTTCGGGGATTGACAGCGTGCAGCGAGTTCTCACACCTCATAATATCCTGCTATACGACTCATTTCGAAACTATTAAAAAGCCGAAACTGGCCGGAAGAGGCCGAATATGTACAAGACAGGATTCTCCGCATGCTCGTTGTAATGGAAGTACCATTCTTCGGGGATTGGCAGCGCGCAACGAGTTCTCTCACATCATAATATCCTGATATACGGCCCATTTTGAAACAATTAAAATGCCGGAAATGTCCGGAAAAGGCCGAAGGTGTACAGAACCCGTTCCTCCGTATGCTTGTTGTAATGGGCGTACCATTTTTCGGGGATTTCCAGCGTGCAGCCAGTTTTCACACCTCATAATATCCTGCGATACGACCCATTTTGAAACTATTAAAAAGCCGAAACTGGCCGGAAAAGGCCGAATATGTACAAGACAGGATTCTCCGCATGCTCGTTGTAATGGATGTACCATTCTTCGGGGATTGGCTGCGCGCAACGAGTTCTCTCACATCATAATATCCTGCGATACGACCCATTTTGAAACAATTAAATAGCCGGATATGTCCGGAAAATGCCGAACGTGTACATAACCCGTTGCTCCGTATGCTCGTTGTAATGGGCGTACCATATTTCGGGGATTGGCAGCGTGCAGCGAGATCTCACACATCATAATATCCTGCGATACGACCCGTTTTTAATCACATAAAATGCCGGAAATGTCCGGAAAAGGCCGAAGGTGTACAGAACCCGTTGCTCCGTATGCTCGTTGTAATGGAAGGACCATTTTTCGGGGATTGGCAGCGTGCAGCTAGTTCTCACACATCATAATATCCTGCGATACGACCCGTTTTTAATCACATAAAATGCCGGAAATGTCCGGAAAAGGCCGAAGGTGTACAGAATCTGATGCTACGTATACTCGTTGTAAGGGGCGTACCATTTCTCGGGGATTGGCAGCGCGCAACGAGATCACACACATCATAATATCCTGCGATACGACCCTTTTTGAAACAATTAAAAAGCCGGAAATATCCGGAAAAGGCCGAATATGTACAAGACAGGATTCTCCGGATGCTGGTTGTATTGGAAGTACCATTCTTCGGGGATTGGCAGCGCGCACCGTGTTCTCTCACATCATAATATCCTGCTATTCGGCCCGTTTTTGATCACTTAAAATGCCGGAAATGTCCGGAAAAGGACGAAGGTGTACAGAACCTGATGCTCCGTATGCTCGTTGTAAGGGCCGTACCATTTCTCGGGGATTGGCAGCGCGCGACGAGTTCTCTCACATCATAATATCCTGATATACGGCCCATTTTGAAACAATTAAAAAGCCGGAAATGTCCGGAAAAGGCCGAAGGTGTACAGAACCCGTTGCTCCCTTTGCTTGTTGTAATGGGCGTACCATTTTTCGGGGATTGGCAGCGTGCAGCGAGTTCTCACACCTCATAATATCCTGCTATACGACTCATTTCGAAACTATTAAAAAGCCGAAACTGGCCGGAAGAGGCCGAATATGTACAAGACAGGATTCTCCGCATGCTCGTTGTAATGGAAGTACCATTCTTCGGGGATTGGCAGCGCGCAACGAGTTCTCTCACATCATAATATCCTGATATACGGCCCATTTTGAAACAATTAAAAAGCCGGAAATGTCCGGAAAAGGCCGAAGGTGTATAGAACCCGTTCCTCCGTATGCTTGTTGTAATGGGCGTACCATTTTTCGGGGATTTCCAGCGTGCAGCCAGTTTTCACACCTCATAATATCCTGCGATACGACCCATTTTGAAACTATTAAAAAGCCGAAACTGGCCGGAAAAGGCCGAATATGTACAAGACAGGATTCTCCGCATGCTCGTTGTAATGGATGTACCATTCTTCGGGGATTGGCAGCGCGCAACGAGTTCTCTCACATCATAATATCCTGATATACGGCCCATTTTGAAACAATTAAAAAGCCGGAAATGTCCGGAAAATGCCGAAGGTGTACAGTACCCGTTGCTCCGTATGGTCGTTGTAATGGAAGGACCATTTTTGGGGGATTGGCAGCGTGCAGCTAGTTCTCACACATCATAATATCCTGCGATACGACCCGTTTTTAATCACATAAAATGCCGGAAATGTCCGGAAAAGGCCGAAGGTGTACAGAACCTGATGCTACGTATACTCGTTGTAAGGGGCGTACCATTTCTCGGGGATTGGCAGCGCGCAACGAGATCTCACACATCATAATATCCTGCGATACGACCCTTTTTGAAACAATTAAAAAGCCGGAAATATCCGGAAAAGGCCGAATATGTACAAGACAGGATTCTCCGTATGCTCGTTGTAATGGAAGTACCATTCTTCGGGGATTGGCAGCGCGCAACGAGTTCTCTCACATCATAATATCCTGATATACGGCCCATTTTGAAACAATTAAAAAGCCGGAAATGTCCGGAAAAGGCCGAAGGTGTACAGAACCCGTTGCTCCCTTTGCTTGTTGTAATGGGCGTACCATTTTTCGGGGATTTCCAGCGTGCAGCCAGTTTTCACACCTCATAATATCCTGCGATACGACCCATTTTGAAACTATTAAAAAGCCGAAACTGGCCGGAAAAGGCCGAATATGTACAAGACAGGATTCTCCGGATGCTGGTTGTATTGGAAGTACCATTCTTCGGGGATTGGCAGCGCGCACCGTGTTCTCTCACATCATAATATCCTGCTATTCGGCCCGTTTTTGATCACTTAAAATGCCGGAAATGTCCGGAAAAGGACGAAGGTGTACAGAACCTGATGCTCCGTATGCTCGTTGTAAGGGCCGTACCATTTCTCGGGGATTGGCAGCGCGTAACGTGTTCTCTCACATCATAATATCCTGCGATACGACTCATTTTGAAACTATTAAAAAGCCGAAACTGGCCGGAAAAGGCCGAATATGTACAAGACAGGATTCTCCGCATGCTCGTTGTAATGGGCGTACCATTTTTCGGGGATTGGCTGCGCGCAACGAGTTCTCACACATCATAATATCCTGCGATACGACCCATTTTGAAACAATTAAAAAGACGAAACTGGCCGGAAAAGGCCGAATATGTACAAGACAGGATTCTCCGCATGCTCGTTGTAATGGATGTACCATTCTTCGGGGATTGGCAGCGTGCAGCGAGATCTCACACATCATAATATCCTGCGATACGACCCGTTTTTAATCACATAAAATGCCGGAGATGTCCGGAAAAGGCCGAAGGTGTACAGAACCCAATGCTCCGTTTGCTCGTTGTAATGGAAGTACCATTTTTGGGGGGTTGGCAGAGAGCAACTGGTTCTTACACATCATAATATCCTGATATACGGCCCGTTTTTGATCACTTAAAATGCCGGAAATGTCCGGAAAAGGCCGAAGGTGTACAGAACCTGATGCTCCGTATGCTCGTTGTAAGGGGCGTACCATTTCTCGGGGATTGGCAGCGCGTAACGAGTTCTCTCACATCATAATATCCTGAAATACGGCCCATATTGAAACAATTAAAAAGCCGTAAATGTTCGGAAAAGGCCGAAGGTGTACAGAACCTGATGCTCCGTATGCTCGTTGTAAGGGGCGTACCATTCCTCGGGGATTGGCAGCGCGTAACGAATTCTCTCACATCATAATATCCTGATATACGGCCCGTTTTTGATCACTTAAAATGCCGGAAATGTCCGGAAAAGGCCGAAGGTGTACAGAACCCGTTGCTCCGTATGCTCGTTGTAATGGGCGTACCATTTTTCGGGGATTCGAAGCGTGCAGCGAGATCTCACACAACATAATATCGTGCGATACGACCCTTTTTGAAACAATTAAAAAGCCGGAAATGTCCGGAAAAGGCCGAAGGTGTACAGAACCTGATGCTCCGTATGCTCGTTGTAATGGAAGTACCATTCTTCGGGGATTGGCAGCGCGCAACGAGTTCTCTCACATCATAATATCCTGCGATACGACCCATTTTGAAACAATTAAAAAGCCGGAAATGTCCGGAAAAGGCCGAATATGTACAAGACAGGATTCTCCACATGCTCGTTGTAATGGATGTACCATTCTTCGGGGATTGGCAGCGCGCAACGAGTTCTCTCACATCATAATGTCGCGCGATACGACCCATTTTGAAACAATTAAAAAGCCGAAACTGGCCGGAAAAGGCCGAATATGTACAAGACAGGATTCTCGTCATGCTCGTTGTAATGGAAGTACCATTCTTCGGGGATTTGCAGCGCGCAACGAGTTCCCTCACATCATAATATCCTGCTATACGGCCCGTTTTTAATCACATAAAATGCCGGAGATGTCCGGAAAAGGCCGAAGGTGTACAGAACCCGTTGCTCCGTATGCTCGTTGTAATGGAAGGGCCATTTTTGGGGGATTGGAAACGCTCAACGCGTTTTTACACATCATAATATCCTGCTATTCGGCCCATTTTTGATCACTTAAAATGCCGGAAATGTCCGGAAATGGCCGAAGGTGTACAGAACCTGATGCTACGTATACTCGTTGTAAGGGGCGTACCATTCCGCGGGGATTGGCAGCGCGCAACGAGGTCTCACACATCATAGTATCCTGCGATGCGACCCTTTTTGAAACAATTAAAAAGCAAGAAATATCCGGAAAAGGCCGAAGGTGTACAGAACCCGTTGCTCCGTATGCTCGTTGTAATGGGCAAACCATTTTTCGGGGATTGGCTGCGTGCAGCGAGATCTCACACATCATAATATCCTGCGATACGACCCATTTTGAAACAATTAAAAAGACGAAACTGGCCGGAAAAGGCCGAATATGTACAAGACAGGATTCTCCGCATGCTCGTTGTATTGGAAGTACCATTCTTCGGGGATTGGCAGCGCGCACCGAGTTCCCTCACATCATAATATCCTGCTATACGGCCCGTTTTTAATCACATAAAATGCCGGAGATGTCCGGAAAAGGCCGAAGGTGTACAGAACCCGATGCTCCGTTTGCTCGTTGTAATGGAAGTACCATTTTTGGGGGGTTGGCAGCGTGCAGCGAGTTCTCACACATCATAATATCCTGCGATACGACCCATTTTGAAACAACTAAAACGATGAAACTGGCCGGAAAATGCCGAATATGTACATGACAGGATTCTCCGCATGCTTGTTGTATTCGAAGTACCATTCTTCGGGGATTGGCAGCGCGCACCGAGTTCCCTCACATCACAATATCCTGCTATACGGCCCGTTTTTAATCACATAAAATGCCGGAGATGTCCGGAAAAGGCCGAAGGTGTACAGAACCCGATGCTCCGTTTGCTCGTTGTAATGGAAGTACCATTTTTGGGGGGTTGGCAGAGAGCAACTGGCTCTTACACATCATAATAATCTGATATACGGCCCATTTTGAAACAATTAAAAAGCCGGAAATGTCCGGAAAAGGCCGAAGGTGTACTGAACCCGTTGCTCCGTATACTCGTTGTAATGGGCGTACCATTTTTCGGGGATTGGAAGCGTGCAGCGAGATCTCACACATCATAATATCGTGCGATACGACCCATTTTGAAACAATTAAAAAGCCGGAAATGTCCGGAAAATGCCAAAGGTGTACAGAACCCGTTGCTCCGTATGCTCGTTGTAATGGGCGTACCACTTTTCGGGGATTGGCAGCGTGCAGCGAGTTCTCACACCTCATAATATCCTGCGATACGACTCATTTTGAAACTATTAAAAAGCCGAAACTGGCCGGAAAAGGCCGAATATGTACAAGACAGGATTCTCGTCATGCTCGTTGTAATGGAAGTACCATTCTTCGGGGATTGGCAGCGTGCAGCGAGTTCTCACACCTCATAATATCCTGCGATACGACTCATTTTGAAACTATTAAAAAGCCGAAACTGGCCGGAAAAGGCCGAATATGTACAAGACAGGATTCTCGTCATGCTCGTTGTAATGGAAGTACCATTCTTCGGGGATTTGCAGCGTGCAGCGAGTTCTCACACATCATAATATCGTGCGATACGACCCTTTTTGAAACAATTAAAAAGCCGGAAATATCTGGAAAAGGCCGAAGGTTTATAGAACCCGATGCTCCGTATGCTCGTTGTAAGGGAAGGACCATTTTAGGGGGATCGGCAACGCTCAACGCGTTTTTACACATCATAATATACTGGTGTACAGAACCTGATGCTCCGTATGCTCGTTGTAAGGGGCGTACCATTTCTCGGGGATTGGCAGCGCGTAACGTGTTCTCTCACCTCATAATATCCTGATAAACGGCACATTTTGAAACAATTAAAAAGCCGGAAATGTCCGGAAAAGGCCGAAGGTGTACAGAACCCGTTGCTCCGTATGCTCGTTGTAGTGGGCGAACCATTTTTCGGGGATTGGCAGCGTGCAGCGAGCTCTCACACCTCATAATATCCTGCGATACGACTCATTTTGAAACTATTAAAAAGCCGAAACTGGCCGGAAAAGGCCGAATATGTACAAGACAGGATTCTCGTCATGCTCGTTGTAATGGAAGTACCATTCTTCGGGGATTTGCAGCGCGCAACGAGTTCCCTCACATCATAATATCCTGCTATACGGCCCGTTTTTAATCACATAAAATGCCGGCGATGTCCGGAAAAGGCCGAAGGTGTACAGAACCCGATGCTCCGTTTGCTCGTTGTAATGGAAGTACCATTTTTGGGGGGTTGGCAGAGAGCAACGAGTTCTCTCACATCATAATATCCTGCGATACGACCCGTTTTTAATCACATAAAATGCCGGAAATGTTCGGAAAAGGCCGAAGGTGTACAGAACCTGATGCTACGTATACTCGTTGTAAGGGGCGTTCCATTTCTCGGGGATTGGCTGCGCGTAACGAGTTCTCTCACATCATAATATCCTGCGATACGACCCATTTTGAAACTATTAAAAAGCCGAAACTGGCCGGAAATGGCCGAATATGTACAAGACAGGATTCTCCGCATGCTCGTTGTAATGGAAGTACCATTCTTCGGGGATTTGCAGCGCGCAACGAGTTCCCTCACATCATATTATCCTGCTATACGGCCCGTTTTTAATCACATAAAATGCCGGAGATGTCCGGAAAAGGCCGAAGGTGTACAGAACCCGTTGCTCCGTATGCTCGTTGTAATGGGCGTACCATTTTTCGGGGATGGGCAGCGTGCAGCGCGTTCTCACACATCATAATATCCTGCGATACGACCCATTTTGAAACAATTAAATAGCCGGAAATATCCGGAAAAGGCCGAAGGAGTACAGAACCCGATGCTCCGTATGCTCGTTGTAAGGGAAGGACCATTTTTGGGGGATCGGCAACGCTCAACGCGTTTTTACACATCATAATATCCTGCTATTCGGCCCGTTTTTGATCACTTAAAATGCCGGAAATGTCCGGAAAAGGCCGAAGGTGTACAGAACCTGATGCTCCGTATGCTCGTTTTAAGGGGCGTACCATTTCTCGGTGATTGGCAGCGCGTAACGTGTTCTCTCACATCATAATATCCTGATAAACGGCACATTTTGAAACAATTAAAAAGCCGGAAATGTCCGGAAAAGGCCGAAGGTGTACAGAACCCGTTGCTCCGTATGCTCGTTGTAGTGGGCGTACCATTTTTCGGGGATTGGCAGCGTGCAGCGAGTTCTCACACCTCATAATATCCTGCGATACGACTCATTTTGAAACTATTAAAATGCCGAAACTGGCCGGAAAAGGCCGAATATGTACAAGAAAGGATTCTCGTCATGCTCGTTGTAATGGAAGTACCATTCTTCGGGGATTTGCAGCGCGCAACGAGTTCCCTCACATCATAATATCCTGCTATACGGCCCGTTTTTAATCACATAAAATGCCGGAGATGTCCGGAAAAGGCCGAAGGCGTACAGAACCCAATGCTCCGTTTGCTCGTTGTAATGGAAGTACCATTTTTGAGGGGTTGGCAGAGAGCAACTGGTTCTTACATATCATAATATCCTGATATACGGCCCATTTTGAAACAATTAAAAGCCGGAGATGTCCGGAAAAGGCCGAAGGTGTACAGAACCTGATGCTCCGTATGCTCGTTGTAAGGGAAGGACCATTTTTGGGGGATCGGCAACGCTCAACGCGTTTTTACACATCATAATATCCTGCTATTCGGCCCGTTTTTGATCACTTAAAATGCCGGAAATGTCCGGAAAAGGCCGAAGGTGTACAGAACCTGATGCTCCGTATGCTCGTTTTAAGGGGCGTACCATTTCTCGGTGATTGGCAGCGCGTAACGTGTTCTCTCACATCATAATATCCTGATAAACGGCACATTTTGAAACAATTAAAAAGGCGGAAATGTCCGGAAAAGGCCGAACGTGTACAGAACCCGTTGCTCCGTATGCTCGTTGTAGTGGGCGTACCATTTTTCGGGGATTGGCAGCGTGCAGCGAGTTCTCACACCTCATAATATCCTGCGATACGACTCATTTTGAAACTATCAAAAAGCCGAAACTGGCCGGAAAAGGCCGAATATGTACAAGACAGGATTCTCGTCATGCTCGTTGTAATGGAAGTACCATTCTTCGGGGATTTGCAGCGCGCAACGAGTTCCCTCACATCATAATATCCTGCTATACGGCCCGTTTTTAATCACATAAAATGCCGGAGATGTCCGGAAAAGGCCGAAGGTGTACAGAACCCAATGCTCCGTTTGCTCGTTGTAATGGAAGTACCATTTTTGAGGGTTTGGCAGAGAGCAACTGGTTCTTACATATCATAATATCCTGATATACGGCCCATTTTGAAACAATTAAAAAGCCGGAGATGTCCGGAAAAGGCCGAAGGTGTACAGAACCTGATGCTCTGTATGCTCGTTGTAATGGAAGTACCATTCTTCGGGGATTGGCAGCGCGCAACGAGTTCTCTCACATCATAATACCCTGCGATACGACCCATTTTGAAACAATTAAAAAGCCGGAAATGTCCGGAAAATGCCAAAGGTGTACAGAACCCGTTGCTCCGTATGCTCGTTGTAATGGGCGTACCATTTTTCGGGGATTGGCAGCGTGCAGCGAGTTCTCACACCTCATAATATACTGCGATACGACCCATTTTGAAACTATTAAAAAGCCGATACTGGCCGGAAAAGGCCGAATATGTACAAGACAGGATTCTCCGCATGCTCGTTGTAATGGATGCACCATTCTTCGGGGATTGGCAGCGCGCAACGAGTTCTCTCACATCATAATATCCTGCGATACGACCCATTTTGAAACAATTAAAAAGCCGGAAATATCCGGAAAATGCCAAAGGTGTACAGAACCCGTTGCTCCGTATGCTCGTTGTAATGGAAGGACCATATTTGGGGGGTTGGCAGCGTGCAGCGAGTTCTCACACATCATAATATCCTGCGATACGACCCGTTTTTAATCACATAAAATGCCGGAAATGTCCGGAAAAGGCCGAAGGTGTACAGAACCCGATGCTCCGTTTGCTCGTTGTAATGGAAGTACCATTTTTGGGGGGTTGGCAGAGAGCAACTGGCTCTTACACATCATAATAATCTGATATACGGCCCATTTTGAAACAATTAAAAAGCCGGAAATGTCCGGAAAAGGCCGAAGGTGTACAGAACCCGCTGCTCCGTATGCTCGTTGTAATGGGCGTACCATATTTCGGAGATTGGAAGCGTGCAGCGAGATCTCACACATCATAATATCGTGCGATACGACCCTTTTTGAAACAATTAAAAAGCCGGAAGTATCCGGAAAAGGCCGAAGGTGTACAGAACCCGATGCACCGTATGCTCGTTGTCAGGGAAGGACCATTTTTGGGGGATCGGCAACGCTCAACGCGTTTTTACACATCATAATATCCTGCTATTCGGCCCGTTTTTGATCACTTAAAATGCCGGAAATGTCCGGAAAAGGCCGAAGGTGTACAGAACCTGATGCTCCGTATGCTCGTTGTAAGGGGCGTACAATTTCTCGGGGATTGGCAGCGCATAACGTGTTCTCTCACATCATAATATCCTGATAAACGGCACATTTTGAAACAATTAAAAAGCCGGAAATGTCCGGAAAAGGCCGAATGTGTACAGAACCCGTTGCCCCGTATGCTCGTTGTAGTGGGCGTACCATTTTTCGGGGATTGGCAGCGTGCAGCGAGTTCTCACACCTCATAATATCCTGCGATACGACTCATTTTGAAACTATTAAAAAGCCGAAACTGGCCGGAAAAGGCCGAATATGTACAAGACAGGCTTCTCGTCATGCTCGTTGTAATGGAAGTACCATTCTTCGGGGACTTGCAGCGCGCAACGAGTTCCCTCACATCATAATATCCTGCTATACGGCCCGTTTTTAATCACATAAAATGCCGGAGATGTCCGGAAAAGGCCGAAGGTGTACGGAACCCGTTGCTCCGTATGCTCGTTGTAATGGGCGTACCATTTTGCGGGGATTGGCAGCGTGCAGCGAGATCTCACACATCATAATATCCTGCGATACGACCCTTTTTGAAACAATTAAAAAGCCTGAAATATCCGGAAAAGGCCGAAGGTGTACAGAACCCGTTGCTCCGTATGCTCGTTGTAATGGAAGGGCCATTTTTGGGGGATTGGCAACGCTCAACGCGTTTTTACACATCATAATATCCTGCTATTCGGCCCATTTTTGATCACTTAAAATGCCGGAAATGTCCGGAAAAGGCCGAAGGTGTACAGAACCTGATGCTCCGTATGCTCGTTGTAACAGGCGTACCATTTCTCGGGGATTGGCAGCGCGTAACGAGTTCTCTCACAACATAATATCCTGCGATACGACCCATTTTGAAACAATTAAAAAGCCGGAAATGTCCGGAAAATGCCAAAGGTGTACAGAACCCGTTGCTCCGTATGCTCGTTGTAATGGGCGTACCATTTTTCGGGGATTGGCAGCGTGCAGCGAGTTCTCACACCTCATAATATCCTGCGATACGACCCATTTTGAAACTATTAAAAAGCCGAAACTGGCCGGAAAAGGCCGAATATGTACAAGACAGGATTCTCCGCATGCTCGTTGTAATGGATGTACCATTCTTCGGGGATTGGCAGCGCGCAACGAGTTCTCTCACATCATAATATCCCGCGATACGACCCATTTTGAAACAATTAAAAAGCCGGAAATGTCCGGAAAATGCCGAAGGTGTACAGAACCCGTTGCTCCGTATGCTCGTTGTAATGGAAGGACCATTTTTGGGGGATTGGCAGCGTGCAGCGAGTTCTCACACATCATAGTACCCTGCGATACGACCCGTTTTTAATCACATAAAATGCCGGAAATGTCCGGAAAAGGCCGAAGGTGTACAGAACCTGATGCTACGTATACTCGTTGTAAGGGGCGTACCATTTCTCGGGGATTGGCAGCGCGCAACGAGGTCTCACACATCATAATATCCTGCGATACGACCCTTTTTGAAACAATTAAAAAGCCGGAAATATCCGGAAAAGGCCGAAGGTGTACAGAACCCGTTGCTCCGTATGCTCGTTGTAATGGGAGTACCATTTTTCGGGGATTGGCAGCGTGCAGCGAGATCTCACACATCATAATATCCTGCGATACGACCCTATTTGAAACAATTAAAAAGCCGGAAATATCCGGAAAAGGCTGAAGGTGTGCAGAACCCGTTGCTCCGTATGCTCGTTGTAATGGGCGTACCATTTTTCGGGGATTGGCAGCGTGCAGCGAGTTCTCACACCTCATAATATCCTGCGATACGACTCATTTTGAAACTATTAAAAAGCCGATACTGGCCGGAAAAGGCCGAATATGTACAAGACAGGATTCTCCGCATGCTCGTTGTAATGGAAGTACCATTCTTCGGGGATTGGCTGCGCGCAACGAGTTCTCTCACATCATAATATCCTGCGATACGACCCATTTTGAAACAATTAAAAAGCCGAAACTGGCCGGAAAAGGCCGAATATGTACAAGACAGGATTCTCCGGATGCTGGTTGTATTGGAAGTTCTATTCTTCGGGGATTGGCAGCGCGCACCGTGTTCTCTCACATCATAATATCCTGCTATTCGGCCCGTTTTTGATCACTTAAAATGCCGGAAATGTCCGGAAAAGGCCGAAGGTGTACAGAACCTGATGCTCCGTATGCTCGTTGTAAGGGCCGTACCATTTCTCGGGGATTGGCAGCGCGTAACGTGTTCTCTCACATCATAATATCCTGCGATACGACCCATTTTGAAACAATTAAAAAGACGAAACTGGCCGGAAAAGGCCGAATATGTACAAGACAGGATTCTCCGCATGCTCGTTGTAATGAAAGTACCATTCTTCGGGGATTGGCAGCGCGCAACGAGTTCTCTCACATCATAATATCCTGATATACGGCACATTTTGAAACAATTAAAAGGCCGGAAATGTCCGGAAAAGGCCGAAGGTGTACAGAACCCGTTGCTCCCTTTGCTTGTTGTAATGGGCGTACCATTTTTCGGGGATTTCCAGCGTGCAGCCAGTTTTCACACCTCATAATATCCTGCGATACGACCCATTTTGAAACTATTAAAAAGCCGAAACTGGCCGGAAAAGGCCGAATATGTACAAGACAGGATTCTCCGCATGCTCGTTGTAATGGGATTGGCAGCGCGCAACGAGTTCTCTCACATCATAATATCCTGCGATACGACCCATTTTGAAACAATTAAATAGCCGGAAATGTCCGGAAAATGCCGAACGTGTACATAACCCGTGGCTCCGTATGCTCGTTGTAATGGAAGGACCATTTTTCGGGGATTGGCAGCGTGCAGCTAGTTCTCACACATCATAATATCCTGCGATACGACCCGTTTTTAATCACATAAAATGCCGGAAATGTCCGGAAAAGGCCGAAGGTGTACAAAACCCGTTGCTCCGTATGCTCGTTGTAATGGAAGGACCATTTTTCGGGGATTGGCAGCGTGCAGCTAGTTCTCACACATCATAATATCCTGCGATACGACCCGTTTTTAATCACATAAAATGCCGGAAATGTCCGGAAAAGGCCGAAGGTGTACAGAACCTGATGCTACGTATACTCGTTGTAAGGGGCGTACCATTTCTCGGGGATTGGCAGCGCGCAACGAGATCTCACACATCATAATATCCTGCGATACGACCCTTTTTGAAACAATTAAAAAGCCGGAAATATCCGGAAAAGGCCGAAGGTGTACAGAACCCGTTGCTCCGTATGCTCGTTGTAATGGGCGTACCATTTTTCGGGGATTGGCAGCGTGCAGCGAGATCTCACACATCATAATATCCTGCGATACGACCCTTTTTGAAACAATTAAAAAGCCGAAACTGGCCGGAAAAGGCCGAATATGTACAAGACAGGATTCTCCGGATGCTGGTTGTATTGGAAGTACCATTCTTCGGGGATTGGCAGCGCGCACCGTGTTCTCTCACATCATAATATCCTGCTATTCGGCCCGTTTTTGATCACTTAAAATGCCGGAAATGTCCGGAAAAGGACGAAGGTGTACAGAACCTGATGCTCCGTATGCTCGTTGTGAGGGCCGTACCATTTCTTGGGGATTGGCAGCGCGTAACGTGTTCTCTCACATCATAATATCCTGATAAACGGCACATTTTGAAACAATTAAAAAGCCGGAAATGTCCGGAAAAGGCCGAAGGTGTACACAACTCGTTGCTCCGTATGCACGTTGTAGTGGGCGTACCATTTTTCGGGGATTGGCAGCGTGCAGCGAGTTCTCACACCTCATAATATCCTGCGATACGACTCATTTTGAAACTATTAAAAAGCCGAAACTGGCCGGAAAAGGCCGAATATGTACAAGACAGGATTCTCCGGATGCTGGTTGTATTGGAAGTACCATTCTTCGGGGATTGGCAGCGCGCACCGTGTTCTCTCACATCATAATATCCTGCTATTCGGCCCGTTTTTGATCACTTAAAATGCCGGAAATGTCCGGAAAAGGACGAAGGTGTACAGAACCTGATGCTCCGTATGCTCGTTGTGAGGGCCGTACCATTTCTTGGGGATTGGCAGCGCGTAACGTGTTCTCTCACATCATAATATCCTGATAAACGGCACATTTTGAAACAATTAAAAAGCCGGAAATGTCCGGAAAAGGCCGAAGGTGTACACAACTCGTTGCTCCGTATGCACGTTGTAGTGGGCGTACCATTTTTCGGGGATTGGCAGCGTGCAGCGAGTTCTCACACCTCATAATATCCTGCGATACGACTCATTTTGAAACTATTAAAAAGCCGAAACTGGCCGGAAAAGGCCGAATATGTACAAGACAGGATTCTCTGCATGCTCGTTGTAATGGGCGTACCATTTTTCGGGGATTGGCTGCGCGCAACGAGTTCTCACACATCATAATATCCTGCGATACGACCCATTTTGAAACAATTAAAAAGACGAAACTGGCCGGAAAAGGCCGAATATGTACAAGACAGGATTCTCCGCATGCTCGTTGTATTGGAAGTACCATTCTTCGGGGAATGGCAGCGCGCACCGAGTTCTCTCACACCATAATATCCTGCGATACGACCAGTTATTATCACATAAAATGCCGGAGATGTCCGGAAAAGGCCGAAGGTGTACAGAACCCAATGCTCCGTTTGCTCGTTGTAATGGAAGTACCATTTTTGGGGGGTTGGCAGAGAGCAACTGGTTCTTACACATCATAATATCCTGATATACGGCCCGTTTTTGATCACTTAAAATGCCGGAAATGTCCGGAAAAGGCCGAAGGTGTACAGAAGCTGATGCTCCGTATGCTCGTTGTAAGGGGCGTACCATTTCTCGGGGATTGGCAGCGCGTAACGAGTTCTCTCACATCATAATATCCTGAAATACGGCCCATTTTGAAACAATTAAAAAGCCGGAAATGTTCGGAAAAGGCCGAAGGAGTATAGAACCTGATGCTCCGTATGCTCGTTGTAAGGGGCGTACCATTTCTCGGGGATTGGCAGCGCGTAACGAATACTCTCACATCATAATATCCTGATATACGGCCCATTTTGAAACTATTAAAAAGCCGGAAATGTCCAGAAAAGGCCGAAGGTGTACAGAACCCGTTGCTCCGTATGCTCGTTGTAATGGGCGTACCATTTTTCGGGGATTGGAAGCGTGCAGCGAGATCTCACACATCATAATATCGTGCGATACGACCCTTTTTGAAACAATTAAAAAGCCGGAAATGTCCGGAAAAGGCCGAAGGTGTACAGAACCCAATGCTCCGTTTGCTCGTTGTAATGGAAGTACCATTTTTGGGGGGTTGGCAGAGAGCAATTGGTTCTTACACATCATAATATCCTGATATACGGCCCATTTTGAAACAATTAAAAAGCCTGAAATGTCCGGAAAAGGCCGAAGGTGTACAGAACCCGTTGCTCCGTATGCTCGTTGTAATGGGCGTACCATTTTTCGGGGATTGGCAGCGTGCAGCGAGATCTCACACATCATAATATCCTACGATACGACCCTTTTTGAAACAATTATAAAGCCGGAAAAATCCGGAAAAGGCCGAAGGTGTACAAAACCCGTTGCTCCGTATGCTCGTTGTAATGGAAGGACCATTTTTGGGGGATTGGCAACGCTCAACGCGTTTTTACACATCATAATATCCTGCTATTCGGCCCATTTTGAAACAATTAAAAAGCCGGAAATGTCCGGAAAAGGCCGAAGGTGTACAGAACCCGTTGCTCCGTATGCTCGTTGTAATGGGCGTACTATTTTTCG
This sequence comes from Bombus muscorum, assembly GCA_963971185.1. Taxonomy (NCBI): domain Eukaryota; kingdom Metazoa; phylum Arthropoda; class Insecta; order Hymenoptera; family Apidae; genus Bombus; species Bombus muscorum. The sequence continues at coordinate 5,014,228 of OZ020130.1, forward strand.
GGGATTGGCAGCGTGCAGCGAGTTCTCACACCTCATAATATCCTGCGATACGACTCATTTTGAAACTATTAAAAAGCCGAAACTGGCCGGAAAAGGCCGAATATGTACAAGACAGGATTCTCGTCATGCTCGTTGTAATGGAAGTACCATTCTTCGGGGATTTGCAGCGCGCAACGAGTTCCCTCACATCATAATATCCTGCTATACGGCCCGTTTTTAATTACATAAAATGCCGGAGATGTCCGGAAAAGGCCGAAGGTGTACAGAAACCAATGCTCCGTTTGCTCGTTGTAATGGTAGTACCATTTTTGGGGGGTTGGCAGAGAGCAACAGGTTCTTACACATCATAATATCCTGATATACGGCCCATTTTGAAACAATTAAAAAGCCGGAAATGTCCGGAAAAGGCCGAAGGTGTACAGAACCCGTTGCTCCGAATGCTCGTTGTAATGGGCGTACCATTTTTCGGGGATTGGCAGCGTGCAGCGAAATCTCACACATCATAATATCCTGCGATATGACCCTTTTTGAAACAATTAAAAAGCCGGAAATATCCGGAAAAGGCCGAAGGTGTACAGAACCCGTTGCTCCGTATGCTCGTTGTAATGGAAGGACCATTTTTGGAGGATTGGCAACGCTCAACGCGTTTTTACACATCATAATATCCTGCTATTCGGCCCATTTTTGATCACTTAAAATGCCGGAAATGTCCGGAAAAGGCCGAAGGTGTACAGGACCTGATGCTCCGTATGCTCGTTGTAAGGGGCGTACCATTTCTCGGGGATTGGCAGCGCGTAAAGAGTTCTCTCACATCATAATATCCTGAAATACGGCCCATTTTGAAACAATTAAAAAGCCGGAAATGTCCGGAAAAGGCCGAAGGTGTACAGAACCTGATGCTCCGTATGCTCGTTGTAATGGAAGTACCATTCTTCGGGGATTGGCAGCGCGCAACGAGTTCTCTCACATCATAATATCCTGCGATACGACCCATTTTGAAACAATTAAAAAGCCGGAAATGTCCGGAAAATGCCAAAGGTGTACAGAACCCGTTGCTCCGTATGCTCGTTGTAATGGGCGTACCATTTTTCGGGGATTGGCAGCGTGCAGCGAGTTCTCACACCTCATAATATCCTGCGATACGACCCATTTTGAAACTATTAAAAAGCCGAAACTGGCCGGAAAAGGCCGAATATGTACAAGACAGGATTCTCCGCATTCTCGTTGTAATGGATGTACCATTCTTCGGGGATTGGCAGCGCGCAACGAGTTCTCTCACATCATAATATCCCGCGATACGACCCATTTTGAAACAATTAAAAAGCCGGAAATGTCCGGAAAATGCCGAAGGTGTACAGAACCCGTTCCTCCGTATGCTCGTTGTAATGGAAGGACCATATTTGGGGGATTGGCAGCGTGCAGCGAGTTCTCACACATCATAATATCCTGCGATACGACCCGTTTTTAATCACATAAAATGCCGGAAATGTCCGGAAAAGGCCGAAGGTGTACAGAACCCGATGCTCCGTTTGCTCGTTGTAATGGAAGTACCATTTTTGGGGGGTTGGCAGAGAGCAACTGGCTCTTACACATCATAATAATCTGATATACGGCCCATTTTGAAACAATTAAAAAGCCGGAAATGTCCGGAAAAGGCCGAAGGTGTACAGAACCCGTTGCTCCGTATGCTCGTTGTAATGGGCGTACCATTTCTCGGGGATTGGCAGCGCGTAACGAGTTCTCTCACATCATAATATCATGAAATACGGCCCATTTTGAAACAACTAAATAGCCGGAAATGTCCGGAAAAGGCCGAAGGTGTACAGAACCTGATGCTACGTATACTCGTTGTAAGGGGCGTACCATTTCTCGGGGATTGGCAGCGCGCAACGAGGTCTCACACATCATAATATCCTGCGATACGACCCATTTTGAAACTATCAAAAAGCCGAAACTGGCCGGAAAAGGCCGAATATGTACAAGACAGGATTCTCCGCATGCTCGTTGTAATGGATGTACCATTCTTCGGGGATTGGCAGCGCGCAACGAGTTCTCTCACATCATAATATCCTGCGATACGACCCATTTTGAAACAATTAAATAGCCGGAAATGTCCGGAAAATGCCGAACGTGTACATAACCCGTTGCTCCGTATGCTCGTTGTAATGGGCGTACCATTTTTCGGGGATTGGCAGCGTGCAGCGAGATCTCACACATCATAATATCCTGCGATACGACCCGTTTTTAATCACATAAAATGCCGGAAATGTCCGGAAAAGGCCGAAGGTGTACAGAACCCGTTGCTCCGTATGCTCGTTGTAATGGAAGGACCATTTTTCGGTTATTGGCAGCGTGCAGCTAGTTCTCACACATCATAATATCCTGCGATACGACCCGTTTTTAATCACATAAAATGCCGGAAATGTCCGGAAAAGGCCGAAGGTGTACAGAACCTGATGCTACGTATACTCGTTGTAAGGGGCGTACCATTTCTCGGGGATTGGCAGCGCGCAACGAGATCTCACACATCATAATATCCTGCGATACGACCCTTTTTGAAACAATTAAAAAGCCGGAAATATCCGGAAAAGGCCGAATGTGTACAGAACCCGTTGCTCCGTATGCTCGTTGTAATGGGCGTACCATTTTTCGGGGATTGGCAGCGTGCAGCGAGTTCTCACACCTCATAATATCCTGCGATACGACCCATTTTGAAACTATTAAAAAGCCGAAACTGGCCGGAAAAGGCCGAATATGTACAAGACAGGATTCTCCGCATTCTCGTTGTAATGGATGTACCATTCTTTGGGGATTGGCAGCGCGCAACGAGTTCTCTCACATCATAATATCCCGCGATACGACCCATTTTGAAACAATTAAAAAGCCGGAAATGTCCGGAAAATGCCGAAGGTGTACAGAACCCGTTCCTCCGTATGCTCGTTGTAATGGAAGGACCATATTTGGGGGATTGGCAGCGTGCAGCGAGTTCTCACACATCATAATATCCTGCGATACGACCCGTTTTTAATCACATAAAATGCCGGAAATATCCGGAAAAGGCCGAAGGTGTACAGAACCCGTTGCTCCGTATGCTCGTTGTAATGGAAGGACCATTTTTGGAGGATTGGCAACGCTCAACGCGTTTTTACACATCATAATATCCTGCTATTCGGCCCATTTTTGATCACTTAAAATGCCGGAAATGTCCGGAAAAGGCCGAAGGTGTACAGAACCTGATGCTCCGTATGCTCGTTGTAAGGGGCGTACCATTTCTCGGGGATTGGCAGCGCGTAAAGAGTTCTCTCACATCATAATATCCTGAAATACGGCCCATTTTGAAACAATTAAAAAGCCGGAAATGTCCGGAAAAGGCCGAAGGTGTACAGAACCTGATGCTCCGTATGCTCGTTGTAATGGAAGTACCATTCTTAGGGGATTGGCAGCGCGCAACGAGTTCTCTCACATCATAATATCCTGCGATACGACCCATTTTGAAACAATTAAAAAGCCGGAAATGTCCGGAAAATGCCAAAGGTGTACAGAACCCGTTGCTCCGTATGCTCGTTGTAATGGGCGTACCATTTTTCGGGGATTGGCAGCGTGCAGCGAGTTCTCACACCTCATAATATCCTGCGATACGACCCATTTTGAAACTATTAAAAAGCCGAAACTGGCCGGAAAAGGCCGAATATGTACAAGACAGGATTCTCCGCATTCTCGTTGTAATGGATGTACCATTCTTCGGGGATTGGCAGCGCGCAACGAGTTCTCTCACATCATAATATCCCGCGATACGACCCATTTTGAAACAATTAAAAAGCCGGAAATGTCCGGAAAATGCCGAAGGTGTACAGAACCCGTTCCTCCGTATGCTCGTTGTAATGGAAGGACCATATTTGGGGGATTGGCAGCGTGCAGCGAGTTCTCACACATCATAATATCCTGCGATACGACCCGTTTTTAATCACATAAAATGCCGGAAATGTCCGGAAAAGGCCGAAGGTGTACAGAACCCGATGCTCCGTTTGCTCGTTGTAATGGAAGTACCATTTTTGGGGGGTTGGCAGAGAGCAACTGGCTCTTACACATCATAATAATCTGATATACGGCCCATTTTGAAACAATTAAAAAGCCGGAAATGTCCGGAAAAGGCCGAAGGTGTACAGAACCCGTTGCTCCGTATGCTCGTTGTAATGGGCGTACCATTTCTCGGGGATTGGCAGCGCGTAACGAGTTCTCTCACATCATAATATCCTGAAATACGGCCCATTTTGAAACAACTAAATAGCCGGAAATGACCGGAAAAGGCCGAAGGTGTACAGAACCTGATGCTACGTATACTCGTTGTATGGGGCGTACCATTTCTCGGGGATTGGCAGCGCGCAACGAGGTCTCACACGTCATAATATCCTGCGATACGACCCATTTTGAAACTATTAAAAAGCCGAAACTGGCCGGAAAAGGCCGAATATGTACAAGACAGGATTCTCCGCATGCTCGTTGTAATGGATGTACCATTCTTCGGGGATTGGCAGCGCGCAACGAGTTCTCTCACATCATAATATCCTGCGATACGACCCATTTTGAAACAATTAAATAGCCGGAAATGTCCGGAAAATGCCGAACGTGTACATAACCCGTTGCTCCGTATGCTCGTTGTAATGGGCGTACCATTTTTCGGGGATTGGCAGCGTGCAGCGAGATCTCACACATCATAATATCCTGCGATACGACCCGTTTTTAATCACATAAAATGCCGGAAATGTCCGGAAAAGGCCGAAGGTGTACAGAACCCGTTGCTCCGTATGCTCGTTGTAATTTAAGGACCATTTTTCGGTTATTGGCAGCGTGCAGCTAGTTCTCACACATCATAATATCCTGCGATACGACCCGTTTTTAATCACATAAAATGCCGGAAATGTCCGGAAAAGGCCGAAGGTGTACAGAACCTGATGCTACGTATACTCGTTGTAAGGGGCGTACCATTTCTCGGGGATTGGCAGCGCGCAACGAGATCTCACACATCATAATATCCTGCGATACGACCCTTTTTGAAACAATTAAAAAGCCGGAAATATCCGGAAAAGGCCGAAGGTGTACAGAACCCGTTGCTCCGTATGCTCGTTGTAATGGGCGTACCATTTTTCGGGGATTGGCAGCGTGCAGCGAGTTCTCACACTTCATAATATCCTGCGATACGACCCATTTTGAAACTATTAAAAAGCCGAAACAGGCCGGAAAAGGCCGAATATGTACAAGACAGGATTCTCCGCATGCTCGTTGTAATGGATGTACCATTCTTCGGGGATTGGCAGCGCGCAACGAGTACTCTCACAACATAATATCCTGCGATACGACCCATTTTGAAACAATTAAATAGCCGGAAATGTCCGGAAAATGCCGAACGTGTACAGAACCCGTTGCTCCGTATGCTCGTTGTAATGTAAGGACCATTTTTGGGGGATTGGCAGCGTGCAGCGAGTTCTCACACATCATAATATCCTGCGATAGGACCCGATTTTAATCACATAAAATGCCGGAGATGTCCGGAAAAGGCCGAAGGTGTACAGAACCCAATGCTCCGTTTGCTCGTTGTAATAGAAGTACCATTTTTGGGGTATGGCAGAGATCAACTGGTTCTTACACATCATAATATCCTGATATACGGCCCGTTTTTGATCACTTAAAATGCCGGAAATGTCCGGAAAAGGCCGAAGGTGTACAGAACCTGATGCTCCGTATGCTCGTTGTAAGGGGCGTACCATTTCTCGGGGATTGGCAGCGCGTAACGAATTCTCTCACATCATAATATCCTGATATACGGCCCATTTTGAAACAATTAAAAAGCCGGAAATGTCCAGAAAATGCCGAAGGTGTACAGAACCCGTTGCTCCGTATGCTCGTTGTAATGGGCGTACCATTTTTCGGGGATTGGAAGCGTGCAGCGAGATCTCACACATCATAATATCGTGCGATGCGACCCTTTTTGAAACAATTAAAAAGCCGGAAATATCCGGAAAAGGCCGAAGGTGTACAGAACCCGATGCTCCGTATGCTCGTTGTAAGGGAAGGACCATTTTTGGGGGATCGGCAACGCCCAACGCGTTTTTACGCATCATAATATCCTGCTATTCGGCCCGTTTTTGATCACTTAAAATGCCGGAAATGTCCGGAAGAGGCCGAAGGTGTACAGAACCTGATGCTCCGTATGCTCGTTGTAAGGGGCGTACCATTTCTCGGGGATTGGCAGCGCGTAACATGTTCTCTCACATCATAATATCCTGATAAACGGCACATTTTGAAACAATTAAAAAGCCGGAAATGTCCGGAAAAGGCCGAAGGTGTACAGAACCCAATGCTCCGTATGCTCGTTGTAATGGGCGTACCATTTTTCGGGGATTGGAAGCGTGCAGCGAGATCTCACACATCATATTATCGTGCGATGCGACCCTTTTTGAAACAATAAAAAAGCCGGAAATATCCGGAAAAGGCCGAAGGTGTACAGAACCCGATGCTCCGTATGCTCGTTGTAAGGGAAGGACCATTTTTGGGGGATCGGCAACGCTCAACGCGTTTTTACACATCATAATATCCTGCTATTCGGCCCGTTTTTGATCACTTAAAATGCCGGAAATGTCCGGAAGAGGCCGAAGGTGTACAGAACCTGATGCTCCGTATGCTCGTTGTAAGGGGCGTACCATTTCTCGGGGATTGGCAGCGCGTAACATGTTCTCTCACATCATAATATCCTGATAAACGGCACATTTTGAAACAATTAAAAAGCCGGAATTGTCCGGAAAAGGCCGAAGGTGTACAGAACCCGTTGCTCCGTATGCTCGTTGTAATGGAAGTACCATTTTTGGGGGGTTGGCAGAGAGCAACTGGTTCTTACACATCATAATATCCTGATATACGGCCCATTTTGAAACAATTAAAAAGCCGGAAATGTCCGGAAAAGGCCGAAGGTGTACAGAACCCGTTGCTCCGTATGCTCGTTGTAATGGGCGTACCATTTTTCGGGGATTGGCAGCGTGCACCGAGATCTCACACATCATAATATCCTGCGATACGATCCTTTTTGAAACAATTATAAAGCCGGAAAAATCCGGAAAAGGCCGAAGGTGTACAAAACCCGTTGCTCCGTATGCTCGTTGTAATGGAAGGACCATTTTTGGGGGATTGGCAACGCTCAACGCGTTTTTACACATCATAATATCCTGCTATTCGGCCCATTTTTGATCACTTAAAATGCCGGAAATGTCCGGAAAAGGCCGAAGGTGTACAGAACCTGATGCTCCGTATGCTCGTTGTAATGGAAGTACCATTCTTCGGGGATTGGCACCATGCAACGAGTTCTCTCACATCATAATATCCTGCGATACGACCCATTTTGAAACAATTAAAAAGCCGGAAATGTCCGGAAAATGCCAAAGGTGTACAGAACCCGTTGCTCCGTATGCTCGTTGTAATGGGCGTACCATTTTTCGGGGATTGGCAGCGTGCAGCGAGTTCTCTCACATCATAATATCCTGCTATACGGCCCGTTTTTAATCACATAAAATGCCGGAGATTTCCGGAAAAGGCCGAAGGTGTACAGAACCTGATGCTCCGTATGCTCGTTGTAATGGAAGTACCATTCTTCGGGGATTGGCACCGCGCAACGAGTTCTCTCACATCATAATATCCCGCGATACGACCCATTTTGAAACAATTAAAAAGCCGGAAATGTCCGGAAAATGCCGAAGGTGTACAGAACCCGTTGCTCCGTATGCTCGTTGTAATGGAAGGACCATTTTTGAGGGATTGGCAGCGTGCAGCGAGTTCTCACGCATCATAATATCCTGCGATACTACAAATTTTGAAACAATTAAAAAGACGAAACTGGCCGGAAAAGGCCGAATATGTACAAGACAGGATTCTCCGCATGCTCGTTTTATTGGAAGTACCATTCTTCGGGGATTGGCAGCGCGCACCGAGTTCCCTCACATCATGATATCCTGCTATACGGCCCGTTTTTAATCACATAAAATGCCGGAGATGTCCGGAAAAGGCCGAAGGTGTACAGAACCCGATGCTCCGTTTGCTCGTTGTAATGGAAGTACCATTTTTGGGGGGTTGGCAGAGAGCAACTGGTTGTTACACATCATAACATCCTGATATACGGCCCATTTTGAAACAATTAAATAGCCGGAAATGTCCGGAAAAGGCCGAAGGTGTACAGAACCCGTTGCTCCGTATGCTCGTTGTAATGGGCGTACCATTTTTCGGGGATTGGAAGCGTGTAGCGAGATCTCACACATCATAATATCGTGCGATACGACCCTTTTGGAAACAATTAAAAAGCCGGAAATATCCGGAAAAGGCCGAAGGTGTACAGAACCCGTTGCTCCGTATGCTCGTTGTAATGGAAGGACCATTTTTGGGGGATTGGCAACGCTCAACGCATTTTTACACATCATAATATCCTGCTATTCGGCCCATTTTTGATCACTTAAAATGCCGGAAATGTCCGGAAAAGGCCGAAGGTGTACAGAACCTGATGCTCCGTATGCTCGTTGTAAGGGGCGTACCATTTCTCGGGGATTGGCAGCGCGTAACAAGTTCTCTCACATCATAATATCCTGAAATACGGCCCATTTTGAAACAACTAAAAAGCCGGAAATGTCCGGAAAAGGCCGAAGGTGTACAGAACCTGATGCTCCGTATGCTCGTTGTAATGGATGTACCATTCTTCGGGGATTGGCAGCGCGCAACGAGTTCTCTCACATCATAATATCCCGCGATACGACCCGTTTTTAATCACATAAAATGCCGGAAATGTCCGGAAAAGGCCGAAGGTGTACAGAACCCGTTGCTCCGTATGCTCGTTGTAATGGAAGGACCATTTTTCGGGGATTGGCAGCGTGCAGCGAGTTCTCACACATCATAATATCCTGCGATACGACCCGTTTTTAATCACATGAAATGCCGGAAATGTCCGGAAAAGGCCGAAGGTGTACAGAACCTGATGCTCCGTATGCTCGTTGTAATGGAAGGACCATTCTTCGGGGATTGGCAGCGCGCAACGAGTTCTCTCACATCATAATATCCTGCGATACGACCCATTTTGAAACAATTAAAAAGCCGGAAATGTCCGGAAAATGCCAAAGGTGTACAGAACCCGTTCCTCCGTATGCTCGTTGTAATGGGCGTACCATTTTTCGGGAATTGGCAGCGTGCAACGAGTTCTCACACCTCACAATATCCTGCGATACGAGCCATTTTGAAACTATTAAAAAGCCGAAACTGGCCGGAAAAGGCCGAATATGTACAAGACAGGATTGTCCGCATGCTCGTTGTAATGGATGTACCATTCTTCGGGGATTGGCAGCGCGCAACGAGTTCTCTCACATCATAATATCCTGCGATACGACCCATTTTGAAACAATTAAAAAGCCGGAAATGTCCGGAAAATGCCAAAGGTGTACAGAACCCGTTGCTCCGTATGCTCGTTGTAATGGGCGTACCATTTTTCGGGGATTGGAAGCGTGCAGCGAGATCTCACACATCATAATATCGTGCGATACGACCCTTTTTGAAACAATTAAAAAGCCAGAAATATCCGGAAAAGGCCGAAGGTGTACAGAACCCGTTGCTCCGTATGCTCGTTGTAATGGAAGGACCATTTTTGGAGGATTGGCAACGCTCAATGCGTTTTTACACATCATAATATCCTGCTATTCGGCCCATTTTTGATCACTTAAAATGCCGGAAATGTCCGGAAAATGCCAAAGGTGTACAGAACCCGTTCCTCCGTATGCTCGTTGTAATGGGCGTACCATTTTTCGGGGATTGGCAGCGTGCAGCGAGTTCTCACACCTCATAATATCCTGCGATACGACCCATTTTGAAACTATTAAAAAGCCGAAACTGGCCAGAAAAGGCCGAATATGTACAAGACAGGATTCTCCGCATGCTCGTTGAAATGGATGTACCATTCTTCGGGGATTGGCAGCGCGCAACGAGTTCTCTCACATCATAATATCCCGCGATACGACCCATTTTAAAACAATTAAAAAGCCGGAAATGTCCGGAAAATGCCGAAGGTGTACAGAACCCGTTGCTCCGTATGCTCGTTGTAATGGAAGGACCATTTTTGGGGGATTGGCAGCGTGCAGCGAGTTCTCACACATCATACTATCCTGCGATACGACAAATTTTGAAACAATTAAAAAGACGAAACTGGCCGGAAAAGGCCGAATATGTACAAGACAGGATACTCCGCATGCTCGTTTTATTGGAAGTACCATTCTTCTGGGATTGGCAGCGCGCACCGAGTTCCCTCACATCATAATATCCTGCTATACGGCCCGTTTTTAATCACATAAAATGCCGGAGATGTCCGGAAAAGGCCGAAGGTGTACAGAACCCGATGCTCCGTTTGCTCGTTGTAATGGAAGTACCATTTTTGGGGGGTTGGCAGAGAGCAACTGGTTCTTACACATCATAATATCCTGATATACGGCCCATTTTGAAACAACAAGACAGGATTCTCCGCATGCTCGTTGTATTGGAAGTACCATTCTTCGGGGATTGGCAGCGCGCACCGAGTTCCCTCACATCATAATATCCTGCTATACGGTCCGTTTTTAATCACATAAAATGCCGGAGATGTCCGGAAAAGGCCGAAGGTGTACAGAACCCGATGCTCCGTTTGCTCGTTGTAATGGAAGTACCATTTTTGGGGGGTTGGCAGAGAGCAACTGGCTCTTACACATCATAATAATCTGATATACGGCCCATTTTGAAACAATTAAAAAGCCGGAAATGTCCGGAAAAGGCCGAAGGTGTACAGAACCCGTTGCTCCGTATGCTCGTTGTAGTGGGCGTACCATTTTTCGGGGATTGGCAGCGTGCAGCGAGTTCTCACACCTCATAATATCCTGCGATACGACTCATTTTGAAACTATTAAAAAGCCGAAACTGGCCGGAAAAGGCCGAATATGTACAAGACAGGATTCTCGTCATGCTCGTTGTAATGAAAGTACCATTCTTCGGGGATTTGCAGCGCGCAACGAGTTCCCTCACATCATAATATCCTGCTATACGGCCCGTTTTTAATCACATAAAATGCCGGAGATGTCCGGAAAAGGCCGAAGGTGTACAGAACCCAATGCTCCGTTTGCTCGTTGTAATGGAAGTACCACTTTTGGGGGGTTGGCAGAGAGCAACTGGTTCTTACACATCATAATATCCTGATATACGGCCCATTTTGAAACAATTAAAAAGCCGGAAATATCCGGAAAAGGCCGAAGGTGTACAGAACCCGTTGCTCCGTATGCTCGTTGTAATGGGCGTACCATTTTTCGGGGATTGGCAGCGTGCAGCGAGATCTCACACATCATAATATCCTGCGATACGACCCTTTTTGAAACAATTAAAAAGCCGGAGATATCCGGAAATGGCCGAAGGTGTACAGAACCCGTTGCTCCGTATGCTCGTTGTAATGGGCGTACCATTTTTCGGGGATTGGAAGCGTGCAGCGAGATCTCACACATCATAATATCGTGCGATACGACCCTTTTTGAAACAATTAAAAAGCCGGAAATATCCGGAAAAGGCCGAAGGTGTACAGAACCCGTTGCTCCGTATGCTCGTTGTAATGGAAGGACCATTTTTGGGGGATTGGCAACGCTCAATGCGTTTTTACACATCATAATATCCTGCTATTCGGCCCATTTTTGATCACTTAAGATGCCGGAAATGTCCGGAAAATGCCAAAGGTGTACAGAACCCGTTCCTCCGTATGCTCGTTGTAATGGGCGTACCATTTTTCGGGGATTGGCAGCGTGCAGCGAGTTCTCACACCTCATAATATCCTGCGATACGACCCATTTTGAAACTACTAAAAAGCCGAAACTGGCCAGAAAAGGCCGAATATGTACAAGACAGGATTCTCCGCATGCTCGTTGAAATGGATGTACCATTCTTCGGGGATTGGCAGCGCGCAACGAGTTCTCTCACATCATAATATCCCGCGATACGACCCATTTTAAAACAATTAAAAAGCCGGAAATGTCCGGAAAATGCCGAAGGTGTACAGAACCCGTTGCTCCGTATGCTCGTTGTAATGGAAGGACCATTTTTGGGGGATTGGCAGCGTGCAGCGAGTTCTCACACATCATACTATCCTGCGATACGACAAATTTTGAAACAATTAACAAGACGAAACTGGCCGGAAAAGGCCGAATATGTACAAGACAGGATACTCCGCATGCTCGTTTTATTGGAAGTACCATTCTTCTGGGATTGGCAGCGCGCACCGAGTTCCCTCACATCATAATATCCTGCTATACGGCTCGTTTTTAATCACATAAAATGCCGGAGATGTCCGGAAAAGGCCGAAGGTGTACAGAACCCGATGCTCCGTTTGCTCGTTGTAATGGAAGTACCATTTTTGGGGGGTTGGCAGAGAGCAACTGGTTCTTACACATCATAATATCCTGATATACGGCCCATTTTGAAACAACAAGACAGGATTCTCCGCATGCTCGTTCTATTGGAAGTACCATTCTTCGGGGATTGGCAGCGCGCACCGAGTTCCCTCACATCATAATATCCCACGATACGACCCATTTTGAAACAATTAAAAAGCCGGAAATCTTCGGAAAATGCCGAAGGTGTACAGAACCCGTTGCTCCGTATGCTCGTTTTAATGGAAGGACCATTTTTGGGGGATTGGCAGGGTGCAGCGAGTTCTCACACATCATAATATCCTGCGATACAACCCATTTTGAAACAACTAAAAAGACGAAACTGGCCGGAAAAGGCCGAATATGTACAAGACAGGATTCTCCGCATGCTCGTTGTATTGGAAGTACCATTCTTCGGGGATTGGCAGCGCGCACCGAGTTCCCTCACATCATAATATCCTGCTATAGGGCCCGTTTTTAATCACATAAAATGCCGGAGATGTCCGGAAAAGGCCGAAGGTGTTCAGAACCCAATGCTCCGTTTGCTCGTTGTAATGGAAGTACCATTTTTGGGGGGTTGGCAGAGAGCAACTGGTTCTTACACATCATAATATCCTGATATACGGCCCATTTTGAAACAATTAAAAAGCCGGAAATATCCGGAAAAGGCCGAAGGTGTACAGAACCCGTTGCTCCGTATGCTCGTTGTAATGGGCGTACCATTTTTCGGGGATTGGCAGCGTGCAGCGAGATCTCACACATCATAATATCCTGCGATACGACCCTTTTTGAAACAATTAAAAAGCCGGAAATATCCGGAAAAGGCCGAAGGTGTACAGAACCCGTTGCTCCGTATGCTCGTTGTAATGGAAGGACCATTTTTGGGGGATTGGCAACGCTCAACGCGTTTTTACACATCATAATATCCTGCTATACTGTCCGTTTTTAATCACATAAAATGCCGGAGATGTCCGGAAAAGGCCGAAGGTGTACAGAACCCGATGCTCCGTTTGCTCGTTATAATGGAAGTACCATTTTTGGGGGGTTGGCAGAGAGCAACTGGTTCTTACACATCGTAATATCCTGATATACGGCCCATTTTAAAACAATTAAAAAGCCGGAAATGTCCGGAAAATGCCGAAGGTGTACAGAACCCGTTGCTCCGTATGCTCGTTGTAATGGAAGGACCATTTTTGGGGGATTGGCAGCGTGCAGCGAGTTCTCACACATCATACTATCCTGCGATACGACAAATTTTGAAACAATTAATAAGACGAAACTGGCCGGAACAGGCCGAATATGTACAAGACAGTATTCTCCGCATGCTCGTTGTAATGGATGTACCATTCTTCGGGGATTGGCAGCGCGCAACGAGTTCTCTCACGTCATAATATCCCGCGATACGACCCATTTTGAAACAATTAAAAAGACGAAACTGGCCGGAAAAGGCCGAATATGTACAGGACAGGATTCTCCGCATGCTTGTTGTATTGGAAGTACCATTCTTCGGGGATTGGCAGCGCGCACCGAGTTCCCTCACATCATAATATCCTGCTATACGGCCCGTTTTTAATCACATAAAATGCCGGCGATGTCCGGAAAAGGCCGAAGGTGTACAGAACCCGATGCTCCGTTTGCTCGTTGTAATGGAAGTACCATTTTTGGGGGGTTGGCAGAGAGCAACGAGTTTTCTCACATCATAATATCCTGCGATACGACCCGTTTTGAAACAATAAAATAGCCGGAAATGTCCGGAAAATGCCGAAGGTTTACAGAACCCGTTGCTCCGTATGCTCGTTGTAATGGAAGGACCATTTTTGGGGGATTGGCAGCGTGCAGCGAGTTCTCACACATCATATTATCCTGCGATACGACCCGTTTTTAATCACATAAAATGCCGGAAATGTTCGGAAAAGGTCGAAGGTGTACAGAACCTGATGCTACGTATACTCGTTGTAATGGAAGGACCATTTTTGGGGGATCGGCAACGCTCAACGCGTTTTTACACATCATAATATACTGGTGTACAGAACCTGATGCTCCGTATGCTCGTTGTAAGGGGCGTACCATTTCTCGGGGATTGGCAGCGCGTAACGTGTTCTCTCACATCATAATATCCTGATAAACGGCACATTTTGAAACAATTAAAAAGCCGGAAATGTCCGGAAAAGGCCGAAGGTGTACAGAACCCGTTGCTCCGTATGCTCGTTGTAATGGGCGTACCATTTTTCGGGGATTGGCAGCGTGCAGCGAGTTCTCACACCTCATAATATCCTGCGATACGACTAATTTTGAAACTATTAAAAAGCCGAAACTGGCCGGAAAAGGCCGAATATGTACAAGACAGGATTCTCGTCATGCTCGTTGTAATGGAAGTACCATTCTTCGGGAATTGGCAGCGTGCAGCGAGTTCTCACACCTCATAATATCCTGCGATACGACTCATTTTGAAACTATTAAAAAGCCGAAACTGGCCGGAAAAGGCCGAATATGTACAAGACAGGATTCTCGTCATGCTCGCTGTAATGGGCGTACCATTCTTCGGGGATTGGCAGCGCGCAACGAGTTCTCTCACATCATAATATCCTGCGATACGACCCATTTTGAAACAATTAAAAAGCCGGAAATGTCCGGAAAATGCCAAAGGAGTACAGAACCCGTTGCTCCGTATGCTCGTTGTAATGGGCGTACCATTTTTCGGGGATTGGCAGCGTGCAGCGAGTTCTCACACCTCATAATATCCTACGATACGACCTATTTTGAAACTATTAAAAAGCCGAAACTGGCCGGAAAAGGCCGAATATGTACAAGACAGGATTTTCCGCATGCTCGTTGTAATGGATGTACCATTCTTCGGGGATTGGCAGCGCGCAACGAGTTCTCTCACATCATAATATCGCGCGATACGACCCATTTTGAAACAATTAAAAAGCCGGAAATGTCCGGAAAATGCCAAAGGTGTACTGAACCCGTTGCTCCGTATGCTCGTTGTAATGGAAGGACCATTTTTGCGGGATTGGCAGCGTGCAGCGAGTTCTCACACCTCATAATATCCTGCGATACGACTCATTTTGAAACTATTAAAAAGCCGAAACTGGCCGGAAAATGCCGAATATGTACAAGACAGGATTCTCGTCATGCTCGTTGTAATGGAAGTACCATTCTTCGGGGATTTGTAGCGCGCAACGAGTTACCTCACATCATAATATCCTGCTATACGGCCAGTTTTTAATCACATAAAATGCCGGAGATGTCCGGAAAAGGCCGAAGGTGTACAGAACCCGATGCCCCGTTTGCTCGTTGTAATGGAAGTACCATTTTTCGGGGATGGGCAGCGTGCAGCGAGTTCTCACACCTCATAATATCCTGCGAAACGACTCATTTTGAAACTATTAAAAAGCCGAAACTTGCCGGAAAAGGCCGAATATGTACAAGACAGGATTCTCCGCATGCTCGTTGTAATGGAAGTACCATTCTTCGGGGATTGGAAGCGTGCAGCGAGATCTCACACATCATAATATCGTGCGATACTACCCTTTTTGAAACAATTAAAAAGCCGGAAATATCCGGAAAAGGCCGAAGGTTTACAGAACCCGATGCTCCGTATGCTCGTTGTAAGGGAAGGACCATTTTTGGGGGATCGGCAACGCTCAACGCGTTCTTACACATCATAATATACTGGTGTACAGAACCTGATGCTCCGTATGCTCGTTGTAAGGGGCGTACCATTTCTCGGGGATTGGCAGCGCGTAACGTGTTCTCTCACATCATAATATCCTGATAAACGGCACATTTTGAAACAATTAAAAAGCCGGAAATGTCCGGAAAAGGCCGAAGGTGTACAGAACCCGTTGCTCCGTATGCTCGTTGTAGTGGGCGTACCATTTTTCGGGGATTGGCAGCGTGCAGCGAGCTCTCACATCATAATATCCTGATAAACGGCACATTTTGAAACAATTAAAAAGCCGGAAATGTCCGGAAAAGGCCGAAGGTGTACAGAACCCGTTGCTCCGTATGCTCGTTGTAGTGGGCGTACCATTTTTCGGGGATTGGCAGCGTGCAGCGAGTTCTCACACCTCATAATATCCTGCGATACGACTCATTTTGAAACTATTAAAAAGCCGAAACTGGCCGGAAAAGGCCGAATATGTACAAGACAGGATTCTCGTCATGCTCGTTGTAATGGAAGTACCATTCTTCGGGGATTTGCAGCGCGCAACGAGTTCCCTCACATCATAATATCCTGCTATACGGCCCGTTTTTAATCACATAAAATGCCGGAGATGTCCGGAAAAGGCCGAAGGTGTACAGAACCCGTTGCTCCGTATGCTCGTTGTAATGGGCGTACCATTTTTCGGGGATTGGCAGCGTGCAGCGAGTTCTCACACCTCATAATATCCTGCGATACGACTAATTTTGAAACTATTAAAAAG
Source organism: Bombus muscorum (assembly GCA_963971185.1). Lineage (NCBI taxonomy): Eukaryota > Metazoa > Arthropoda > Insecta > Hymenoptera > Apidae > Bombus > Bombus muscorum. The sequence continues at coordinate 5,031,113 of OZ020130.1, forward strand.
CCGAAACTGGCCGGAAAAGGCCGAATATGTACAAGACAGGATTCTCGTCATGCTCGTTGTAATGGAAGTACCATTCTTCGGGAATTGGCAGCGTGCAGCGAGTTCTCACACCTCATAATATCCTGCGATACGACTCATTTTGAAACTATTAAAAAGCCGAAACTGGCCGGAAAAGGCCGAATATGTACAAGACAGGATTCTCGTCATGCTCGCTGTAATGGGCGTACCATTCTTCGGGGATTGGCAGCGCGCAACGAGTTCTCTCACATCATAATATCCTGCGATACGACCCATTTTGAAACAATTAAAAAGCCGGAAATGTCCGGAAAATGCCAAAGGAGTACAGAACCCGTTGCTCCGTATGCTCGTTGTAATGGGCGTACCATTTTTCGGGGATTGGCAGCGTGCAGCGAGTTCTCACACCTCATAATATCCTACGATACGACCTATTTTGAAACTATTAAAAAGCCGAAACTGGCCGGAAAAGGCCGAATATGTACAAGACAGGATTTTCCGCATGCTCGTTGTAATGGATGTACCATTCTTCGGGGATTGGCAGCGCGCAACGAGTTCTCTCACATCATAATATCGCGCGATACGACCCATTTTGAAACAATTAAAAAGCCGGAAATGTCCGGAAAATGCCAAAGGTGTACAGAACCCGTTGCTCCGTATGCTCGTTGTAATGGAAGGACCATTTTTGCGGGATTGGCAGCGTGCAGCGAGTTCTCACACCTCATAATATCCTGCGATACGACTCATTTTGAAACTATTAAAAAGCCGAAACTGGCCGGAAAATGCCGAATATGTACAAGACAGGATTCTCGTCATGCTCGTTGTAATGGAAGTACCATTCTTCGGGGATTTGTAGCGCGCAACGAGTTACCTCACATCATAATATCCTGCTATACGGCCAGTTTTTAATCACATAAAATGCCGGAGATGTCCGGAAAAGGCCGAAGGTGTACAGAACCCGATGCCCCGTTTGCTCGTTGTAATGGAAGTACCATTTTTCGGGGATGGGCAGCGTGCAGCGAGTTCTCACACCTCATAATATCCTGCGAAACGACTCATTTTGAAACTATTAAAAAGCCGAAACTTGCCGGAAAAGGCCGAATATGTACAAGACAGGATTCTCCGCATGCTCGTTGTAATGGAAGTACCATTCTTAGGGGATTGGAAGCGTGCAGCGAGATCTCACACATCATAATATCGTGCGATACTACCCTTTTTGAAACAATTAAAAAGCCGGAAATATCCGGAAAAGGCCGAAGGTTTACAGAACCCGATGCTCCGTATGCTCGTTGTAAGGGAAGGACCATTTTTGGGGGATCGGCAACGCTCAACGCGTTCTTACACATCATAATATACTGGTGTACAGAACCTGATGCTCCGTATGCTCGTTGTAAGGGGCGTACCATTTCTCGGGGATTGGCAGCGCGTAACGTGTTCTCTCACATCATAATATCCTGATAAACGGCACATTTTGATACAATTAAAAAGCCGGAAATGTCCGGAAAAGGCCGAAGGTGTACAGAACCCGTTGCTCCGTATGCTCGTTGTAGTGGGCGTACCATTTTTCGGGGATTGGCAGCGTGCAGCGAGCTCTCACATCATAATATCCTGATAAACGGCACATTTTGAAACAATTAAAAAGCCGGAAATGTCCGGAAAAGGCCGAAGGTGTACAGAACCCGTTGCTCCGTATGCTCGTTGTAGTGGGCGTACCATTTTTCGGGGATTGGCAGCGTGCAGCGAGTTCTCACACCTCATAATATCCTGCGATACGACTCATTTTGAAACTATTAAAAAGCCGAAACTGGCCGGAAAAGGCCGAATATGTACAAGACAGGATTCTCGTCATGCTCGTTGTAATGGAAGTACCATTCTTCGGGGATTTGCAGCGCGCAACGAGTTCCCTCACATCATAATATCCTGCTATACGGCCCGTTTTTAATCACATAAAATGCCGGAGATGTCCGGAAAAGGCCGAAGGTGTACAGAACCCAATGCTCCGTTTGCTCGTTGTAATGGAAGTACCACTTTTGGGGGGTTGGCAGAGAGCAACTGGTTCTTACACATCATAATATCCTGATATACGGCCCATTTTGAAACAATTAAAAAGCCGGAAATATCCGGAAAAGGCCGAAGGTGTACAGAACCCGTTGCTCCGTATGCTCGTTGTAATGGGCGTACCATTTTTCGGGGATTGGCAGCGTGCAGCGTGATCTCACACATCATAATATCCTGCGATACGACCCTTTTTGAAACAATTAAAAAGCCGGAAATATCCGGAAAAGGCCGAAGGTGTACAGAACCCGTTGCTCCGTATGCTCGTTGTAATGGGCGTACCATTTTTCGGGGATTGGAAGCGTGCAGCGAGATCTCACACATCATAATATCGTGCGATACGACCCTTTTTGAAACAATTAAAAAGCCGGAAATATCCGGAAAAGGCCGAAGGTGTACAGAACCCGTTGCTCCGTATGCTCGTTGTAATGGAAGGACCATTTTTGGGGGATTGGCAACGCTCAATGCGTTTTTACACATCATAATATCCTGCTATTCGGCCCATTTTTGATCACTTAAGATGCCGGAAATGTCCGGAAAATGCCAAAGGTGTACAGAACCCGTTCCTCCGTATGCTCGTTGTAATGGGCGTACCATTTTTCGGGGATTGGCAGCGTGCAGCGAGTTCTCACACCTCATAATATCCTGCGATACGACCCATTTTGAAACTACTAAAAAGCCGAAACTGGCCAGAAAAGGCCGAATATGTACAAGACAGGATTCTCCGCATGCTCGTTGAAATGGATGTACCATTCTTCGGGGATTGGCAGCGCGCAACGAGTTCTCTCACATCATAATATCCCGCGATACGACCCATTTTAAAACAATTAAAAAGCCGGAAATGTCCGGAAAATGCCGAAGGTGTACAGAACCCGTTGCTCCGTATGCTCGTTGTAATGGAAGGACCATTTTTGGGGGATTGGCAGCGTGCAGCGAGTTCTCACACATCATACTATCCTGCGATACGACAAATTTTGAAACAATTAAAAAGACGAAACTGGCCGGAAAAGGCCGAATATGTACAAGACAGGATACTCCGCATGCTCGTTTTATTGGAAGTACCATTCTTCTGGGATTGGCAGCGCGCACCGAGTTCCCTCACATCATAATATCCTGCTATACGGCTCGTTTTTAATCACATAAAATGCCGGAGATGTCCGGAAAAGGCCGAAGGTGTACAGAACCCGATGCTCCGTTTGCTCGTTGTAATGGAAGTACCATTTTTGGGGGGTTGGCAGAGAGCAACTGGTTCTTACACATCATAATATCCTGATATACGGCCCATTTTGAAACAACAAGACAGGATTCTCCGCATGCTCGTTCTATTGGAAGTACCATTCTTCGGGGATTGGCAGCGCGCACCGAGTTCCCTCACATCATAATATCCCACGATACGACCCATTTTGAAACAATTAAAAAGCCGGAAATCTTCGGAAAATGCCGAAGGTGTACAGAACCCGTTGCTCCGTATGCTCGTTTTAATGGAAGGACCATTTTTGGGGGATTGGCAGGGTGCAGCGAGTTCTCACACATCATAATATCCTGCGATACAACCCATTTTGAAACAACTAAAAAGACGAAACTGGCCGGAAAAGGCCGAATATGTACAAGACAGGATTCTCCGCATGCTCGTTGTATTGGAAGTACCATTCTTCGGGGATTGGCAGCGCGCACCGAGTTCCCTCACATCATAATATCCTGCTATAGGGCCCGTTTTTAATCACATAAAATGCCGGAGATGTCCGGAAAAGGCCGAAGGTGTTCAGAACCCAATGCTCCGTTTGCTCGTTGTAATGGAAGTACCATTTTTGGGGGGTTGGCAGAGAGCAACTGGTTCTTACACATCATAATATCCTGATATACGGCCCATTTTGAAACAATTAAAAAGCCGGAAATATCCGGAAAAGGCCGAAGGTGTACAGAACCCGTTGCTCCGTATGCTCGTTGTAATGGGCGTACCATTTTTCGGGGATTGGCAGCGTGCAGCGAGATCTCACACATCATAATATCCTGCGATACGACCCTTTTTGAAACAATTAAAAAGCCGGAAATATCCGGAAAAGGCCGAAGGTGTACAGAACCCGTTGCTCCGTATGCTCGTTGTAATGGAAGGACCATTTTTGGGGGATTGGCAACGCTCAACGCGTTTTTACACATCATAATATCCTGCTATACTGTCCGTTTTTAATCACATAAAATGCCGGAGATGTCCGGAAAAGGCCGAGGGTGTACAGAACCCGATGCTCCGTTTGCTCGTTGTAATGGAAGTACCATTTTTGGGGGGTTGGCAGAGAGCAACTGGTTCTTACACATCGTAATATCCTGATATACGGCCCATTTTAAAACAATTAAAAAGCCGGAAATGTCCGGAAAATGCCGAAGGTGTACAGAACCCGTTGCTCCGTATGCTCGTTGTAATGGAAGGACCATTTTTGGGGGATTGGCAGCGTGCAGCGAGTTCTCACACATCATACTATCCTGCGATACGACAAATTTTGAAACAATTAAAAAGACGAAACTGGCCGGAACAGGCCGAATATGTACAAGACAGTATTCTCCGCATGCTCGTTGTAATGGATGTACCATTCTTCGGGGATTGGCAGCGCGCAACGAGTTCTCTCACGTCATAATATCCCGCGATACGACCCATTTTGAAACAATTAAAAAGACGAAACTGGCCGGAAAAGGCCGAATATGTACAGGACAGGATTCTCCGCATGCTCGTTGTATTGGAAGTACCATTCTTCGGGGATTGGCAGCGCGCACCGAGTTCCCTCACATCATAATATCCTGATAAACGGCACATTTTGAAACAATTAAAAAGCCGGAAATGTCCGGAAAAGGCCGAAGGTGTACAGAACCCGTTGCTCCGTATGCTCGTTGTAATGGGCGTACCATTTTTCGGGGATTGGCAGCGTGCAGCGAGTTCTCACACCTCATAATATCCTGCGATACGACTAATTTTGAAACTATTAAAAAGCCGAAACTGGCCGGAAAAGGCCGAATATGTACAAGACAGGATTCTCGTCATGCTCGTTGTAATGGAAGTACCATTCTTCGGGAATTGGCAGCGTGCAGCGAGTTCTCACACCTCATAATATCCTGCGATACGACTCATTTTGAAACTATTAAAAAGCCGAAACTGGCCGGAAAAGGCCGAATATGTACAAGACAGGATTCTCGTCATGCTCGTTGTAATGGAAGTACCATTCTTCGGGGATTTGCAGCGCGCAACGAGTTCCCTCACATCATAATATCCTGCTATACGGCCCGTTTTTAATCACATAAAATGCCGGAGATGTCCGGAAAAGGCCGAAGGTGTACAGAACCCAATGCTCCGTTTGCTCGTTGTAATGGAAGTACCACTTTTGGGGGGTTGGCAGAGAGCAACTGGTTCTTACACATCATAATATCCTGATATACGGCCCATTTTGAAACAATTAAAAAGCCGGAAATATCCGGAAAAGGCCGAAGGTGTACAGAACCCGTTGCTCCGTATGCTCGTTGTAATGGGCGTACCATTTTTCGGGGATTGGCAGCGTGCAGCGTGATCTCACACATCATAATATCCTGCGATACGACCCTTTTTGAAACAATTAAAAAGCCGGAAATATCCGGAAAAGGCCGAAGGTGTACAGAACCCGTTGCTCCGTATGCTCGTTGTAATGGGCGTACCATTTTTCGGGGATTGGAAGCGTGCAGCGAGATCTCACACATCATAATATCGTGCGATACGACCCTTTTTGAAACAATTAAAAAGCCGGAAATATCCGGAAAAGGCCGAAGGTGTACAGAACCCGTTGCTCCGTATGCTCGTTGTAATGGAAGGACCATTTTTGGGGGATTGGCAACGCTCAATGCGTTTTTACACATCATAATATCCTGCTATTCGGCCCATTTTTGATCACTTAAGATGCCGGAAATGTCCGGAAAATGCCAAAGGTGTACAGAACCCGTTCCTCCGTATGCTCGTTGTAATGGGCGTACCATTTTTCGGGGATTGGCAGCGTGCAGCGAGTTCTCACACCTCATAATATCCTGCGATACGACCCATTTTGAAACTACTAAAAAGCCGAAACTGGCCAGAAAAGGCCGAATATGTACAAGACAGGATTCTCCGCATGCTCGTTGAAATGGATGTACCATTCTTCGGGGATTGGCAGCGCGCAACGAGTTCTCTCACATCATAATATCCCGCGATACGACCCATTTTAAAACAATTAAAAAGCCGGAAATGTCCGGAAAATGCCGAAGGTGTACAGAACCCGTTGCTCCGTATGCTCGTTGTAATGGAAGGACCATTTTTGGGGGATTGGCAGCGTGCAGCGAGTTCTCACACATCATACTATCCTGCGATACGACAAATTTTGAAACAATTAAAAAGACGAAACTGGCCGGAAAAGGCCGAATATGTACAAGACAGGATACTCCGCATGCTCGTTTTATTGGAAGTACCATTCTTCTGGGATTGGCAGCGCGCACCGAGTTCCCTCACATCATAATATCCTGCTATACGGCTCGTTTTTAATCACATAAAATGCCGGAGATGTCCGGAAAAGGCCGAAGGTGTACAGAACCCGATGCTCCGTTTGCTCGTTGTAATGGAAGTACCATTTTTGGGGGGTTGGCAGAGAGCAACTGGTTCTTACACATCATAATATCCTGATATACGGCCCATTTTGAAACAACAAGACAGGATTCTCCGCATGCTCGTTCTATTGGAAGTACCATTCTTCGGGGATTGGCAGCGCGCACCGAGTTCCCTCACATCATAATATCCCACGATACGACCCATTTTGAAACAATTAAAAAGCCGGAAATCTTCGGAAAATGCCGAAGGTGTACAGAACCCGTTGCTCCGTATGCTCGTTTTAATGGAAGGACCATTTTTGGGGGATTGGCAGGGTGCAGCGAGTTCTCACACATCATAATATCCTGCGATACAACCCATTTTGAAACAACTAAAAAGACGAAACTGGCCGGAAAAGGCCGAATATGTACAAGACAGGATTCTCCGCATGCTCGTTGTATTGGAAGTACCATTCTTCGGGGATTGGCAGCGCGCACCGAGTTCCCTCACATCATAATATCCTGCTATAGGGCCCGTTTTTAATCACATAAAATGCCGGAGATGTCCGGAAAAGGCCGAAGGTGTTCAGAACCCAATGCTCCGTTTGCTCGTTGTAATGGAAGTACCATTTTTGGGGGGTTGGCAGAGAGCAACTGGTTCTTACACATCATAATATCCTGATATACGGCCCATTTTGAAACAATTAAAAAGCCGGAAATATCCGGAAAAGGCCGAAGGTGTACAGAACCCGTTGCTCCGTATGCTCGTTGTAATGGGCGTACCATTTTTCGGGGATTGGCAGCGTGCAGCGAGATCTCACACATCATAATATCCTGCGATACGACCCTTTTTGAAACAATTAAAAAGCCGGAAATATCCGGAAAAGGCCGAAGGTGTACAGAACCCGTTGCTCCGTATGCTCGTTGTAATGGAAGGACCATTTTTGGGGGATTGGCAACGCTCAACGCGTTTTTACACATCATAATATCCTGCTATACTGTCCGTTTTTAATCACATAAAATGCCGGAGATGTCCGGAAAAGGCCGAAGGTGTACAGAACCCGATGCTCCGTTTGCTCGTTGTAATGGAAGTACCATTTTTGGGGGGTTGGCAGAGAGCAACTGGTTCTTACACATCGTAATATCCTGATATACGGCCCATTTTAAAACAATTAAAAAGCCGGAAATGTCCGGAAAATGCCGAAGGTGTACAGAACCCGTTGCTCCGTATGCTCGTTGTAATGGAAGGACCATTTTTGGGGGATTGGCAGCGTGCAGCGAGTTCTCACACATCATACTATCCTGCGATACGACAAATTTTGAAACAATTAAAAAGACGAAACTGGCCGGAACAGGCCGAATATGTACAAGACAGTATTCTCCGCATGCTCGTTGTAATGGATGTACCATTCTTCGGGGATTGGCAGCGCGCAACGAGTTCTCTCACGTCATAATATCCCGCGATACGACCCATTTTGAAACAATTAAAAAGACGAAACTGGCCGGAAAAGGCCGAATATGTACAGGACAGGATTCTCCGCATGCTCGTTGTATTGGAAGTACCATTCTTCGGGGATTGGCAGCGCGCACCGAGTTCCCTCACATCATAATATCCTGATAAACGGCACATTTTGAAACAATTAAAAAGCCGGAAATGTCCGGAAAAGGCCGAAGGTGTACAGAACCCGTTGCTCCGTATGCTCGTTGTAATGGGCGTACCATTTTTCGGGGATTGGCAGCGTGCAGCGAGTTCTCACACCTCATAATATCCTGCGATACGACTAATTTTGAAACTATTAAAAAGCCGAAACTGGCCGGAAAAGGCCGAATATGTACAAGACAGGATTCTCGTCATGCTCGTTGTAATGGGCGTACCATTTTTCGGGGATTGGCAGCGTGCAGCGAGTTCTCACACCTCATAATATCCTGCGATACGACTAATTTTGAAACTATTAAAAAGCCGAAACTGGCCGGAAAAGGCCGAATATGTACAAGACAGGATTTTCCGCATGCTCGTTGTAATGGATGTACCATTCTTCGGGGATTGGCAGCGCGCAACGAGTTCTCTCACATCATAATATCGCGCGATACGACCCATTTTGAAACAATTAAAAAGCCGGAAATGTCCGGAAAATGCCAAAGGTGTACAGAACCCGTTGCTCCGTATGCTCGTTGTAATGGAAGGACCATTTTTGGGGGATTGGCAGCGTGCAGCGAGTTCTCACACCTCATAATATCCTGCGATACGACTCATTTTGAAACTATTAAAAAGCCGAAACTGGCCGGAAAATGCCGAATATGTACAAGACAGGATTCTCGTCATGCTCGTTGTAATGGAAGTACCATTCTTCGGGGATTTGTAGCGCGCAACGAGTTACCTCACATCATAATATCCTGCTATACGGCCAGTTTTTAATCACATAAAATGCCGGAGATGTCCGGAAAAGGCCGAAGGTGTACAGAACCCGATGCCCCGTTTGCTCGTTGTAATGGAAGTACCATTTTTCGGGGATGGGCAGCGTGCAGCGAGTTCTCACACCTCATAATATCCTGCGAAACGACTCATTTTGAAACTATTAAAAAGCCGAAACTTGCCGGAAAAGGCCGAATATGTACAAGACAGGATTCTCCGCATGCTCGTTGTAATGGAAGTACCATTCTTCGGGGATTGGAAGCGTGCAGCGAGATCTCACACATCATAATATCGTGCGATACTACCCTTTTTGAAACAATTAAAAAGCCGGAAATATCCGGAAAAGGCCGAAGGTTTACAGAACCCGATGCTCCGTATGCTCGTTGTAAGGGAAGGACCATTTTTGGGGGATCGGCAACGCTCAACGCGTTCTTACACATCATAATATACTGGTGTACAGAACCTGATGCTCCGTATGCTCGTTGTCAGGGGCGTACCATTTCTCGGGGATTGGCAGCGCGTAACGTGTTCTCTCACATCATAATATCCTGATAAACGGCACATTTTGAAACAATTAAAAAGCCGGAAATGTCCGGAAAAGGCCGAAGGTGTACAGAACCCGTTGCTCCGTATGCTCGTTGTAGTGGGCGTACCATTTTTCGGGGATTGGCAGCGTGCAGCGAGCTCTCACATCATAATATCCTGATAAACGGCACATTTTGAAACAATTAAAAAGCCGGAAATGTCCGGAAAAGGCCGAAGGTGTACAGAACCCGTTGCTCCGTATGCTCGTTGTAGTGGGCGTACCATTTTTCGGGGATTGGCAGCGTGCAGCGAGCTCTCACACCTCATAATATCCTGCGATACGACTCATTTTGAAACTATTAAAAAGCCGAAACTGGCCGGAAAAGGCCGAATATGTACAAGACAGGATTCTCGTCATGCTCGTTGTAATGGAAGTACCATTCTTCGGGGATTTGCAGCGCGCAACGAGTTCCCTCACATCATAATATCCTGCTATACGGCCCGTTTTTAATCACATAAAATGCCGGAAATGTCCGGAAAATGCCAAAGGTGTACAGAACCCGTTGCTCCGTATGCTCGTTGTAATGGAAGGACCATTTTTGGGGGATTGGCAGCGTGCAGCGAGTTCTCACACATCATAATATCCTGCGATACGACCCGTTTTTAATCACATAAAATGCCGGAAATGTTCGGAAAAGGCCGAAGGTGTACAGAACCTGATGCTACGTATACTCGTTGTAAGGGGCGTTCCATTTCTCGGGGATTGGCTGCGCGTAACGAGTTCTCTCACATCATAATATCCTGCGATACGACCCTTTTTGAAACAATTAAAAAGCCGGAAATATCCGGAAAAGGCCGAAGGTGTACAGAACCCGTTGCTCCGTATGCTCGTTGTAATGGAAGGACCATTTTTGGGGGATTGGCAACGCTCAATGCGTTTTTACACATCATAATATCCTGCTATTCGGCCCATTTTTGATCACTTAAAATGCCGGAAATGTCCGGAAAATGCCAAAGGTGTACAGAACCCGTTCCTCCGTATGCTCGTTGTAATGGGCGTACCATTTTTCGGGGATTGGCAGCGTGCAGCGAGTTCTCACACCTCATAATATCCTGCGATACGACCCATTTTGAAACTACTAAAAAGCCGAAACTGGCCAGAAAAGGCCGAATATGTACAAGACAGGATTCTCCGCATGCTCGTTGAAATGGATGTACCATTCTTCGGGGATTGGCAGCGCGCAACGAGTTCTCTCACATCATAATATCCCGCGATACGACCCATTTTAAAACAATTAAAAAGCCGGAAATGTCCGGAAAATGCCGAAGGTGTACAGAACCCGTTGCTCCGTATGCTCGTTGTAATGGAAGGACCATTTTTGGGGGATTGGCAGTGTGCAGCGAGTTCTCACACATCATACTATCCTGCGATACGACAAATTTTGAAACAATTAAAAAGACGAAACTGGCCGGAAAAGGCCGAATATGTACAAGACAGGATACTCCGCATGCTCGTTTTATTGGAAGTACCATTCTTCTGGGATTGGCAGCGCGCACCGAGTTCCCTCACATCATAATATCCTGCTATACGGCCCGTTTTTAATCACATAAAATGCCGGAGATGTCCGGAAAAGGCCGAAGGTGTACAGAACCCGATGCTCCGTTTGCTCGTTGTAATGGAAGTACCATTTTTGGGGGGTTGGCAGAGAGCAACTGGTTCTTACACATCATAATATCCTGATATACGGCCCATTTTGAAACAACAAGACAGGATTCTCCGCATGCTCGTTGTATTGGAAGTACCATTCTTCGGGGATTGGCAGCGCGCACCGAGTTCCCTCACATCATAATATCCCACGATACGACCCATTTTGAAACAATTAAAAAGCCGGAAATCTTCGGAAAATGCCGAAGGTGTACAGAACCCGTTGCTCCGTATGCTCGTTGTAATGGAAGGACCATTTTTGGGGGATTCGCAGGGTGCAGCGAGTTCTCACACATCATAATATCCTGCGATACAACCCATTTTGAAACAACTAAAAAGACGAAACTGGCCGGAAAAGGCCGAATATGTACAAGACAGGATTCTCCGCATGCTCGTTGTATTGGAAGTACCATTCTTCGGGGATTGGCAGCGCGCACCGAGTTCCCTCACATCATAATATCCTGCTATACGGTCCGTTTTTAATCACATAAAATGCCGGAGATGTCCGGAAAAGGCCGAAGGTGTACAGAACCCGATGCTCCTTTTGCTCGTTGTAATGGAAGTACCATTTTTGGGGGTTGGCAGAGAGCAACTGGCTCTTACACATCATAATAATCTGATATACGGCCCATTTTGAAACAATTAAAAAGCCGGAAATGTTCGGAAAAGGCCGAAGGTGTACAGAACCCGTTGCTCCGTATGCTCGTTGTAGTGGGCGTACCATTTTTCGGGGATTGGCAGCGTGCAGCGAGTTCTCACACCTCATAATATCCTGCGATACGACTCATTTTGAAACTATTAAAAAGCCGAAACTGGCCGGAAAAGGCCGAATATGTACAAGACAGGATTCTCGTCATGCTCGTTGTAATGGAAGTACCATTCTTCGGGGATTTGCAGCGCGCAACGAGTTCCCTCACATCATAATATCCTGCTATACGGCCCGTTTTTAATCACATAAAATGCCGGAGATGTCCGGAAAAGGCCGAAGGTGTACAGAACCCAATGCTCCGTTTGCTCGTTGTAATGGAAGTACCATTTTTGGGGGGTTGGCAGAGAGCAACTGGTTCTTACACATCATAATATCCTGATATACGGCCCATTTTGAAACAATTAAAAAGCCGGAAATATCCGGAAAAGGCCGAAGGTGTACAGAACCCGTTGCTCCGTATGCTCGTTGTAATGGGCGTACCATTTTTCGGGGATTGGCAGCGTGCAGCGAGATCTCACACATCATAATATCGTGCGATACGACCCTTTTTGAAACAATTAAAAAGCCGGAAATATCCGGAAAAGGCCGAAGGTGTACAGAACCCGTTGCTCCGTATGCTCGTTGTAATGGAAGGACCATTTTTGGGGGATTGGCAACGCTCAACGCGTTTTTACACATCATAATATCCTGCTATACGGTCCGTTTTTAATCACATAAAATGCCGGAGATGTCCGGAAAAGGCCGAAGGTGTACAGAACCCGATGCTCCGTTTGCTCGTTGTAATGGAAGTACCATTTTTGGGGGGTTGGCAGAGAGCAACTGGTTCTTACACATCGTAATATCCTGATATACGGCCCATTTTGAAACAATTAAAAAGCCGGAAATATCCGGAAAAGGCCGAAAGTGTACAGAACCCGTTGCTCCGTATGCTCGTTGTAGTGGGCGTACCATTTTTCGGGGATTGGCAGCGTGCAGCGAGTTCTCACACCTCATAATATCCTGCGATACGACTCATTTTGAAACTATTAAAAAGCCGAAACTGGCCGGAAAAGGCCGAATATGTACAAGACAGGATTCTCCGCATGCTCGTTGTAATGGATGTACCATTCTTCGGGGATTGGCAGCGCGCAACGAGTTCTCTCACGTCATAATATCCCGCGATACGACCCATTTTGAAACAATTAAAAAGACGAAACTGGCCGGAAGAGGCCGAATATGTACAGGACAGGATTCTCCGCATGCTCGTTGTATTGGAAGTACCATTCTTCGGGGATTGGCAGCGCGCACCGAGTTCCCTCACATAATAATATCCTGCTATACGGCCCGTTTTTAATCACATAAAATGCCGGCGATGTCCGGAAAAGGCCGAAGGTGTACAGAACCCGATGCTCCGTTTGCTCGTTGTAATGGAAGTACCATTTTTGGGGGGTTGGCAGAGAGCAACGAGTTTTCTCACATCATAATATCCTGCGATACGACCCGTTTTGAAACAATAAAATAGCCGGAAATGTCCGGAAAATGCCGAAGGTTTACAGAACCCGTTGCTCCGTATGCTCGTTGTAATGGAAGGACCATTTTTGGGGGATTGGCAGCGTGCAGCGAGTTCTCACACATCATAATATCCTGCGATACGACCCGTTTTTAATCACATAAAATGCCGGAAATGTTCGGAAAAGGCCGAAGGCGTACAGAACCTGATGCTACGTATACTCGATGTAATGGAAGGACCATTTTTGGGGGATCGGCAACGCTCAACGCGTTTTTACACATCATAATATACTGGTGTACAGAACCTGATGCTCCGTATGCTCGTTGTAAGGGGCGTACCATTTCTCGGGGATTGGCAGCGCGTAACGTGTTCTCTCACATCATAATATCCTGATAAACGGCACATTTTGAAACAATTAAAAAGCCGGAAATGTCCGGAAAAGGCCGAAGGTGTACAGAACCCGTTGCTCCGTATGCTCGTTGTAATGGGCGTACCATTTTTCGGGGATTGGCAGCGTGCAGCGAGTTCTCACACCTCATAATATCCTGCGATACGACCCATTTTGAAACTATTAAAAAGCCGAAACTGGCCGGAAAAGGCCGAATATGTACAAGACAGGATTCTCGTCATGCTCGTTGTAATGGAAGTACCATTCTTCGGGAATTGGCAGCGTGCAGCGAGTTCTCACACCTCATAATATCCTGCGATACGACTCATTTTGAAACTATTAAAAAGCCGAAACTGGCCGGAAAAGGCCGAATATGTACAAGACAGGATTCTCGTCATGCTCGCTGTAATGGGCGTACCATTCTTCGGGGATTGGCAGCGCGCAACGAGTTCTCTCACATCATAATATCCTGCGATACGACCCATTTTGAAACAATTAAAAAGCCGGAAATGTCCGGAAAATGCCAAAGGAGTACAGAACCCGTTGCTCCGTATGCTCGTTGTAATGGGCGTACCATTTTTCGGGGATTGGCAGCGTGCAGCGAGTTCTCACACCTCATAATATCCTGCGATACGACCTATTTTGAAACCATTAAAAAGCCGAAACTGGCCGGAAAAGGCCGAATATGTACAAGACAGGATTTTCCGCATGCTCGTTGTAATGGATGTACCATTCTTCGGGGATTGGCAGCGCGCAACGAGTTCTCTCACATCATAATATCGCGCGATACGACCCATTTTGAAACAATTAAAAAGCCGGAAATGTCCGGAAAATGCCGAAGGTGTACAGAACCCGTTGCTCCGTATGCTCGTTGTAATGGAAGGACCATTTTTGGGGGATTGGCAGCGTGCAGCGAGTTCTCACACCTAATAATATCCTGCGATACGACTCATTTTGAAACTATTAAAAAGCCGAAACTGGCCGGAAAAGGCCGAATATGTACAAGACAGTATTCTCGTCATGCTCGTTGTAATGGAAGTACCATTCTTCGGGGATTTGTAGCGCGCAACGATTTCCCTCACATCATAATATCCTGCTATACGGCCAGTTTTTAATCACATAAAATGCCGGAGATGTCCGGAAAAGGCCGAAGGTGTACAGAACCCGTTGCTCCGTATGCTCGTTGTAATGGGCGTACCATTTTTCGGGGATTGGCAGCGTGCAGCGAGATCTCACACATCATAATATCCTGCGATACAACCCTTTTTGAAACAATTAAAAAGCCGGAAATATCCGGAATAGGCCGAAGGTGTACAGAACCCGTTGCTCCGTATGCTCGTTGTAATGGAAGGACCATTTTTGGGGGATCGGCAACGCTCAACGCGTTTTTACACATCATAATATACTTGTGTACAGAACCTGATGCTCCGTATGCTCGTTGTAAGGGGCGTACCATTTCTCGGGGATTGGCAGCGCGTAACGTGTTCTCTCACATCATAATATCCTGAGAAACGGCACATTTTGAAACAATTAAAAAGCCGGAAATGTCCGGAAAAGGCCGAAGGTGTACAGAACCCGTTGCTCCGTATGCTCGTTGTAATGGGCGTACCATTCTTCGGGGATTGGCAGCGCGCAACGAGTTCTCTCACATCATAATATCCTGCTATACGGCCCGTTTTTAATCACATAAAATGCCGGAGATGTCCGGAAAAGGCCGAAGGTGTACCGAACCCGATGTCCCGTTTGCTCGTTGTAATGGAATTACCATTTTTCGGGGATGGGCAGCGTGCAGCGAGTTCTCACACCTCATAATATCCTGCGAAACGACTCATTTTGAAACTATTAAAAAGCCGAAACTTGCCGGAAAAGGCCGAATATGTACAAGACAGTATTCTCCGCATGCTCGTTGTAATGGAAGTACCATTCTTCGGGGATAGGCAGCGCGCAACGAGTTCTCTCACATCATAATATCCTGATATACGGCCCATTTTGAAACAATTAAAAAGCCGGAAATGTCCGGAAAAGGCCGAAGGTGTACAGAACCCGTTGCTCCGTATGCTCGTTGTAATGGGCGTACCATTTTTCGGGGATTGGAAGCGTGCAGCGAGATCTCACACATCATAATATCGTGCGATACGACCCTTTTTGAAACAATTAAAAAGCCGGAAATATCCGGAAAAGGCCGAAGGTTTACAGAACCCGATGCTCCGTATGCTCGTTGTAAGGGAAGGACCATTTTTGGGGGATCGGCAACGCTCAACGCGTTTTTACACATCATAATATACTGGTGTACAGAACCTGATGCTCCGTATGCTCGTTGTAAGGGGTGTACCATTTCTCAGGGATTGGCAGCGCGTAACGTGTTCTCTCACATCATAATATCCTGATAAACGGCACATTTTGAAACAATTAAAAAGCCGGAAATGTCCGGAAAAGGCCGAAGGTGTACAGAACCCGTTGCTCCGTATGCTCGTTGTAGTGGGCGTACCATTTTTCGGGGATTGGCAGCGTGCAGCGAGCTCTCACATCATAATATCCTGATAAACGGCACATTTTGAAACAATTAAAAAGCCGGAAATGTCCGGAAAAGGCCGAAGGTGTACAGAACCCGTTGCTCCATATGCTCGTTGTAGTGGGCGTACCATTTTTCGGGGATTGGCAGCGTGCAGCGAGCTCTCACACCTCATAATATCCTGCGATACGACTCATTTTGAAACTATTAAAAAGCCGAAACTGGCCGGAAAAGGCCGAATATGTACAAGACAGGATTCTCGTCATGCTCGTTGTAATGGAAGTACCATTCTTCGGGGATTTGCAGCGCGCAACGAGTTCCCTCACATCATAATATCCTGCTATACGGCCCGTTTTTAATCACATAAAATGCCGGCGATGACCGGAAAAGGCCGAAGGTGTACAGAACCCGATGCTCCGTTTGCTCGTTGTAATGGAAGTACCATTTTTGGGGGGTTGGCAGAGAGCAACGAGTTTTCTCACATCATAATATCCTGCGATACGACCCGTTTTGAAACAATAAAATAGCCGGAAATGTCCGGAAATTGCCGAAGGTGTACAGAACCCGTTGCTCCGTATGCTCGTTGTAATGGAAGGACCATTTTTGGGGGATTGGCAGCGTGCAGCGAGTTCTCACACATCATAATATCCTGCGATACGACCCGTTTTTAATCACATAAAATGCCGGAAATGTTCGGAAAAGGCCGAAGGTGTACAGAACCTGATGCTACGTATACTCGTTGTAAGGGGCGTTCCATTTCTCGGGGATTGGCTGCGCGTAACGAGTTCTCTCACATCATAATATCCTGATATACGGCCCATTTTGAAACAATTAAAAAGCCGGAAATGTCCGGAAAAGGCCGAAGATGTACAGAACCCGTTGCTCCCTTTGCTTGTTGTAATGGAAGTACCATTTTTGGGGGGTTGGCAGAGAGCAACTGGTTCTTACACATCATAATATCCTGATATACGGCCCATTTTGAAGCAATTAAAAAGCCGGAAATGTCCGGAAAAGGCCGAAGGTGTACAGAACCCGTTGCTCCGTATGCTCGTTGTAATGGGCGTACCATTTTTCGGGGAGTTCCAGCGTGCAGCCAGTTCTCACACCTCATAATATCCTGCGATACGACCCATTTTGAAACTATTAAAAAGCCGAAACTGGCCGGAAATGGCCGAATATGTACAAGACAGGATTCTCCGCATGCTCGTTGTAATGGAAGTACCATTCTTCGGGGATTGGCAGCGCGCAACGAGTTCTCTCACATCGTAATATCCTGCTATACGGGACGTTTTTAATCACATAAAATGCCGGAGATGTCCGGAAAAGGCAGAAGGTGTACAGAACCCGATGCTCCGTTTGCTCTTTGTAATGGAAGTACCATTTTTCGGGGATGGGCAGCGTGCAGCGTGTTCTCACACATCATAATAACCTGCGATACGACCCATTTTGAAACAATTAAATAGCCGGAAATGTCCGGAAAAGGCCGAAGGTGTACAGAACCCGTTGCTCCGTATGCTCGTTGTAATGGGCGTACCATTTTTCGGGGATTGGCAGCGTGCAGCGAGTTCTCACACATCATAATATCCTGCGATACGACCCATTTTGAAACAATTAAAAAGACGAAACTGGCCGGGAAAGGCCGAATATGTACAAGACAGGATTCTCCGCATGCTCGTTGTAATGGAAGTACCATTCTTCGGGGATTTGCAGCGCGCAACGAGTTCCCTCACATCATAATATCCTGCTATACGGCCCGTTTTTAATCACATAAAATGCCGGAGATGTCCGGAAAACCCCGAAGGTGTACAGAACCCGTTGCTCCGTATGCTCGTTTTAATGGGCGTACCATTTTTCGGGGATGGGCAGCGTGCAGCGTGTTCTCACACATCATAATAACCTGCGATACGACCCATTTTGAAACAATTAAATAGCCGGAAATGTCCGGAAAAGGCCGAAGGTGTACAGATCCCGTTGCTCCGTATGCTCGTTGTAATGGGCGTACCATTTTTCGGGGATTGGCAGCGTGCAGCGAGTGCTCACACATCATAATATCCTGCGATACGACCCATTTTGAAACAATTAAAAAGACGAAACTGGCCGGGAAAGGCCGAATATGTACAAGACAGGATTCTCCGCATGCTCGTTGTAATGGAAGTACCATTCTTCGGGGATTTGCAGCGCGCAACGAGTTCCCTCACATCATAATATCCTGCTATACGGCCCGTTTTTAATCACATAAAATGCCGGAGATGTCCGGAAAACCCCGAAGGTGTACAGAACCCGTTGCTCCGTATGCTCGTTGTAATGGGCGTACCATTTTTCGGGGATGGGCAGCGTGCAGCGTGTTCTCACACATCATAATAACCTGCGATACGACCCATTTTGAAACAATTAAATAGCCGGAAATGTCCGGAAAAGGCCGAAGGTGTACAGAACCCGTTGCTCCGTATGCTCGTTGTAATGGGCGTACCATTTTTCGGGGATTGGCAGCGTGCAGCAAGTTCTCACACATCATAATATTCTGCGATACGACCCATTTTGAAACAATTAAAAAGACGAAACAGGCCGGGAAAGGCCGAATATGTACAAGACAGGATTCTCCGCATGCTCGTTGTAATGGAAGTACCATTCTTCGGGGATTTGCAGCGAGCAACGAGTTCCCTCACATCATAATATCCTGCTATACGGCCCGTTTTTAATCACATAAAATGCCGGAGATGTCCGGAAAAGGCCGAAGGTGTAGAAGAACCCGTTGCTCCGTATGCTCGTTGTAATGGGCGTACCATTTTTCGGGGATGGGCAGCGTGCAGCGTGTTCTCACACATCATAATATCCTGCGATACGACCCATTTTGAAACAATTATATAGCCGGTAATATCCGGAAAAGGCCGACGGTGTACAGAACCCGATGCTCCGTATGCTCGTTGTAAGGGAAGGACCATTTTTGGGGGATCGGCAACGCTCAACGCGTTTTTACACATCATAATATCCTGCTATTCGGCCCGTTTTTGATCACTTAAAATGCCGAAAATGTCCGGAAAAGGCCGAAGGTGTACAGAACCTGATGCTCCGTATGCTCGTTGTAAGGGGCGTACCATTTCTCGGGGATTGGCAGCGCGTAACGTGTTCTCTCACATCATAATATCCTGATAAACGGCACATTTTGAAACAATTAAAAAGCCGGAAATGTCCGGAAAAGGCCGAAGGTGTACAGAACCCGTTGCTCCGTATGCTCGTTGTAGTGGGCGTACCATTTTTCGGGGATTGGCAGCGTGCAGCGAGTTCTCACACCTCATAATATCCTGCGATACGACTCATTTTGAAACTATTAAAAAGCCGAAACTGGCCGGAAAAGGCCGAATATGTACAAGAGAGGATTCTCGTCATGCTCGTTGTAATGGAAGTACCATTCTTCGGGGATTTGCAGCGCGCAACGAGTTCCCTCACATCATAATATCCTGCTATACGGCCCGTTTTTAATCACATAAAATGCCGGAGATGTCCGGAAAAGGCAGAAGGTGTACAGAACCCGATGCTCCGTTTGCTCTTTGTAATGGAAGTACCATTTTTCGGGGATGGGCAGCGTGCAGCGTGTTCTCACACATCATAATAACCTGCGATACGACCCATTTTGAAACAATTAAATAGCCGGAAATGTCCGGAAAAGGCCGAAGGTGTACAGAACCCGTTGCTCCGTATGCTCGTTGTAATGGGCGTACCATTTTTCGGGGATTGGCAGCGTGCAGCGAGTTCTCACACATCATAATATCCTGCGATACGACCCATTTTGAAACAATTAAAAAGCCGGAAATGTCCGGAAAATTCCAAAGGTGTACAGAACCCGTTGCTCCGTATGCTCGTTGTAATGGGCGTACCATTTTTCGGGGATTGGCAGCGTGCAGCGAGTTCTCACACCTCATAATATACTGCGATACGACCCATTTTGAAACTATTAAAAAGCCGAAACTGGCCGGAAAAGGCCGAATATGTACAAGACAGGATTCTCCGCATGCTCGTTGTAATGGATGCACCATTCTTCGGGGATTGGCAGCGCGCAACGAGTTCTCTCACATCATAATATCCTGCGATACGACCCATTTTGAAACAATTAAAAAGCCGGAAATGTCCGGAAAATGCCGAAGGTGTGCAGAACCCGTTGCTCCGTATGCTCGTTGTAATGGAAGGACCATATTTGGGGGATTGGCAGCGTGCAGCGAGTTCTCACACATCATAATATCCTGCGATACGACCCGTTTTTAATCACATAAAATGCCGGAAATGTCCGGAAAGGGCCGAAGGTGTACAGAACCCGATGCTCCGTTTGCTCGTTGTAATGGAAGTACCATTTTTGGGGGGTTGGCAGAGAGCAACTGGCTCTTACACATCATAATAATCTGATATACGGCCCATTTTGAAACAATTAAAAAGCCGGAAATGTCCGGAAAAGGCCGAAGGTGTACAGAACCCGTTGCTCCGTATGCTCGTTGTAATGGGCGTACCATTTTTCGGGGATTGGAAGCGTGCAGCGAGATCTCACACATCATAATATCGTGCGATACGACCCTTTTTGAAACAATTAAAAAGCCGGAAATATCCGGAAAAGGCCGAAGGTGTACAGAACCCGATGCACCGTATGCTCGTTGTAAGGGAAGGACCATTTTTGGGGGATCGGCAACGCTCAACGCGTTTTTACACATCATAATATCCTGCTATTCGGCCCGTTTTTGATCACTTAGAATGCCGGAAATGTCCGGAAAAGGCCGAAGGTGTACAGAACCCGTTGCTCCGTATGCTCGTTGTAGTGGGCGTACCATTTTTCGGGGATTGGCAGCGTGCAGCGAGTTCTCACACCTCATAATATCCTGCGATACGACTCATTTTGAAACTATTAAAAAGCCGAAACTGGCCGGAAAAGGCCGAATATGTACAAGACAGGATTCTCGTCATGCTCGTTGTAATGGAAGTACCATTCTTCGGGGATTTGCAGCGCGCAACGAGTTCCCTCACATCATAATATCCTGCTATACAGCCCGTTTTTAATCACATAAAATGCCGGAGATGTCCGGAAAAGGCCGAAGGTGTACGGAACCCGTTGCTCCGTATGCTCGTTGTAATGGGCGTACCATTTTGCGGGGTTTGGCAGCGTGCAGCGAGATCTCACACATCATAATATCCTGCGATACGACCCTTTTTGAAACAATTAAAAAGCCTGAAATATCCGGAAAAGGCCGAAGGTGTACAGAACCCGTTGCTCCGTATGCTCGTTGTAATGGAAGGACCATTTTTGGGGGATTGGCAACGCTCAACGCGTTTTTACACATCATAATATCCTGCTATTCGGCCCATTTTTGATCACTTAAAATGCCGGAAATGTCCGGAAAAGGCCGAAGGTGTACAGAACCTGATGCTCCGTATGCTCGTTGTAACAGGCGTACCATTTCTCGGGGATTGGCAGCGCGTAACGAGTTCTCTCACATCATAATATCCTGCGATACGACCCATTTTGAAACAATTAAAAAGCCGGAAATGTCCGGAAAATGCCAAAGGTGTACAGAACCCGTTGCTCCGTATGCTCGTTGTAATGGGCGTACCATTTTTCGGGGATTGGCAGCGTGCAGCGAGTTCTCACACATCATAATATCCTGCGATACGACCCGTTTTTAATCACATAAAATGCCGGAAATGTCCGGAAAAGGCCGAAGGTGTACAGAACCTGATGCTACGTATACTCGTTGTAAGGGGTGTACCATTTCTCGGGGATTGGCAGCGCGCAACGAGGTCTCACACATCATAATATCCTGCGATACGACCCATTTTGAAACTATTAAAAAGCCGAAACTTGCCGGAAAAGGCCGAATATGTACAAGACAGGATTCTCCGCATGCTCGTTGTAATGGAAGTACCATTCTTCGGGGATTGGCAGCGCGCAACGTGTTCTCTCACATCATAATATCCTGATATACGGCCCATTTTGAAACAATTAGAAAGGCGGAAATGTCCGGAAAAGGCCGAAGGTGTGCAGAACCCGTTGCTCCGTATGCTCGTTGTAATGGGCGTACCATTTTTCGGGGATTTCCAGCGTGCAGCCAGTTCTCACACCTCATAATATCCTGCGATACGACCCATTTTGAAACTATTAAAAAGCCGAAACTGGCAGGAAATGGCCGAATATGTACAAGACAGGATTCTCCGCATGCTCGTTGTAATGGAAGTACCATTCTTCGGGGATTGGCAGCGCGCAACGAGTTCTCTCACATTATAATATCCTGCTATACGGCCCGTTTTTAATCACATAAAATGCCGGAGATGTCCGGAAAAGGCCGAAGGTGTACAGAACCCGATGCTCCGTTTGCTCGTTGTAAGGGGCGTACCATTTCTCGGGGTTTGGCAGCGCGTAACGAGATCTCTCACATCATAATATCCTGAAATACGGCCCATTTTGAAACAATTAAAAAGCCGGAAATGTCCGGAAAAGGGCGAAGGTGTACAGAACCTGATGCTCCGTATGCTCGTTGTAATGGAAGTACCATTTTTGGGGGGTTGGCAGCGTGCAGCGAGTTCTCACACATCATAATATCCTGCGATACGACCCATTTTGAAACAACTAAAAAGACGAAACTGGCCGGAAAAGGCCGAATATGTACATGACAGGATTCTCCGCATGCTCGTTGTATTGGAAGTACCATTCTTCGGGGATTGGCAGCGCGCACCGAGTTCCCTCACATCATAATATCCTGCTATACGGCCCGTTTTTAATCACATAAAATGCCGGAGATGTCCGGAAAAGGCCGAAGGTGTACAGAACCCGATGCTCCGTTTGCTCGTTGTAATGGAAGTACCATTTTTGGGGGGTTGGCAGAGAGCAACTGGCTCTTACACATCATAATAATCTGATATACGGCCCATTTTGAAACAATTAAAAAGCCGGAAATGTCCGGAAAAGGCCGAAGGTGTACAGAACCCGTTGCTCCGTATGCTCGTTGTAATGGGCGTACCATTTTTCGGGGATTGGAAGCGTGCAGCGAGATCTCACACATCATAATATCGTGCGATACGACCCATTTTGAAACAATTAAAAAGCCGGAAATGTCCGGAAAATGCCAAAGGTGT
Organism: Bombus muscorum; assembly: GCA_963971185.1. Lineage (NCBI taxonomy): Eukaryota > Metazoa > Arthropoda > Insecta > Hymenoptera > Apidae > Bombus > Bombus muscorum. Next base: position 5,054,603 of record OZ020130.1, read on the forward strand.
ACAGAACCCGTTGCTCCGTATGCTCGTTGTAATGGGCGTACCATTTTTCGGGGATTGGCAGCGTGCAGCGAGTTCTCACACCTCATAATATCCTGCGATACGACTCATTTTGAAACTATTAAAAAGCCGAAACTGGCCGGAAAAGGCCGAATATGTACAAGACAGGATTCTCGTCATGCTCGTTGTAATGGAAGTACCATTCTTCGGGGATTGGCAGCGTGCAGCGAGTTCTCACACCTCATAATATCCTGCGATACGACTCATTTTGAAACTATTAAAAAGCCGACACTGGCCGGAAAAGGCCGAATATGTACAAGACAGGATTCTCGTCATGCTCGTTGTAATGGAAGTAGCATTCTTCGGGGATTTGCAGCGCGCAACGAGTTCCCTCACATCATAATATCCTGCTATACGGCCCGTTTTTAATCACATAAAATGGCGGAGATGTCCGGAAAAGGCCGAAGGTGTACAGAACCCAATGCTCCGTTTGCTCGTTCTAATGGAAGTACCATTTTTGGGAGGTTGGCAGAGAGCAACTGGTTCTTACACATCATAATATCCTGATATACGGCCCATTTTGAAACATTTAAAAAGCCGGAAATGTCCGGAAAAGGCCGAAGGTGTACAGAACCTGATGCTCCGTATGCTCGTTGTAATGGAAGTACCATTCTTCGGGGATTGGCAGCGCGCAACGAGTTCTCTCACATCATAATATCCTGCGATACGACCCATTTTGAAACAATTAAAAAGCCGGAAATGTCCGGAAAATGCCAAAGGTGTACAGAACCCGTTGCTCCGTATGCTCGTTGTAATGGGCGTACCATTTTTCGGGGATTGGCAGCGTGCAGCGAGTTCTCACACCTCACAATATCCTGCGATACGACTCATTTTGAAACTATTAAAAAGCCGAAACTGGCCGGAAAAGGCCGAATATGTACAAGACAGGATTCTCGTCATGCTCGTTGTAATGGAAGTACCATTTTTCGGGGATTTCCAGCGTGCAGCCAGTTCTCACACCTCATAATATCCTGCGATACGACCCATTTTGAAACTATTAAAAAGCCGAAACTGGCCGGAAATGGCCGAATATGTACAAGACAGGATTCTCCGCATGCTCGTTGTAATGGAAGTACCATTCTTCGGGGATTGGCAGCGCGCAACGAGTTCTCTCACATCGTAATATCCTACTATACGGCCCGTTTTTAATCACATAAAATGCCGGAGATGTCCGGAAAAGGCAGAAGGTGTACAGAACCCGATGCTCCGTTTGCTCGTTGTAATGGAAGTACCATTTTTCGGGGATGGGCAGCGTGCAGCGTGTTCTCACACATCATAATAACCTGCGATACGACCCATTTTGAAACAATTAAAAAGACGAAACTGCCCGGGAAAGGCCGAATATGTACAAGACAGGATTCTCCGCATGCTCGTTGTAATGGAAGTACCATTCTTCGGGGATTTGCAGCGCGCAACGAGTTCCCTCACATCATAATATCCTGCTATACGGCCCGTTTTTAATCACATAAAATGCCGGAAATGTCCGGAAAAGGCCGAAGGTGTACAGAACCCGTTGCTCCGTATGCTCGTTGTAATGGGCGTACCATTTTTCGGGGATTGGAAGCGTGCAGCGAGATCTCACACATCATAATATCGTGCGATACGACCCTTTTTGAAACAATTAAAAAGCCGGAAATATTCGGAAAAGGCCGAAGGTTTACAGAACCTGATGCTCCGTATGCTCGTTCTAAGGGAAGGACCATTTTTGGGGGATCGGCAACGCTCAACGCGTTTTTACACATCATAATATACTGGTGTACAGAACCTAATGCTCCGTATGCTCGTTGTAAGGGGCGTACCATTTCTCGGGGATTGGCAGCGCGTAACGTGTTCTCTCACATCATAATATCCTGATAAACGGCACATTTTGAAACAATTAAAAAGCCGGAAATGTCCGGAAAAGGCCGAAGGTGTACAGAACCCGTTGCTCCGTATGCTCGTTGTAGTGGGCGTACCATTTTTCGGGGATTGGCAGCGTGCAGCGAGCTCTCACACCTCATAATATCCTGCGATACGACTCATTTTGAAACTATTAAAAAGCCGAAACTGGCCGGAAAAGGCCGAATATGTACAAGACAGGATTCTCGTCATGCTCGTTGTAATGGAAGTACCATTCTTCGGGGATTTGCAGCGCGCAACGGGTTCCCTCACATCATAATATCCTGCTATACGGCCCGTTTTTAATCACATAAAATGCCGGCGATGTCCGGAAAAGGCCGAAGGTGTACAGAACCCGATGCTCCGTTTGCTCGTTGTAATGGAAGTACCATTTTTGGGGGGTTGGCAGAGAGCAACGAGTTCTCTCACATCATAATATCCTGCGATACGACCCGTTTTGAAACAATAAAATAGCCGGAAATGTCCGGAAAATGCCGAAGGTGTACAGAACCCGTTGCTCCGTATGCTCGTTGTAATGGAAGGACCATTTTTGGGGGATTGGCAGCGTGCAGCGAGTTCTCACACATCATAATATCCTGCGATACGACCCGTTTTTAATCACATAAAATGCCGGAAATGTTCGGAAAAGGCCGAAGGTGTACAGAACCTGATGCTACGTATACTCGTTGTAAGGGGCGTTCCATTTCTCGGGGATTGGCTGCGCGTAACGAGTTCTCTCACATCATAATATCCTGATATACGGCCCATTTTGAAACAATTAAAAAGCCGGAAATATCCGGAAAAGGCCGAAGGTGTACAGAACCCGTTGCTCCGTATGCTCGTTGTAATGGGCGTACAATTTTTCGGGGATTGGCAGCGTGCAGCGAGATCTCACACATCATAATATCCTGCGATACGACCCTTTTTGAAACAATGAAAAAGCCGGAAATATCCGGAAAAGGCCGATGGTGTACAGAACCCGTTGCTCCGTATGCTCGTTGTAATGGAAGGGCCATTTTTGGGGGATTGGAAACGCTCAACGCGTTTTTACACATCATAATATCCTGCTATTCGGCCCATTTTGAAACAATTAAAAAGCCGGAAATATCCGGAAAAGGCCGAAGGTGTACAGAACCTGATGCTACGTATACTCGTTGTAAGGGGCGTACCATTCCTCGGGGATTGGCAGCGCGCAACGAGGTCTCACACATAATAATATCCTGCGATACGTCCCTCTTTGAAACAATTAAAAAGCAAGAAATATCCGGAAAAGGCCGAAGGTGTACAGAACCCGTTGCTCCGTATGCTCGTTGTAAAGGGCGAACCATTTTTCGGGGATTGGCAGTGTGCAGCGAGCTCTCACACCTCATAATATCCTGCGATACGACTCATTTTGAAACTATTAAAAAGCCGAAACTGGCCGGAAAAGGCCGAATATGTACAAGACAGGATTCTCCGCATGCTCATTGTAATGGAAGTACCATTCTTCGGGGATTGGCAGCGCGCAACGAGTTCTCTCACATCATAATATCCTGATATACGGCCCATTTGAAACAATTAAAAAGCCGGAAATGTCCGGAAAAGGCCGAAGGTGTACAGAACCCGTTGCTCCGTATGCTCGTTGTAATGGAAGGACCATTTTTGGGGGATTGGCAGCGTGCAGCGAGTTCTCACACATCATAATATCCTGCTATACGGCCCGTTTTTAATCACATAAAATGGCGGAGATGTCCGGAAAAGGCCGAAGGTGTACAGAACCCAATGCTCCGTTTGCTCGTTGTAATGGAAGTACCATTTTTGGGGGGTTGGCAGAGAGCAACTGGTTCTTACACATCATAATATCCTGATATACGGCCCATTTTGAAACATTTAAAAAGCCGGAAATGTCCGGAAAAGGCCGAAGGTGTATAGAACCCGTTGCTCCGTATGCTCGTTGTAATGGGCGTACCATTTTGCGGGGATTGGCAGCGTGCTGCGAGTTCTCACACCTCATAATATCCTGCGATACGACCCATTTTGAAACTATTAAAAAGCCGAAACTGGCCGGGAAAGGCCGAATATGTACAAGACAGGATTCTCCGCATGCTCGTTGTAATGGATGTACCATTCTTCGGGGATTGGCAGCGCGCAACAAGTTCTCTCACGTCATAATATCCCGCGATACGACCCATTTTGAAACAATTAAAAAGACGAAACTGGCCGGAAAAGGCCGAATATGTACAAGACAGGATTCTCCGCATGCTCGTTGTATTGGAAGTACCATTCTTCGGGGATTGGCAGCGCGCACCGAGTTCCCTCACATCATAATATCCTGCTATACGGCCCGTTTTTAGTCACATAAAATGCCGGAGATGTCCGGAAAAGGCCGAAGGTGTACAGAACCCGATGTTCCGTTTGCTCGTTGTAATGGAAGTACCATTTTTGGGGGGTTGGCAGCGTGCAGCGAGTTCTCACACATCATAATATCCTGCGATACGACCCATTTTGAAACAACTAAAAAGACGAATCTGGCCGGAAAAGGCCGAATATGTACATGACAGGATTCTCCGCATGCTCGTTGTATTGGAAGTACCATTCTTCGGGGATTGGCAGCGCGCACCGAGTTCCCTCACATCATAATATCCTGCTATACGGCCCGTTTTGAATCACATAAAATGCCGGAGATGTCCGGAAAAGGCCGAAGGTGTACAGAACCCGATGCTCCGTTTGCTCGTTGTAATGGAAGTACCATTTTTGGGGGGTTGGCAGAGAGCAACTGGCTCTTACACATCATAATAATCTGATATACGGCCCATTTTGAAACAATTAAAAAGCCGGAAATGTCCGGAAAAGGCCGAAGGTGTACAGAACCCGTTGCTCCGTATGCTCGTTGTACTGGGCGTACCATTTTTCGGGGATTGGAAGCGTGCAGCGAGATCTCACACATCATAATATCGTGCGATACGACCCATTTTGAAACAATTAAAAAGCCGGAAATGTCCGGAAAATGCCAAAGGTGTACAGAACCCGTTGCTCCGTATGCTCGTTGTAATGGGCGTACCATTTTTCGGGGATTGGCAGCGTGCAGCGAGTTCTCACACCTCATAATATCCTGCGATACGACTCATTTTGAAACTATTAAAAAGCCGAAACTGGCCGGAAAAGGCCGAATATGTACAAGACAGAATTCTCGTCATGCTCGTTGTAATGGAAGTACCATTCTTCGGGGATTGGCAGCGTGCAGCGAGTTCTCACACCTCATAATATCCTGCGATACGACTCATTTTGAAACTATTAAAAAGCCGAAACTGGCCGGAAAAGGCCGAATATGTACAAGACAGGATTCTCGTCATGCTCGTTGTAATGGAAGTACCATTCTTCGGGGATTTGCAGCGCGCAACGAGTTCCCTCACATCATAATATCCTGCTATACGGCCCGTTTTTAATCACATAAAATGGCGGAGATGTCCGGAAAAGGCCGAAGGTGTACAGAACCCAATGCTCCGTTTGCTCGTTGTAATGGAAGTACCATTTTTGGGGGGTTGGCAGAGAGCAACTGGTTCTTACACATCATAATATCCTGATATACGGCCCATTTTGAAACATTTAAAAAGCCGGAAATGTCCGGAAAAGGCCGAAGGTGTACAGAACCTGATGCTCCGTATGCTCGTTGTAATGGAAGTACCATTCTTCGGGGATTGGCAGCGCGCAACGAGTTCTCTCACATCATAATATCCTGCGACACGACCCATTTTGAAACAATTAAAAAGCCGGAAATGTCCGGAAAATGCCAAAGGTGTACAGAACCCGTTGCTCCGTATGCTCGTTGTAATGGAAGGACCATTTTTGGGGGATTGGCAGCGTGCAGCGAGTTTTCACACCTCATAATATCCTGCGAAACGACTCATTTTGAAACTATTAAAAAGCCGAAACTTGCCGGAAAAGGCCGAATATGTAAAAGACAGGATTCTCGTCATGCTCGTTGTAATGGAAGTACCATTCTTCGGGGATTTGCAGCGCGCAACGAGTTCCCTCACATCATAATATCCTGCGATACGACCCGTTTTTAGTCACATAAAATGCTGGAAATGTCCGGAATAGGCCGAAGGTGTACAGAACCTGATGCTACGTATACTCGATGTAAGGGGCGTACCATTTCTCGGGGATTGGCAGCGCGTAACGAGTTCTGTCACATCATAATATCCTGATATACGGCCCATTTTGAAACAATTAAAAAGCCGGAAATGTCCGGAAAAGGCCGAAGGTGTACAGAACCCGTTGCTCCGTATGCTCGTTGCAGTGGGCGTACCATTTTTCGGGGATTGGCAGCGTGCAGCGAGTTCTCACACCTCATAATATCCTGCGATACGACTCATTTTGAAACTATTAAAAAGCTGAAACTGGCCGGAAAAGGCCGAATATGTACAAGACAGGATTCTCCGCATGCTCATTGTAATGGAAGTACCATTCTTCGGGGATTGGCAGCGCGCAACGAGTTCTCTCACATCATAATATCCTGATATACGGCCCATTTGAAACAATTAAAAAGCCGGAAATGTCCGGAAAAGGCCGAAGGTGTACAGAACCCGTTGCTCCCTTTGCTTGTTGTAATGGAAGTACCATTTTTGGGGGGTTGGCAGAGAGGAACTGGTTCTTACACATCATAATATCCTGATATACGGCCCATTTTTGATCACTTAAAATGCCGGAAATGTCCGGAAAAGGCCGAAGGTGTACAGAACCTGATGCTCCGTATGCTCGTTGTAAGGGGCGTACCATTTCTCGGGGATTGGCAGCGCGTAACGAGTTCTCTCACATCATAATATCCTGAAATACGGCCCATTTTGAAACAATTAAAAAGCCGGAAATGTCCGGAAAAGGGCGAAGGTGTACAGAACCTGATGCTCCGTATGCTCGTTGTAATGGAAGTACCATTCTTCGGGGATTGGCAGCGCGCAACGAGTTCTTTCACATCATAATATCCTGCGATACGACCCATTTTGTAACAATTAAAAAGCCGGAAATGTCCGGAAAATGCCAAAGGTGTATAGAACCCGTTGCTCCGTATGCTCGTTGTAATGGGCGTACCATTTTGCGGGGGGTTGGCAGCGTGCAGCGAGTTCTCACACATCATAATATCCTGCGATACGACCCATTTTGAAACAACTAAAAAGACGAAACTGGCCGGAAAAGGCCGAATATGTACAAGACAGGATTCTCCGCATGCTCGTTGTATTGGAAGTACCATTCTTCGGGGATTGGCAGCGCGCACCGAGTTCCCTCACATCATAATATCCTGCTATACGGCCCGTTTTTAGTCACATAAAATGCCGGAGATGTCCGGAAAAGGCCGAAGGTGTACAGAACCCGATGCTCCGTTTGCTCGTTGTAATGGAAGTACCATTTTTGGGGGGTTGGCAGCGTGCAGCGAGTTCTCACACATCATAATATCCTGCGATACGACCCATTTTGAAACAACTAAAAAGACGAATCTGGCCGGAAAAGGCCGAATATGTACATGACAGGATTCTCCGCATGCTCGTTGTATTGGAAGTACCATTCTTCGGGGATTGGCAGCGCGCACCGAGTTCCCTCACATCATAATATCCTGCTATACGGCCCGTTTTTAATCACATAAAATGCCGGAGATGTCCGGAAAAGGCCGAAGGTGTACAGAACCCGATGCTCCGTTTGCTCGTTGTAATGGAAGTACCATTTTTGGGGGGTTGGCAGAGAGCAACTGGCTCTTACACATCATAATAATCTGATATACGGCCCATTTTGAAACAATTAAAAAGCCGGAAATGTCCGGAAAAGGCCGAAGGTGTACAGAACCCGTTGCTCCGTATGCTCGTTGTACTGGGAGTACCATTTTTCGGGGATTGGAAGCGTGCAGCGAGATCTCACACATCATAATATCGTGCGATACGACCCATTTTGAAACAATTAAAAAGCCGGAAATGTCCGGAAAAGGCCGAAGGTGTACAGAACCCGTTGCTCCGTATGCTCGTTGTAATGGGCGTACCATTTTTCGGGGATTGGCAGCGTGCAGCGAGTTCTCACACATCATAATATCCTGCGATACGACCCATTTTGAAACAATTAAAAAGACGAAACAGGCCGGGAAAGGCCCAATATGTACAAGACAGGATTCTCCGCATGCTCGTTGTAATGGAAGTACCATTCTTCGGGGATTTGCAGCGCGCAACGAGTTCCCTCACATCATAATATCCTGCTATACGGCCCGTTTTTAATCACATAAAATGCCGGAGATGTCCGGAAAAGGCCGAAGGTGTACAGAACCCGTTGCTCCGTATGCTCGTTGTAATGGGCGTACCATTTTTCGGGGATGGGCAGCGTGCAGCGTGTTCTCACACATCATAATATCCTGCGATACGACCCATTTTGAAACAATTATATAGCCGGAAATATCCGGAAAAGGCCGACGGTGTACAGAACCCGATGCTCCGTATGTTCGTTGTAAGGGAAGGACCATTTTTGGGGGATCGGCAACGCTCAACGCGTTTTTACACATCATAATATCCTGCTATTCGGCCCGTTTTTGATCACTTAAAATGCCGAAAATGTCCGGAAAAGGCCGAAGGTGTACAGAACCTGATGCTCCGTATGCTCGTTGTAAGGGGCGTACCATTTCTCGGGGATTGGCAGCGCGTAACGTGTTCTCTCACATCATAATATCCTGATAAACGGCACATTTTGAAACAATTAAAAAGCCGGAAATGTCCGGAAAAGGCCGAAGGTGTACAGAACCCGTTGCTCCGTATGCTCGTTGTAGTGGGCGTACCATTTTTCGGGGATTGGCAGCGTGCAGCGAGTTCTCACACCTCATAATATCCTGCGATACGACTCATTTTGAAACTATTAAAAAGCCGAAACTGGCCGGAAAAGGCCGAATATGTACAAGAGAGGATTCTCGTCATGCTCGTTGTAATGGAAGTACCATTCTTCGGGGATTTGCAGCGCGCAACGAGTTCCCTCACATCATAATATCCTGCTATACGGCCCGTTTTTAATCACATAAAATGCCGGAGATGTCCGGAAAAGGCCGAAGGTGTACGGAACCCGTTGCTCCGTATGCTCGTTGTAATGGGCGTACCATTTTGCGGGGTTTGGCAGCGTGCAGCGAGATCTCACACATCATAATATCCTGCGATACGACCCTTTTTGAAACAATTAAAAAGCCTGAAATATCCGGAAAAGGCCGAAGGTGTACAGAACCCGTTGCTCCGTATGCTCGTTGTAATGGGCGTACAATTTTTCGGGGATTGGCAGCGTGCAGCGAGATCTCACACATCATAATATCCTGCGATACGACCCTTTTTCAAACAATTAAAAAGCCGGAAATATCCGGAAAAGGCCGAAGGTGTACAGAACCCGTTGCTCCGTTTGCTCGTTGTAATGGGCGTACAATTTTTCGGGGATTGGCAGCGTGCAGCGAGATCTCACACATCATAATATCCTGCGATACGACTCATTTTGAAACTATTAAAAAGCCGAAACTGGCCGGAAAAGGCCGAATATGTACAAGACAGGATTCTCCGCATGCTCATTGTAATGGAAGTACCATTCTTCGGGGATTGGCAGCGCGCAACGAGTTCTCTCACATCATAATATGCTGATATACGGCCCATTTGAAACAATTAAAAAGCCGGAAATGTCCGGAAAGGGCCGAAGGTGTACAGAACCCGTTGCTCCCTTTGCTTGTTGTAATGGAAGTACCATTTTTGGGGGGTTGGCAGAGAGGAACTGGTTCTTACACATCATAATATCTTGATATACGGCCCATTTTTGATCACTTAAAATGCCGGAAATGTCCGGAAAAGGCCGAAGGTGTACAGAACCTGATGCTCCGTATGCTCGTTGTAAGGGGCGTACCATTTCTCGGGGATTGGCAGCGCGTAACGAGTTCTCTCACATCATAATATCCTGAAATACGGCCCATTTTGAAACAATTAAAAAGCCGGAAATGTCCGGAAAAGGGCGAAGGTGTACAGAACCTGATGCTCCGTATGCTCGTTGTAATGGAAGTACCATTTTTGGGGGGTTGGCAGCGTGCAGCGAGTTCTCACACATCATAATATCCTGCGATACGACCCATTTTGAAACAACTAAAAAGACGAAACTGGCCGGAAAAGGCCGAATATGTACATGACAGGATTCTCCGCATGCTCGTTGTATTGGAAGTACCATTCGTCGGGGATTGGCAGCGCGCACCGAGTTCCCTCACATCATAATATCCTGCTATACGGCCCGTTTTTAATCACATAAAATGCCGGAGATGTCCGGAAAAGGCCGAAGGTGTACAGAACCCGATGATCCGTTTGCTCGTTGTAATGGAAGTACCATTTTTGGGGGGTTGGCAGAGAGCAACTGGCTCTTACACATCATAATAATCTGATATACGGCCCATTTTGAAACAATTAAAAAGCCGGAAATGTCCGGAAAAGGCCGAAGGTATACAGAACCCGTTGCTCCGTATGCTCGTTGTAGTGGGCGTACCATTTTTCGGGGATTGGCAGCGTGCAGCGAGTTCTCACACCTCATAATATCCTGCGAAACGACTTATTTTGAAACTATTAAAAAGCCGAAACTTGCCGGAAAAGGCCGAATATGTACAGGACAGTATTCTCCGCATGCTCGTTGTATTGGAAGTACCATTCTTTGGGGAATGGCAGCGCGCAACGAGTTCTCTCACATCATAGTATCCTGATATACGGCCCATTTTGAAACAATTAAAAAGCCGGAAATGTCCGGAAAAGGCCGAAGGTGTACAGAACCCGTTGCTCCCTTTGCTTGTTGTAATGGAAGTACCATTTTTGGGGGGTTGGCAGAGAGCAACTCGTTCTTACACATCATAATATCCTGATATACGGCCCATTTTGAAGCAATTAAAAAGCCGGAAATGTCCGGAAAACGCCGAAGGTGTACAGAACCCGTTGCTCCGTATGCTCGTTGTAATGGGCGTACCATTTTTCGGGGATTTCCAGCGTGCAGCCAGTTCTCACACCTCATAATATCCTGCGATACGACCCGTTTTTAATCACATAAAATGCCGGAGATGTCCGGAAAAGGCCGAAGGTGTACGGAACCCGTTGCTCCGTATGCTCGTTGTAATGGGCGTACCATTTTGCGGGGATTGGCAGCGTGCAGCGAGATCTCACACATCATAATATCCTGCGATACGACCCTTTTTGAAACAATTAAAAAGCCTGAAATATCCGGAAAAGGCCGAAGGTGTACAGAACCCGTTGCTCCGTATGCTCTTTGTAATGGAAGGACCATTTTTGGGGGATTGGCAACGCTCAACGCGTTTTTACACATCATAATATCCTGCTATTCGGCCCATTTTTGATCACTTAAAATGCCGGAAATGTCCGGAAAAGGCCGAAGGTGTACAGAACCTGATGCTCCGTATGCTCGTTGTAACAGGCGTACCATTTCTCGGGGATTGGCAGCGCGTAACGAGTTCTCTCACAACATAATATCCTGCGATACGACCCATTTTGAAACAATTAAAAAGCCGGAAATGTCCGGAAAATGCCAAAGGTGTACAGAACCCGTTGCTCCGTATGCTCGTTGTAATGGGCGTACCATTTTTCGGGGATTGGCAGCGTGCAGCGAGTTCTCACACCTCATAATATCCTGCGATACGACCCATTTTGAAACTATTAAAAAGCCGAAACTGGCCGGAAAAGGCCGAATATGTACAAGACAGGATTCTCCGCATGCTCGTTGTAATGGATGTACCATTCTTCGGGGATTGGCAGCGCGCAACGAGTTCTCTCACATCATAATATCCCGCGATACGACCCATTTTGAAACAATTAAAAAGCCGGAAATGTCCGGAAAATGCCGAAGGTGAACAGAACCCGTTGCTCCGTATGCTCGTTGTAATGGAAGGACCATTTTTGGGGGATTGGCAGCGTGCAGCGAGTTCTCACACATCATAGTACCCTGCGATACGACCCGTTTTTAATCACATAAAATGCCGGAAATGTCCGGAAAAGGCCGATGGTGTACAGAACCTGATGCTACGTATACTCGTTGTAAGGGGCGTACCATTTCTCGGGGATTGGCAGCGCGCAACGAGGTCTCACACATCATAATATCCTGCGATACGACCCTTTTTGAAACAATTAAAAAGCCGGAAATATCAGGAAAAGGCCGAAGGTGTACAGAACCCGTTGCTCCGTATGCTCGTTGTAATGGGAGTACCATTTTTCGGGGATTGGCAACGTGCAGCGAGATCTCACACATCATAATATCCTGCGATACGACCCATTTTGAAACAATTAAAAAGACGAAACTGGCCGGAAAAGGCCGAATATGTACAAGACAGGATTCTCCGCATGCTCGTTGTAATGAAAGTACCATTCTTCGGGGATTGGCAGCGCGCAACGAGTTCTCTCACATCATAATATCCTGATATACGGCACATTTTGAAACAATTAAAAGGCCGGAAATGTCCGGAAAAGGCCGAAGGTGTACAGAACCCGTTGCTCCCTTTGCTTGTTGTAATGGGCGTACCATTTTTCGGGGATTTCCAGCGTGCAGCCAGTTTTCACACCTCATAATATCCTGCGATACGACCCATTTTGAAACTATTAAAAAGCCGAAACTGGCCGGAAAAGGCCGAATATGTACAAGACAGGATTCTCCGCATGCTCGTTGTAATGGATGTACCATTCTTCGGGGATTGGCAGCGCGCAACGAGTTCTCTCACATCATAATATCCTGCGATACGACCCATTTTGAAACAATTAAATAGCCGGAAATGTCCGGAAAATGCCGAACGTGTACATAACCCGTGGCTCCGTATGCTCGTTGTAATGGGCGTACCATTTTTCGGGGATTGGCAGCGTGCAGCGAGATCTCACACATCATAATATCCTGCGATACGACCCGTTTTTAATCACATAAAATGCCGGAAATGTCCGGAAAAGGCCGAAGGTGTACAGAACCCGTTGCTCCGTATGCTCGTTGTAATGGAAGGACCATTTTTCGGGGATTGGCAGCGTGCAGCTAGTTCTCACACATCATAGTATCCTGCGATACGACCCGTTTTTAATCACATAAAATGCCGGAAATGTCCGGAAAAGGCCGAAGGTGTACAGAACCTGATGCTACGTATACTCGTTGTAAGGGGCGTACCATTTCTCGGGGATTGGCAGCGCGCAACGAGATCTCACACATCATAATATCCTGCGATACGACCCTTTTTGAAACAATTAAAAAGCCGGAAATATCCGGAAAAGGCCGAAGGTGTACAGAACCCGTTGCTCCGTATGCTCGTTGTAATGGCCGTACCATTTTTCGGTGATTGGCAGCGTGCAGCGAGATCTCACACATCATAATATCCTGCGATACGACCCTTTTTGAAACAATTAAAAAGCCGAAACTGGCCGGAAAAGGCCGAATATGTACAAGACAGGATTCTCCGGATGCTGGTTGTATTGGAAGTACCATTCTTCGGGGATTGGCAGCGCGCACCGTGTTCTCTCACATCATAATATCCTGCTATTCGGCCCGTTTTTGATCACTTAAAATGCCGGAAATGTCCGGAAAAGGACGAAGGTGTACAGAACCTGATGCTCCGTATGCTCGTTGTGAGGGCCGTACCATTTCTCGGGGATTGGCAGCGCGTAACGTGTTCTCTCACATCATAATATCCTGATAAACGGCACATTTTGAAACAATTAAAAAGCCGGAAATGTCCGGAAAAGGCCGAAGGTGTACACAACTCGTTGCTCCGTATGCACGTTGTAGTGGGCGTACCATTTTTCGGGGATTGGCAGCGTGCAGCGAGTTCTCACACCTCATAATATCCTGCGATACGACTCATTTTGAAACTATTAAAAAGCCGAAACTGGCCGGAAAAGGCCGAATATGTACAAGACAGGATTCTCGGCATGCTCGTTGTAATGGGCGTACCATTTTTCGGGGATTGGCTGCGCGCAACGAGTTCTCACACATCATAATATCCTGCGATACGACCCATTTTGAAACAATTAAAAAGACGAAACTGGCCGGAAAAGGCCGAATATGTACAAGACAGGATTCTCCGCATGCTCGTTTTATTGGAAGTACCATTCTTCGGGGAATGGCAGCGCGCACCGAGTTCTCTCACACCATAATATCCTGCGATACGACCAGTTATTATCACATAAAATGCCGGAGATGTCCGGAAAAGGCCGAAGGTGTACAGAACCCAATGCTCCGTTTGCTCGTTGTAATGGAAGTACCATTTTTGGGGGGTTGGCAGAGAGCAACTGGCTCTTACACATCATAATAATCTGATATACGGCCCATTTTGAAACAATTAAAAAGCCGGAAATGTCCGGAAAAGGCCGAAGGTGTACAGAACCCGTTGCTCCGTATGCTCGTTGTAATGGGCGTACCATTTCTAGGGGATTGGCAGCGCGTAACGAGTTCTCTCACATCATAATATCCTGAAATACGGCCCATTTTGAAACAACTAAATAGCCGGAAATGTCCGGAAAAGGCCGAAGGTGTACAGAACCTGATGCTACGTATACTCGTTGTAATGGGCGTACCATTTCTCGGGGATTGGCAGCGCGTAACGAGTTCTCTCACATCATAATATCCTGAAATACGGCCCATTTTGAAACAACTAAATAGCCGGAAATGTCCGGAAAAGGCCGAAGGTGTACAGAACCTGATGCTACGTATACTCGTTGTAAGGGGCGTACCATTTCTCGGGGATTGGCAGCGCGCAACGAGTTCTCTCACATCATAATATCCTGCGATACGACCCATTTTGAAACAATTAAATAGCCGGAAATGTCCGGAAAATGCCGAACGTGTATATAACCCGTTGCTCCGTATGCTCGTTGTAATGGGCGTACCATTTTTCGGGGATTGGCAGCGTGCAGCGAGATCTCACACATCATAATATCCTGCGATACGACCCGTTTTTAATCACATAAAATGCCGGAAATGTCCGGAAAAGGCCGAAGGTGTACAGAACCCGTTGCTCCGTATGCTCGTTGTAATGGAAGGACCATTTTTCGGTTATTGGCAGCGTGCAGCTAGTTCTCACACATCATAATATCATGCGATACGACCCGTTTTTAATCACATAAAATGCCGGAAATGTCCGGAAAAGGCCGAAGGTGTACAGAACCTGATGCTACGTATACTCGTTGTAAGGGGCGTACCATTTCTCGGGGATTGGCAGCGCGCAACGAGATCTCACACATCATAATATCCTGCGATACGACCCTTTTTGAAACAATTAAAAAGCCGGAAATATCCGGAAAAGGCCGAAGGTGTACAGAACCCGTTGCTCCGTATGCTCGTTGTAATGGGCGTACCATTTTTCGGGGATTGGCAGCGTGCAGCGAGTTCTCACACCTCATAATATCCTGCGATACGACCCATTTTGAAACTATTAAAAAGCCGAAACTGGCCGGAAAAGGCCGAATATGTACAAGACAGGATTCTCCGCATTCTCGTTGTAATGGATGTACCATTCTTCGGGGATTGGCAGCGCGCAACGAGTTCTCTCACATCATAATATCCCGCGATACGACCCATTTTGAAACAATTAAAAAGCCGGAAATGTCCGGAAAATGCCGAAGGTGTACAGAACCCGTTCCTCCGTATGCTCGTTGTAATGGAAGGACCATATTTGGGGGATTGGCAGCGTGCAGCGAGTTCTCACACATCATAATATCCTGCGATACGACCCGTTTTTAATCACATAAAATGCCGGAAATATCCGGAAAAGGCCGAAGGTGTACAGAACCCGTTGCTCCGTATGCTCGTTGTAATGGTAGGACCATTTTTGGAGGATTGGCAACGCTCAACGCGTTTTTACACATCATAATATCCTGCTATTCGGCCCATTTTTGATCACTTAAAATGCCGGAAATGTCCGGAAAAGGCCGAAGGTGTACAGAACCTGATGCTCCGTATGCTCGTTGTAAGGGGCGTACCATTTCTCGGGGATTGGCAGCGCGTAAAGAGTTCTCTCACATCATAATATCCTGAAATACGGCCCATTTTGAAACAATTAAAAAGCCGGAAATGTCCGGAAAAGGCCGAAGGTGTACAGAACCTGATGCTCCGTATGCTCGTTGTAATGGAAGTACCATTCTTCGGGGATTGGCAGCGCGCAACGAGTTCTCTCACATCATAATATCCTGCGATACGACCCATTTTGAAACAATTAAAAAGCCGGAAATGTCCGGAAAATGCCAAAGGTGTACAGAACCCGTTGCTCCGTATGCTCGTTGTAATGGGCGTACCATTTTTCGGGGATTGGCAGCGTGCAGCGAGTTCTCACACCTCATAATATCCTGCGATACGACCCATTTTGAAACTATTAAAAAGCCGAAACTGGCCGGAAAAGGCCGAATATGTACAAGACAGGATTCTCCGCATTCTCGTTGTAATGGATGTACCATTCTTCGGGGATTGGCAGCGCGCAACGAGTTCTCTCACATCATAATATCCCGCGATACGACCCATTTTGAAACAATTAAAAAGCCGGAAATGTCCGGAAAATGCCGAAGGTGTACAGAACCCGTTCCTCCGTATGCTCGTTGTAATGGAAGGACCATATTTGGGGGATTGGCAGCGTGCAGCGAGTTCTCACACATCATAATATCCTGCGATACGACCCGTTTTTAATCACATAAAATGCCGGAAATGTCCGGAAAAGGCCGAAGGTGTACAGAACCCGATGCTCCGTTTGCTCGTTGTAATGGAAGTACCATTTTTGGGGGGTTGGCAGAGAGCAACTGGCTCTTACACATCATAATAATCTGATATACGGCCCATTTTGAAACAATTAAAAAGCCGGAAATGTCCGGAAAAGGCCGAAGGTGTACAGAACCCGTTGCTCCGTATGCTCGTTGTAATGGGCGTACCATTTCTCGGGGATTGGCAGCGCGTAACGAGTTCTCTCACATCATAATATCCTGAAATACGGCCCATTTTGAAACAACTAAATAGCCGGAAATGTCCGGAAAAGGCCGAAGGTGTACAGAACCTGATGCTACGTATACTCGTTGTAATGGGCGTACCATTTCTCGGGGATTGGCAGCGCGTAACGAGTTCTCTCACATCATAATATCCTGAAATACGGCCCATTTTGAAACAACTAAATAGCCGGAAATGTCCGGAAAAGGCCGAAGGTGTACAGAACCTGATGCTACGTATACTCGTTGTAAGGGGCGTACCATTTCTCGGGGATTGGCAGCGCGCAACGAGTTCTCTCACATCATAATATCCTGCGATACGACCCATTTTGAAACAATTAAATAGCCGGAAATGTCCGGAAAATGCCGAACGTGTACATAACCCGTTGCTCCGTATGCTCGTTGTAATGGGCGTACCATTTTTCGGGGATTGGCAGCGTGCAGCGAGATCTCACACATCATAATATCCTGCGATACGACCCGTTTTTAATCACATAAAATGCCGGAAATGTCCGGAAAAGGCCGAAGATGTACAGAACCCGTTGCTCCGTATGCTCGTTGTAATGGAAGGACCATTTTTCGGTTATTGGCAGCGTGCAGCTAGTTCTCACACATCATAATATCCTGCGATACGACCCGTTTTTAATCACATAAAATGCCGGAAATGTCCGGAAAAGGCCGAAGGTGTACAGAACCTGATGCTACGTATACTCGTTGTAAGGGGCGTACCATTTCTCGGGGATTGGCAGCGCGCAACGAGATCTCACACATCATAATATCCTGCGATACGACCCTTTTTGAAACAATTAAAAAGCCGGAAATATCCGGAAAAGGCCGAAGGTGTACAGAACCCGTTGCTCCGTATGCTCGTTGTAATGGGCGTACCATTTTTCGGGGATTGGCAGCGTGCAGCGAGTTCTCACACCTCATAATATCCTGCGATACGACCCATTTTGAAACTATTAAAAAGCCGAAACTGGCCGGAAAAGGCCGAATATGTACAAGACAGGATTCTCCGCATTCTCGTTGTAATGGATGTACCATTATTCGGGGATTGGCAGCGCGCAACGAGTTCTCTCACATCATAATATCCCGCGATACGACCCATTTTGAAACAATTAAAAAGCCGGAAATGTCCGGAAAATGCCGCAGGTGTACAGAACCCGTTCCTCCGTATGCTCGTTGTAATGGAAGGACCATATTTGGGGGATTGGCAGCGTGCAGCGAGTTCTCACACATCATAATATCCTGCGATACGACCCGTTTTTAATCACATAAAATGCCGGAAATATCCGGAAAAGGCCGAAGGTGTACAGAACCCGTTGCTCCGTATGCTCGTTGTAATGGAAGGACCATTTTTGGAGGATTGGCAACGCTCAACGCGTTTTTACACATCATAATATCCTGCTATTCGGCCCATTTTTGATCACTTAAAATGCCGGAAATGTCCGGAAAAGGCCGAAGGTGTACAGAACCTGATGCTCCGTATGCTCGTTGTAAGGGGCGTACCATTTCTCGGGGATTGGCAGCGCGTAAAGAGTTCTCTCACATCATAATATCCTGAAATACGGCCCATTTTGAAACAATTAAAAAGCCGGAAATGTCCGGAAAAGGCCGAAGGTGTACAGAACCTGATGCTCCGTATGCTCGTTGTAATGGAAGTACCATTCTTCGGGGATTGGCAGCGTGCAGCGAGTTCTCACACATCATAATATCCTGCGATACGACCCGTTTTTAATCACATAAAATGCCGGAAATGTTCGGAAAAGGCCGAAGGTGTACAGAACCTGATGCTACGTATACTCGATGTAATGGAAGGACCATTTTTGGGGGATCGGCAACGCTCAACGCGTTTTTACACATCATAATATACTGGTGTACAGAACCTGATGCTCCGTATGCTCGTTGTAAGGGGCGTACCATTTCTCGGGGATTGGCAGCGCGTAACGTGTTCTCTCACATCATAATATCCTGATAAACGGCACATTTTGAAACAATTAAAAAGCCGGAAATGTCCGGAAAAGGCCGAAGGTGTACAGAACCCGTTGCTCCGTATGCTCGTTGTAATGGGCGTACCATTTTTCGGGGATTGGCAGCGTGCAGCGAGTTCTCACACCTCATAATATCCTGCGATACGACTCATTTTGAAACTATTAAAAAGCCGAAACTGGCCGGAAAAGGCCGAATATGTACAAGACAGGATTCTCGTCATGCTCGTTGTAATGGAAGTACCATTCTTCGGGAATTGGCAGCGTGCAGCGAGTTCTCACACCTCATAATATCCTGCGATACGACTCATTTTGAAACTATTAAAAAGCCGAAACTGGCCGGAAAAGGCCGAATATGTACAAGACAGGATTCTCGTCATGCTCGCTGTAATGGGCGTACCATTCTTCGGGGATTGGCAGCGCGCAACGAGTTCTCTCACATCATAATATCCTGCGATACGACCCATTTTGAAACAATTAAAAAGCCGGAAATGTCCGGAAAATGCCAAAGGAGTACAGAACCCGTTGCTCCGTATGCTCGTTGTAATGGGCGTACCATTTTTCGGGGATTGGCAGCGTGCAGCGAGTTCTCACACCTCATAATATCCTGCGATACGACCCATTTTGAAACTATTAAAAAGCCGAAACTGGCCGGAAAAGGCCGAATATGTACAAGACAGGATTCTCCGCATTCTCGTTGTAATGGATGTACCATTCTTCGGGGATTGGCAGCGCGCAACGAGTTCTCTCACATCATAATATCCCGCGATACGACCCATTTTGAAACAATTAAAAAGCCGGAAATGTCCGGAAAATGCCGAAGGTGTACAGAACCCGTTCCTCCGTATGCTCGTTGTAATGGAAGGACCATATTTGGGGGATTGGCAGCGTGCAGCGAGTTCTCACACATCATAATATCCTGCGATACGACCCGTTTTTAATCACATAAAATGCCGGAAATGTCCGGAAAAGGCCGAAGGTGTACAGAACCCGATGCTCCGTTTGCTCGTTGTAATGGAAGTACCATTTTTGGGGGGTTGGCAGAGAGCAACTGGCTCTTACACATCATAATAATCTGATATACGGCCCATTTTGAAACAATTAAAAAGCCGGAAATGTCCGGAAAAGGCCGAAGGTGTACAGAACCCGTTGCTCCGTATGCTCGTTGTAATGGGCGTACCATTTCTCGGGGATTGGCAGCGCGTAACGAGTTCTCTCACATCATAATATCCTGAAATACGGCCCATTTTGAAACAACTAAATAGCCGGAAATGTCCGGAAAAGGCCGAAGGTGTACAGAACCTGATGCTACGTATACTCGTTGTAATGGGCGTACCATTTCTCGGGGATTGGCAGCGCGTAACGAGTTCTCTCACATCATAATATCCTGAAATACGGCCCATTTTGAAACAACTAAATAGCCGGAAATGTCCGGAAAAGGCCGAAGGTGTACAGAACCTGATGCTACGTATACTCGTTGTAAGGGGCGTACCATTTCTCGGGGATTGGCAGCGCGCAACGAGTTCTCTCACATCATAATATCCTGCGATACGACCCATTTTGAAACAATTAAATAGCCGGAAATGTCCGGAAAATGCCGAACGTGTACATAACCCGTTGCTCCGTATGCTCGTTGTAATGGGCGTACCATTTTTCGGGGATTGGCAGCGTGCAGCGAGATCTCACACATCATAATATCCTGCGATACGACCCGTTTTTAATCACATAAAATGCCGGAAATGTCCGGAAAAGGCCGAAGGTGTACAGAACCCGTTGCTCCGTATGCTCGTTGTAATAGAAGGACCATTTTTCGGTTATTGGCAGCGTGCAGCTAGTTCTCACACATCATAATATCCTGCGATACGACCCGTTTTTAATCACATAAAATGCCGGAAATGTCCGGAAAAGGCCGAAGGTGTACAGAACCTGATGCTACGTATACTCGTTGTAAGGGGCGTACCATTTCTCGGGGATTGGCAGCGCGCAACGAGATCTCACACATCATAATATCCTGCGATACGACCCCTTTTGAAACAATTAA
This sequence comes from Bombus muscorum, assembly GCA_963971185.1. NCBI lineage: Eukaryota > Metazoa > Arthropoda > Insecta > Hymenoptera > Apidae > Bombus > Bombus muscorum. Next base: position 5,075,512 of record OZ020130.1, read on the forward strand.
AAAGCCGGAAATATCCGGAAAAGGCCGAAGGTGTACAGAACCCGTTGCTCCGTATGCTCGTTGTAATGGGCGTACCATTTTTCGGGGATTGGCAGCGTGCAGCGAGTTCTCACACCTCATAATATCCTGCGATACGACCCATTTTGAAACTATTAAAAAGACGAAACTGGCCGGAAAAGGCCGAATATGTACAAGACAGGATTCTCCGCATTCTCGTTGTAATGGATGTACCATTCTTCGGGGATTGGCAGCGCGCAACGAGTTCTCTCACATCATAATATCCCGCGATACGACCCATTTTGAAACAATTAAAAAGCCGGAAATGTCCGGAAAATGCCGAAGGTGTACAGAACCCGTTCCTCCGTATGCTCTTTGTAATGGAAGGACCATATTTGGGGGATTGGCAGCGTGCAGCGAGTTCTCACACATCATAATATCCTGCGATACGACCCGTTTTTAATCACATAAAATGCCGGAAATATCCGGAAAAGGCCGAAGGTGTACAGAACCCGTTGCTCCGTATGCTCGTTGTAATGGAAGGACCATTTTTGGAGGATTGGCAACGCTCAACGCGTTTTTACACATCATAATATCCTGCTATTCGGCCCATTTTTGATCACTTAAAATGCCGGAAATGTCCGGAAAAGGCCGAAGGTGTACAGAACCTGATGCTCCGTATGCTCGTTGTAAGGGGCGTACCATTTCTCGGGGATTGGCAGCGCGTAAAGAGTTCTCTCACATCATAATATCCTGAAATACGGCCCATTTTGAAACAATTAAAAAGCCGGAAATGTCCGGAAAAGGCCGAAGGTGTACAGAACCTGATGCTCCGTATGCTCGTTGTAATGGAAGTACCATTCTTCGGGGATTGGCAGCGTGCAGCGAGTTCTCACACATCATAATATCCTGCGATACGACCCGTTTTTAATCACATAAAATGCCGGAAATGTTCGGAAAAGGCCGAAGGTGTACAGAACCTGATGCTACGTATACTCGATGTAATGGAAGGACCATTTTTGGGGGATCGGCAACGCTCAACGCGTTTTTACACATCATAATATACTGGTGTACAGAACCTGATGCTCCGTATGCTCGTTGTAAGGGGCGTACCATTTCTCGGGGATTGGCAGCGCGTAACGTGTTCTCTCACATCATAATATCCTGATAAACGGCACATTTTGAAACAATTAAAAAGCCGGAAATGTCCGGAAAAGGCCGAAGGTGTACAGAACCCGTTGCTCCGTATGCTCGTTGTAATGGGCGTACCATTTTTCGGGGATTGGCAGCGTGCAGCGAGTTCTCACACCTCATAATATCCTGCGATACGACTCATTTTGAAACTATTAAAAAGCCGAAACTGGCCGGAAAAGGCCGAATATGTACAAGACAGGATTCTCGTCATGCTCGTTGTAATGGAAGTACCATTCTTCGGGAATTGGCAGCGTGCAGCGAGTTCTCACACCTCATAATATCCTGCGATACGACTCATTTTGAAACTATTAAAAAGCCGAAACTGGCCGGAAAAGGCCGAATATGTACAAGACAGGATTCTCGTCATGCTCGCTGTAATGGGCGTACCATTCTTCGGGGATTGGCAGCGCGCAACGAGTTCTCTCACATCATAATATCCTGCGATACGACCCATTTTGAAACAATTAAAAAGCCGGAAATGTCCGGAAAATGCCAAAGGAGTACAGAACCCGTTGCTCCGTATGCTCGTTGTAATGGGCGTACCATTTTTCGGGGATTGGCAGCGTGCAGCGAGTTCTCACACCTCATAATATCCTGCGATACGACCCATTTTGAAACTATTAAAAAGCCGAAACTGGCCGGAAAAGGCCGAATATGTACAAGACAGGATTCTCCGCATTCTCGTTGTAATGGATGTACCATTCTTCGGGGATTGGCAGCGCGCAACGAGTTCTCTCACATCATAATATCCCGCGATACGACCCATTTTGAAACAATTAAAAAGCCGGAAATGTCCGGAAAATGCCGAAGGTGTACAGAACCCGTTCCTCCGTATGCTCGTTGTAATGGAAGGACCATATTTGGGGGATTGGCAGCGTGCAGCGAGTTCTCACACATCATAATATCCTGCGATACGACCCGTTTTTAATCACATAAAATGCCGGAAATGTCCGGAAAAGGCCGAAGGTGTACAGAACCCGATGCTCCGTTTGCTCGTTGTAATGGAAGTACCATTTTTGGGGGGTTGGCAGAGAGCAACTGGCTCTTACACATCATAATAATCTGATATACGGCCCATTTTGAAACAATTAAAAAGCCGGAAATGTCCGGAAAAGGCCGAAGGTGTACAGAACCCGTTGCTCCGTATGCTCGTTGTAATGGGCGTACCATTTCTCGGGGATTGGCAGCGCGTAACGAGTTCTCTCACATCATAATATCCTGAAATACGGCCCATTTTGAAACAACTAAATAGCCGGAAATGTCCGGAAAAGGCCGAAGGTGTACAGAACCTGATGCTACGTATACTCGTTGTAATGGGCGTACCATTTCTCGGGGATTGGCAGCGCGTAACGAGTTCTCTCACATCATAATATCCTGAAATACGGCCCATTTTGAAACAACTAAATAGCCGGAAATGTCCGGAAAAGGCCGAAGGTGTACAGAACCTGATGCTACGTATACTCGTTGTAAGGGGCGTACCATTTCTCGGGGATTGGCAGCGCGCAACGAGTTCTCTCACATCATAATATCCTGCGATACGACCCATTTTGAAACAATTAAATAGCCGGAAATGTCCGGAAAATGCCGAACGTGTACATAACCCGTTGCTCCGTATGCTCGTTGTAATGGGCGTACCATTTTTCGGGGATTGGCAGCGTGCAGCGAGATCTCACACATCATAATATCCTGCGATACGACCCGTTTTTAATCACATAAAATGCCGGAAATGTCCGGAAAAGGCCGAAGGTGTACAGAACCCGTTGCTCCGTATGCTCGTTGTAATAGAAGGACCATTTTTCGGTTATTGGCAGCGTGCAGCTAGTTCTCACACATCATAATATCCTGCGATACGACCCGTTTTTAATCACATAAAATGCCGGAAATGTCCGGAAAAGGCCGAAGGTGTACAGAACCTGATGCTACGTATACTCGTTGTAAGGGGCGTACCATTTCTCGGGGATTGGCAGCGCGCAACGAGATCTCACACATCATAATATCCTGCGATACGACCCCTTTTGAAACAATTAAAAAGCCGGAAATATCCGGAAAAGGCCGAAGGTGTACAGAACCCGTTGCTCCGTATGCTCGTTGTAATGGGCGTACCATTTTTCGGGGATTGGCAGCGTGCAGCGAGTTCTCACACCTCATAATATCCTGCGATACGACCCATTTTGAAACTATTAAAAAGCCGAAACTGGCCGGAAAAGGCCGAATATGTACAAGACAGGATTCTCCGCATTCTCGTTGTAATGGATGTACCATTCTTCGGGGATTGGCAGCGCGCAACGAGTTCTCTCACATCATAATATCCCGCGATACGACCCATTTTGAAACAATTAAAAAGCCGGAAATGTCCGGAAAATGCCGAAGGTGTACAGAACCCGTTCCTCCGTATGCTCGTTGTAATGGAAGGACCATATTTGGGGGATTGGCAGCGTGCAGCGAGTTCTCACACATCATAATATCCTGCGATACGACCCGTTTTTAATCACATAAAATGCCGGAAATATCCGGAAAAGGCCGAAGGTGTACAGAACCCGTTGCTCCGTATGCTCGTTGTAATGGAAGGACCATTTTTGGAGGATTGGCAACGCTCAACGCGTTTTTACACATCATAATATCCTGCTATTCGGCCCATTTTTGATCACTTAAAATGCCGGAAATGTCCGGAAAAGGCCGAAGGTGTACAGAACCTGATGCTCCGTATGCTCGTTGTAAGGGGCGTACCATTTCTCGGGGATTGGCAGCGCGTAAAGAGTTCTCTCACATCATAATATCCTGAAATACGGCCCATTTTGAAACAATTAAAAAGCCGGAAATGTCCGGAAAAGGCCGAAGGTGTACAGAACCTGATGCTCCGTATGCTCGTTGTAATGGAAGTACCATTCTTCGGGGATTGGCAGCGTGCAGCGAGTTCTCACACATCATAATATCCTGCGATACGACCCGTTTTTAATCACATAAAATGCCGGAAATGTTCGGAAAAGGCCGAAGGTGTACAGAACCTGATGCTACGTATACTCGATGTAATGGAAGGACCATTTTTGGGGGATCGGCAACGCTCAACGCGTTTTTACACATCATAATATACTGGTGTACAGAACCTGATGCTCCGTATGCTCGTTGTAAGGGGCGTACCATTTCTCGGGGATTGGCAGCGCGTAACGTGTTCTCTCACATCATAATATCCTGATAAACGGCACATTTTGAAACAATTAAAAAGCCGGAAATGTCCGGAAAAGGCCGAAGGTGTACAGAACCCGTTGCTCCGTATGCTCGTTGTAATGGGCGTACCATTTTTCGGGGATTGGCAGCGTGCAGCGAGTTCTCACACCTCATAATATCCTGCGATACGACTCATTTTGAAACTATTAAAAAGCCGAAACTGGCCGGAAAAGGCCGAATATGTACAAGACAGGATTCTCGTCATGCTCGTTGTAATGGAAGTACCATTCTTCGGGAATTGGCAGCGTGCAGCGAGTTCTCACACCTCATAATATCCTGCGATACGACTCATTTTGAAACTATTAAAAAGCCGAAACTGGCCGGAAAAGGCCGAATATGTACAAGACAGGATTCTCGTCATGCTCGCTGTAATGGGCGTACCATTCTTCGGGGATTGGCAGCGCGCAACGAGTTCTCTCACATCATAATATCCTGCGATACGACCCATTTTGAAACAATTAAAAAGCCGGAAATGTCCGGAAAATGCCAAAGGAGTACAGAACCCGTTGCTCCGTATGCTCGTTGTAATGGGCGTACCATTTCTCGGGGATTGGCAGCGCGTAACGAGTTCTCTCACATCATAATATCCTGCTATACGGCCCGTTTTTAATTACATAAAATGCCGGAGATGTCCGGAAAAGGCCGAAGGTGTACAGAAACCAATGCTCCGTTTGCTCGTTGTAATGGTAGTACCATTTTTGGGGGGTTGGCAGAGAGCAACAGGTTCTTACACATCATAATATCCTGATATACGGCCCGTTTTTGATCACTTAAAATGCCGGAAATGTCCGGAAAAGGCCGAAGGTGTACAGAAGCTGATGCTCCGTATGCTCGTTGTAAGGGGCGTACCATTTCTCGGGGATTGGCAGCGCGTAACGAGTTCTCTCACATCATAATATCCTGAAATACGGCCCATTTTGAAACAATTAAAAAGCCGGAAATGTTCGGAAAAGGCCGAAGGAGTATAGAACCTGATGCTCCGTATGCTCGTTGTAAGGGGCGTACCATTTCTCGGGGATTGGCAGCGCGTAACGAATACTCTCACATCATAATATCCTGATATACGGCCCATTTTGAAACTATTAAAAAGCCGGAAATGTCCAGAAAAGGCCGAAGGTGTACAGAACCCGTTGCTCCGTATGCTCGTTGTAATGGGCGTACCATTTTTCGGGGATTGGAAGCGTGCAGCGAGATCTCACACATCATAATATCGTGCGATACGACCCTTTTTGAAACAATTAAAAAGCCGGAAATGTCCTGAAAAGGCCGAAGGTGTACAGAACCCAATGCTCCGTTTGCTCGTTGTAATGGAAGTACCATTTTGGGGGGGTTGGCAGAGAGCAACTGGTTCTTACACATCATAATATCCTGATATACGGCCCATTTTGAAACAATTAAAAAGCCGGAAATGTCCGGAAAAGGCCGAAGGTGTACAGAACCCGTTGCTCCGTATGCTCGTTGTAATGGGCGTACTATTTTTCGGGGATTGGCAGCGTGCAGCGAGTTCTCACACCTCATAATATCCTGCGATACGACTCATTTTGAAACTATTAAAAAGCCGAAACTGGCCGGAAAAGGCCGAATATGTACAAGACAGGATTCTCGTCATGCTCGTTGTAATGGAAGTACCATTCTTCGGGGATTTGCAGCGCGCAACGAGTTCCCTCACATCATAATATCCTGCTATACGGCCCGTTTTTAACTACATAAAATGCCGGAGATGTCCGGAAAAGGCCGAAGGTGTACAGAAACCAATGCTCCGTTTGCTCGTTGTAATGGTAGTACCATTTTTGGGGGGTTGGCAGAGAGCAACAGGTTCTTACACATCATAATATCCTGATATACGGCCCATTTTGAAACAATTAAAAAGCCGGAAATGTCCGGAAAAGGCCGAAGGTGTACAGAACCCGTTGCTCCGAATGCTCGTTGTAATGGGCGTACCATTTTTCGGGGATTGGCAGCGTGCAGCGAAATCTCACACATCATAATATCCTGCGATATGACCCTTTTTGAAACAATTAAAAAGCCGGAAATATCCGGAAAAGGCCGAAGGTGTACAGAACCCGTTGCTCCGTATGCTCGTTGTAATGGAAGGACCATTTTTGGAGGATTGGCAACGCTCAACGCGTTTTTACACATCATAATATCCTGCTATTCGGCCCATTTTTGATCACTTAAAAAGCCGGAAATGTCCGGAAAATGCCAAAGGAGTACAGAACCCGTTGCTCCGTATGCTCGTTGTAATGGGCGTACCATTTCTCGGGGATTGGCAGCGCGTAACGAGTTCTCTCACATCATAATTTCCTGCTATACGGCCCGTTTTTAATTACATAAAATGCCGGAGATGTCCGGAAAAGGCCGAAGGTGTACAGAACCCGTTGCTCCGTATGCTCGTTGTAATGGAAGGACCATTTTTGGAGGATTGGCAACGCTCAACGCGTTTTTACACATCATAATATCCTGCTATTCGGCCCATTTTTGATCACTTAAAATGCCGGAAATGTCCGGAAAAGGCCGAAGGTGTACAGAACCTGATGCTCCGTATGCTCGTTGTAAGGGGCGTACCATTTCTCGGGGATTGGCAGCGCGTAAAGAGTTCTCTCACATCATAATATCCTGAAATACGGCCCATTTTGAAACAATTAAAAAGCCGGAAATGTCCGGAAAAGGCCGAAGGTGTACAGAACCTGATGCTCCGTATGCACGTTGTAATGGAAGTACCATTCTTCGGGGATTGGCAGCGCGCAACGAGTTCTCTCACATCATAATATCCTGCGATACGACCCATTTTGAAACAATTAAAAAGCCGGAAATGTCCGGAAAATGCCAAAGGTGTACAGAACCCGTTGCTCCGTATGCTCGTTGTAATGGGCGTACCATTTTTCGGGGATTGGCAGCGTGCAGCGAGTTCTCACACCTCATAATATCCTGCGATACGACCCATTTTGAAACTATTAAAAAGCCGAAACTGGCCGGAAAAGGCCGAATATGTACAAGACAGGATTCTCCGCATTCTCGTTGTAATGGATGTACCATTCTTCGGGGATTGGCAGCGCGCAACGAGTTCTCTCACATCATAATATCCCGCGATACGACCCATTTTGAAACAATTAAAAAGCCGGAAATGTCCGGAAAATGCCGAAGGTGTACAGAACCCGTTCCTCCGTATGCTCGTTGTAATGGAAGGACCATATTTGGGGGATTGGCAGCGTGCAGCGAGTTCTCACACATCATAATATCCTGCGATACGACCCGTTTTTAATCACATAAAATGCCGGAAATGTCCGGAAAAGGCCGAAGGTGTACAGAACCCGATGCTCCGTTTGCTCGTTGTAATGGAAGTACCATTTTTGGGGGGTTGGCAGAGAGCAACTGGCTCTTACACATCATAATAATCTGATATACGGCCCATTTTGAAACAACTAAATAGCCGGAAATGTCCGGAAAAGGCCGAAGGTGTACAGAACCTGATGCTACGTATACTCGTTGTAAGGGGCGTACCATTTCTCGGGGATTGGCAGCGCGCAACGAGTTCTCTCACATCATAATATCCTGCGATACGACCCATTTTGAAACAATTAAATAGCCGGAAATGTCCGGAAAATGCCGAACGTGTACATAACCCGTTGCTCCGTATGCTCGTTGTAATGGAAGTACCATTTTTGGGGGGTTGGCAGAGAGCAACTGGCTCTTACACATCATAATAATCTGATATACGGCCCATTTTGAAACAATTAAAAAGCCGGAAATGTCCGGAAAAGGCCGAAGGTGTACAGAACCCGTTGCTCCGTATGCTCGTTGTAATGGGCGTACCATTTCTCGGGGATTGGCAGCGCGTAACGAGTTCTCTCACATCATAATATCCTGAAATACGGCCCATTTTGAAACAACTAAATAGCCGGAAATGTCCGGAAAAGGCCGAAGGTGTACAGAACCTGATGCTACGTATACTCGTTGTAATGGGCGTACCATTTCTCGGGGATTGGCAGCGCGTAACGAGTTCTCTCACATCATAATATCCTGAAATACGGCCCATTTTGAAACAACTAAATAGCCGGAAATGTCCGGAAAAGGCCGAAGGTGTACAGAACCTGATGCTACGTATACTCGTTGTAAGGGGCGTACCATTTCTCGGGGATTGGCAGCGCGCAACGAGTTCTCTCACATCATAATATCCTGCGATACGACCCATTTTGAAACAATTAAATAGCCGGAAATGTCCGGAAAATGCCGAACGTGTACATAACCCGTTGCTCCGTATGCTCGTTGTAATGGGCGTACCATTTTTCGGGGATTGGCAGCGTGCAGCGAGATCTCACACATCATAATATCCTGCGATACGACCCGTTTTTAATCACATAAAATGCCGGAAATGTCCGGAAAAGGCCGAAGGTGTACAGAACCCGTTGCTCCGTATGCTCGTTGTAATAGAAGGACCATTTTTCGGTTATTGGCAGCGTGCAGCTAGTTCTCACACATCATAATATCCTGCGATACGACCCGTTTTTAATCACATAAAATGCCGGAAATGTCCGGAAAAGGCCGAAGGTGTACAGAACCTGATGCTACGTATACTCGTTGTAAGGGGCGTACCATTTCTCGGGGATTGGCAGCGCGCAACGAGATCTCACACATCATAATATCCTGCGATACGACCCCTTTTGAAACAATTAAAAAGCCGGAAATATCCGGAAAAGGCCGAAGGTGTACAGAACCCGTTGCTCCGTATGCTCGTTGTAATGGGCGTACCATTTTTCGGGGATTGGCAGCGTGCAGCGAGTTCTCACACCTCATAATATCCTGCGATACGACCCATTTTGAAACTATTAAAAAGCCGAAACTGGCCGGAAAAGGCCGAATATGTACAAGACAGGATTCTCCGCATTCTCGTTGTAATGGATGTACCATTCTTCGGGGATTGGCAGCGCGCAACGAGTTCTCTCACATCATAATATCCCGCGATACGACCCATTTTGAAACAATTAAAAAGCCGGAAATGTCCGGAAAATGCCGAAGGTGTACAGAACCCGTTCCTCCGTATGCTCGTTGTAATGGAAGGACCATATTTGGGGGATTGGCAGCGTGCAGCGAGTTCTCACACATCATAATATCCTGCGATACGACCCGTTTTTAATCACATAAAATGCCGGAAATATCCGGAAAAGGCCGAAGGTGTACAGAACCCGTTGCTCCGTATGCTCGTTGTAATGGAAGGACCATTTTTGGAGGATTGGCAACGCTCAACGCGTTTTTACACATCATAATATCCTGCTATTCGGCCCATTTTTGATCACTTAAAATGCCGGAAATGTCCGGAAAAGGCCGAAGGTGTACAGAACCTGATGCTCCGTATGCTCGTTGTAAGGGGCGTACCATTTCTCGGGGATTGGCAGCGCGTAAAGAGTTCTCTCACATCATAATATCCTGAAATACGGCCCATTTTGAAACAATTAAAAAGCCGGAAATGTCCGGAAAAGGCCGAAGGTGTACAGAACCTGATGCTCCGTATGCTCGTTGTAATGGAAGTACCATTCTTCGGGGATTGGCAGCGTGCAGCGAGTTCTCACACATCATAATATCCTGCGATACGACCCGTTTTTAATCACATAAAATGCCGGAAATGTTCGGAAAAGGCCGAAGGTGTACAGAACCTGATGCTACGTATACTCGATGTAATGGAAGGACCATTTTTGGGGGATCGGCAACGCTCAACGCGTTTTTACACATCATAATATACTGGTGTACAGAACCTGATGCTCCGTATGCTCGTTGTAAGGGGCGTACCATTTCTCGGGGATTGGCAGCGCGTAACGTGTTCTCTCACATCATAATATCCTGATAAACGGCACATTTTGAAACAATTAAAAAGCCGGAAATGTCCGGAAAAGGCCGAAGGTGTACAGAAACCGTTGCTCCGTATGCTCGTTGTAATGGGCGTACCATTTTTCGGGGATTGGCAGCGTGCAGCGAGTTCTCACACCTCATAATATCCTGCGATACGACTCATTTTGAAACTATTAAAAAGCCGAAACTGGCCGGAAAAGGCCGAATATGTACAAGACAGGATTCTCGTCATGCTCGTTGTAATGGAAGTACCATTCTTCGGGAATTGGCAGCGTGCAGCGAGTTCTCACACCTCATAATATCCTGCGATACGACTCATTTTGAAACTATTAAAAAGCCGAAACTGGCCGGAAAAGGCCGAATATGTACAAGACAGGATTCTCGTCATGCTCGCTGTAATGGGCGTACCATTCTTCGGGGATTGGCAGCGCGCAACGAGTTCTCTCACATCATAATATCCTGCGATACGACCCATTTTGAAACAATTAAAAAGCCGGAAATGTCCGGAAAATGCCAAAGGAGTACAGAACCCGTTGCTCCGTATGCTCGTTGTAATGGGCGTACCATTTCTCGGGGATTGGCAGCGCGTAACGAGTTCTCTCACATCATAATTTCCTGCTATACGGCCCGTTTTTAATTACATAAAATGCCGGAGATGTCCGGAAAAGGCCGAAGGTGTACAGAAACCAATGCTCCGTTTGCTCGTTGTAATGGTAGTACCATTTTTGGGGGGTTGGCAGAGAGCAACAGGTTCTTACACATCATAATATCCTGATATACGGCCCGTTTTTGATCACTTAAAATGCCGGAAATGTCCGGAAAAGGCCGAAGGTGTACAGAAGCTGATGCTCCGTATGCTCGTTGTAAGGGGCGTACCATTTCTCGGGGATTGGCAGCGCGTAACGAGTTCTCTCACATCATAATATCCTGAAATACGGCCCATTTTGAAACAATTAAAAAGCCGGAAATGTTCGGAAAAGGCCGAAGGAGTATAGAACCTGATGCTCCGTATGCTCGTTGTAAGGGGCGTACCATTTCTCGGGGATTGGCAGCGCGTAACGAATACTCTCACATCATGATATCCTGATATACGGCCCATTTTGAAACTATTAAAAAGCCGGAAATGTCCAGAAAAGGCCGAAGGTGTACAGAACCCGTTGCTCCGTATGCTCGTTGTAATGGGCGTACCATTTTTCGGGGATTGGAAGCGTGCAGCGAGATCTCACACATCATAATATCGTGCGATACGACCCTTTTTGAAACAATTAAAAAGCCGGAAATGTCCTGAAAAGGCCGAAGGTGTACAGAACCCAATGCTCCGTTTGCTCGTTGTAATGGAAGTACCATTTTGGGGGGGTTGGCAGAGAGCAACTGGTTCTTACACATCATAATATCCTGATATACGGCCCATTTTGAAACAATTAAAAAGCCGGAAATGTCCGGAAAAGGCCGAAGGTGTACAGAACCCGTTGCTCCGTATGCTCGTTGTAATGGGCGTACTATTTTTCGGGGATTGGCAGCGTGCAGCGAGTTCTCACACCTCATAATATCCTGCGATACGACTCATTTTGAAACTATTAAAAAGCCGAAACTGGCCGGAAAAGGCCGAATATGTACAAGACAGGATTCTCGTCATGCTCGTTGTAATGGAAGTACCATTCTTCGGGGATTTGCAGCGCGCAACGAGTTCCCTCACATCATAATATCCTGCTATACGGCCCGTTTTTAACTACATAAAATGCCGGAGATGTCCGGAAAAGGCCGAAGGTGTACAGAAACCAATGCTCCGTTTGCTCGTTGTAATGGTAGTACCATTTTTGGGGGGTTGGCAGAGAGCAACAGGTTCTTACACATCATAATATCCTGATATACGGCCCATTTTGAAACAATTAAAAAGCCGGAAATGTCCGGAAAAGGCCGAAGGTGTACAGAACCCGTTGCTCCGAATGCTCGTTGTAATGGGCGTACCATTTTTCGGGGATTGGCAGCGTGCAGCGAAATCTCACACATCATAATATCCTGCGATATGACCCTTTTTGAAACAATTAAAAAGCCGGAAATATCCGGAAAAGGCCGAAGGTGTACAGAACCCGTTGCTCCGTATGCTCGTTGTAATGGAAGGACCATTTTTGGAGGATTGGCAACGCTCAACGCGTTTTTACACATCATAATATCCTGCTATTCGGCCCATTTTTGATCACTTAAAAAGCCGGAAATGTCCGGAAAATGCCAAAGGAGTACAGAACCCGTTGCTCCGTATGCTCGTTGTAATGGGCGTACCATTTCTCGGGGATTGGCAGCGCGTAACGAGTTCTCTCACATCATAATTTCCTGCTATACGGCCCGTTTTTAATTACATAAAATGCCGGAGATGTCCGGAAAAGGCCGAAGGTGTACAGAACCCGTTGCTCCGTATGCTCGTTGTAATGGAAGGACCATTTTTGGAGGATTGGCAACGCTCAACGCGTTTTTACACATCATAATATCCTGCTATTCGGCCCATTTTTGATCACTTAAAATGCCGGAAATGTCCGGAAAAGGCCGAAGGTGTACAGAACCTGATGCTCCGTATGCTCGTTGTAAGGGGCGTACCATTTCTCGGGGATTGGCAGCGCGTAAAGAGTTCTCTCACATCATAATATCCTGAAATACGGCCCATTTTGAAACAATTAAAAAGCCGGAAATGTCCGGAAAAGGCCGAAGGTGTACAGAACCTGATGCTCCGTATGCTCGTTGTAATGGAAGTACCATTCTTCGGGGATTGGCAGCGTGCAGCGAGTTCTCACACATCATAATATCCTGCGATACGACCCGTTTTTAATCACATAAAATGCCGGAAATGTTCGGAAAAGGCCGAAGGTGTACAGAACCTGATGCTACGTATACTCGATGTAATGGAAGGACCATTTTTGGGGGATCGGCAACGCTCAACGCGTTTTTACACATCATAATATACTGGTGTACAGAACCTGATGCTCCGTATGCTCGTTGTAAGGGGCGTACCATTTCTCGGGGATTGGCAGCGCGTAACGTGTTCTCTCACATCATAATATCCTGATAAACGGCACATTTTGAAACAATTAAAAAGCCGGAAATGTCCGGAAAAGGCCGAAGGTGTACAGAAACCGTTGCTCCGTATGCTCGTTGTAATGGGCGTACCATTTTTCGGGGATTGGCAGCGTGCAGCGAGTTCTCACACCTCATAATATCCTGCGATACGACTCATTTTGAAACTATTAAAAAGCCGAAACTGGCCGGAAAAGGCCGAATATGAACAAGACAGGATTCTCGTCATGCTCGTTGTAATGGAAGTACCATTCTTCGGGAATTGGCAGCGTGCAGCGAGTTCTCACACCTCATAATATCCTGCGATACGACTCATTTTGAAACTATTAAAAAGCCGAAACTGGCCGGAAAAGGCCGAATATGTACAAGACAGGATTCTCGTCATGCTCGCTGTAATGGGCGTACCATTCTTCGGGGATTGGCAGCGCGCAACGAGTTCTCTCACATCATAATATCCTGCGATACGACCCATTTTGAAACAATTAAAAAGCCGGAAATGTCCGGAAAATGCCAAAGGAGTACAGAACCCGTTGCTCCGTATGCTCGTTGTAATGGGCGTACCATTTCTCGGGGATTGGCAGCGCGTAACGAGTTCTCTCACATCATAATTTCCTGCTATACGGCCCGTTTTTAATTACATAAAATGCCGGAGATGTCCGGAAAAGGCCGAAGGTGTACAGAAACCAATGCTCCGTTTGCTCGTTGTAATGGTAGTACCATTTTTGGGGGGTTGGCAGAGAGCAACAGGTTCTTACACATCATAATATCCTGATATACGGCCCGTTTTTGATCACTTAAAATGCCGGAAATGTCCGGAAAAGGCCGAAGGTGTACAGAAGCTGATGCTCCGTATGCTCGTTGTAAGGGGCGTACCATTTCTCGGGGATTGGCAGCGCGTAACGAGTTCTCTCACATCATAATATCCTGAAATACGGCCCATTTTGAAACAATTAAAAAGCCGGAAATGTTCGGAAAAGGCCGAAGGAGTATAGAACCTGATGCTCCGTATGCTCGTTGTAAGGGGCGTACCATTTCTCGGGGATTGGCAGCGCGTAACGAATACTCTCACATCATAATATCCTGATATACGGCCCATTTTGAAACGATTAAAAAGCCGGAAATGTCCAGAAAAGGCCGAAGGTGTACAGAACCCGTTGCTCCGTATGCTCGTTGTAATGGGCGTACCATTTTTCGGGGATTGGAAGCGTGCAGCGAGATCTCACACATCATAATATCGTGCGATACGACCCTTTTTGAAACAATTAAAAAGCCGGAAATGTCCTGAAAAGGCCGAAGGTGTACAGAACCCAATGCTCCGTTTGCTCGTTGTAATGGAAGTACCATTTTGGGGGGGTTGGCAGAGAGCAACTGGTTCTTACACATCATAATATCCTGATATACGGCCCATTTTGAAACAATTAAAAAGCCGGAAATGTCCGGAAAAGGCCGAAGGTGTACAGAACCCGTTGCTCCGTATGCTCGTTGTAATGGGCGTACTATTTTTCGGGGATTGGCAGCGTGCAGCGAGTTCTCACACCTCATAATATCCTGCGATACGACTCATTTTGAAACTATTAAAAAGCCGAAACTGGCCGGAAAAGGCCGAATATGTACAAGACAGGATTCTCGTCATGCTCGTTGTAATGGAAGTACCATTCTTCGGGGATTTGCAGCGCGCAACGAGTTCCCTCACATCATAATATCCTGCTATACGGCCCGTTTTTAATTACATAAAATGCCGGAGATGTCCGGAAAAGGCCGAAGGTGTACAGAAACCAATGCTCCGTTTGCTCGTTGTAATGGTAGTACCATTTTTGGGGGGTTGGCAGAGAGCAACAGGTTCTTACACATCATAATATCCTGATATACGGCCCATTTTGAAACAATTAAAAAGCCGGAAATGTCCGGAAAAGGCCGAAGGTGTACAGAACCCGTTGCTCCGAATGCTCGTTGTAATGGGCGTACCATTTTTCGGGGATTGGCAGCGTGCAGCGAAATCTCACACATCATAATATCCTGCGATATGACCCTTTTTGAAACAATTAAAAAGCCGGAAATATCCGGAAAAGGCCGAAGGTGTACAGAACCCGTTGCTCCGTATGCTCGTTGTAAGGGGCGTACCATTTCTCGGGGATTGGCAGCGCGTAAAGAGTTCTCTCACATCATAATATCCTGAAATATGGCCCATTTTGAAACAATTAAAAAGCCGGAAATGTCCGGAAAAGGCCGAAGGTGTACAGAACCTGATGCTCCGTATGCTCGTTGTAATGGAAGTACCATTCTTCGGGGATTGGCAGCGCGCAACGAGTTCTCTCACATCATAATATCCTGCGATACGACCCATTTTGAAACAATTAAAAAGCCGGAAATGTCCGGAAAATGCCAAAGGTGTACAGAACCCGTTGATCCGTATGCTCGTTGTAATGGGCGTACCATTTTTCGGGGATTGGCAGCGTGCAGCGAGTTCTCACACCTCATAATATCCTGCGATACGACCCATTTTGAAACTATTAAAAAGCCGAAACTGGCCGGAAAAGGCCGAATATGTACAAGACAGGATTCTCCGCATTCTCGTTGTAATGGATGTACCATTCTTCGGGGATTGGCAGCGCGCAACGAGTTCTCTCACATCATAATATCCCGCGATACGACCCATTTTGAAACAATTAAAAAGCCGGAAATGTCCGGAAAATGCCGAAGGTGTACAGAACCCGTTCCTCCGTATGCTCGTTGTAATGGAAGGACCATATTTGGGGGATTGGCAGCGTGCAGCGAGTTCTCACACATCATAATATCCTGCGATACGACCCGTTTTTAATCACATAAAATGCCGGAAATGTCCGGAAAAGGCCGAAGGTGTACAGAACCCGATGCTCCGTTTGCTCGTTGTAATGGAAGTACCATTTTTGGGGGGTTGGCAGAGAGCAACTGGCTCTTACACATCATAATAATCTGATATACGGCCCATTTTGAAACAATTAAAAAGCCGGAAATGTCCGGAAAAGGCCGAAGGTGTACAGAACCCGTTGCTCCGTATGCTCGTTGTAATGGGCGTACCATTTCTCGGGGATTGGCAGCGCGTAACGAGTTCTCTCACATCATAATATCCTGAAATACGGCCCATTTTGAAACAACTAAATAGCCGGAAATGTCCGGAAAAGGCCGAAGGTGTACAGAACCTGATGCTACGTATACTCGTTGTAATGGGCGTACCATTTCTCGGGGATTGGCAGCGCGTAACGAGTTCTCTCACATCATAATATCCTGAAATACGGCCCATTTTGAAACAACTAAATAGCCGGAAATGTCCGGAAAAGGCCGAAGGTGTACAGAACCTGATGCTACGTATACTCGTTGTAAGGGGCGTACCATTTCTCGGGGATTGGCAGCGCGCAACGAGTTCTCTCACATCATAATATCCTGCGATACGACCCATTTTGAAACAATTAAATAGCCGGAAATGTCCGGAAAATGCCGAACGTGTACATAACCCGTTGCTCCGTATGCTCGTTGTAATGGGCGTACCATTTTTCGGGGATTGGCAGCGTGCAGCGAGATCTCACACATCATAATATCCTGCGATACGACCCGTTTTTAATCACATAAAATGCCGGAAATGTCCGGAAAAGGCCGAAGGTGTACAGATCCCGTTGCTCCGTATGCTCGTTGTAATGGAAGGACCATTTTTCGGTTATTGGCAGCGTGCAGCTAGTTCTCACACATCATAATAGCCTGCGATACGACCCGTTTTTAATCACATAAAATGACGGAAATGTCCGGAAAAGGCCGAAGGTGTACAGAACCTGATGCTACGTATACTCGTTGTAAGGGGCGTACCATTTCTCGGGGATTGGCAGCGCGCAACGAGATCTCACACATCATAATATCCTGCGATACGACCCTTTTTGAAACAATTAAAAAGCCGGAAATATCCGGAAAAGGCCGAAGGTGTACAGAACCCGTTGCTCCGTATGCTCGTTGTAATGGGCGTACCATTTTTCGGGGATTGGCAGCGTGCAGCGAGTTCTCACACCTCATAATATCCTGCGATACGACCCATTTTGAAACTATTCAAAAGCCGAAACTGGCCGGAAAAGGCCGAATATGTACAAGACAGGATTCTCCGCATTCTCGTTGTAATGGATGTACCATTCTTCGGGGATTGGCAGCGCGCAACGAGTTCTCTCACATCATAATATCCCGCGATACGACCCATTTTGAAACAATTAAAAAGCCGGAAATGTCCGGAAAATGCCGTAGGTGTACAGAACCCGTTCCTCCGTATGCTCGTTGTAATGGAAGGACCATATTTGGGGGATTGGCAGCGTGCAGCGAGTTCTCACACATCATAATATCCTGCGATACGACCCGTTTTTAATCACATAAAATGCCGGAAATATCCGGAAAAGGCCGAAGGTGTACAGAACCCGTTGCTCCGTATGCTCGTTGTAATGGTAGGACCATTTTTGGAGGATTGGCAACGCTCAACGCGTTTTTACACATCATAATATCCTGCTATTCGGCCCATTTTTGATCACTTAAAATGCCGGAAATGTCCGGAAAAGGCCGAAGGTGTACAGAACCTGATGCTCCGTATGCTCGTTGTAAGGGGCGTACCATTTCTCGGGGATTGGCAGCGCGTAAAGAGTTCTCTCACATCATAATATCCTGAAATACGGCCCATTTTGAAACAATTAAAAAGCCGGAAATGTCCGGAAAAGGCCGAAGGTGTACAGAACCTGATGCTCCGTA
Source organism: Bombus muscorum (assembly GCA_963971185.1). Lineage (NCBI taxonomy): Eukaryota > Metazoa > Arthropoda > Insecta > Hymenoptera > Apidae > Bombus > Bombus muscorum. The sequence continues at coordinate 5,093,590 of OZ020130.1, forward strand.
TGCTCGTTGTAATGGAAGTACCATTCTTCGGGGATTGGCAGCGCGCAACGAGTTCTCTCACATCATAATATCCTGCGATACGACCCATTTTGAAACAATTAAAAAGCCGGAAATGTCCGGAAAATGCCAAAGGTGTACAGAACCCGTTGCTCCGTATGCTCGTTGTAATGGGCGTACCATTTTTCGGGGATTGGCAGCGTGCAGCGAGTTCTCACACCTCATAATATCCTGCGATACGACCCATTTTGAAACTATTAAAAAGCCGAAACTGGCCGGAAAAGGCCGAATATGTACAAGACAGGATTCTCCGCATTCTCGTTGTAATGGATGTACCATTCTTCGGGGATTGGCAGCGCGCAACGAGTTCTCTCACATCATAATATCCCGCGATACGTCCCATTTTGAAACAATTAAAAAGCCGGAAATGTCCGGAAAATGCCGAAGGTGTACAGAACCCGTTCCTCCGTATGCTCGTTGTAATGGAAGGACCATATTTGGGGGATTGGCAGCGTGCAGCGAGTTCTCACACATCATAATATCCTGCGATACGACCCGTTTTTAATCACATAAAATGCCGGAAATGTCCGGAAAAGGCCGAAGGTGTACAGAACCCGATGCTCCGTTTGCTCGTTGTAATGGAAGTACCATTTTTGGGGGGTTGGCAGAGAGCAACTGGCTCTTACACATCATAATAATCTGATATACGGCCCATTTTGAAACAATTAAAAAGCCGGAAATGTCCGGAAAAGGCCGAAGGTGTACAGAACCCGTTGCTCCGTATGCTCGTTGTAATGGGCGTACCATTTCTCGGGGATTGGCAGCGCGTAACGAGTTCTCTCACATCATAATATCCTGAAATACGGCCCATTTTGAAACAACTAAATAGCCGGAAATGTCCGGAAAAGGCCGAAGGTGTACAGAACCTGATGCTACGTATACTCGTTGTAATGGGCGTACCATTTCTCGGGGATTGGCAGCGCGTAACGAGTTCTCTCACATCATAATATCCTGAAATACGGCCCATTTTGAAACAACTAAATAGCCGGAAATGTCCGGAAAAGGCCGAAGGTGTACAGAACCTGATGCTACGTATACTCGTTGTAAGGGGCGTACCATTTCTCGGGGATTGGCAGCGCGCAACGAGTTCTCTCACATCATAATATCCTGCGATACGACCCATTTTGAAACAATTAAATAGCCGGAAATGTCCGGAAAATGCCGAACGTGTACATAACCCGTTGCTCCGTATGCTCGTTGTAATGGGCGTACCATTTTTCGGGGATTGGCAGCGTGCAGCGAGATCTCACACATCATAATATCCTGCGATACGACCCGTTTTTAATCACATAAAATGCCGGAAATGTCCGGAAAAGGCCGAAGGTGTACAGAACCCGTTGCCCCGTATGCTCGTTGTAATAGAAGGACCATTTTTCGGTTATTGGCAGCGTGCAGCTAGTTCTCACACATCATAATATCCTGCGATACGACCCGTTTTTAATCACATAAAATGCCGGAAATGTCCGGAAAAGGCCGAAGGTGTACAGAACCTGATGCTACGTATACTCGTTGTAAGGGGCGTACCATTTCTCGGGGATTGGCAGCGCGCAACGAGATCTCACACATCATAATATCCTGCGATACGACCCTTTTTGAAACAATTAAAAAGCCGGAAATATCCGGAAAAGGCCGAAGGTGTACAGAACCCGTTGCTCCGTATGCTCGTTGTAATGGGCGTACCATTTTTCGGGGATTGGCAGCGTGCAGCGAGTTCTCACACCTCATAATATCCTGCGATACGACCCATTTTGAAACTATTAAAAAGCCGAAACTGGCCGGAAAAGGCCGAATATGTACAAGACAGGATTCTCCGCATTCTCGTTGTAATGGATGTACCATTCTTCGGGGATTGGCAGCGCGCAACGAGTTCTCTCACATCATAATATCCCGCGATACGACCCATTTTGAAACAATTAAAAAGCCGGAAATGTCCGGAAAATGCCGAAGGTGTACAGAACCCGTTCCTCCGTATGCTCGTTGTAATGGAAGGACCATATTTGGGGGATTGGCAGCGTGCAGCGAGTTCTCACACATCATAATATCCTGCGATACGACCCGTTTTTAATCACATAAAATGCCGGAAATATCCGGAAAAGGCCGAAGGTGTACAGAACCCGTTGCTCCGTATGCTCGTTGTAATGGAAGGACCATTTTTGGAGGATTGGCAACGCTCAACGCGTTTTTACACATCATAATATCCTGCTATTCGGCCCATTTTTGATCACTTAAAATGCCGGAAATGTCCGGAAAAGGCCGAAGGTGTACAGAACCTGATGCTCCGTATGCTCGTTGTAAGGGGCGTACCATTTCTCGGGGATTGGCAGCGCGTAAAGAGTTCTCTCACATCATAATATCCTGAAATACGGCCCATTTTGAAACAATTAAAAAGCCGGAAATGTCCGGAAAAGGCCGAAGGTGTACAGAACCTGATGCTCCGTATGCTCGTTGTAATGGAAGTACCATTCTTCGGGGATTGGCAGCGTGCAGCGAGTTCTCACACATCATAATATCCTGCGATACGACCCGTTTTTAATCACATAAAATGCCGGAAATGTTCGGAAAAGGCCGAAGGTGTACAGAACCTGATGCTACGTATACTCGATGTAATGGAAGGACCATTTTTGGGGGATCGGCAACGCTCAACGCGTTTTTACACATCATAATATACTGGTGTACAGAACCTGATGCTCCGTATGCTCGTTGTAAGGGGCGTACCATTTCTCGGGGATTGGCAGCGCGTAACGTGTTCTCTCACATCATAATATCCTGATAAACGGCACATTTTGAAACAATTAAAAAGCCGGAAATGTCCGGAAAAGGCCGAAGGTGTACAGAACCCGTTGCTCCGTATGCTCGTTGTAATGGGCGTACCATTTTTCGGGGATTGGCAGCGTGCAGCGAGTTCTCACACCTCATAATATCCTGCGATACGACTCATTTTGAAACTATTAAAAAGCCGAAACTGGCCGGAAAAGGCCGAATATGTACAAGACAGGATTCTCGTCATGCTCGTTGTAATGGAAGTACCATTCTTCGGGAATTGGCAGCGTGCAGCGAGTTCTCACACCTCATAATATCCTGCGATACGACTCATTTTGAAACTATTAAAAAGCCGAAACTGGCCGGAAAAGGCCGAATATGTACAAGACAGGATTCTCGTCATGCTCGCTGTAATGGGCGTACCATTCTTCGGGGATTGGCAGCGCGCAACGAGTTCTCTCACATCATAATATCCTGCGATACGACCCATTTTGAAACAATTAAAAAGCCGGAAATGTCCGGAAAATGCCAAAGGAGTACAGAACCCGTTGCTCCGTATGCTCGTTGTAATGGGCGTACCATTTTTCGGGGATTGGCAGCGTGCAGCGAGTTCTCACACCTCATAATATCCTGCGATACGACCCATTTTGAAACTATTAAAAAGCCGAAACTGGCCGGAAAAGGCCGAATATGTACAAGACAGGATTCTCCGCATTCTCGTTGTAATGGATGTACCATTCTTCGGGGATTGGCAGCGCGCAACGAGTTCTCTCACATCATAATATCCCGCGATACGACCCATTTTGAAACAATTAAAAAGCCGGAAATGTCCGGAAAATGCCGAAGGTGTACAGAACCCGTTCCTCCGTATGCTCGTTGTAATGGAAGGACCATATTTGGGGGATTGGCAGCGTGCAGCGAGTTCTCACACATCATAATATCCTGCGATACGACCCGTTTTTAATCACATAAAATGCCGGAAATGTCCGGAAAAGGCCGAAGGTGTACAGAACCCGATGCTCCGTTTGCTCGTTGTAATGGAAGTACCATTTTTGGGGGGTTGGCAGAGAGCAACTGGCTCTTACACATCATAATAATCTGATATACGGCCCATTTTGAAACAATTAAAAAGCCGGAAATGTCCGGAAAAGGCCGAAGGTTTACAGAACCCGTTGCTCCGTATGCTCGTTGTAATGGGCGTACCATTTCTCGGGGATTGGCCGCGCGTAACGAGTTCTCTCACATCATAATATCCTGAAATACGGCCCATTTTGAAACAACTAAATAGCCGGAAATGTCCGGAAAAGGCCGAAGGTGTACAGAACCTGATGCTACGTATACTCGTTGTAATGGGCGTACCATTTCTCGGGGATTGGCAGCGCGTAACGAGTTCTCTCACATCATAATATCCTGAAATACGGCCCATTTTGAAACAACTAAATAGCCGGAAATGTCCGGAAAAGGCCGAAGGTGTACAGAACCTGATGCTACGTATACTCGTTGTAAGGGGCGTACCATTTCTCGGGGATTGGCAGCGCGCAACGAGTTCTCTCACATCATAATATCCTGCGATACGACCCATTTTGAAACAATTAAATAGCCGGAAATGTCCGGAAAATGCCGAACGTGTACATAACCCGTTGCTCCGTATGCTCGTTGTAATGGGCGTACCATTTTTCGGGGAGTGGCAGCGTGCAGCGAGATCTCACACATCATAATATCCTGCGATACGACCCGTTTTTAATCACATAAAATGCCGGAAATGTCCGGAAAAGGCCGAAGGTGTACAGAACCCGTTGCTCCGTATGCTCGTTGTAATAGAAGGACCATTTTTCGGTTATTGGCAGCGTGCAGCTAGTTCTCACACATCATAATATCCTGCGATACGACCCGTTTTTAATCACATAAAATGCCGGAAATGTCCGGAAAAGGCCGAAGGTGTACAGAACCTGATGCTACGTATACTCGTTGTAAGGGGCGTACCATTTCTCGGGGATTGGCAGCGCGCAACGAGATCTCACACATCATAATATCCTGCGATACGACCCTTTTTGAAACAATTAAAAAGCCGGAAATATCCGGAAAAGGCCGAAGGTGTACAGAACCCGTTGCTCCGTATGCTCGTTGTAATGGGCGTACCATTTTTCGGGGATTGGCAGCGTGCAGCGAGTTCTCACACCTCATAATATCCTGCGATACGACCCATTTTGAAACTATTAAAAAGCCGAAACTGGCCGGAAAAGGCCGAATATGTACAAGACAGGATTCTCCGCATTCTCGTTGTAATGGATGTACCATTCTTCGGGGATTGGCAGCGCGCAACGAGTTCTCTCACATCATAATATCCCGCGATACGACCCATTTTGAAACAATTAAAAAGCCGGAAATGTCCGGAAAATGCCGAAGGTGTACAGAACCCGTTCCTCCGTATGCTCGTTGTAATGGAAGGACCATATTTGGGGGATTGGCAGCGTGCAGCGAGTTCTCACACATCATAATATCCTGCGATACGACCCGTTTTTAATCACATAAAATGCCGGAAATATCCGGAAAAGGCCGAAGGTGTACAGAACCCGTTGCTCCGTATGCTCGTTGTAATGGAAGGACCATTTTTGGAGGATTGGCAACGCTCAACGCGTTTTTACACATCATAATATCCTGCTATTCGGCCCATATTTGATCACTTAAAATGCCGGAAATGTCCGGAAAAGGCCGAAGGTGTACAGAACCTGATGCTCCGTATGCTCGTTGTAAGGGGCGTACCATTTCTCGGGGATTGGCAGCGCGTAAAGAGTTCTCTCACATCATAATATCCTGAAATACGGCCCATTTTGAAACAATTAAAAAGCCGGAAATGTCCGGAAAAGGCCGAAGGTGTACAGAACCTGATGCTCCGTATGCTCGTTGTAATGGAAGTACCATTCTTCGGGGATTGGCAGCGTGCAGCGAGTTCCCTCACATCATAATATCCTGCTATACGGCCAGTTTTTAATCACATAAAATGCCGGAGATGTCCGGAAAAGGCCGAAGGTGTACAGAACCCAATGCTCCGTTTGCTCGTTGTAATGGAAGTACCATTTTTGGGGGTTGGCAGAGAGCAACTGGTTCTTACACATCATAATATCCTGATATACGGCCCATTTTGAAACAATTAAAAAGCCGGAAATGTCCGGAAAAGGCCGAAGGTGTACAGAACCCGTTGCTCCGTATGCTCGTTGTAATGGGCGTACCATTTTTCGGGGATTGGCAGCGTGCAGCGAGTTCTCACACCTCATAATATCCTGCGATACGACCCATTTTGAAACTATTAAAAAGCCGAAACTGGCCGGAAAAGGCCGAATATGTACAAGACAGGATTCTCCGCATTCTCGTTGTAATGGATGTACCATTCTTCGGGGATTGGCAGCGCGCAACGAGTTCTCTCACATCATAATATCCCGCGATACGACCCATTTTGAAACAATTAAAAAGCCGGAAATGTCCGGAAAATGCCGAAGGTGTACAGAACCCGTTCCTCCGTATGCTCGTTGTAATGGAAGGACCATATTTGGGGGATTGGCAGCGTGCAGCGAGTTCTCACACATCATAATATCCTGCGATACGACCCGTTTTTAATCACATAAAATGCCGGAAATGTCCGGAAAAGGCCGAAGGTGTACAGAACCCGATGCTCCGTTTGCTCGTTGTAATGGAAGTACCATTTTTGGGGGGTTGGCAGAGAGCAACTGGCTCTTACACATCATAATAATCTGATATACGGCCCATTTTGAAACAATTAAAAAGCCGGAAATGTCCGGAAAAGGCCGAAGGTTTACAGAACCCGTTGCTCCGTATGCTCGTTGTAATGGGCGTACCATTTCTCGGGGATTGGCCGCGCGTAACGAGTTCTCTCACATCATAATATCCTGAAATACGGCCCATTTTGAAACAACTAAATAGCCGGAAATGTCCGGAAAAGGCCGAAGGTGTACAGAACCTGATGCTACGTATACTCGTTGTAATGGGCGTACCATTTCTCGGGGATTGGCAGCGCGTAACGAGTTCTCTCACATCATAATATCCTGAAATACGGCCCATTTTGAAACAACTAAATAGCCGGAAATGTCCGGAAAAGGCCGAAGGTGTACAGAACCTGATGCTACGTATACTCGTTGTAAGGGGCGTACCATTTCTCGGGGATTGGCAGCGCGCAACGAGTTCTCTCACATCATAATATCCTGCGATACGACCCATTTTGAAACAATTAAATAGCCGGAAATGTCCGGAAAATGCCGAACGTGTACATAACCCGTTGCTCCGTATGCTCGTTGTAATGGGCGTACCATTTTTCGGGGAGTGGCAGCGTGCAGCGAGATCTCACACATCATAATATCCTGCGATACGACCCGTTTTTAATCACATAAAATGCCGGAAATGTCCGGAAAAGGCCGAAGGTGTACAGAACCCGTTGCTCCGTATGCTCGTTGTAATAGAAGGACCATTTTTCGGTTATTGGCAGCGTGCAGCTAGTTCTCACACATCATAATATCCTGCGATACGACCCGTTTTTAATCACATAAAATGCCGGAAATGTCCGGAAAAGGCCGAAGGTGTACAGAACCTGATGCTACGTATACTCGTTGTAAGGGGCGTACCATTTCTCGGGGATTGGCAGCGCGCAACGAGATCTCACACATCATAATATCCTGCGATACGACCCTTTTTGAAACAATTAAAAAGCCGGAAATATCCGGAAAAGGCCGAAGGTGTACAGAACCCGTTGCTCCGTATGCTCGTTGTAATGGGCGTACCATTTTTCGGGGATTGGCAGCGTGCAGCGAGTTCTCACACCTCATAATATCCTGCGATACGACCCATTTTGAAACTATTAAAAAGCCGAAACTGGCCGGAAAAGGCCGAATATGTACAAGACAGGATTCTCCGCATTCTCGTTGTAATGGATGTACCATTCTTCGGGGATTGGCAGCGCGCAACGAGTTCTCTCACATCATAATATCCCGCGATACGACCCATTTTGAAACAATTAAAAAGCCGGAAATGTCCGGAAAATGCCGAAGGTGTACAGAACCCGTTCCTCCGTATGCTCGTTGTAATGGAAGGACCATATTTGGGGGATTGGCAGCGTGCAGCGAGTTCTCACACATCATAATATCCTGCGATACGACCCGTTTTTAATCACATAAAATGCCGGAAATATCCGGAAAAGGCCGAAGGTGTACAGAACCCGTTGCTCCGTATGCTCGTTGTAATGGAAGGACCATTTTTGGAGGATTGGCAACGCTCAACGCGTTTTTACACATCATAATATCCTGCTATTCGGCCCATATTTGATCACTTAAAATGCCGGAAATGTCCGGAAAAGGCCGAAGGTGTACAGAACCTGATGCTCCGTATGCTCGTTGTAAGGGGCGTACCATTTCTCGGGGATTGGCAGCGCGTAAAGAGTTCTCTCACATCATAATATCCTGAAATACGGCCCATTTTGAAACAATTAAAAAGCCGGAAATGTCCGGAAAAGGCCGAAGGTGTACAGAACCTGATGCTCCGTATGCTCGTTGTAATGGAAGTACCATTCTTCGGGGATTGGCAGCGTGCAGCGAGTTCCCTCACATCATAATATCCTGCTATACGGCCAGTTTTTAATCACATAAAATGCCGGAGATGTCCGGAAAAGGCCGAAGGTGTACAGAACCCAATGCTCCGTTTGCTCGTTGTAATGGAAGTACCATTTTTGGGGGTTGGCAGAGAGCAACTGGTTCTTACACATCATAATATCCTGATATACGGCCCATTTTGAAACAATTAAAAAGCCGGAAATGTCCGGAAAAGGCCGAAGGTGTACAGAACCCGTTGCTCCGTATGCTCGTTGTAATGGGCGTACCATTTTTCGGGGATTGGCAGCGTGCAGCGAGATCTCACACATCATGATATCCTGCGATACGACCCTTTTTGAAACAATTAAAAAGCCGGAAATATCCGGAAAAGGCCGAAGGTGTACAGAACCCGTTGCTCCGTATGCTCGTTGTAATGGAAGGACCATTTTTGGGGGATCGGCAACGCTCAACGCGTTTTTACACATCATAATATACTGGTGTACAGAACCTGATGCTCCGTATGCGCGTTGTAAGGGGCGTACCATTTCTCGGGGATTGGCAGCGCGTAACGTGTTCTCTCACATCATAATATCCTGATAAACGGCACATTTTGAAACAATTAAAAAGCCGGAAATGTCCGGAAAAGGCCGAAGGTGTACAGAACCCGTTGCTCCGTATGCTCGTTGTAATGGGCGTACCATTCTTCGGGGATTGGCAGCGCGCAACGAGTTCTCTCACATCATAATATCCTGCTATACGGCCCGTTTTTAATCACATAAAATGCCGGAGATGTCCGGAAAAGGCCGAAGGTGTACAGAACCCGATGCCCCGTTTGCTCGTTGTAATGGAAGTACCATTTTTCGGGGATGGGCAGCGTGCAGCGAGTTCTCACACCTCATAATATCCTGCGAAACGACTCATTTTGAAACAATTAAAAAGCCGGAAATATCCGGAAAAGGCCGAAGGTTTACAGAACCCGATGCTCCGTATGCTCGTTGTAATGGAAAGACCATTTTTGGGGGATTGGCAGCGTGCAGCGAGTTCTCACACATCATAATATCCTGCGATACGACCCGTTTTTAATCACATAAAATGCCGGAAATGTCCGGAAAAGGCCGAAGGTGTACAGAACCTGATGCTACGTATACTCGTTGTAAGGGGCGTACCATTTCTCGGGGATTGGCAGCGCGTAACGAGTTCTCTCACATCATAATATCATGATATACGGCCCATTTTGAAACAATTAAAAAGCCGGAAATGTCCGGAAAAGGCCGAAGGTGTACAGAACCCGTTGCTCCGTATGCTCGTTGTAGTGGGCGTACCATTTTTCGGGGATTGGCAGCGTGCAGCGAGTTCTCACACCTCATAATATTCTGCGAAACGACTCATTCTGAAACTATTAAAAAGCCGAAACTTGCCGGAAAAGGCAGAATATGTACAAGACAGGATTCTCCGCATGCTCGTTGTAATGGAAGTACCATTCTTCGCGGATTGACAGCGCGCAACGAGTTCTCTCACATCATAATATCCTGATATACGGCCCATTTTGAAACAATTAGAAAGGCGGAAATGTCCGGAAAAGGCCGAAGGTGTACAGAACCCGTTGCTCCCTTTGCTTGTTGTAACGGAAGTACCATTTTTGGGGGGTTGGCAGAGAGCAACTGGTTCTTACACATCATAATATCCTGATATACGGCCCATTTTGAGCAATTAAAAAGCCGGAAATGTACGGAAAAGGCCGAAGGTGTACAGAACCCGTTGCTCCGTATGCTCGTTGTAATGGGCGTACCATTTTTCGGGGATTTCCAGCGTGCAGCCAGTTCTCACACCTCATAATATCCTGCGATACGACCCATTTTGAAACTATTAAAAAGCCGAAACTGGCAGGAAATGGCCGAATATGTACAAGACAGGATTCTCCGCATGCTCGTTGTAATGGAAGTACCATTCTTCGGGGATTGGCAGCGCGCAACGAGTTCTCTCACATTATAATATCCTGCTATACGGCCCGTTTTTAATCACATAAAATGCCTGAGATGTCCGGAAAAGGCCGAAGGTGTACAGAACCCGATGCTCCGTTTGCTCGTTGTAATGGAAGTACCATTTATGGGGGGTTGGCAGAGAGCAACTGGTTCTTACACATCATAATAATCTGATATACGGCCCATTTTGAAACAATGAAAAAGCCGGAAATGTCCGGAAAAGGCCGAAGGTGTACAGAACCCGTTGCTCCGTATGCTCGTTGTAATGGGCGTACCATTTTTCGGGGATTTCCAGCGTGCAGCCAGTTCTCACACCTCATAATATCCTGCGATACGACCCATTTTGAAACTATTAACAAGCCGAAACTGGCCGGAAATGGCCGAATATGTACAAGACAGGATTCTCCGCATGCTCGTTGTAATGGAAGTACCATTCTTCGGGGATTGGCAGCGCGCAACGAGTTCTCTCACATCATAATATCCTGATATACGGCCCATTTTGAAACAATTAAAAAGCCGGAAATGTCCGGAAAAGGCCGAAGGTGTACAGAACCTGATGCTCCGTATGCTCGTTGTAATGGAAGTACCATTCTTCGGGGATTGGCAGCGCGCAACGAGTTCTCTCACATCATAATATCGCGCGATACGACCCATTTTGAAACAATTAAAATGCCGGAAATGTCCGGAAAATGCCGAAGGTGTACAGAACCCGTTGCTCCGTATGCTCGTTGTAATAGGCGTACAATTTTTCGGGGATTGGCAGCGTGCAGCGAGATCTCACACATCATAATATCCTGCGATACGACCCATTTTGAAACTATTAACAAGCCGAAACTGGCCGGAAATGGCCGAATATGTACAAGACAGGATTCTCCGCATGCTCGTTGTAATGGGCGTACCATTTTTCGGGGATTTCCAGCGTGCAGCCAGTTCTCACACCTCATAATATCCTGCGATACGACCCATTTTGAAACTATTAAAAAGCCGAAACTGGCAGGAAATGGCCGAATATGTACAAGACAGGATTCTCCGCATGATCGTTGAAATGGATTTACCATTCTTCGGGGATTGGCAGCGCGCAACGAGTTCTCTCACATCATAATATCCTGAAATACGGCCCATTTTGAAACAACTAAAAAGCCGGAAATGTCCGGAAAAGGCCGAAGGTGTACAGAACCTGATGCTCCGTATGCTCGTAGTAAGGGGCGTACCATTTCTCGGGGATTGGCAGCGCGTAACGAGTTCTCTCACATCATAATATCCTGAAATACGGCCCATTTTGAAACAACTAAAAAGCCGGAAATGTCCGGAAAAGGCCGAAGGTGTACGGAACCTGATGCTCCGTATGCTCGTTGTAATGGAAGTACCATTCTTCGGGGGTTGGCAGCGCGCAACGAGTTCTCTCACATCATAATATCCTGCGATACGACCCATTTTGAAACAATTAAAAAGCCGGAAATGTCCGGAAAATGCCAAATGTGTACGGAACCCGTTCCTCCGTATGCTGGTTGTAATGGGCGTACCATTTTTCGGGGATTGGCAGCGTGCAGCGAGTTCTCTCACATCATAATATCCTGAAATACGGCCCATTTTGAAACAACTAAAAAGCCGGAAATGTCCGGAAAAGGCCGAAGGTGTACAGAACCTGATGCTCCGTATGCTCGTAGTAAGGGGCGTACCATTTCTCGGGGATTGGCAGCGCGTAACGAGTTCTCTCACATCATAATATCCTGAAATACGGCCCATTTTGAAACAACTAAAAAGCCGGAAATGTCCGGAAAAGGCCGAAGGTGTACGGAACCTGATGCTCCGTATGCTCGTTGTAATGGAAGTACCATTCTTCGGGGGTTGGCAGCGCGCAACGAGTTCTCTCACATCATAATATCCTGCGATACGACCCATTTTGAAACAATTAAAAAGCCGGAAATGTCCGGAAAATGCCAAATGTGTACAGAACCCGTTCCTCCGTATGCTGGTTGTAATGGGCGTACCATTTTTCGGGGATTGGCAGCGTGCAGCGAGTTCTCACACCTCATAATATCCTGCGATACGACCCATTTTGAAACTATTAAAAAGCCGAAACTGGCCAGAAAAGGCCGAATATGTACAAGACAGGATTCTCCGCATGCTCGTTGAAATGGATGTACCATTCTTCGGGGATTGGCAGCGCGCAACGAGTTCTCTCACATCATAATATCCTGAAATACGGCCCATTTTGAAACAACTAAAAAGCCGGAAATGTCCGGAAAAGGCCGAAGGTGAACAGAACCCGTTGCTCCGTATGCTCGTTGTAATGGAAGGACCATTTTTGGTGGATTGGCAGCGCGCAACGAGTTCTCTCACATCATAATATCCCGCGATACGACCCATTTTAATACAATTAAAAAGCCGGAGATGTCCGGAAAAGGCCGAAGGTGTACAGAACCCGATGCTCCGTTTGCTCGTTGTAATGGAAGTACCATTTTTGGGGGGTTGGCAGAGAGCAACTGGTTCTTACACATCATAATATCCTGATATACGGCCCATTTTGATACAATTAAAAAGCCGGAAATGTCCGGAAAAGGCCGAAGGTGTACAGAACCCGTTGCTCCGTATGCTCGTTGTAATGGGCGTACCACTTTTCGGGGATTGGAAGCGTGCAGCGAGATCTCACACATCATAATATCGTGCGATACGACCCTTTTTGAAACAATTAAAAAGCCGGAAATATCCGGAAAAGGCCGAAGGTGTACAGAACCCGTTGCTCCGTATGCTCGTTGTAATGGAAGGACCATTTTTGGGTGATTGGCAACGCTCAACGCGTTTTTACACATCATAATATCCTGCTATTCGGCCCATTTTTGATCACATAAAATGCCGGAAATGTCCGGAAAAGGCCGAAGGTGTACAGAACCTGATGCTCCGTATGCTCGTTGTAAGGGGCGTACCATTTCTCGGGGATTGGCAGCGCGTAACGAGTTCTCTCACATCATAATATCCTGAAATACGGCCCATTTTGAAACTATTAAAAAGCCGGAAATGTCCGGAAAAGGCCGAAGGTGTACAGAACCCGTTGCACCGTATGCTCGTTGTAGTGGGCGTACCATTTTTCGGGGATTGGCAGCATGCAGCGAGTTCTCACACCTCATAATATCCTGCGATACGACCCATTTTGAAACAACTAAAAAGACGAAACTGGCCGGAAAAGGCCGAATATGTACAAGACAGGATTCTCCGCATGCTCGTTGTATTGGAAGTACCATTCTTCGGGGATTGGCAGCGCGCACCGAGTTCCCTCACATCATAATATCCCACGATACGACCCATTTTGAAACAATTAAAAAGCCGGAAATCTTCGGAAAATGCCGAAGGTGTACAGAACCCGTTGCTCCGTATGCTCGTTGTAATGGAAGGACCATTTTGGGGGGATTGGCAGCGTGCAGCGAGTTCTCACACATCATAATATCCTGCGATACAACCCATTTTGAAACAACTAAAAAGACGAAACTGGCCGGAAAAGGCCGAATATGTACAAGACAGGATTCTCCGCAAGCTCGTTGTAATGGAAGTACCATTTTGCGGGGATAGGCAGCGCGCAACGAGTTCTCTCACATCATAATATCCTGATATACGGCCCATTTTGAAACAATTAAAAAGCCGGAAATGTCCGGAAAAGGCCGAAGGTGTACAGAACCCGTTGCTCCGTATGCTCGTTGTAATGGGCGTACCATTTTTCGGGGATTGGAAGCGCGCAACGAGTTCTCTCACATCATAATATCCTGATATACGGCCCATTTTGAAACAATTAAAAAGCCGGAAATGTCCGGAAAATTCCGAAGGTGTACAGAACCCGTTGCTACGTATGCTCGTTGTAGTGGGCGTACCATTTTTCGGGGATTGGCAGCGTGCAGCGAGCTCTCACACCTCATAATATCCCGCGATACGACTCATTTTGAAACTATTAAAAAGCCGAAACTGGCCGGAAAAGGCCGAATATGTACAAGACAGGATTCTCGTCATGCTCGTTGTAATGGAAGTACCATTCTTCGGGGATTTGCAGCGCGCAACGAGTTCCCTCACATCATAATATCCTGCTATACGGCCCGTTTTTAATCACATAAAATGCCGGCGGTGTCCGGAAAAGGCCGAAGGTGTACAGAACCCGATGCTCCGTTTGCTCGTTGTAATGGAAGTACCATTTTTGGGGGGTTGGCAGAGAGCAACGAGTTTTCTCACATCATAATATCCTGCGATACGACCCGTTTTGAAACAATAAAATAGCCGGAAATGTCCGGAAAATGCCGAAGGTGTACAGAACCCGTTGCTCCGTATGCTCGTTGTAATGGAAGGACCATTTTTGGGGGATTGGCAGCGTGCAGCGAGTTCTCACACATCATAATATCCTGCGATACGACCCGTTTTTAATCACATAAAATGCCAGAAATGTTCGGAAAAGGCCGAAGGTGTACAGAACCTGATGCTACGTATACTCGTTGTAATGGAAGGACCATTTTTGGGGGATCGGCAACGCTCAACGCGCTTTTACACATCATAATATACTGGTGTACAGAACCTGATGCTCCGTATGCTCGTTGTAAGGGGCGTACCATTTCTCGGGGATTGGCAGCGCGTAACGTGTTCTCTCACATCATAATATCCTGATAAACGGCACATTTTGAAACAATTAAAAAGCCGGAAATGTCCGGAAAAGGCCGAAGGTGTACAGAACCCGTTGCTCCGTATGCTCGTTGTAATGGGCGTACCATTTTTCGGGGATTGGCAGCGTGCAGCGAGTTCTCACACCTCATAATATCCTGCGATACGACTCATTTTGAAACTATCAAAAAGCCGAAACTGGCCGGAAAAGGCCGAATATGTACAAGACAGGATTCTCGTCATGCTCGTTGTAATGGAAGTACCATTCTTTGGGGATTGGCAGCGTGCAGCGAGTTCTCACACCTCATAATATCCTGCGATACGACTCATTTTGAAACTATTAAAAAGCCGAAACTGGCCGGAAAAGGCCGAATATGTACAAGACAGGATTCTCGTCATGCTCGCTGTAATGGGCGTACCATTTTTCGGGGATTGGCAGCGCGCAACGAGTTCTCTCACATCATAATATCCTGCGATACGACCCATTTTGAAACAATTAAAAAGCCGGAAATGTCCGGAAAATGCCAAAGGAGTACAGAACCCGTTGCTCCGTATGCTCGTTGTAATGGGCGTACCATTTTTCGGGGATTGGCAGCGTGCAGCGAGTTCTCACACCTCATAATATCCTGCGATACGACCTATTTTGAAACTATTAAAAAGCCGAAACTGGCCGGAAAAGGCCGAATATGTACAAGACAGGATTTTCCGCATGCTCGTTGTAATGGATGTACCATTCATCGGGGATTGGCAGCGCGCAACGAGTTCTCTCACATCATAATATCGCGCGATACGACCCATTTTGAAACAATTAAAAAGCCGGAAATGTCCGGAAAATGCCGAAGGTGTACAGAACCCGTTGCTCCGTATGCTCGTTGTAATGGAAGGACCATTTTTGGGGGATTGGCAGCGTGCAGCGAGTTCTCACACCTCATAATATCCTGCGATACGACTCATTTTGAAACTATTAAAAAGCAGAAACTGGCCGGAAAAGGCCGGATATGTACAAGACAGGATTCTCGTCATGCTCGTTGTAATGGAAGTACCATTCTTCGGGGATTTGTAGCGCGCAACGAGTTCCCTCACATCATAATATCCTGCTATACGGCCAGTTTTTAATCACATAAAATGCCGGAGATGTCCGGAAAAGGCCGAAGGTGTACAGAACCCAATGCTCCGTTTGCTCGTTGTAATGGAAGTACCATTTTTGGGGGTTGGCAGAGAGCAACTGTTTCTTACACATCATAATATCCTGATATACGGCCCATTTTGAAACAATTAAAAAGCCGGAAATGTCCGGAAAAGGCCGAAGGTGTACAGAACCCGTTGCTCCGTATGCTCGTTGTAATGGGCGTACCATTTTTCGGGGATTGGCAGCGTGCAGCGAGATCTCACACATCATAATATCCTGCGATACGACCCTTTTTGAAACAATTAAAAAGCCGGAAATATCCGGAAAAGGCCGAAGGTGTACAGAACCCGTTGCTCCGTATGCTCGTTGTAATGGAAGGACCATTTTTGGGGGATCGGCAACGCTCAACGCGTTTTTACACATCATAATATACTGGTGTACAGAACCTGATGCTCCGTATGCGCGTTGTAAGGGGCGTACCATTTCTCGGGGATTGGCAGCGCGTAACGTGTTCTCTCACATCATAATATCCTGATAAACGGCACATTTTGAAACAATTAAAAAGCCGGAAATGTCCGGAAAAGGCCGAAGGTGTACAGAACCCGTTGCTCCGTATGCTCGTTGTAATGGGCGTACCATTCTTCGGGGATTGGCAGCGCGCAACGAGTTCTCTCACCTCATAATATCCTGCTATACGGCCCGTTTTTAATCACATAAAATGCCGGAGATGTCCGGAAAAGGCCGAAGGTGTACAGAACCCGATGCCCCGTTTGCTCGTTGTAATGGAAGTACCATTTTTCGGGGATGGGCAGCGTGCAGCGAGTTCTCACACCTCATAATATCCTGCGAAACGACTCATTTTGAAACTATTAAAAAGCCGAAACTTGCCGGAAAAGGCCGAATATGTACAAGACAGGATTCTCCGCATGCTCGTTGTAATGGAAGTACCATTCTTCGGGGATAGGCAGCGCGCAACGAGTTCTCTCACATCATAATATCCTGATATACGGCCCATTTTGAAACAATTAAAAAGCCGGAAATGTCCGGAAAAGGCCGAAGGTGTACAGAACCCGTTGCTCCCTTTGCTTGTTGTAACGGAAGTACCATTTTTGGGGGGTTGGCAGAGAGCAACTGGTTCTTACACATCATAATATCCTGATATACGGCCCATTTTGAGCAATTAAAAAGCCGGAAATGTACGGAAAAGGCCGAAGGTGTACAGAACCCGTTGCTCCGTATGCTCGTTGTAATGGGCGTACCATTTTTCGGGGATTTCCATCGTGCAGCCAGTTCTCACACCTCATTATATCCTGCGATACGACCCATTTTGAAACTATTAAAAAGCCGAAACTGGCAGGAAATGGCCGAATATGTACAAGACAGGATTCTCCGCATGCTCGTTGTAATGGAAGTACCATTCTTCGGGGATTGGCAGCGCGCAACGAGTTCTCTCACATTATAATATCCTGCTATACGGCCTGTTTTTAATCACATAAAATGCCTGAGATGTCCGGAAAAGGCCGAAGGTGTACAGAACCCGATGCTCCGTTTGCTCGTTGTAATGGAAGTACCATTTATGGGGGGTTGGCAGAGAGCAACTGGTTCTTACACATCATAATAATCTGATATACGGCCCATTTTGAAACAATGAAAAAGCCGGAAATCTCCGGAAAAGGCCGAAGGTGTACAGAACCCGTTGCTCCGTATGCTCGTTGTAATGGGCGTACCATTTTTCGGGGATTTCCAGCGTGCAGCCAGTTCTCACACCTCATAATATCCTGCGATACGACCCATTTTGAAACTATTAACAAGCCGAAACTGGCCGGAAATGGCCGAATATGTACAAGACAGGATTCTCCGCATGCTCGTTGTAATGGAAGTACCACTCTTCGGGGATTGGCAGCGCGCAACGAGTTCTCTCACATCATAATATCCTGATATACGGCCCATTTTGAAACAATTAAAAAGCCGGAAATGTCCGGAAAAGGCCGAAGGTGTACAGAACCTGATGCTCCGTATGCTCGTTGTAATGGAAGTACCATTCTTCGGGGATTGGCAGCGCGCAACGAGTTCTCTCACATCATAATATCGCGCGATACGACCCATTTTGAAACAATTAAAAAGCCGGAAATGTCCGGAAAATGCCGAAGGTGTACAGGACCCGTTGCTCCGTATGCTCGTTGTAATGGGCGTACAATTTTTCGGGGATTGGCAGCGTGCAGCGAGATCTCACACATCATAATATCCTGCGATACGACCCTTTTTGAATCAATTAAAAAGCCGGAAATATCCGGAAAAGGCCGAAGGTGTACAGAACCCGTTGCTCCGTATGCTCGTTGTAATGGAAGGGCCATTTTTGGGGGATTGGAAACGCTCAACGCGTTTTTACACATCATAATATCCTGCTATTCGGCCCATTTTGAAACAATTAAAAAGCCGGAAATATCCGGAAAAGGCCGAAGGTGTACAGAACCTGATGCTACGTATACTCGTTGTAAGGGGCGTACCATTCCTCGGGGATTGGCAGCGCGTAACGAGTTCTGTCACATCATAATATCCTGATATACGGCCCATTTTGAAACAATTAAAAAGCCGGAAATGTCCGGAAAAGGCCGAAGGTGTACAGAACCCGTTGCTCCGTATGCTCGTTGTAGTGGGCGTACCATTTTTCGGGGATTGGCAGCGTGCAGCGAGCTCTCACACCTCATAATATCCTGCGATACGACTCATTTTGAAACTATTAAAAAGCCGAAACTGGCCGGAAAAGGCCGAATATGTACAAGACAGGATTCTCGTCATGCTCGTTGTAATGGAAGTACCATTCTTCGGGGATTTGCAGCGCGCAACGAGTTCCCTCACATCATAATATCCTGCTATACGGCCCGTTTTTAATCACTTAAAATGCCGGAAATGTCCGGAAAAGGCCGAAGGTGTACAGAACCTGATGCTCCGTATGCTCGTTGTAATGGAAGGACCATTTTTGGGGGATTGGCAGCGTGCAGCGAGTTCTCACACATCATAATATCCTGCGATACGACCCGTTTTGAAACAATAAAATAGCCGGAAATGTCCGGAAAATGCCGAAGGTGTACAGAACCCGTTGCTCCGTATGCTCGTTGTAATAGAAGGACCAT
The DNA here is from genome assembly GCA_963971185.1 of Bombus muscorum. NCBI lineage: Eukaryota > Metazoa > Arthropoda > Insecta > Hymenoptera > Apidae > Bombus > Bombus muscorum. The sequence continues at coordinate 5,112,881 of OZ020130.1, forward strand.
TTTTGGGGGATTGGCAGCGTGCAGCGAGTTCTCACACATCATAATATCCTGCGATACGACCCGTTTTTAATCACATAAAATGCCGGAAATGTTCGGAAAAGGCCGAAGGTGTACAGAACCTGATGCTACGTATACTCGTTGTAAGGGGCGTTCCATTTCTCGGGGATTGGCTGCGCGTAACGAGTTCTCTCACATCATAATATCCTGATATACGGCCCATTTTGAAACAATTAAAAAGCCGGAAATGTCCGGAAAAGGCCGAAGGTATACAGAACCCGTTGCTCCGTATGCTCGTTGTAGTGGGCGTACCATTTTTCGGGGATTGGCAGCGTGCAGCGAGTTCTCACACCTCATAATATCCTGCGATACGACCCATTTTGAAACTATTAAAAAGCCGAAACTGGCCGGAAATGGCCGAATATGTACAAGACAGGATTCTCCGCATGCTCGTTGTAATGGAAGTACCATTCTTCGGTGATTGGCAGCACGCAACGAGTTCTCTCACATCGTAATATCCTGCTATACGGCCCGTTTTTAATCACATAAAATGCCGGAGATGTCCGGAAAAGGCAGAAGGTGTACAGTACCCGATGCTCCGTTTGCTCGTTGTAATGGAAGTACCATTTTTCGGGGATGGGCAGCGTGCAGCGTGTTCTCACACATCATAATAACCTGCGATACGACCCATTTTGAAACAATTAAAAAGACGAAACTGGCCGGGAAAGGCCGAATATGTACAAGACAGGATTCTCCGCATGCTCGTTGTAATGGAAGTACCATTGTTCGGGGATTTGCAGCGCGCAACGAGTTCCCTCACATCATAATATCCTGCTATACGGCCCGTTTTTAATCACATAAAATGCCGGAAATGTCCGGAAAAGGCCGAAGGTGTACAGAACCCAATGCTCCGTTTGCTCGTTGTAATGGAAGTACCATTTTTGGGGGGTTGGCAGAGAGCAACTGGTTCTTACACATCATAATATCCTGATATACGGCCCGTTTTTGATCACTTAAAGTGCCGGAAATGTCCGGAAAAGGCCGAAGGTGTACAGAACCTGATGCTCCGTATGCTCGTTGTAAGGGGCGTACCATTTCTCGGGGATTGGCAGCGCGTAACGAGTTCTCTCACATCATAATATCCTGAAATACGGCCCATTTTGAAACAATTAAAAAGCCGGAAATGTTCGGAAAAGGCCGAAGGTGTACAGAACCTGATGCTCCGTATGCTCGTTGTAAGGGGCGTACCATTTCTGGGGGATTGGCAGCGCGTAACGAATTCTCTCACATCATAATATCCTGATATACGGCCCATTTTGAAACAATTAAAAAGCCGGAAATGTCCAGAAAATGCCGAAGGTGTACAGAACCCGTTGCTCCGTATGCTCGTTGTAATGGGCGTACCATTTTTCGGGGATTGGAAGCGTGCAGCGAGATCTCACACATCATAATATCCTGCGATACGACCCTTTTTGAAACAATTAAAAAGCCGGAAATATCCGGAAAAGGCCGGAGGTGTACAGAACCCGATGCTCCGTATGCTCGTTGTAAGGGAAGGACCATTTTTGGGGGATCGGCAACGCTCAACGCGTTTTTACACATCATAATATCCTGCTATTCGGCCCGTTTTTGATCACTTAAAATGCCGGAAATGTCCGGAAGTGGCCGAAGGTGTACAGAACCTGATGCTCCGTATGCTCGTTGTAAGGGGCGTACCATTTCTCGGGGATTGGCAGCGCGTAACATGTTCTCTCACATCATAATATCCTGATAAACGGCACATTTTGAAACAATTAAAAAGCCGGAAATGTCCGGAAAAGGCCGAAGGTGTACAGAACCCGTTGCTCCGTATGCTCGTTGTAATGGGCGTACCATTTTTCGGGAATTGGCAGCGTGCAGCGAGTTCTCACACCTCACAATATCCTGCGATACGAGCCATTTTGAAACTATTAAAAAGCCGAAACTGGCCGGAAAAGGCCGAATATGTACAAGACAGGATTCTCCGCATGCTCGTTGTAATGGATGTACCATTCTTCGGGGATTGGCAGCGCGCAACGAGTTCACTCACATCATAATATCCTGCGATACGACCCATTTTGAAACAATTAAAAAGCCGGAAATGTCCGGAAAATGCCAAAGGTGTACAGAACCCGTTGCTCCGTATGCTCGTTGTAATGGGCGTACCATTTTTCGGGGATTGGAAGCGTGCAGCGAGATCTCACACATCATAATATCGTGCGATACGACCCTTTTTGAAACAATTAAAAAGCCGGAAATATCCGGAAAAGGCCGAAGGTGTACAGAACCCGTTGCTCCGTATGCTCGTTGTAATGGAAGGACCATTTTTGGGGGATTGGCAACGCTCAATGCGTTTTTACACATCATAATATCCTTCTATTCGGCCCATTTTTGATCACTTAAAATGCCGGAAATGTCCGGAAAAGGCCGAAGGTGTACAGAACCTGATGCTCCGTATGCTCGTTTTAATGGAAGGACCATTTTTCGGGGATTGGCAGCGTGCAGCGAGTTCTCACACATCATAATATCCTGCGATACGACCCGTTTTTAATCACATAAAATGCCGGAAATGTCCGGAAAAGGCCGAAGGTGTACAGAACCTGATGCTCCGTATGCTCGTTGTAATGGAAGGGCCGTTCTTCGGGGATTGGCAGCGCGCAACGAGTTCTCTCACATCATAATATCCTGCGATACGACCCATTTTGAAACAATTAAAAAGCCGGAAATGTCCGGAAAATGCCAAAGGTGTACAGAACCCGTTCCTCCGTATGCTCGTTGTAATGGGCGTACCATTTTTCGGGAATTGGCAGCGTGCAGCGAGTTCTCACACCTCACAATATCCTGCGATACGAGCCATTTTGAAACTATTAAAAAGCCGAAACTGGCCGGAAAAGGCCGAATATGTACAAGACAGGATTCTCCGCATGCTCGTTGTAATGGATGTACCATTCTTCGGGGATTGGCAGCGCGCAACGAGTTCTCTCACATCATAATATCCTGCGATACGACCCATTTTGAAACAATTAAAAAGCCGGAAATGTCCGGAAAATGCCAAAGGTGTACAGAACCCGTTGCTCCGTATGCTCGTTGTAATGGGCGTACCATTTTTCGGGGATTGGAAGCGTGCAGCGAGATCTCACACATCATAATATCGTGCGATACGACCCTTTTTGAAACAATTAAAAAGCCGGAAATATCCGGAAAAGGCCGAAGGTGTACAGAACCCGTTGCTCCGTATGCTCGTTGTAATGGAAGGACCATTTTTGGGGGATTGGCAACGCTCAATGCGTTTTTACACATCATAATATCCTGCTATTCGGCCCATTTTTGATCACTTAAAATGCCGGAAATGTCCGGAAAAGGCCGAAGGTGTACAGAACCTGATGCTCCGTATGCTCGTTGTAATGGAAGTACCATTCTTCGGGGATTGGCAGCGCGCAACGAGTGCTCTCACATCATAATATCCTGCGATACGACCCATTTTGAAACAATTAAAAAGCCGGAAATGTCCGGAAAATGCCAAAGGTGTACAGAACCCGTTCCTCCGTATGCTCGTTGTAATGGGCGTACCATTTTTCGGGGATTGGCAGCGTGCAGCGAGTTCTAACACCTCATAATATCCTGCGATACGACCCATTTTGAAACTATTAAAAAGCCGAAACTGGCCGGAAAAGGCCGAATATGTACAAGACAGGATTCTCCGCATGCTCGTTGTAATGGATGTACCATTCTTCGGGGATTGGCAGCGCGCAACGAGTTCTCTCACATCATAATATCCCGCGATACGACCCGTTTTTAATCACATAAAATGCCGGAAATGTCCGGAAAAGGCCGAAGGTGTACAGAACCCGCTGCTCCGTATGCTCGTTGTAATGGAAGGACCATTTTTCGGGGATTGGCAGCGTGCAGCGAGTTCTCACACATCATAATATCCTGCGATACGACCCGTTTTTAATCACATAAAATGCCGGAAATGTCCGGAAAAGGCCGAAGGTGTACAGAACCTGATGCTACGTATACTCGTTGTAAGGGGCGTACCATTTCTCGGGGATTGGCAGCGCGCAACGAGTTCTCTCACATCATAATATCCTGCGATACGACCCATTTTTAAACAATTAAAAAGCCGGAAATGTCCGGAAAATGCCAAAGGTGTACAGAACCCGTTCCTCCGTATGCTCGTTGTAATGGGCGTACCATTTTTCGGGGATTGGCAGCGTGCAGCGAGTTCTGACACCTCATAATATCCTGCGATACGACCCATTTTGAAACTATTAAAAAGCCGAAACTGGACGGAAAAGGCCGAATATGTACAAGACTGGATTCTCCGCATGCTCGTTGTAATGGAAGGACCATTCTTCGGGGATTGGCAGCGCGCAACGAGCTCTCTCACATCATAATATCCTGCGATACGACCCATTTTGAAACAATTAAAAAGCCGGAAATGTCCGGAAAATGCCAAAGGTGTACAGAACCCGTTCCTCCGTATGCTCGTTGTAATGGGCGTACCATTTTTCGGGGATTGGCAGCGTGCAGCGAGTTCTCACACCTCATAATATCATGCGATACGACCCATTTTGAAACTATTAAAAAGCCGAAACTGGCCGGAAAAGGCCGAATATGTACAAGACAGGATTCTCCGCATGCTCGTTGTAATGGATGTACCATTCTTCGGGGATTGGCAGCGCGCAATGAGTTCTCTCACATCATAATATCCCGCGATACGACCCGTTTTTAATCACATAAAATGCCGGAAATGTCCGGAAAAGGCCGAAGGTGTACAGAATCCGTTGCTCCGTATGCTCGTTGTAATGGAAGGACCATTTTTCGGGGATTGGCAGCGTGCAGCGAGTTCTCACACATCATAATATCGTGCGATACGACCCTTTTTGAAACAATTAAAAAGCGGGAATTATCCGGAAAAGGCTGAAGGTGTACAGAACCCGTTGCTCCGTATGCTCGTTGTAATGGGCGTACCATTTTTCGGGGATTGGCAGCGTGCAGCGAGTTCTCACACTTCATAATATCCTGCGATACGACCCATTTTGAAAGAATTAAATAGCCGGAAATGTCCGGAAAATGCCGAATGTGTACATAACCCGTTGCTCCGTATGCTCGTTGTAATGTAAGGACCATTCTTCGGGGATTGGCAGCGCGCAACGAGTTCTCTCACATCATAATATCCTGCGATACGACCCATTTTGAAACAATTAAAAAGCCAGAAATGTCCGGAAAATGCCAAAGGTGTACAGAACCCGTTGCTCCGTATGCTCGTTGTAATGGGCGTACCATTTTTCGGGGATTGGAAGCGTGCAGCGAGATCTCACACATCATAATATCGTGCGATACGACCCTTTTTGAAACAATTAAAAAGCCGGAAATATCCGGAAAAGGCCGAAGGTGTACAGAACCCGTTGCTCCGTATGCTCGTTGTAATGGGCGTACCATTTTTCGGGGATTGGCAACGCTCAATGCGTTTTTACACATCATAATATCCTTCTATTCGGCCCATTTTTGATCACTTAAAATGCCGGAAATGTCCGGAAAAGGCCGAAGGTGTACAGAACCTGATGCTCCGTATGCTCGTTTTAATGGAAGGACCATTTTTCGGGGATTGGCAGCGTGCAGCGAGTTCTCACACATCATAATATCCTGCGATACGACCCGTTTTTAATCACATAAAATGCCGGAAATGTCCGGAAAAGGCCGAAGGTGTACAGAACCTGATGCTCCGTATGCTCGTTGTAATGGAAGGACCGTTCTTCGGGGATTGGCAGCGCGCAACGAGTCCTCTCACATCATAATATCCTGCGATACGACCCATTTTGAAACAATTAAAAAGCCGGAAATGTCCGGAAAATGCCAAAGGTGTACAGAACCCGTTCCTCCGTATGCTCGTTGTAATGGGCGTACCATTTTTCGGGAATTGGCAGCGTGCAGCGAGTTCTCACACCTCACAATATCCTGCGATACGAGCCATTTTGAAACTATTAAAAAGCCGAAACTGGCCGGAAAAGGCCGAATATGTACAAGACAGGATTCTCCGCATGCTCGTTGTAATGGAAGGACCATTCTTCGGGGATTGGCAGCGCGCAACGAGCTCTCTCACATCATAATATCCTGCGATACGACCCATTTTGAAACAATTAAAAAGCCGGAAATGTCCGGAAAATGCCAAAGGTGTACAGAACCCGTTCCTCCGTATGCTCGTTGTAATGGGCGTACCATTTTTCGGGGATTGGCAGCGTGCAGCGAGTTCTCACACCTCATAATATCATGCGATACGACCCATTTTGAAACTATTAAAAAGCCGAAACTGGCCGGAAAAGGCCGAATATGTACAAGACAGGATTCTCCGCATGCTCGTTGTAATGGATGTACCATTCTTCGGGGATTGGCAGCGCGCAATGAGTTCTCTCACATCATAATATCCCGCGATACGACCCGTTTTTAATCACATAAAATGCCGGAAATGTCCGGAAAAGGCCGAAGGTGTACAGAACCCGTTGCTCCGTATGCTCGTTGTAATGGAAGGACCATTTTTCGGGGATTGGCAGCGTGCAGCGAGTTCTCACACATCATAATATCGTGCGATACGACCCTTTTTGAAACAATTAAAAAGCGGGAATTATCCGGAAAAGGCTGAAGGTGTACAGAACCAGTTGCTCCATATGCTCGTTGTAATGGGCGTACCATTTTTCGGGGATTGGCAGCGTGCAGCGAGTTCTCACACTTCATAATATCCTGCGATACGACCCATTTTGAAAGAATTAAATAGCCGGAAATGTCCGGAAAATGCCGAACGTGTACATAACCCGTTGCTCCGTATGCTCGTTGTAATGTAAGGACCATTTTTGGGGGATTGGCAGCGTGCAGCGAGTTCTCACAGATCATAATATCCTGATATACGGCCCGTTTTTGATCACTTAAAATGCCGGAAATGTCCGGAAAAGGCCGAAGGTGTACAGAACCTGATGCTCCGTATGCTCGTTGTAAGGGGCGTACCATTTCTCGGGGATTGGCAGAGCGTAACGAATTTTCTCACATCATAATATCCTGATATACGGCCCATTTTGAAACAATTATAAAGCCGGAAATGTCCGGAAAAGGCCGAAGGTGTACAGAACCCAATGCTCCGTTTGCTCGTTGTAATGAAAGTACCATTTTTGGGGGGTTGGCAGAGAGCAACTCGTTCCTACACATCATAATATCCTGATATACGGCCCATTTTGAAACAATTAAAAAGCCGGAAATGTCCGGAAAAGGCCGAATGTGTACAGAACCCGTTGCTCCGTATGCTCGTTGTAATGGGCGTACCATTTTTCGGGGATTGGCAGCGTGCAGTGAGATCTCACACATCATAATATCCTGCGATACGACCCTTTTTGAAACAATTATAAAGCCGGAAAAATCCGGAAAAGGCCGAAGGTGTACAAAACCCGTTGCTCCGTATGCTCGTTGTAATGGAAGGACCATTTTTGGGGGATTGGCAACGCTCAACGCGTTTTTACACATCATAATATCCTGCTATTCGGCCCATTTTTGATCACTTAAAATGCCGGAAATGTCCGGAAAAGGCCGAAGGTGTACAGAACCTGATGCTCCGCATGCTCGTTGTAATGGAAGTACCATTCTTCGGGGATTGGCAGCGCGCAACGAGTTCTCTCACAACATAATATCCTGCGATACGACCCATTTTGAAACAATTAAAAAGCCGGAAATGTCCGGAAAATGCCAAAGGTGTACAGAACCCGTTGCTCCGTATGCTCGTTGTAATGGGCGTACCATTTTTCGGGGATTGGCAGCGTGCAGCGAGTTCTCACACCTCATAATATCCTGCGATACGACCCATTTTGAAACTATTAAAAAGCCGAAACTGGCCGGAAAAGGCTGAATATGTACAAGACAGGATTCTCCGCATGCTCGTTGAAATGGATGTACCATTCTTCGGGGATTGGCAGCGCGCAGCGAGTTCTCTCACATCATAATATCCCGCGATACGACCCATTTTGAAACAATTAAAAAGCCGGAAATGTCCGGAAAATGCCGAAGGTGTACAGAACCCGTTGCTCCGTATGCTCGTTGTAATGGAAGGACCATTTTTGGGGGATTGGCAGCGTGCAGCAGGTTCTCACACATCATACTATCCTGCGATACGACAAATTTTGAAACAATTAAAAAGACGAAACTGGCCGGAAAAGGACGAATATGTACAAGACAGGATTCTCCGCATGCTCGTTTTATTGGAAGTACCATTCTTCGGGGATTGGCAGCGCGCACCGAGTTCCCTCACATCATAATATCCTGCTATACGGCCCGTTTTTAGTCACATAAAATGCCGGAGATGTCCGGAAAAGGACGAAGGTGTACAGAACCCGATGCTCCGTTTGCTCGTTGTAATGGAAGTACCATTTTTGGGGGGTAGGCAGAGAGCAACTGGTTCTTACACATCATAATATCCTGATATACGGCCCATTTTGAAACAATTAAAAAGCCGGAAATGTCCGGAAAAGGCCGAAGGTGTACAGAACCCGTTGCTCCGTATGCTCGTTGTAATGGGCGTACCATTTTTCGGGGATTGGAAGCGTGCAGCGAGATCTCACACATCATAATATCGTGCGATACGACCCTTTTTGAAACAATTAAAAAGCCGGAAATATCCGGAAAAGGCCGAAGGTGTACAGAACCCGTTGCTCCGTATGCTCGTTGTAATGGGCGTACCATTTTTCGGGGATTGGCAGCGTGCAGCGAGATCTCACACATCATAATATCCTGCGATACGACCCTTTTTGAAACAATTAAAAAGCGGGAAATATCCGGAAAAGGCTGAAGGTGTACAGAACCCGTTGCTCAGTATGCTCGTTGTAATGGGCGTACCATTTTTCGGGGATTGGCAGCGTGCAGCGAGTTCTCACACTTCATAATATCCTGCGATACGACCCATTTTGAAACTATTAAAAAGCCGAAACTGGCCGGAAAAGGCCGAATATGTACAAGACAGGATTCTCCGCATGCTCGTTGTAATGGAAGTACCATTCTTCGGGGATTGGCAGCGCGCAACGAGTACTCTCACATCATAATATCCTGCGATACGACCCATTTTGAAACAATTAAATAGCCGGAAATGTCCGGAAAATGCCGAACGTGTACAGAACCCGTTGCTCCGTATGCTCGTTGTAATGTAAGGACCATTTTTGGGGGATTGGCAGCGTGCAGCGAGTTCTCACACATCATAATATCCTGCTATACGGCCCGTTTTTAGTCACATAAAATGCCGGAGATGTCCGGAAAAGGACGAAGGTGTACAGAACCCGATGCTCCGTTTGCTCGTTGTAATGGAAGTACCATTTTTGGGGGGTTGGCAGAGAGCAACTGGTTCTTACACATCATAATATCCTGATATACGGCCCGTTTTTGATCACTTAAAATGCCGGAAATGTCCGGAAAAGGCCGAAGGTGTACAGAACCTGATGCTCCGTATGCTGGTTGTGAGGGGCGTACCATTTCTCGGGGATTGGCAGCGCGTAACGTGTTCTCTCACATCATAATATCCTGATAAACGGCACATTTTGAAACAATTAAAAAGCCGGAAATGTACGGAAAAGGCCGAAGGTGTACAGAACCCAATGCTCCGTTTGCTCGTTGTAATGGAAGTACCATTTTTGGGGGGTTGGCAGAGAGCAACTGGTTCTTACACATCATAATATCTTGATATACGGCCCATTTTGAAACAATTAAAAAGCCGGAAATGTCCGGAAAATGCCGAAGGTGTACAGAACCCGTTGCTCCGTATGCTCGTTGTAATGGGCGTACCATTTTTCGGGGATTGGCAGCGTGCAGCGAGATCTCACACATCATAATATCCTGCGATACGACCCTTTTTGAAACAATTGTAAAGCCGGAAAAATCCGGAAAAGGCCGAAGGTGTACAAAACCCGTTGCTCCGTATGCTCGTTGTAATGGAAGGACCATTTTTGGGGGATTGGCAACGCTCAACGCGTTTTGACACATCATAATATCCTGCTATTCGGCCTATTTTGAAACAATTAAAAAGACGGAAATGTCCGGAAAAGGCCGAAGGTGTACAGAACCCGTTGCTCCGTATGCTCGTTGTAATGGGCGTACTATTTTTCGGGGATTGGCAGCGTGCAGCGAGTTCTCACACCTCATAATATCCTGCGATACGACTCATTTTGAAACTATTAAAAAGCCGAAACTGGCCGGAAAAGGCCGAATATGTACAAGACAGGATTCTCGTCATGCTCGTTGTAATGGAAGTACCATTCTTCGGGGATTGGCAGCGCGCAACGAGGTCTCACACATCATAATATCCTGCGATACGACCCATTTTGAAACTATTAAAAAGCCGAAACTGGCCGGAAAAGGCCGAATATGTACAAGACAGGATTCTCCGCATGCTCGTTGTAATGGATGTACCATTCTTCGGGGATTGGCAGCGCGCAACGAGTTCTCTCACATCATAATATCCTGCGATACGACCCATTTTGAAACAATTAAATAGCCGGAAATGTCCGGAAAATGCCGAACGTGTACATAACCCGTTGCTCCGTATGCTCGTTGTAATGGGCGTACCATTTTTCGGGGATTGGCAGCGTGCAGCGAGATCTCACACATCATAATATCCTGCGATACGACCCGTTTTTAATCACATAAAATGCCGGAAATGTCCGGAAAAGGCCGAAGGTGTACAGAACCCGTTGCTCCGTATGCTCGTTGTAATGGAAGGACCATTTTTCGGGGATTGGCAGCGTGCAGCTAGTTCTCACACATCATAATATCCTGCGATACGACCCGTTTTTAATCACATAAAATGCCGGAAATGTCCGGAAAAGGCCGAAGGTGTACAGAACCTGATGCTACGTATACTCGTTGTAAGGGGCGTACCATTTCTCGGGGATTGGCAGCGCGCAACGAGATCTCACACATCATAATATCCTGCGATACGACCCTTTTTGAAACAATTAAAAAGCCGGAAATATCCGGAAAAGGCCGAAGGTGTACAGAACCCGTTGCTCCGTATGCTCGTTGCAATGGGCGTACCATTTTTCGGGGTTGGCAGCGTGCAGCGAGATCTCACACATCATAATATCCTGCGATGCGACCCTATTTGAAACAATTAAAAAGCGGGAAATATCCGGAAAAGGCTGAAGGTGTACAGAACCCGTTGCTCCGTATGCTCGTTGTAATGGGCGTACCATTTTTCGGGGATTGGCAGCGTGCAGCGAGTTCTCACACTTCATAATATCCTGCGATACGACCCATTTTGAAACTATTAAAAAGCCGAAACTGGCCGGAAAAGGCCGAATATGTACAAGACAGGATTCTCCGCATGCTCGTTGTAATGGAAGTACCATTCTTCGGGGATTGGCAGCGCGCAACGAGTACTCTCACATCATAATATCCTGCGATACGACCCATTTTGAAACAATTAAATAGCCGGAAATGTCCGGAAAATGCCGAACGTGTACAGAACCCGTTGCTCCGTATGCTCGTTGTAATGTAAGGACCATTTTTGGGGGATTGGCAGCGTGCAGCGAGTTCTCACACATCATAATATCCTGCGATAGGACCCGTTTTTAATCACATAAAATGCCGGAGATGTCCGGAAAAGGCCGAAGGTGTACAGAACCCAATGCTCCGTTTGCTCGTTGTAATGGAAGTACCATTTTTGGGGGGTTGGCAGAGAGCAACTGGTTCTTACACATCATAATATCCTGATATACGGCCCGTTTTTGATCACTTAAAATGCCGGAAATGTCCGGAAAAGGCCGAAGGTGTACAGAACCTGATGCTCCGTATGCTCGTTGTAAGGGGCGTACCATTTCTCGGGGATTGGCAGCGCGTAACGAGTTCTCTCACATCATAATATCCTGAAATACGGCCCATTTTGAAACAATTAAAAAGCCGGAAATGTTCGGAAAAGGCCGAAGGTGTACGGAACCTGATGCTCCGTATGCTCGTTGTAAGGGGCGTACCATTTCTCGGGGATTGGCAGCGCGTAACCAATTCTCTCACATCATAATATCCTGATATACGGCCCATTTTGAAACAATTAAAAAGCCGGAAATGTCCAGAAAATGCCGAATGTGTACAGAACCCGTTGCTCCGTATGCTCGTTGTAATGGGCGTACCATTTTTCGGAGATTGGAAGCGTGCAGCGAGATCTCACACATCATAATATCGTGCGATACGACCCTTTTTGAAACAATTAAAAAGCCGGAAATATCCGGAAAAGGCCGGAGGTGTACAGAACCCGATGCTCCGTATGCTCGTTGTAAGGGAAGGACCATTTTTGGGGGATCGGCAACGCTCAACGCGTTTTTACACATCATAATATCCTGCTATTCGGCCCGTTTTTGATCACTTAAAATGCCGGAAATGTCCGGAAGTGGCCGAAGGTGTACAGAACCTGATGCTCCGTATGCTCGTTGTAAGGGGCGTACCATTTCTCGGGGATTGGCAGCGCGTAACATGTTCTCTCACATCATAATATCCTGCGATACGAGCCATTTTGAAACTATTAAAAAGCCGAAACTGGCCGGAAAAGGCCGAATATGTACAAGACAGGATTCTCCGCATGCTCGTTGTAATGGATGTACCAATCTTCGGGGATTGGCAGCGCTCAACGAGTTCTCTCACATCATGATATCCTGAAATGCGGCCCATTTTGAAACAATTAAAAAGCCGGAAATGTTCGGAAAAGGCCGAAGGTGTACAGATCCTGATGCTCCGTATGCTCGTTGTAAGGGGCGTACCATTTCTCGAGGATTGGCAGCGCGTAACGAATCCTCTCACAGCATAATATCCTGATATACGGCCCATTTTGAAACAATTAAAAAGCCGGAAATGTCCGGAAAAGGCCGAAGGTGTACAGAACCCGTTGCTCCGTATGCTCGTTGTAATGGGCGTACCATTTTTCGGGGATTGGAAGCGTGCAGCGAGATCTCACACATCATAATATCGTGCGATACGACCCTTTTTGAAACAATTAAAAAGCCGGAAATATCCGGAAAAGGCCGAAGGTGTACAGAACCCGTTGCTCCGTATGCTCGTTGTAATGGAAGGACCATTTTTGGGTGATTGGCAACGCTCAACTCGTTTTTACACATCATAATATCCTGCTATTCGGCCCATTTTTGATCACTTAAAATGCCGGAAATGTCCGGAAAAGGCCGAAGGTGTACGGAACCTGATGCTCCGTATGCTCGTTGTAATGGAAGTACCATTCTTCGGGGGTTGGCAGCGCGCAACGAGTTCTCTCACATCATAATATCCTGCGATACGACCCATTTTGAAACAATTAAAAAGCCGGAAATGTCCGGAAAATGCCAAATGTGTACAGAACCCGTTCCTCCGTATGCTTGTTGTAATGGGCGTACCATTTTTCGGGGATTGGCAGCGTGCAGCGAGTTCTCACACCTCATAATATCCTGCGATACGACCCATTTTGAAACTATTAAAAAGCCGAAACTGGCCAGAAAAGGCCGAATATGTACAAGACAGGATTCTCCGCATGCTCGTTGAAATGGATGTACCATTCTTCGGGGATTGGCAGCGCGCAACGAGTTCTCTCACATCATAATATCCTGAAATACGGCCCATTTTGAAACAACTAAAAAGCCGGAAATGTCCGGAAAGGGCCGAAGGTGTACAGAACCCGTTGCTCCGTATGCTCGTTGTAATGGAAGGACCATTTTTGGTGGATTGGCAGCGCGCAACGAGTTCTCACACTTCATAATATCCTGCGATACGACCCATTTTGAAACTATTAAAAAGCCGAAACTGGCCGGAAAAGGCCGAATATGTACAAGACAGGATTCTCCGCATGCTCGTTGTAATGGAAGTACCATTCTTCGGGGATTGGCAGCGCGCAACGAGTACTCTCACATCATAATATCCTGCGATACGACCCATTTTGAAACAATTAAATAGCCGGAAATGTCCGGAAAATGCCGAACGTGTACAGAACCCGTTGCTCCGTATGCTCGTTGTAATGTAAGGACCATTTTTGGGGGATTGGCAGCGTGCAGCGAGTTCTCACACATCATAATATCCTGCGATAGGACCCGTTTTTAATCACATAAAATGCCGGAGATGTCCGGAAAAGGCCGAAGGTGTACAGAACCCAATGCTCCGTTTGCTCGTTGTAATGGAAGTACCATTTTTGGGGGGTTGGCAGAGAGCAACTGGTTCTTACACATCATAATATCCTGATATACGGCCCGTTTTTGATCACTTAAAATGCCGGAAATGTCCGGAAAAGGCCGAAGGTGTACAGAACCTGATGCTCCGTATGCTCGTTGTAAGGGGCGTACCATTTCTCGGGGATTGGCAGCGCGTAACGAGTTCTCTCACATCATAATATCCTGAAATACGGCCCATTTTGAAACAATTAAAAAGCCGGAAATGTTCGGAAAAGGCCGAAGATGTACAGAACCTGATGCTCCGTATGCTCGTTGTAAGGGGCGTACCATTTCTCGGTGATTGGCAGCGCGTAACGAATTCTCTCACATCATAATATCCTGATATACGGCCCATTTTGAAACAATTAAAAAGCCGGAAATGTCCAGAAAATGCCGAAGGTGTACAGATCCCGTTGCTCCGTATGCTCGTTGTAATGGGCGTACCATTTTTCGGGGATTGGAAGCGTGCAGCGAGATCTCACACATCATAATATCGTGCGATACGACCCTTTTTGAAACAATTAAAAAGCCGGAAATATCCGGAAAAGGCCGGAGGTGTACAGAACCCGATGCTCCGTATGCTCGTTGTAAGGGAAGGACCATTTTTGGGGGATCGGCAACGCTCAACGCGTTTTTACACATCATAATATCCTGCTATTCGGCCCGTTTTTGATCACTTAAAATGCCGGAAATGTCCGGAAGTGGCCGAAGGTGTACAGAACCTGATGCTCCGTATGCTCGTTGTAAGGGGCGTACCATTTCTCGGGGATTGGCAGCGCGTAACATGTTCTCTCACATCATAATATCCTGATAAACGGCACATTTTGAAACAATTAAAAAGCCGGAAATGTCCGGAAAAGGCCGAAGGTGTACAGAACCCGTTGCTCCGTATGCTCGTTGTAATGGGCGTACCATTTTTCGGGAATTGGCAGCGTGCAGCGAGTTCTCACACCTCACAATATCCTGCGATACGAGCCATTTTGAAACTATTAAAAAGCCGAAACTGGCCGGAAAAGGCCGAATATGTACAAGACAGGATTCTCCGCATGCTCGTTGTAATGGATGTACCATTCTTCGGGGATTGGCAGCGCGCAACGAGTTCTCTCACATCATAATATCCTGCGATACGACCCATTTTGAAACAATTAAAAAGCCGGAAATTCCCGGAAAATGCCAAAGGTGTACAGAACCCGTTGCTCCGTATGCTCGTTGTAATGGGCGTACCATTTTTCGGGGATTGGAAGCGTGCAGCGAGATCTCACACATCATAATATCGTGCGATACGACCCTTTTTGAAACAATTAAAAAGCCGGAAATATCCGGAAAAGGCCGAAGGTGTACAGAACCCGTTGCTCCGTATGCTCGTTGTAATGGAAGGACCATTTTTGGGGGATTGGCAACGCTCAATGCGTTTTTACACATCATAATATCCTTCTATTCGGCCCATTTTTGATCACTTAAAATGCCGGAAATGTCCGGAAAAGGCCGAAGGTGTACAGAACCTGATGCTCCGCATGCTCGTTTTAATGGAAGGACCATTTTTCGGGGATTGGCAGCGTGCAGCGAGTTCTCACACATCATAATATCCTGCGATACGACCCGTTTTTAATCACATAAAATGCCGGAAATGTCCGGAAAAGGCCGAACGTGTACAGAACCTGATGCTCCGTATGCTCGTTGTAATGGAAGGACCGTTCTTCGGGGATTGGCAGCGCGCAACGAGTTCTCTCACATCATAATATCCTGCGATACGACCCATTTTGAAACAATTAAAAAGCCGGAAATGTCCGGAAAATGCCAAAGGTGTACAGAACCCGTTCCTCCGTATGCTCGTTGTAATGGGCGTACCATTTTTCGGGAATTGGCAGCGTGCAGCGAGTTCTCACACCTCACAATATCCTGCGATACGAGCCATTTTGAAACTATTAAAAAGCCGAAACTGGCCGGAAAAGGCCGAATATGTACAAGACAGGATTCTCCGCATGCTCGTTGTAATGGATGTACCATTCTTCGGGGATTGGCAGCGCGCAACGAGTTCTCTCACATCATAATATCCTGCGATACGACCCATTTTGAAACAATTAAAAAGCCGGAAATGTCCGGAAAATGCCAAAGGTGTACAGAACCCGTTGCTCCGTATGCTCGTTGTAATGGGCGTACCATTTTTCGGGGATTGGAAGCGTGCAGCGAGATCTCACACATCATAATATCGTGCGATACGACCCTTTTTGAAACAATTAAAAAGCCGGAAATATCCGGAAAAGGCCGAAGGTGTACAGAACCCTTTGCTCCGTATGCTCGTTGTAATGGAAGGACCATTTTTGGGGGATTGGCAACGCTCAATGCGTTTTTACACATCATAATATCCTGCTATTCGGCCCATTTTTGATCACTTAAAATGCCGGAAATGTCCGGAAAAGGCCGAAGGTGTACAGAACCTGATGCTCCGTATGCTCGTTGTAATGGAAGTACCATTCTTCGGGGACTGGCAGCGCGCAACGAGTTGTCTCACATCATAATATCCTGCGATACGACCCATTTTGAAACAATTAAAAAGCCGGAAATGTCAGGAAAATGCCAAAGGTGTACAGAACCCGTTGCTCCGTATGCTCGTTGTAATGGAAGGACCATTTTTCGGGGATTGGCAGCGTGCAGCGAGTTCTCACACATCATAATATCCTGCGATACGACCCGTTTTTAATCACATAAAATGCCGGAAATGTCCGGAAAAGGCCGAAGGTGTACAGAACCTGATGCTACGTATACTCGTTGTAAGGGGCGTACCATTTCTCGGGGATTGGCAGCGCGCAACGAGTTCTCTCACATCATAATATCCTGCGATACGACCCATTTTGAAACAATTAAAAAGCCGGAAATGTCCGGAAAATGCCAAAGGTGTACAGAACCCGTTCCTCCGTATGCTCGTTGTAATGGGCGTACCATTTTTCGGGGATTGGCAGCGTGCAGCGAGTTCTGACACCTCATAATATCCTGCGATACGACCCATTTTGAAACTATTAAAAAGCCGAAACTGGACGGAAAAGGCCGAATATGTACAAGACTGGATTCTCCGCATGCTCGTTGTAATGGAAGGACCATTCTTCGGGGATTGGCAGCGCGCAACGAGCTCTCTCACATCATAATATCCTGCGATACGACCCATTTTGAAACAATTAAAAAGCCGGAAATGTCCGGAAAATGCCAAAGGTGTACAGAACCCGTTCCTCCGTATGCTCGTTGTAATGGGCGTACCATTTTTCGGGGATTGGCAGCGTGCAGCGAGTTCTCACACCTCATAATATCATGCGATACGACCCATTTTGAAACTATTAAAAAGCCGAAACTGGCCGGAAAAGGCCGAATATGTACAAGACAGGATTCTCCGCATGCTCGTTGTAATGGATGTACCATTCTTCGGGGATTGGCAGCGCGCAATGAGTTCTCTCACATCATAATATCCCGCGATACGACCCGTTTTTAATCACATAAAATGCCGGAAATGTCCGGAAAAGGCCGAAGGTGTACAGAACCAGTTGCTCCGTATGCTCGTTGTAATGGAAGGACCATTTTTCGGGGATTGGCAGCGTGCAGCGAGTTCTCACACATCATAATATCGTGCGATACGACCCTTTTTGAAACAATTAAAAAGCGGGAATTATCCGGAAAAGGCTGAAGGTGTACAGAACCCGTTGCTCCGTATGCTTGTTGTAATGGGCGTACCATTTTTCGGGGATTGGCAGCGTGCAGCGAGTTCTCACACTTCATAATATCCTGCGATACGACCCATTTTGAAAGAATTAAATAGCCGGAAATGTCCGGAAAATGCCGAACGTGTACATAACCCGTTGCTCCGTATGCTCGTTGTAATGTAAGGACCATTTTTGGGGGATTGGCAGCGTGCAGCGAGTTCTCACAGATCATAATATCCTGATATACGGCCCGTTTTTGATCACTTAAAATGCCGGAAATGTCCGGAAAAGGCCGAAGGTGTACAGAACCTGATGCTCCGTATGCTCGTTGTAAGGGGCGTACCATTTCTCGGGGATTGGCAGAGCGTAACGAATTCTCTCACATCATAATATCCTGATATACGGCCCATTTTGAAACAATTATAAAGCCGGAAATGTCCGGAAAAGGCCGAAGGTGTACAGAACCCAATGCTCCGTTTGCTCGTTGTAATGGAAGTACCATTTTTGGGGGGTTGGCAGAGAGCAACTCGTTCCTACACATCATAATATCCTGATATACGGCCCATTTTGAAACAATTAAAAAGCCGGAAATGTCCGGAAAAGGCCGAAGGTGTACAGAACCCGTTGCTCCGTATGCTCGTTGTAATGGGCGTACCATTTTTCGGGGATTGGCAGCGTGCAGCGAGATCTCACACATCATAATATCCTGCGATACGACCCTTTTTGAAACAATTATAAAGCCGGAAAAATCCGGAAAAGGCCGAAGGTGTACAAAACCCGTTGCTCCGTATGCTCGTTGTAATGGAAGGACCATTTTTGGGGGATTGGCAACGCTCAACGCGTTTTTACACATCATAATATCCTGCTATTCGGCCTATTTTTGATCACTTAAAATGCCGGAAATGTCCGGAAAGGCCGAAGGTGTACAGAACCTGATGCTCCGTATGCTCGTTGTAATGGAAGTACCATTCTTCGGGGATTGGCAGCGCGCAACGAGTTCTCTCACAACATAATATCCTGCGATACGACCCATTTTGAAACAATTAAAAAGCCGGAAATGTCCGGAAAATGCCAAAGGTGTACAGAACCCGTTGCTCCGTATGCTCGTTGTAATGGGCGTACCATTTTTCGGGGATTGGCAGCGTGCAGCGCGTTCTCACACCTCATAATATCCTGCGATACGACCCATTTTGAAACTATTAAAAAGCCGAAACTGGCCGGAAAGGGCTGAATATGTACAAGACAGGATTCTCCGCATGCTCGTTGAAATGGATGTACCATTCTTCGGGGATTGGCAGCGCGCAACGAGTTCTCTCACATCATAATATCCCGCGATACGACCCATTTTGAAACAATTAAAAAGCCGGAAATGTCCGGAAAATGCCGAAGGTGTACAGAACCCGTTGCTCCGTATGCTCGTTGTAATGGAAGGACCATTTTTGGGGGATTGGCAGCGTGCAGCAGGTTCTCACACATCATACTATCCTGCGATACGACAAATTTTGAAACAATTAAAAAGACGAAACTGGCCGGAAAAGGACGAATATGTACAAGACAGGATTCTCCGCATGCTCGTTTTATTGGAAGTACCATTCTTCGGGGATTGGCAGCGCGCATCGAGTTCCCTCGCATCATAATATCCTGCTATACGGCCCGTTTTTAATCACATAAAATGCCGGAGATGTCCGGAAAAGGACGAAGGTGTACAGAACCCGATGCTCCGTTTGCTCGTTGTAATGGAAGTACCATTTTTGGGGGGTAGGCAGAGAGCAACTGGTTCTTACACATCATAATATCCTGATATACGGCCCATTTTGAAACAATTAAAAAGCCGGAAATGTCCGGAAAAGGCCGAAGGTGTACAGAACCCGTTGCTCCGTATGCTCGTTGTAATGGGCGTACCATTTTTCGGGGATTGGAAGCGTGCAGCGAGATCTCACACATCATAATATCGTGCGATACGACCCTTTTTGAAACAACTAAAAAGCCGGAAATATCCGGAAAAGGCCGAAGGTGTACAGAACCCGTTGCTCCGTATGCTCGTTGTAATGGAAGGACCATTTTTGGGGGATTGGCAACGCTCAACGCGTTTTTACACATCATAATATCCTGCTATTCGGCCCATTTTTGATCACTTAAAATGCCGGAAATGTCCGGAAAAGGCCGAAGGTGTACAGAACCTGATGCTCCGTATGCTCGTTGTAAGGGGCGTACCATTTCTCGGGAATTGGCAGCGCGTAACGAGTTCTCTCACATCATAATATCCTGAAATACGACACATTTTGAAACAATTAAAAAGCCGGAAATGTCCGGAAAATGCCAAAGGTGTACAGAACCCGTTGCTCCGTATGCTCGTTGTAATGGGCGTACCATTTTTCGGGGATTGGCAGCGTGCAGCGAGTTCTCACACCTCATAATATCCTGCGATACGACCCATTTTGAAACTATTAAAAAGCCGAAACTGGCCAGAAAAGGCTGAATATGTACAAGACAGGATTCTCCGCATGCTCGTTTTATTGGAAGTACCATTCTTCGGGGATTGGCAGCGCGCACCGAGTTCCCTCACATCATAATATCCTGCTATACGGCCCGTTTTTAATCACATAAAATGCCGGAGATGTCCGGAAAAGGCCGAAGGTGTACAGAACCCGATGCTCCGTTTGCTCGTTGTAATGGAAGTACCATTTTTGGGGGGTTGGCAGAGAGCAACTGGTTCTTACACATCATAATATCCTGATCTACGGCCCGTTTTTGATCACTTAAAATGCCGGAAATGTCCGGAAAAGGCCGAAGGTGTACAGAACCTGATGCTCCGTATGCTCGTTGTAAGGGGCGTACCATTTCTCGGGGATTGGCAGCGCGTAACGAGTTCTCTCACATCATGAGATCCTGAAATGCGGCCCATTTTGAAACAATTAAAAAGCCGGAAATGTTCGGAAAAGGCCGAAGGTGTACAGAACCTGATGCTCCGTATGCTCGTTGTAAGGGGCGTACCATTTCTCGAGGATTGGCAGCGCGTAACGAATTCTCTCACATCATAATATCCTGATATACGGCCCATTTTGAAACAATTAAAAAGCCGGAAATGTCCGGAAAAGGCCGAAGGTGTACAGAACCCGTTGCTCCGTATGCTCGTTGTAATGGGCGTACCATTTTTCGGGGATTGGAAGCGTGCAGCGAGATCTCACACATCATAATATCGTGCGATACGACCCTTTTTGAAACAATTAAAAAGCCGGAAATATCCGGAAAAGGCCGAAGGTGTACAGAACCCGTTGCTCCGTATGCTCGTTGTAATGGAAGGACCATTTTTGGGTGATTGGCAACGCTCAACGCGTTTTTACACATCATAATATCCTGCTATTCGGCCCGTTTTTGATTACTTAATATGCCGGAAATGTCCGGAAAAGGCCGAAGGTGTACAGAACCTGATGCTACGTATACTCGTTGTAAGGGGCGTACCATTTCTCGGGGATTGGCAGCGCGTAACGAGTTCTCTCACATCATAATATCCTGATATACGACCCATTTTGAAACAATTAAATAGCCGGAAATGTCCGGAAAATGCCGAACGTGTACAGAACCCGTTGCTCCGTATGCTCGTTGTAATGGAAGTACCATTTTTGGGGGGTTGGCAGAGAGCAACTGGCTCTTACATATCATAATAATCAGATATACGGCCCATTTTGAAACAATTAAAAAGCCGGAAATGTCCGGAAAAGGCCGAAGGTGTATAGAACCCGTTGCTCCGTATGCTCGTTGTAATGGGCGTACCATTTTTCGGGGATTGGCAGCGTGCAGCGAGATCTCACACATCATAGTATCCTGCGATACGACACTTTTTGAAACAATTAAAAAGCGGGTAATATCCGGAAAAGGCTGAAGGTGTACAGAACCCGTTGCTCCGTATGCTCGTTGTAATGTAAGGACCATTTTTGGGGGATTGGCAGCGTGCAGCGAGTTCTCACACATCATAATATCCTGCGATACGACCCGTTTTTAATCACATAAAATGCCGGAGATGTCCGGATAAGGCCGAAGGTGTACAGAACCCAATGCTCCGTTTGCTCGTTGTAATGGAACTACCATTTTTGGGGGGTTGGCAGAGAGCAACTGGTTCTTACACATCATAATATCCTGATCTACGGCCCGTTTTTGATCACTTAAAATGCCGGAAATGTCCGGAAAAGGCCGAAGGTGTACAGAACCTGATGCTCCGTATGCTCGTAGTAAGGGGCGTACCATTTCTCGAGGATTGGCAGCGCGTAACGAGTTCTCTCACATCATAATATCCTGAAATACGGCCCATTTTGAAACAACTAAAAAGCCGGAAATGTCCGGAAAAGGCCGAAGGTGTACGGAACCTGATGCTCCGTATGCTCGTTGTAATGGAAGTACCATTCTTCGGGGGTTGGCAGCGCGCAACGAGTTCTCTCACATCATAATACCCTGCGATACGACCCATTTTGAAACAATTAAAAAGCCGGAAATGTCCGGAAAATGCCAAATGTGTACAGAACCCGTTCCTCCGTATGCTCGTTGTAATGGGCGTACCATTTTTCGGGGATTGGCAGCGTGCAGCGAGTTCTCACACCTCATAATATCCTGCGATACGACCCATTTTGAAACTATTAAAAAGCCGAAACTGGCCAGAAAAGGCCGAATATGTACAAGACAGGATTCTCCGCATGCTCGTTGAAATGGATGTACCATTCTTCGGGGATTGGCAGCGCGCAACGAGTTCTCTCACATCATAATATCCTGAAATACGGCCCATTTTGAAACAACTAAAAAGCCGGAAATGTCCGGAAAAGGCCGAAGGTGTACAGAACCCGTTGATCCGTATGCTCGTTGTAATGGAAGGACCATTTTTGGTGGATTGGCAGCGCGCAACGAGTTCTCTCACATCATAATATCCCGCGATACGACCCATTTTAATACAATTAAAAAGCCGGAGATGTCCGGAAAAGGCCGAAGGTGTACAGAACCCGATGCTCCGTTTGCTCGTTGTAATGGAAGTACCATTTTTGGGGGGTTGGCAGAGAGCAACTGGTTCTTACACATCATAATATCCTGATATACGGCCCATTTTGAAACAATTAAAAAGCCGGAAATGTCCGGAAAAGGCCGAAGGTGTACGGAACCCGTTGCTCCGTATGCTCGTTGTAATGGGCGTACCATTTTTCGGGGATTGGAAGCGTGCAGCGAGATCTCACACATCATAATATCGTGCGATACGACCCTTTTTGAAACAATTAAAAAGCCGCAAATATCCGGAAATGGCCGAAGGTGTACAGAACCCGTTGCTCCGTATGCTCGTTGTAATGGAAGGACCATTTTTGGGTGATTGGCAACGCTCAACGCGTTTTTACACATCATAATATCCTGCTATTCGGCCCATTTTTGAACACTTAAAATGCCGGAAATGTCCGGAAAAGGCCGAAGGTGTACAGAACCTGATGCTCCGTATGCTCGTTGTAAGGGGCGTACCATTTCTCGGGGATTGGCAGCGCGTAACGAGTTCTCTCACATCATAATATCCTGAAATACGGCCCATTTTGAAACTATTAAAAAGCCGGAAATGTCCGGAAAAGACCGAAGGTGTACAGAACCCGTTGCACCGTATGCTCGTTGTAGTGGGCGTACCATTTTTCGGGGATTGGCAGCATGCAGCGAGTTCTCACACCTCATAATATCCTGCGATACGACCCATTTTGAAACAACTAAAAAGACGAAACTGGCCGGAAAAGGCCGAATATGTACAAGACAGGATTCTCCGCATGCTCGTTGTATTGGAAGTACCATTCTTCGGGGATTGGCAGCGCGCACCGAGTTCCCTCACATCATAATATCCCACGATACGACCCATTTTGAAACAATTAAAAAGCCGGAAATCTTCGGAAAATGCCGAAGGTGTACAGAACCCGTTGCTCCGTCTGCTCGTTGTAATGGAAGGACCATTTTGGGGGGATTGGCAGCGTGCAGCGAGTTCTCACACATCATAATATCCTGCGATACAACCCATTTTGAAACAACTAAATAGACGAAACTGGCCGGAAAAGGCCGAATATGTACAAGACAGGATTCTCCGCAAGCTCGTTGTAATGGAAGTACCATTCTTCGGGGATTTGCAGCGCGCAACGAGTTCCCTCACATCATAATATCCTGCTATACGGCCCGTTTTTAATCACATAAAATGCCGGCGATGTCCGGAAAAGGCCGAAGGTGTACAGAACCCGATGATCCGTTTGCTCGTTGTAATGGAAGTACCATTTTTGGGGGGTTGGCAGAGAGCAACGAGTTTTCTCACATCATAATATCCTGCGATACGACCCGTTTTGAAACAATAAAATAGCCGGAAATGTCCGGAAAATGCCGAAGGTGTACAGAACCCGTTGCTCCGTATGCTCGTTGTAATGGAAGGACCATTTTTGGGGGATTGGCAGCGTGCAGCGAGTTCTCACACATCATAATATCCTGCGATACGACCCGTTTTTAATCACATAAAATGCCAGAAATGTTCGGAAAAGGCCGAAGGTGTACAGAACCTGATGCTACGTATACTCGTTGTAATGGAAGGACCATTTTTGGGGGATCGGCAACGCTCAACGCGTTTTTACACATCATAATATACTGGTGTACAGAACCTGATGCTCCGTATGCTCGTTGTAAGGGGCGTACCATTTCTCGGGGATTGGCAGCGCGTAACGTGATCTCTCACATCATAATATCCTGATAAACGGCACATTTTGATACAATTAAAAAGCCGGAAATGTCCGGAAAAGGCCGAAGGTGTACAGAACCCGTTGCTCCGTATGCTCGTTGTAATGGGCGTACCATTTTTCGGGGATTGGCAGCGTGCAGCGAGTTCTCACACCTCATAATATCCTGCGATACGACTCATTTTGAAACTATTAAAAAGCCGAAACTGGCCGGAAAAGGCCGAATATGTACAAGACAGGATTCTCGTCATGCTCGTTGTAATGGAAGTACCATTCTTCGGGGATTGGCAGCGTGCAGCGAGTTCTCACACCTCATAATATCCTGCGATACGACTCATTTTGAAACTATTAAAAAGCCGAAACTGGCCGGAAAAGGCCGAATATGTACAAGACAGGATTCTCGTCATGCTCGCTGTAATGGGCGTACCATTTTTCGGGGATTGGCAGCGCGCAACGAGTTCTCTCACATCATAATATCCTGCGATACGACCCATTTTGAAACAATTAAAAAGCCGGAAATGTTCGGAAAATGCCAAAGGAGTACAGAACCCGTTGCTCCGTATGCTCGTTGTAATGGGCGTACCTTTTTTGGGGGATTGGCAGCGTGCAGCGAGTTCTCACACCTCATAATATCCTGCGATACGACCTATTTTGAAACTATTAAAAAGCCGAAACTGTCCGGAAAAGGCCGAATATGTACAAGACAGGATTTTCCGCATGCTCGTTGTAATGGATGTACCATTCTTCGGGGATTTGCAGCGCGCAACGAGTTCTCTCACATCATAATATCGCGCGATACGACCCATTTTGAAACAATTAAAAAGCCGGAAATGTCCGGAAAATGCCGAAGGTGTACAGAACCCGTTGCTCCGTATGCTCGTTGTAATGGAAGGACCATTTTTGGGGGATTGGCAGCGTGCAGCGAGTTCTCACACCTCATAATATCCTGCGATACGACTCATTTTGAAACTATTAAAAAGCAGAAACTCGCCGGAAAAGGCCGGATATGTACAAGACAGGATTCTCGTCATGCTCGTTGTAATGGAAGTACCATTCTTCGGGGATTTGTAGCGCGCAACGAGTTCCCTCACATCATAATATCCTGCTATACGGCCAGTTTTTAATCACATAAAATGCCGGAGATGTCCGGAAAAGGCCGAAGGTGTACAGAACCCAATGCTCCGTTTGCTCGTTGTAATGGAAGTACCATTTTTGGGGGTTGGCAGAGAGCAACTGGTTCTTACACATCATAATATCCTGATATACGGCCCATTTTGAAACAATTAAAAAGCCGGAAATGTCCGGAAAAGGCCGAAGGTGTACAGAACCCGTTGCTCCGTATGCTCGTTGTAATGGGCGTACCATTTTTCGGGGATTGGCAGCGTGCAGCGAGATCTCACACATCATGATATCCTGCGATACGACCCTTTTTGAAACAATTAAAAAGCCGGAAATATCCGGAAAAGGCCGAAGGTGTACAGAACCCGTTGCTCCGTATGCTCGTTGTAATGGAAGGACCATTTTTGGGGGATCGGCAACGCTCAACGCGTTTTTACACATCATAATATACTGGTGTACAGAACCTGATGCTCCGTATGCGCGTTGTAAGGGGCGTACCATTTCTCGGGGATTGGCAGCGCGTAACGTGTTCTCTCACATCATAATATCCTGATAAACGGCACATTTTGAAACAATTAAAAAGCCGGAAATGTCCGGAAAAGGCCGAAGGTGTACAGAACCCGTTGCTCCGTATGCTCGTTGTAATGGGCGTACCATTCTTCGGGGATTGGCAGCGCGCAACGAGTTCTCTCACATCATAATATCCTGCTATACGGCCCGTTTTTAATCACATAAAATGCCGGAGATGTCCGGAAAAGGCCGAAGGTGTACAGAACCCGATGCCCCGTTTGCTCGTTGTAATGGAAGTACCATTTTTCGGGGATGGGCAGCGTGCAGCGAGTTCTCACACCTCATAATATCCTGCGAAACGACTCATTTTGAAACAATTAAAAAGCCGGAAATATCCGGAAAAGGCCGAAGGTTTACAGAACCCGATGCTCCGTATGCTCGTTGTAATGGAAAGACCATTTTTGGGGGATTGGCAGCGTGCAGCGAGTTCTCACACATCATAATATCCTGCGATACGACCCGTTTTTAATCACATAAAATGCCGGAAATGTCCGGAAAAGGCCGAAGGTGTACAGAACCTGATGCTACGTATACTCGTTGTAAGGGGCGTACCATTTCTCGGGGATTGGCAGCGCGTAACGAGTTCTCTCACATCATAATATCATGATATACGGCCCATTTTGAAACAATTAAAAAGCCGGAAATGTCCGGAAAAGGCCGAAGGTGTACAGAACCCGTTGCTCCGTATGCTCGTTGTAGTGGGCGTACCATTTTTCGGGGATTGGCAGCGTGCAGCGAGTTCTCACACCTCATAATATTCTGCGAAACGACTCATTCTGAAACTATTAAAAAGCCGAAACTTGCCGGAAAAGGCAGAATATGTACAAGACAGGATTCTCCGCATGCTCGTTGTAATGGAAGTACCATTCTTCGCGGATTGACAGCGCGCAACGAGTTCTCTCACATCATAATATCCTGATATACGGCCCATTTTGAAACAATTAGAAAGGCGGAAATGTCCGGAAAAGGCCGAAGGTGTACAGAACCCGTTGCTCCCTTTGCTTGTTGTAACGGAAGTACCATTTTTGGGGGGTTGGCAGAGAGCAACTGGTTCTTACACATCATAATATCCTGATATACGGCCCATTTTGAGCAATTAAAAAGCCGGAAATGTACGGAAAAGGCCGAAGGTGTACAGAACCCGTTGCTCCGTATGCTCGTTGTAATGGGCGTACCATTTTTCGGGGATTTCCAGCGTGCAGCCAGTTCTCACACCTCATAATATCCTGCGATACGACCCATTTTGAAACTATTAAAAAGCCGAAACTGGCAGGAAATGGCCGAATATGTACAAGACAGGATTCTCCGCATGCTCGTTGTAATGGAAGTACCATTCTTCGGGGATTGGCAGCGCGCAACGAGTTCTCTCACATTATAATATCCTGCTATACGGCCCGTTTTTAATCACATAAAATGCCTGAGATGTCCGGAAAAGGCCGAAGGTGTACAGAACCCGATGCTCCGTTTGCTCGTTGTAATGGAAGTACCATTTATGGGGGGTTGGCAGAGAGCAACTGGTTCTTACACATAATAATAATCTGATATACGGCCCATTTTGAAACAATGAAAAAGCCGGAAATGTCCGGAAAAGGCCGAAGGTGTACAGAACCCGTTGCTCCGTATGCTCGTTGTAATGGGCGTACCATTTTCCGGGGATTTCCAGCGTGCAGCCAGTTCTCACACCTCATAATATCCTGCGATACGACCCATTTTGAAACTATTAACAAGCCGAAACTGGCCGGAAATGGCCGAATATGTACAAGACAGGATTCTCCGCATGCTCGTTGTAATGGAAGTACCATTCTTCGGGGATTGGCAGCGCGCAACGAGTTCTCTCACATCATAATATCCTGATATACGGCCCATTTTGAAACAATTAAAAAGCCGGAAATGTCCGGAAAAGGCCGAAGGTGTACAGAACCTGATGCTCCGTATGCTCGTTGTAATGGAAGTACCATTCTTCGGGGATTGGCAGCGCGCAACGAGTTCTCTCACATCATAATATCGCGCGATACGACCCATTTTGAAACAATTAAAATGCCGGAAATGTCCGGAAAATGCCGAAGGTGTACAGAACCCGTTGCTCCGTATGCTCGTTGTAATGGGCGTACAATTTTTCGGGGATTGGCAGCGTGCAGCGAGATCTCACACATCATAATATCCTGCGATACGACCCATTTTGAAACTATTAACAAGCCGAAACTGGCCGGAAATGGCCGAATATGTACAAGACAGGATTCTCCGCATGCTCGTTGTAATGGGCGTACCATTTTTCGGGGATTTCCAGCGTGCAGCCAGTTCTCACACCTCATAATATCCTGCGATACGACCCATTTTGAAACTATTAAAAAGCCGAAACTGGCAGGAAATGGCCGAATATGTACAAGACAGGATTCTCCGCATGCTCGTTGAAATGGATTTACCATTCTTCGGGGATTGGCAGCGCGCAACGAGTTCTCTCACATCATAATATCCTGAAATACGGCCCATTTTGAAACAACTAAAAAGCCGGAAATGTCCGGAAAAGGCCGAAGGTGTACAGAACCTGATTCTCCGTATGCTCGTAGTAAGGGGCGTACCATTTCTCGGGGATTGGCAGCGCGTAACGAGTTCTCTCACATCATAATATCCTGAAATACGGCCCATTTTGAAACAACTAAAAAGCCGGAAATGTCCGGAAAAGGCCGAAGGTGTACGGAACCTGATGCTCCGTATGCTGGTTGTAATGGGCGTACCATTTTTCGGGGATTGGCAGCGTGCAGCGAGTTCTCTCACATCATAATATCCTGAAATACGGCCCATTTTGAAACAACTAAAAAGCCGGAAATGTCCGGAAAAGGCCGAAGGTGTACAGAACCTGATGCTCCGTATGCTCGTAGTAAGGGGCGTACCATTTCTCGGGGATTGGCAGCGCGTAACGAGTTCTCTCACATCATAATATCCTGAAATACGGCCCATTTTGAAACAACTAAAAAGCCGGAAATGTCCGGAAAAGGCCGAAGGTGTACGGAACCTGATGCTCCGTATGCTCGTTGTAATGGAAGTACCATTCTTCGGGGGTTGGCAGCGCGCAACGAGTTCTCTCACATCATAATATCCTGCGATACGACCCATTTTGAAACAATTAAAAAGCCGGAAATGTCCGGAAAATGCCAAATGTGTACAGAACCCGTTCCTCCGTATGCTGGTTGTAATGGGCGTACCATTTTTCGGGGATTGGCAGCGTGCAGCGAGTTCTCACACCTCATAATATCCTGCGATACGACCCATTTTGAAACTATTAAAAAGCCGAAACTGGCCAGAAAAGGCCGAATATGTACAAGACAGGATTCTCCGCATGCTCGTTGAAATGGATGTACCATTCTTCGGGGATTGGCAGCGCGCAACGAGTTCTCTCACATCATAATATCCTGAAATACGGCCCATTTTGAAACAACTAAAAAGCCGGAAATGTCCGGAAAAGGCCGAAGGTGAACAGAACCCGTTGCTCCGTATGCTCGTTGTAATGGAAGGACCATTTTTGGTGGATTGGCAGCGCGCAACGAGTTCTCTCACATCATAATATCCCGCGATACGACCCATTTTAATACAATTAAAAAGCCGGAGATGTCCGGAAAAGGCCGAAGGTGTACAGAACCCGATGCTCCGTTTGCTCGTTGTAATGGAAGTACCATTTTTGGGGGGTTGGCAGAGAGCAACTGGTTCTTACACATCATAATATCCTGATATACGGCCCATTTTGATACAATTAAAAAGCCGGAAATGTCCGGAAAAGGCCGAAGGTGTACAGAACCCGTTGCTCCGTATGCTCGTTGTAATGGGCGTACCACTTTTCGGGGATTGGAAGCGTGCAGCGAGATCTCACACATCATAATATCGTGCGATACGACCCTTTTTGAAACAATTAAAAAGCCGGAAATATCCGGAAAAGGCCGAAGGTGTACAGAACCCGTTGCTCCGTATGCTCGTTGTAATGGAAGGACCATTTTTGGGTGATTGGCAACGCTCAACGCGTTTTTACACATCATAATATCCTGCTATTCGGCCCATTTTTGATCACATAAAATGCCGGAAATGTCCGGAAAAGGCCGAAGGTGTACAGAACCTGATGCTCCGTATGCTCGTTGTAAGGGGCGTACCATTTCTCGGGGATTGGCAGCGCGTAACGAGTTCTCTCACATCATAATATCCTGAAATACGGCCCATTTTGAAACTATTAAAAAGCCGGAAATGTCCGGAAAAGGCCGAAGGTGTACAGAACCCGTTGCACCGTATGCTCGTTGTAGTGGGCGTACCATTTTTCGGGGATTGGCAGCATGCAGCGAGTTCTCACACCTCATAATATCCTGCGATACGACCCATTTTGAAACAACTAAAAAGACGAAACTGGCCGGAAAAGGCCGAATATGTACAAGACAGGATTCTCCGCATGCTCGTTGTATTGGAAGTACCATTCTTCGGGGATTGGCAGCGCGCACCGAGTTCCCTCACATCATAATATCCCACGATACGACCCATTTTGAAACAATTAAAAAGCCGGAAATCTTCGGAAAATGCCGAAGGTGTACAGAACCCGTTGCTCCGTATGCTCGTTGTAATGGAAGGACCATTTTGGGGGGATTGGCAGCGTGCAGCGAGTTCTCACACATCATAATATCCTGCGATACAACCCATTTTGAAACAACTAAAAAGACGAAACTGGCCGGAAAAGGCCGAATATGTACAAGACAGGATTCTCCGCAAGCTCGTTGTAATGGAAGTACCATTCTGCGGGGATAGGCAGCGCGCAACGAGTTCTCTCACATCATAATATCCTGATATACGGCCCATTTTGAAACAATTAAAAAGCCGGAAATGTCCGGAAAAGGCCGAAGGTGTACAGAACCCGTTGCTCCGTATGCTCGTTGTAATGGGCGTACCATTTTTCGGGGATTGGAAGCGCGCAACGAGTTCTCTCACATCATAATATCCTGATATACGGCCCATTTTGAAACAATTAAAAAGCCGGAAATGTCCGGAAAATTCCGAAGGTGTACAGAACCCGTTGCTACGTATGCTCGTTGTAGTGGGCGTACCATTTTTCGGGGATTGGCAGCGTGCAGCGAGCTCTCACACCTCATAATATCCCGCGATACGACTCATTTTGAAACTATTAAAAAGCCGAAACTGGCCGGAAAAGGCCGAATATGTACAAGACAGGATTCTCGTCATGCTCGTTGTAATGGAAGTACCATTCTTCGGGGATTTGCAGCGCGCAACGAGTTCCCTCACATCATAATATCCTGCTATACGGCCCGTTTTTAATCACATAAAATGCCGGCGGTGTCCGGAAAAGGCCGAAGGTGTACAGAACCCGATGCTCCGTTTGCTCGTTGTAATGGAAGTACCATTTTTGGGGGGTTGGCAGAGAGCAACGAGTTTTCTCACATCATAATATCCTGCGATACGACCCGTTTTGAAACAATAAAATAGCCGGAAATGTCCGGAAAATGCCGAAGGTGTACAGAACCCGTTGCTCCGTATGCTCGTTGTAATGGAAGGACCATTTTTGGGGGATTGGCAGCGTGCAGCGAGTTCTCACACATCATAATATCCTGCGATACGACCCGTTTTTAATCACATAAAATGCCAGAAATGTTCGGAAAAGGCCGAAGGTGTACAGAACCTGATGCTACGTATACTCGTTGTAATGGAAGGACCATTTTTGGGGGATCGGCAACGCTCAACGCGCTTTTACACATCATAATATACTGGTGTACAGAACCTGATGCTCCGTATGCTCGTTGTAAGGGGCGTACCATTTCTCGGGGATTGGCAGCGCGTAACGTGTTCTCTCACATCATAATATCCTGATAAACGGCACATTTTGAAACAATTAAAAAGCCGGAAATGTCCGGAAAAGGCCGAAGGTGTACAGAACCCGTTGCTCCGTATGCTCGTTGTAATGGGCGTACCATTTTTCGGGGATTGGCAGCGTGCAGCGAGTTCTCACACCTCATAATATCCTGCGATACGACTCATTTTGAAACTATCAAAAAGCCGAAACTGGCCGGAAAAGGCCGAATATGTACAAGACAGGATTCTCGTCATGCTCGTTGTAATGGAAGTACCATTCTTCGGGGATTGGCAGCGTGCAGCGAGTTCTCACACCTCATAATATCCTGCGATACGACTCATTTTGAAACTATTAAAAAGCCGAAACTGGCCGGAAAAGGCCGAATATGTACAAGACAGGATTCTCGTCATGCTCGCTGTAATGGGCGTACCATTTTTCGGGGATTGGCAGCGCGCAACGAGTTCTCTCACATCATAATATCCTGCGATACGACCCATTTTGAAACAATTAAAAAGCCGGAAATGTCCGGAAAATGCCAAAGGAGTACAGAACCCGTTGCTCCGTATGCTCGTTGTAATGGGCGTACCATTTTTCGGGGATTGGCAGCGTGCAGCGAGTTCTCACACCTCATAATATCCTGCGATACGACCTATTTTGAAACTATTAAAAAGCCGAAACTGGCCGGAAAAGGCCGAATATGTACAAGACAGGATTTTCCGCATGCTCGTTGTAATGGATGTACCATTCATCGGGGATTGGCAGCGCGCAACGAGTTCTCTCACATCATAATATCGCGCGATACGACCCATTTTGAAACAATTAAAAAGCCGGAAATGTCCGGAAAATGCCGAAGGTGTACAGAACCCGTTGCTCCGTATGCTCGTTGTAATGGAAGGACCATTTTTGGGGGATTGGCAGCGTGCAGCGAGTTCTCACACCTCATAATATCCTGCGATACGACTCATTTTGAAACTATTAAAAAGCAGAAACTGGCCGGAAAAGGCCGGATATGTACAAGACAGGATTCTCGTCATGCTCGTTGTAATGGAAGTACCATTCTTCGGGGATTTGTAGCGCGCAACGAGTTCCCTCACATCATAATATCCTGCTATACGGCCAGTTTTTAATCACATAAAATGCCGGAGATGTCCGGAAAAGGCCGAAGGTGTACAGAACCCAATGCTCCGTTTGCTCGTTGTAATGGAAGTACCATTTTTGGGGGTTGGCAGAGAGCAACTGGTTCTTACACATCATAATATCCTGATATACGGCCCATTTTGAAACAATTAAAAAGCCGGAAATGTCCGGAAAAGGCCGAAGGTGTACAGAACCCGTTGCTCCGTATGCTCGTTGTAATGGGCGTACCATTTTTCGGGGATTGGCAGCGTGCAGCGAGATCTCACACATCATAATATCCTGCGATACGACCCTTTTTGAAACAATTAAAAAGCCGGAAATATCCGGAAAAGGCCGAAGGTGTACAGAACCCGTTGCTCCGTATGCTCGTTGTAATGGAAGGACCATTTTTGGGGGATCGGCAACGCTCAACGCGTTTTTACACATCATAATATACTGGTGTACAGAACCTGATGCTCCGTATGCGCGTTGTAAGGGGCGTACCATTTCTCGGGGATTGGCAGCGCGTAACGTGTTCTCTCACATCATAATATCCTGATAAACGGCACATTTTGAAACAATTAAAAAGCCGGAAATGTCCGGAAAAGGCCGAAGGTGTACAGAACCCGTTGCTCCGTATGCTCGTTGTAATGGGCGTACCATTCTTCGGGGATTGGCAGCGCGCAACGAGTTCTCTCACCTCATAATATCCTGCTATACGGCCCGTTTTTAATCACATAAAATGCCGGAGATGTCCGGAAAAGGCCGAAGGTGTACAGAACCCGATGCCCCGTTTGCTCGTTGTAATGGAAGTACCATTTTTCGGGGATGGGCAGCGTGCAGCGAGTTCTCACACCTCATAATATCCTGCGAAACGACTCATTTTGAAACTATTAAAAAGCCGAAACTTGCCGGAAAAGGCCGAATATGTACAAGACAGGATTCTCCGCATGCTCGTTGTAATGGAAGTACCATTCTTCGGGGATAGGCAGCGCGCAACGAGTTCTCTCACATCATAATATCCTGATATACGGCCCATTTTGAAACAATTAAAAAGCCGGAAATGTCCGGAAAAGGCCGAAGGTGTACAGAACCCGTTGCTCCCTTTGCTTGTTGTAACGGAAGTACCATTTTTGGGGGGTTGGCAGAGAGCAACTGGTTCTTACACATCATAATATCCTGATATACGGCCCATTTTGAGCAATTAAAAAGCCGGAAATGTACGGAAAAGGCCGAAGGTGTACAGAACCCGTTGCTCCGTATGCTCGTTGTAATGGGCGTACCATTTTTCGGGGATTTCCATCGTGCAGCCAGTTCTCACACCTCATTATATCCTGCGATACGACCCATTTTGAAACTATTAAAAAGCCGAAACTGGCAGGAAATGGCCGAATATGTACAAGACAGGATTCTCCGCATGCTCGTTGTAATGGAAGTACCATTCTTCGGGGATTGGCAGCGCGCAACGAGTTCTCTCACATTATAATATCCTGCTATACGGCCCGTTTTTAATCACATAAAATGCCTGAGATGTCCGGAAAAGGCCGAAGGTGTACAGAACCCGATGCTCCGTTTGCTCGTTGTAATGGAAGTACCATTTATGGGGGGTTGGCAGAGAGCAACTGGTTCTTACACATCATAATAATCTGATATACGGCCCATTTTGAAACAATGAAAAAGCCGGAAATCTCCGGAAAAGGCCGAAGGTGTACAGAACCCGTTGCTCCGTATGCTCGTTGTAATGGGCGTACCATTTTTCGGGGATTTCCAGCGTGCAGCCAGTTCTCACACCTCATAATATCCTGCGATACGACCCATTTTGAAACTATTAACAAGCCGAAACTGGCCGGAAATGGCCGAATATGTACAAGACAGGATTCTCCGCATGCTCGTTGTAATGGAAGTACCACTCTTCGGGGATTGGCAGCGCGCAACGAGTTCTCTCACATCATAATATCCTGATATACGGCCCATTTTGAAACAATTAAAAAGCCGGAAATGTCCGGAAAAGGCCGAAGGTGTACAGAACCTGATGCTCCGTATGCTCGTTGTAATGGAAGTACCATTCTTCGGGGATTGGCAGCGCGCAACGAGTTCTCTCACATCATAATATCGCGCGATACGACCCATTTTGAAACAATTAAAAAGCCGGAAATGTCCGGAAAATGCCGAAGGTGTACAGGACCCGTTGCTCCGTATGCTCGTTGTAATGGGCGTACAATTTTTCGGGGATTGGCAGCGTGCAGCGAGATCTCACACATCATAATATCCTGCGATACGACCCTTTTTGAATCAATTAAAAAGCCGGAAATATCCGGAAAAGGCCGAAGGTGTACAGAACCCGTTGCTCCGTATGCTCGTTGTAATGGAAGGGCCATTTTTGGGGGATTGGAAACGCTCAACGCGTTTTTACACATCATAATATCCTGCTATTCGGCCCATTTTGAAACAATTAAAAAGCCGGAAATATCCGGAAAAGGCCGAAGGTGTACAGAACCTGATGCTACGTATACTCGTTGTAAGGGGCGTACCATTCCTCGGGGATTGGCAGCGCGTAACGAGTTCTGTCACATCATAATATCCTGATATACGGCCCATTTTGAAACAATTAAAAAGCCGGAAATGTCCGGAAAAGGCCGAAGGTGTACAGAACCCGTTGCTCCGTATGCTCGTTGTAGTGGGCGTACCATTTTTCGGGGATTGGCAGCGTGCAGCGAGCTCTCACACCTCATAATATCCTGCGATACGACTCATTTTGAAACTATTAAAAAGCCGAAACTGGCCGGAAAAGGCCGAATATGTACAAGACAGGATTCTCGTCATGCTCGTTGTAATGGAAGTACCATTCTTCGGGGATTTGCAGCGCGCAACGAGTTCCCTCACATCATAATATCCTGCTATACGGCCCGTTTTTAATCACTTAAAATGCCGGAAATGTCCGGAAAAGGCCGAAGGTGTACAGAACCTGATGCTCCGTATGCTCGTTGTAATGGAAGGACCATTTTTGGGGGATTGGCAGCGTGCAGCGAGTTCTCACACATCATAATATCCTGCGATACGACCCGTTTTGAAACAATAAAATAGCCGGAAATGTCCGGAAAATGCCGAAGGTGTACAGAACCCGTTGCTCCGTATGCTCGTTGTAATAGAAGGACCATTTTTGGGGGATTGGCAGCGTGCAGCGAGTTCTCACACATCATAATATCCTGCGAAACGACCCGTTTTTAATCACATAAAATGCCGGAAATGTTCGGAAAAGGCCGAAGGTGTACAGAACCTGATGCTACGTATACTCGTTGTAAGGGGCGTTCCATTTCTCGGGGATTGGCTGCGCGTAACGAGTTCTCTCACATCATAATATCCTGATATACGGCCCATTTTGAAACAATTAAAAAGCCGGAAATGTCCGGAAAAGGCCGAAGGTATACAGAACCCGTTGCTCCGTATGCTCGTTGTAGTGGGCGTACCATTTTTCGGGGATTGGCAGCGTGCAGCGAGTTCTCACACCTCATAATATCCTGCGATACGACCCATTTTGAAACTATTAAAAAGCCGAAACTGGCCGGAAATGGCCGAATATGTACAAGACAGGATTCTCCGCATGCTCGTTGTAATGGAAGTACCATTCTTCGGTGATTGGCAGCGCGCAACGAGTTCTCTCACATCGTAATATCCTGCTATACGGCCCGTTTTTAATCACATAAAATGCCGGAGATATCCGGAAAAGGCAGAAGGTGTACAGTACCCGATGCTCCGTTTGCTCGTTGTAATGGAAGTACCATTTTTCGGGGATGGGCAGCGTGCAGCGTGTTCTCACACATCATAATAACCTGCGATACGACCCATTTTGAAACAATTAAAAAGACGAAACTGGCCGGGAAAGGCCGAATATGTACAAGACAGGATTCTCCGCATGCTCGTTGTAATGGAAGTACCATTGTTCGGGGATTTGCAGCGCGCAACGAGTTCCCTCACATCATAATATCCTGCTATACGGCCCGTTTTTAATCACATAAAATGCCGGAAATGTCCGGAAAAGGCCGAAGGTGTACAGAACCCGTTGCTCCGTATGCTCGTTGTAATGGGCGTACCATTTTTCGGGGATTAGAAGCGTGCTGCGAGATCTCACACATCATAATATCGTGCGATACGACCCTTTTTGAAACAATTAAAAAGCCGGAAATATCTGGAAAAGGCCGAAGGTTTATAGAACCCGATGCTCCGTATGCTCGTTGTAAGGGAAGGACCATTTTTGGGGGATCGGCAACGCTCAACGCGTTTTTACACATCATAATATACTGGTGTACAGAACCTGATGCTCCGTATGCTCGTTGTAAGGGGCGTACCATTTCTCGGGGATTGGCAGCGCGTAACGTGTTCTCTCACCTCATAATATCCTGATAAACGGCACATTTTGAAACAATTAAAAAGCCGGAAATGTCCGGAAAAGGCCGAAGGTGTACAGAACCCGTTGCTCCGTATGCTCGTTGTAGTGGGCGTACCATTTTTCGGGGATTGGCAGCGTGCAGCGAGCTCTCACACCTCATAATATCCTGCGATACGACTCATTTTGAAACTATTAAAAAGCCGAAACTGGCCGGAAAAGGCCGAATATGTACAAGACAGGATTCTCGTCATGCTCGTTGTAATGGAAGTACCATTCTTCGGGGATTTGCAGCGCGCAACGAGTTCCCTCACATCATATTATCCTGCTATACGGCCCGTTTTTAATCACTTAAAATGCTGGAAATGTCCGGAAAAGGCCGAAGGTGTACAGAACCTGATGCTCCGTATGCTCGTTGTAATGGAAGGACCATTTTTGGGGGATTGGCAGCGTGCAGCGAGTTCTCACACATCATAATATCCTGCGATACGACCCGTTTTGAAACAATAAAATAGCCGGAAATGTCCGGAAAATGCCGAAGGTGTACAGAACCCGTTGCTCCGTATGCTCGTTGTAATGGAAGGACCATTTTTGGGGGATTGGCAGCGTGCAGCGAGTTCTCACACATCATAATATCCTGCGATACGACCCGTTTTTAATCACATAAAATGCCGGAAATGTTCGGAAAAGGCCGAAGGTGTACAGAACCTGATGCTACGTATACTCGTTGTAAGGGGCGTTCCATTTCTCGGGGATTGGCTGCGCGTAACGAGTTCTCTCACATCATAATATCCTGATATACGGCCCATTTTGAAACAATTAAAAAGCCGGAAATGTCCGGAAAAGGCCGAAGGTATACAGAACCCGTTGCTCCGTATGCTCGTTGTAGTGGGCGTACCATTTTTCGGGGATTGGCAGCGTGCAGCGAGTTCTCACACCTCATAATATCCTGCGAAACGACTTATTTTGAAACTATTAAAAAGCCGAAACTTGCCGGAAAAGGCCGAATATGTACAAGACAGTATTCTCCGCATGCTCGTTGTATTGGAAGTACCATTCTTCGGGGATTGGCAGCGCGCAACGAGTTCTCTCACATCATAATATCCTGATATACGGCCCATTTTGAAACAATTAAAAAGCCGGAAATGTCCGGAAAAGGCCGAAGGTGTACAGAACCTGATGCTCCGTATGCTCGTTGTAATGGAAGTACCATTCTTCGGGGATTGGCAGCGCGCAACGAGTTCTCTCACATCATAATATCGCGCGATACGACCCATTTTGAAACAATTAAAAAGCCGGAAATGTCCGGAAAAGGCCGAAGGTGTACAGAACCCGTTGCTCCGTATGCTCGTTGTAATGGGCGTACCATTTTTCGGGGATTTCCAGCGTGCAGCGAGATCTCACACATCATAATATCCTGCGATACGACCCTTTTTGAATCAATTAAAAAGCCGGAAATATCCGGAAAAGGCCGAAGGTGTACAGAACCCGTTGCTCCGTATGCTCGTTGTAATGGAAGGGCCATTTTTGGGGGATTGGAAACGCTCAACGCGTTTTTACACATCATAATATCCTGCTATTCGGCCCATTTTGAAACAATTAAGAAGCCGGAAATATCCGGAAAACGCCGAAGGTGTACAGAACCTGATGCTACGTATACTCGTTGTAAGGGGCGTACCATTCCTCGGGGATTGGCAGCGCGTAACGAGTTCTGTCACATCATAATATCCTGATATACGGCCCATTTTGAAACAATTAAAAAGCCGGAAATGTCCGGAAAAGGCCGAAGGTGTACAGAACCCGTTGCTCCGTATGCTCGTTGTAGTGGGCGTACCATTTTTCGGGGATTGGCAGTGTGCAGCGAGTTCTCACACCTCATAATATCCTGCGATACGACTCATTTTGAAACTATTAAAAAGCCGAAACTGGCCGGAAAAGGCCGAATATGTACAAGACAGGATTCTCCGCATGCTCATTGTAATTGAAGTACCATTCTTCGGGGATTGGCAGCGCGCAACGAGTTCTCTCACATCATAATATGCTGATATACGGCCCATTTGAAACAATTAAAAAGCCGGAAATGTCCGGAAAAGGCCGAAGGTGTACAGAACCCGTTGCTCCCTTTGCTTTTAGTAATGGAAGTACCATTTTTGGGGGGCTGGCAGAGAGGAACTGGTTCTTACACATCATAATAATCTGATATACGGCCCATTTTGAAACAATTAAAAAGCCGGAAATGTTCGGAAAAGGCCGAAGGTGTACAGAACCTGATGCTACGTATACTCGTTGTAAGGGGCGTTCCATTTCTCGGGGATTGGCTGCGCGTAACGAGTTCTCTCACATCATAATATCCTGATATACGGCCCATTTTGAAACAATTAAAAAGCCGGAAATGTCCGGAAAAGGCCGAAGGTATACAGAACCCGTTGATCCGTATGCTCGTTGTAGTGGGCGTACCATTTTTCGGGGATTGGCAGCGTGCAGCGAGTTCTCACACCTCATAATATCCTGCGATACGACCCATTTTGAAACTATTAAAAAGCCGAAACTGGCCGGAAATGGCCGAATATGTACAAGACAGGATTCTCCGCATGCTCGTTGTAATGGAAGTACCATTCTTCGGTGATTGGCAGCGCGCAACGAGTTCTCTCACATCGTAATATCCTGCTATACGGCCCGTTTTTAATCACATGAAATGCCGGAGATGTCCGGAAAAGGCAGAAGGTGTACAGTACCCGATGCTCCGTTTGCTCGTTGTAATGGAAGTACCATTTTTCGGGGATGGGCAGCGTGCAGCGTGTTCTCACACATCATAATAACCTGCGATACGACCCATTTTGAAACAATTAAAAAGACGAAACTGGCCGGGAAAGGCCGAATATGTACAAGACAGGATTCTCCGCATGCTCGTTGTAATGGAAGTACCATTGTTCGGGGATTTGCAGCGCGCAACGAGTTCCCTCACATCATAATATCCTGCTATACGGCCCGTTTTTAATCACATAAAATGCCGGAAATGTCCGGAAAAGGCCGAAGGTGTACAGAACCCGTTGCTCCGTATGCTCGTTGTAATGGGCGTACCATTTTTCGGGGATTAGAAGCGTGCTGCGAGATCTCACACATCATAATATCGTGCGATACGACCCTTTTTGAAACAATTAAAAAGCCGGAAATATCTGGAAAAGGCCGAAGGTTTATAGAACCCGATGCTCCGTATGCTCGTTGTAAGGGAAGGACCATTTTTGGGGGATCGGCAACGCTCAACGCGTTTTTACACATCATAATATACTGGTGTACAGAACCTGATGCTCCGTATGCTCGTTGTAAGGGGCGTACCATTTCTCGGGGATTGGCAGCGCGTAACGTGTTCTCTCACCTCATAATATCCTGATAAACGGCACATTTTGAAACAATTAAAAAGCCGGAAATGTCCGGAAAAGGCCGAAGGTGTACAGAACCCGTTGCTCCGTATGCTCGTTGTAGTGGGCGTACCATTTTTCGGGGATTGGCAGCGTGCAGCGAGCTCTCACACCTCATAATATCCTGCGATACGACTCATTTTGAAACTATTAAAAAGCCGAAACTGGCCGGAAAAGGCCGAATATGTACAAGACAGGATTCTCGTCATGCTCGTTGTAATGGAAGTACCATTCTTCGGGGATTTGCAGCGCGCAACGAGTTCCCTCATATCATAATATCCTGCTATACGGCCCGTTTTTAATCACTTAATATGCCGGAAATGTCCGGAAAAGGCCGAAGGTGTACAGAACCTGATGCTCCGTATGCTCGTTGTAATGGAAGGACCATTTTTGGGGGATTGGCAGCGTGCAGCGAGTTCTCACACATCATAATATCCTGCGATACGACCCGTTTTGAAACAATAAAATAGCCGGAAATGTCCGGAAAATGCCGAAGGTGTACAGAACCCGTTGCTCCGTATGCTCGTTGTAATGGAAGGACCATTTTTGGGGGATTGGCAGCGTGCAGCGAGTTCTCACACATCATAATATCCTGCGATACGACCCGTTTTTAATCACATAAAATGCCGGAAATGTTCGGAAAAGGCCGAAGGTGTACAGAACCTGATGCTACGTATACTCGTTGTAAGGGGCGTTCCATTTCTCGGGGATTGGCTGCGCGTAACGAGTTCTCTCACATCATAATATCCTGATATACGGCCCATTTTGAAACAATTAAAAAGCCGGAAATGTCCGGAAAAGGCCGAAGGTATACAGAACCCGTTGCTCCGTATGCTCGTTGTAGTGGGCGTACCATTTTTCGGGGATTGGCAGCGTGCAGCGAGATCTCACACCTCATAATATCCTGCGAAACGACTTATTTTGAAACTATTAAAAAGCCGAAACTTGCCGGAAAAGGCCGAATATGTACAAGACAGTATTCTCCGCATGCTCGTTGTATTGGAAGTACCATTCTTCGGGGAATGGCAGCGCGCAACGAGTTCTCTCACATCATAGTATCCTGATATACGGCCCATTTTGAAACAATTAAAAAGCCGGAAATGTCCGGAAAAGGCCGAAGGTGTACAGAACCCGTTGCTCCCTTTGCTTGTTGTAACGGAAGTACCATTTTTGGGGGGTTGGCAGAGAGCAACTCGTTCTTACACATCATAATATCCTGATATACGGCCCATTTTGCAGCAATTAAAAAGCCGGAAATGTCCGGAAAAGGCCGAAGGTGTACAGAACCCGTTGCTCCGTATGCTCGTTGTAATGGGCGTACCATTTTTCGGGGATTTCCAGCGTGCAGCCAGTTCTCACACCTCATAATATCCTGCGATACGACCCATTTTGAAACTATTAAAAAGCCGAAACTGGCCGGAAATGGCCGAATATGTACAAGACAGGATTCTCCGCATGCTCGTTGTAATGGAAGTACCATTCTTCGGGGATTGGCAGCGCGCAACGAGTTCTCTCACATCGTAATATCCTGCTATACGGCCCGTTTTTAATCACATAAAATGCCGGAGATGTCCGGAAAAGGCCGAAGGTGTACAGAACCCGTTACTCCGTATGCTCGTTGTAGTGGGCGTACCATTTCTCGGGGATTGGCAGCGTGCAGCGAGTTCTCACACCTCATAATATCCTGCGATACGACTCATTTTGAAACTATTAAAAAGCCGAAACTGGCCGGAAAAGGCCGAATATGTACAAGACAGGATTCTCCGCATGCTCGTTGTAATGGAAGTACCATTCTTCGGGGATTGGCAGCGCGCAACGAGTTCTCTCACATCGTAATATCCTGCTATACGGCCCGTTTTTAATCACATAAAATGCCGGAGATGTCCGGAAAAGGCCGAAGGTGTACAGAACCCGTTGCTCCGTATGCTCGTTGTAGTGGGCGTACCATTTTTCGGGGATTGGCAGCGTGCAGCGAGTTCTCACACCTCATAATATCATGCGATACGACTCATTTTGAAACTATTAAAAAGCCGAAACTGGCCGGAAATGGCCGAATATGTACAAGACAGGATTCTCCGCATGCTCGTTGTAATGGAAGTACCATTCTTCGGGGATTGGCAGCGCGCAACGAGTTCTCTCACATCGTAATATCCTGCTATACGGCCCGTTTTTAATCACATAAAATGCCGGAGATGTCCGGAAAAGGCCGAAGGTGTACAGAACCCGTTGCTCCCTTTGCTTGTTGTAATGGGCGTACCATTTTTCGGGGATTTCAAGCGTGCAGCCAGTTTTCACACCTCATAATATCCTGCGATACGACCCATTTTGAAACTATTAAATAGCCGGAAATGTCCGGAAAATGCCGAACGTGTACATAACCCGTGGCTCCGTATGCTCGTTGTAATGGGCGTACCATTTTTCGGGGATTGGCAGCGTGCAGCGAGATCTCACACATCATAATATCCTGCTATTCGGCCCGTTTTTGATCACTTAAAATGCCGGAAATGTCCGGAAAAGGCCGAAGGTGTACAGAACCTGATGCTCCGTATGCTCGTTGTAAGGGCCGTACCATTTCTCGGGGATTGGCAGCGCGTAACGTGTTCTCTCACATCATAATATCCTGCGATACGACCCATTTTGAAACAATTAAAAAGACGAAACCGGCCGGAAAAGGCCGAATATGTACAAGACAGGATTCTCCGCATGCTCGTTGTAATGGAAGTACCATTCTTCGGGGATTGGCAGCGCGTAACGTGTTCTCTCACATCATAATATCCTGCGATACGACCAATTTTGAAACAATTAAAAAGACGAAACTGGCCGGAAAAGGCCGAATATGTACAAGACAGGATTCTCCGCATGCTCGTTGTAATGGAAGTACCATTCTTCGGGGATTGGCAGCGCGCAACGAGTTCTCTCACATCATAATATCCTGCGATACGACCCATTTTGAAACAATTAAATAGCCGGAAATGTCCGGAAAATGCCGAACGTGTACATAACACGTGGCTCCGTATGCTCGTTGTAATGGGCGTACCATTTTTCTGGGATTGGCAGCGTGCAGCGAGATCTCACACATCATAATATCCTGCGATACGACCCGTTTTTAATCACATAAAATGCCGGAAATGTCCGGAAAAGGCCGAAGGTGTACAGAACCCGTTGCTCCGTATGCTCGTTGTAATGGGCGTACCATTTTTCGGGGATTGGCAGCGTGCAGCGAGATCTCACACATCATAATATCCTGCGATACGACCCTTTTTGAAACAATTAAAAAGCCGAAACTGGCCGGAAAAGGCCGAATATATACAAGACAGGATTCTCCGCATGCTCGTTGTAATGGGCGTACCATTTTTCGGGGATTGGCAGCGTGCAGCGAGTTCTCACACCTCATAATATCCTGCGATACGACTCATTTTGAAACTATTAAAAAGCCGCAACTGGCCGGAAAAGGCCGAATATGTACAAGACAGGATTCTCCGCATGCTCGTTGTAATGGGCGTACCATTTTTCGGGGATTGGCTGCGAGCAACGAGTTCTCACACATCATAATATCCTGCGATACGACCCATTTTGAAACAATTAAAAAGACGAAACTGGCCGGAAAAGGCCAAAGGTGTACAGAACCCGTTGCTCCGTATGCTCGTTGTAATGGGCGTACCATTTTTCGGGGATTGGCAGCGTGCAGCGAGATCTCACACATCATAATATCCTGCTATTCGGCCCGTTTTTGATCACTTAAAATGCCGGAAATGTCCGGAAAAGGACGAAGGTGTACAGAACCTGATGCTCCGT
Source organism: Bombus muscorum (assembly GCA_963971185.1). NCBI lineage: Eukaryota > Metazoa > Arthropoda > Insecta > Hymenoptera > Apidae > Bombus > Bombus muscorum. The sequence continues at coordinate 5,157,747 of OZ020130.1, forward strand.
ATGCTCGTTGTGAGGGCCGTACCATTTCTCGGGGATTGGCAGCGCGTAACGTGTTCTCTCACATCATAATATCCTGATAAACGGCACATTTTGAAACAATTAAAAAGCCGGAAATGTCCGGAAAAGGCCGAAGGTGTACACAACTCGTTGCTCCGTATGCTCGTTGTAGTGGGCGTACCATTTTTCGGGGATTGGCAGCGTGCAGCGAGTTCTCACACCTCATAATATCCTGCGATACGACTCATTTTGAAACTATTAAAAAGCCGCAACTGGCCGGAAAAGGCCGAATATGTACAAGACAGGATTCTCCGCATGCTCGTTGTAATGGGCGTACCATTTTTCGGGGATTGGCTGCGAGCAACGAGTTCTCACACATCATAATATCCTGCGATACGACCCATTTTGAAACAATTAAAAAGACGAAACTGGCCGGAAAAGGCCAAAGGTGTACAGAACCCGTTGCTCCGTATGCTCATTGTAATGGGCGTACCATTTTTCGGGGATTGGCAGCGTGCAGCGAGTTCTCACACCTCATAATATCCTGCGATACGACCCTTTTTGAAACAATTATAAAGCCGGAAAAATCCGGAAAAGGCCGAAGGTGTACAAAACCCGTTGCTCCGTATGCTCGTTGTAATGGAAGGACCATTTTTGGGGGATTGGCAACGCTCAACGCGTTTTTACACATCATAATATCCTGCTATTCGGCCCATTTTGAAACAATTAAAAAGCCGGAAATGTCCGGAAAAGGCCGAAGGTGTACAGAACCCGTTGCTCCGTATGCTCGTTGTAATGGGCGTACTATTTTTCGGGGATTGGCAGCGTGCAGCGAGTTCTCACACCTCATAATATCCTGCGATACGACTCATTTTGAAACTATTAAAAAGCCGAAACTGGCCGGAAAAGGCCGAATATGTACAAGACAGGATTCTCGTCATGCTCGTTGTAATGGAAGTACCATTCTTCGGGGATTGGCAGCGCGCAACGAGGTCTCACACATCATAATATCCTGCGATACGACCCATTTTGAAACTATTAAAAAGCCGAAACTGGCCGGAAAAGGCCGAATATGTACAAGACAGGATTCTCCGCATGCTCGTTGTAATGGATGTACCATTCTTCGGGGATTGGCAGCGCGCAACGAGTTCTCTCACATCATAATATCCTGCGATACGACCCATTTTGAAACAATTAAATAGCCGGAAATGTCCGGAAAATGCCGAACGTGTACAGAACCCGTTGCTCCGTATGCTCGTTGTAATGGAAGGACCATTTTTCGGGGATTGGCAGCGTGCAGCTAGTTCTCACACATCATAATATCCTGCGATACGACCCGTTTTTAATCACATAAAATGCCGGAAATGTCCGGAAAAGGCCGAAGGTGTACAGAACCTGATGCTACGTATACTCGTTGTAATGGGCGTACCATTTTTCGGGGATTGGCAGCGTGCAGCGAGTTCTCACACTTCATAATATCCTGCGATACGACCCATTTTGAAACTATTAAAAAGCCGAAACTGGCCGGAAAAGGCCGAATATGTACAAGACAGGATTCTCCGCATGCTCGTTGTAATGGAAGTACCATTCTTCGGGGATTGGCAGCGCGCAACGAGTACTCTCACATCATAATATCCTGCGATACGACCCATTTTGAAACAATTAAATAGCCGGAAATGTCCGGAAAATGCCGAACGTGTACAGAACCCGTTGCTCCGTATGCTCGTTGTAATGTAAGGACCATTTTTGGGGGATTGGCAGCGTGCAGCGAGTTCTCACACATCATAATATCCTGCGATAGGACCCGTTTTTAATCACATAAAATGCCGGAGATGTCCGGAAAAGGCCGAAGGTGTACAGAACCCAATGCTCCGTTTGCTCGTTGTAATGGAAGTACCATTTTTGGGGGGTTGGAAGAGAGCAACTGGTTCTTACACATCATAATATCCTGATATACGGCCCGTTTTTGATCACTTAAAATGCCGGAAATGTCCGGAAAAGGCCGAAGGTGTACAGAACCTGATGCTCCGTATGCTCGTTGTAAGGGGCGTACCATTTCTCGGGGATTGGCAGCGCGTAACGAGTTCTCTCACATCATAATATCCTGATAAACGGCACATTTTGAAACAATTAAAAAGCCGGAAATGTCCGGAAAAGGCCGAAGGTGTACAGAACCCGTTGCTCCGTATGCTCGTTGTAGTGGGCGTACCATTTCTCGGGGATTGGCAGCGCGTAACGAATTCTCTCACATCATAATATCCTGCGATACGACCCATTTTGAAACAATTAAAAAGCCGGAAATGTCCGGAAAATGCCAAAGGTGTACAGAACCCGTTCCTCCGTATGCTCGTTGTAATGGGCGTACCATTTTTCGGGGATTGGCAGCGTGCAGCGAGTTCTCACACCTCATAATATCCTGCGATACGACCCATTTTGAAACTATTAAAAAGCCGAAACTGGCCGGAAAAGGCCGAATATGTACAAGACAGGATTCTCCGCATGCTCGTTGTAATGGATGTACCATTCTTCGGGGATTGGCAGCGCGCAACGAGTTCTCTCACATCATAATATCCCGCGATACGACCCGTTTTTAATCACATAAAATGCCGGAAATGTCCGGAAAAGGCCGAAGGTGTACAGAACCCGTTGCTCCGTATGCTCGTTGTAATGGGCGTACCATTTTTCGGGGATTGGCAGCGTGCAGCGAGATCTCACACATCATAGTATCCTGCGATACGACAAATTTTGAAACAATTAAAAAGACAAAACTGGCCGGAAAAGGCCGAATATGTACAAGACAGGATACTCCGCATGCTCGTTTTATTGGAAGTACCATTCTTCGGGGATTGGCAGCGCGCACCGAGTTCCCTCACATCATAATATCCTGCTATACGGCCCGTTTTTAATCACATAAAATGCCGGAGATGTCCGGAAAAGGCCGAAGGTGTACAGAACCCGATGCTCCGTTTGCTCGTTGTAATGGAAGTACCATTTATGGGGGGTTGGCAGAGAGCAACTGGTTCTTACACATCATAATATCCTGATATACGGCCCATTTTGAAACAATTAAAAAGCCGGAAATGTCCGGAAAAGGCCGAAGGTGTACAGAACCCGTTGCTCCGTATGCTCGTTGTAATGGGCGTACCATTTTTCGGGGATTGGAAGCGTGCAGCGAGATCTCACACATCATAATATCGTGCGATACGACCCTTTTTGAAACAATTAAAAAGCCGGAAATATCCGGAAAAGGCCGAAGGTGTACAGAACCCGTTGCTCCGTATGCTCGTTGTAATGGAAGGACCATTTTTGGGGGATTGGCAACGCTCAACGCGTTTTTACACATCATAATATCCTGCTATTCGGCCCATTTTTGATCACTTAAAATGCCGGAAATGTCCGGAAAAGGCCGAAGGTGTATAGAACCTGATGCTCCGTATGCTCGTTGTAAGGGGCGTACCATTTCTCGGGGATTGGCAGCGCGTAACGAGTTCTCTCACATCATAATATCCTGAAATACGGCCCATTTTGAAACAACTAAAAAGCCGGAAATGTCCGGAAAAGGCCGAAGGTGTACAGAACCTGATCCTCCGTATGCTCGTTGTAATGGAAGTACCATTCTTCGGGGATTGGCAGCGCGCAACGAGTTCTCTCACATCATAATATCCTGCGATACGACCCATTTTGAAACAATTAAAAAGCCGGAAATGTCCGGAAAATGCCAAAGGTGTACAGAACCCGTTCCTCCGTATGCTCGTTGTAATGGGCGTACCATTTTTCGGGGATTGGCAGCGTGCAGCGAGTTCTCACACCTCATAATATCCTGCGATACGACCCATTTTGAAACTATTAAAAAGCCGAAACTGGCCGGAAAAGGCCGAATATGTACAAGACAGGATTCTCCGCATGCTCGTTGTAATGGATGTACCATTCTTCGGGGATTGGCAGCGCGCAACGAGTTCTCTCACATCATAATATCCCGCGATACGACCCGTTTTTAATCACATAAAATGCCGGAAATGTCCGGAAAAGGCCGAAGGTGTACAGAACCCGTTGCTCCGTATGCTCGTTGTAATGGGCGTACCATTTTTCGGGGATTGGCAGCGTGCAGCGAGATCTCACACATCATAGTATCCTGCGATACGACCCTTTTTGAAACAATTAAAAAGCGGGTAATATCCGGAAAAGGCTGAAGGTGTACAGAACCCGTTGCTCCGTATGCTCGTTGTAATGTAAGGACCATTTTTGGGGGATTGGCAGCGTGCAGCGAGATCTCACACATCATAGTATCCTGCGATACGACCCTTTTTGAAACAATTAAAAAGCGGGTAATATCCGGAAAAGGCTGAAGGTGTACAGAACCCGATGCTCCGTTTGCTCGTTGTAATGGAAGTACCATTTTTGGGGGGTTGGCAGAGAGCAACTGGTTCTTACACATCATAATATCCTGATCTACGGCCCGTTTTTGATCTCTTAAAGTGCCGGAAATGTCCGGAAAAGGCCGAAGGTGTACAGAACCTGATGCTCCGTATGCTCGTTGTAAGGGGCGTACCATTTCTCGGGGATTGGCAGCGCGTAACGAGTTCTCTCACATCATGATATCCTGAAATGCGGCCCATTTTGAAACAATTAAAAAGCCGGAAATGTTCGGAAAAGGCCGAAGGTGTACAGAACCTGATGCTCCGTATGCTCGTTGTAAGGGGAGTACCATTTCTCGAGGATTGGTAGCGCGTAACGAATTCTCTCACATCATAATATCCTGATATACGGCCCATTTTGAAACAACTAAAAAGCCGGAAATGTCCGGAAAAGGCCGAAGGTGTACAGAACCCGTTGCTCCGTATGCTCGTTGTAATGGGCGTACCATTTTTCGGGGATTGGAAGCGTGCAGCGAGATCTCACACATCATAATATCGTGCGATACGACCCTTTTTGAAACAATTAAAAAGCCGGAAATATCCGGAAAAGGCCGAAGGTGTACAGAACCCGTTGCTCCGTATGCTCGTTGTAATGGAAGGACCATTTTTGGGTGATTGGCAACGCTCAACGCGTTTTTACACATCATAATATCCTGCTATTCGGCCCATTTTTGATCACTTAAAATGTCGGAAATGTCCGGAAAAGGCCGAAGGTGTACAGAACCTGATGCTCCGTATGCTCGTTGTAAGGGGCGTACCATTTCTCGGGGATTGGCAGCGCGTAACGAGTTCTCTCACATCATAATATCCTGAAATACGGCCCATTTTGAAACTATTAAAAAGCCGGAAATGTCCGGAAAAGGCCGAAGGTGTACAGAACCCGTTGCACCGTATGCTCGTTGTAGTGGGCGTACCATTTTTCGGGGATTGGCAGCGTGCAGCGAGTTCTCACACCTCATAATATCCTGCGATACGACCCATTTTGAAACAACTAAAAAGACGAAACTGGCCGGAAAAGGCCGAATATGTACAAGACAGGATTCTCCGCATGCTCGTTGTATTGGAAGTACCATTCTTCGGGGATTGTCAGCGCGCACCGAGTTCCCTCACATCATAATATCCTGCTATACGGCCCGTTTTTAATCACATAAAATGCCGGAGATGTCCGGAAAATGCCGAAGGTGTACAGAACCCGATGCTCCGTTTGCTCGTTGTAATGGAAGTACCATTTTTGGGGGGTTGGCAGAGAGCAACTGGTTCTTACACATCATAATATCCTGATATACGGCCCATTTTGAAACAACTAAAAAGCCGGAAATGTCCGGAAAAGGCCGAAGGTGTACAGAACCCGTTGCTCCGTATGCTCGTTGTAATGGGCGTACCATTTTTCGGGGATTGGAAGCGTGCAGCGAGATCTCACACATCATAATATCGTGCGATACGACCCTTTTTGAAACAATTAAAAAGCCGGAAATATCCGGAAAAGGCCGAAGGTGTACAGAACCCGTTGCTCCGTATGCTCGTTGTAATGGAAGGACCATTTTTGGGTGATTGGCAACGCTCAACGCGTTTTTACACATCATAATATCCTGCTATTCGGCCCATTTTTGATCACTTAAAATGCCGGAAATGTCCGGAAAAGGCCGAAGGTGTACAGAACCTGATGCTCCGTATGCTCGTTGTAAGGGGCGTACCATTTCTCGGGGATTGGCAGCGCGTAACGAGTTCTCTCACATCATAATATCCTGAAATACGGCCCATTTTGAAACTATTAAAAAGCCGGAAATGTCCGGAAAAGGCCGAAGGTGTACAGAACCCGTTACACCGTATGCTCGTTGTAGTGGGCGTACCATTTTTCGGGGATTGGCAGCATGCAGCGAGTTCTCACACCTCATAATATCCTGCGATACGACCCATTTTGAAACAACTAAAAAGACGAAACTGGCCGGAAAAGGCCGAATATGTACAAGACAGGATTCTCCGCATGCTCGTTGTATTGGAAGTACCATTCTTCGGGGATTGGCAGCGCGCACCGAGTTCCCTCACATCATAATATCCTGCTATACGGTCCGTTTTTAATCACATAAAATGCCGGAGATGTCCGGAAAAGGCCGAAGGTGTACAGAACCCGATGCTCCGTTTGCTCGTTGTAATGGAAGTACCATTTTTGGGGGGTTGGCAGAGAGCAACTGGCTCTTACACATCATAATAATCTGATATACGGCCCATTTTGAAACAATTAAAAAGCCGGAAATGTCCGGAAAAGGCCGAAGGTGTACAGAACCCGTTGCTCCGTATGCTCGTTGTAGTGGGCGTACCATTTTTCGGGGATTGGCAGCGTGCTGCGAGTTCTCACACCTCATAATATCCTGCGATACGACTCATTTTGAAACTATTAAAAAGCCGAAACTGGCCGGAAAAGGCCGAATATCTACAAGACAGGATTCTCGTCATGCTCGTTGTAATGGAAGTACCATTCTTCGGGGATTTGCAGCGCGCAACGAGTTCCCTCACATCATAATATCCTGCTATACGGCCCGTTTTTAATCACATAAAATGGCGGAGATGTCCGGAAAAGGCCGAAGGTGTACAGAACCCGATGCTCCGTTTGCTCGTTGTAATGCAAGTACCATTTTTGGGGGGTTGGCAGAGAGCAACTGGTTCTTACACATCGTAATATCCTGATATACGGCCCATTTTGAAACAATTAAAAAGCCGGAAATATCCGGAAAAGGCCGAAGGTGTACAGAACCCGTTGCTCCGTATGCTCGTTGTAGTGGGCGTACCATTTTCCGGGGATTGGCAGCGTGCAGCGAGTTCCCTCACATCATAATATCCTGCTATACGGCCCGTTTTTAATCACATAAAATGGCGGAGATGTCCGGAAAAGGCCGAAGGTGTACAGAACCCGATGCTCCGTTTGCTCGTTGTAATGGAAGTACCATTTTTGGGGGGTTGGCAGAGAGCAACGAGTTTTCTCACATCATAATATCCTGCGATACGACCCGTTTTGAAACAATAAAATAGCCGGAAATGTCCGGAAAATGCCGAAGGTTTACAGAACCCGTTGCTCCGTATGCTCGTTGTAATGGAAGGACCATTTTTGGGGGATTGGCAGCGTGCAGCGAGTTCTCACACATCATAATATCCTGCGATACGACCCGTTTTTAATCACATAAAATGCCGGAAATGTTCGGAAAAGGCCGAAGGTGTACAGAACCTGATGCTACGTATACTCGTTGTAATGGAAGGACCATTTTTGGGGGATCGGCAATGCTCTACGCGTTTTTACACATCATAATATACTGGTGTACAGAACGTGATGCTCCGTATGCTCGTTGTAAGGGGCGTACCATTTCTCGGGGATTGGCAGCGCGTAACGTGTTCTCTCACATCATAATATCCTGATAAACGGCACATTTTGAAACAATTAAAAAGCCGGAAATGTCCGGAAAAGGCCGAAGGTGTACAGAACCCGTTGCTCCGTATGCTCGTTGTAATGGGCGTACCATTTTTCGGGGATTGGCAGCGTGCAGCGAGTTCTCACACCTCATAATATCCTGCGATACGACTCATTTTGAAACTATTAAAAAGCCGAAACTGGCCGGAAAAGGCCGAATATGTACAAGACAGGATTCTCGTCATGCTCGTTGTAATGGAAGTACCATTCTTCGGGGATTGGCAGCGCGCACCTAGTTCCCTCACCTCATAATATCCTGCGATACGACCCATTTTGAAACAACTAAAAAGACGAAACTGGCCGGAAAAGGCCGAATATGTACAAGACAGGATTCTCCGCATGCTCGTTGTATTGGAAGTACCATTCTTCGGGGATTGGCAGCGCGCACCGAGTTCCCTCACATCATAATATCCTGCTATACGGTCCGTTTTTAATCACATAAAATGCCGGAGATGTCCGGAAAAGGCCGAAGGTGTACAGAACCCGATGCTCCGTTTGCTCGTTGTAATGGAAGTACCATTTTTGGGGGGTTGGCAGAGAGCAACTGGCTCTTACACATCATAATAATCTGATATACGGCCCATTTTGAAACAATTAAAAAGCCGGAAATGTCCGGAAAAGGCCGAAGGTGTACAGAACCCGTTGCTCCGTATGCTCGTTGTAGTGGGCGTACCATTTTTCGGGGATTGGCAGCGTGCTGCGAGTTCTCACACCTCATAATATCCTGCGATACGACTCATTTTGAAACTATTAAAAAGCCGAAACTGGCCGGAAAAGGCCGAATATCTACAAGACAGGATTCTCGTCATGCTCGTTGTAATGGAAGTACCATTCTTCGGGGATTTGCAGCGCGCAACGAGTTCCCTCACATCATAATATCCTGCTATACGGCCCGTTTTTAATCACATAAAATGGCGGAGATGTCCGGAAAAGGCCGAAGGTGTACAGAACCCGATGCTCCGTTTGCTCGTTGTAATGCAAGTACCATTTTTGGGGGGTTGGCAGAGAGCAACTGGTTCTTACACATCGTAATATCCTGATATACGGCCCATTTTGAAACAATTAAAAAGCCGGAAATATCCGGAAAAGGCCGAAGGTGTACAGAACCCGTTGCTCCGTATGCTCGTTGTAGTGGGCGTACCATTTTCCGGGGATTGGCAGCGTGCAGCGAGTTCCCTCACATCATAATATCCTGCTATACGGCCCGTTTTTAATCACATAAAATGGCGGAGATGTCCGGAAAAGGCCGAAGGTGTACAGAACCCGATGCTCCGTTTGCTCGTTGTAATGGAAGTACCATTTTTGGGGGGTTGGCAGAGAGCAACGAGTTTTCTCACATCATAATATCCTGCGATACGACCCGTTTTGAAACAATAAAATAGCCGGAAATGTCCGGAAAATGCCGAAGGTTTACAGAACCCGTTGCTCCGTATGCTCGTTGTAATGGAAGGACCATTTTTGGGGGATTGGCAGCGTGCAGCGAGTTCTCACACATCATAATATCCTGCGATACGACCCGTTTTTAATCACATAAAATGCCGGAAATGTTCGGAAAAGGCCGAAGGTGTACAGAACCTGATGCTACGTATACTCGTTGTAATGGAAGGACCATTTTTGGGGGATCGGCAATGCTCTACGCGTTTTTACACATCATAATATACTGGTGTACAGAACGTGATGCTCCGTATGCTCGTTGTAAGGGGCGTACCATTTCTCGGGGATTGGCAGCGCGTAACGTGTTCTCTCACATCATAATATCCTGATAAACGGCACATTTTGAAACAATTAAAAAGCCGGAAATGTCCGGAAAAGGCCGAAGGTGTACAGAACCCGTTGCTCCGTATGCTCGTTGTAATGTGCGTACCATTTTTCGGGGATTGGCAGCGTGCAGCGAGTTCTCACACCTCATAATATCCTGCGATACGACTCATTTTGAAACTATTAAAAAGCCGAAACTGGCCGGAAAAGGCCGAATATGTACAAGACAGGATTCTCGTCATGCTCGTTGTAATGGAAGTACCATTCTTCGGGGATTGGCAGCGTGCAGCGAGTTCTCACACCTCATAATATCCTGCGATACGACTCATTTTGAAACTATTAAAAAGCCGAAACTGGCCGGAAAAGGCCGAATATGTACAAGACAGGATTCTCGTCATGCTCGCTGTAATGGGCGTACCATTCTTCGGGGATTGGCAGCGCGCAACGAGTTCTCTCACATCATAATATCCTGCGATACGACCCATTTTGAAACAATTAAAAAGCCGGAAATGTCCGGAAAATGCCAAAGGAGTACAGAACCCGTTGCTCCGTATGCTCGTTGTAATGGGCGTACCATTTTTCGGGGATTGGCAGCGTGCAGCGAGTTCTCACACCTCATAATATCCTGCGATACGACCTATTTTGAAACTATTAAAAAGCCGAAACTGGCCGGAAAAGGCCGAATATGTACAAGACAGGATTTTCCGCATGCTCGTTGTAATGGATGTACCATTCTTCGGGGATTGGCAGCGCGCAACGAGTTCTCTCACATCATAATATCGCGCGATACGACCCATTTTGAAACAATTAAAAAGCCGGAAATGTCCGGAAAATGCCGAAGGTGTACAGAACCCGTTGCTCCGTATGCTCGTTGTAATGGAAGGACCATTTTTGGGGGATTGGCAGCGTGCAGCGAGTTCTCACACCTCATAATATCCTGCGATACGGCCAGTTTTTAATCACATAAAATGCCGGAGATGTCCGGAAAATTCCGAAGGTGTACAGAACCCGTTGCTCCGTATGCTCGTTGTAATGGAAGGACCATTTTTGGGGGATCGGCAACGCTCATCGCGTTTTTACACATCATAATATACTTGTGTACAGAACCTGATGCTCCGAATGCTCGTTGTAAGGGGCGTACCATTTCTCGGGGATTGGCAGCGCGTAACGTGTTCTCTCACATCATAATATCCTGATAAACGGCACATTTTGAAACAATTAAAAAGCCGGAAATGTCCGGAAAAGGCCGAAGGTGTACAGAACCCGTTGCTCCGTATGCTCGTTGTAATGGGCGTACCATTCTTCGGGGATTGGCAGCGCGCAACGAGTTCTCTCACATCATAATATCCTGCTATACGGCCCGTTTTTAATCACATAAAATGCCGGAGATGTCCGGAAAAGGCCGAAGGTGTACAGAACCCGATGCCCCGTTTGCTCGTTGTAATGGAAGTACCATTTTTCGGGGATGGGCAGCGTGCAGCGAGTTCTCACACCTCATAATATCCTGCGAAACGACTCATTTTGAAACTATTAAAAAGCTGAAACTTGCCGGAAAAGGCCGAATATGTACAAGACAGGATTCTCCGCATGCTCGTTGTAATGGAAGTACCATTCTTCGGGGATAGGCAGCGCGCAACGAGTTCTCTCACATCATAATATCCTGATATACGGCCCATTTTGAAACAATTAAAAAGCCGGAAATGTCCGGAAAAGGCCGAAGGTGTACAGAACCCGTTGCTCCGTATGCTCGTTGTAATGGGCGTACCATTTTTCGGGGATTGGAAGCGTGCAGCGAGATCTCACACATCATAATATCGTGCGATACGACCCCTTTGAAACAATTAAAAAGCCGGAAATATCCGGAAAAGGCCGAAGGTTTACAGAACCCGATGCACCGTATGCTCGTTGTAAGGGAAGGACCATTTTTGGGGGATCGGCAACGCACAACGCGTTTTTACACATCATAATATACTGGTGTACAGAACCTGATGCTCCGTATGCACGTTGTAAGGGGCGTACCATTTTTCGTGGATTGGCAGCGTGCAGCGAGCTCTCACACCTCATAATATCCTGCTATACGGCCCGTTTTTAATCACATAAAATGCCGGCGATGTCCGGAAAAGGCCGTAGGTGTACAGAACCCGATGCTCCGTTTGCTCGTTGTAATGGATGTACCATTTTTGGGGGGTTGGCAGAGAGCAACGAGTTTTCTCACATCATAATATCCTGCGATACGACCCGTTTTGAAACAATAAAATAGCCGGAAATGTCCGGAAATTGCCGAAGGTGTACAGAACCCGTTGCTCCGTATGCTCGTTGTAATGGAAGGACCATTTTTGGGGGATTGGCAGCGTGCAGCGAGTTCTCACACATCATAATATCCTGCGATACGACCCGTTTTTAATCACATAAAATGCCGGAAATGTTCGGAAAAGGCCGAAGGTGTACAGAACCTGATGCTACGTATACTCGTTGTAAGGGGCGTTCCATTTCTCGGGGATTGGCTGCGCGTAACGAGTTCTCTCACATCATAATATCCTGATATACGGCCCATTTTGAAACAATTAAAAAGCCGGAAATGTCCGGAAAAGGCCGAAGGTATACAGAACCCGTTGCTCCGTATGCTCGTTGTAGTGGGCGTACCATTTTTCGGGGATTGGCAGCGTGCAGCGAGTTCTCTCACCTCATAATATCCTGCGAAACAACTCATTTTGAAACTATTAAAAAGCCGAAACTTGCCGGAAAAGGCCGAATATGTACAAGACAGTATTCTCCGCATGCTCGTTGTATTGGAAGTACCATTCTTCGGGGAATGGCAGCGCGCAACGAGTTCTCTCACATCATAATATCCTGATATACGGCCCATTTTGAAACAATTAAAAAGCCGGAAATGTCCGGAAAAGGCCGAAGTTGTACAGAACCCGTTGCTCCCTTTGATTGTTGTAATGGAAGTACCATTTTTGGGGGGTTGGCAGAGAGCAACTGGTTCTTACACATCATAATATCCTGATATACGGCCCATTTTGAAGCAATTAAAAAGCCGGAAATGTCCGGAAAAGGCCGAAGGTGTACAGAACCCGTTGCTCCGTATGCTCGTTGTAATGGGCGTACCATTTTTCGGGGATTTCCAGCGTGCAGCCAGTTCTCACACCTCATAATATCCTGCGATACGACCCATTTTGAAACTATTAAAAAGCCGAAACTGGCCGGAAATGGCCGAATATGTACAAGACAGGATTCTGCGCATGCTCGTTGTAATGGAAGTACCATTCTTCGGGGATTTGCAGCGCGCAACGAGTTCCCTCACATCATAATATCCTGCTATACGGCCCGTTTTTAATCACATAAAATGCCGGAGATGTCCGGAAAAGGCCGAAGGTGTACAGAACCCGTTGCTCCGTATGCTCGTTGTAAGGGAAGGACCATTTTTGGGGGATCGGCAACGCTCAACGCGTTTTTACACATCATAATATCCTGCTATTCGGCCCGTTTTTGATCACGTAAAATGCCGAAAATGTCCGGAAAAGGCCGAAGGTGTACAGAACCTGATGCTCCGTATGCTCGTTGTAAGGGGCGTACCATTTCTCGGGGATTGGCAGCGCGTAACGTGTTCTCTCACATCATAATATCCTGATAAACGGCACATTTTGAAACAATTAAAATCCGGAAATGTCCGGAAAATTCCAAAGGTGTACAGAACCCGTTGCTCCGTATGCTCGTTGTAATGGGCGTACCATTTTTCGGGGATTGGCAGCGTGCAGCGAGTTCTCACACCTCATAATATACTGCGATACGACCCATTTTGAAACTATTAAAAAGCCGAAACTGGCCGGAAAAGGCCGAATATGTACAAGACAGGATTCTCCGCATGCTCGTGGTAATGGATGCACCATTCTTCGGGGATTGGCAGCGCGCAACGAGTTCTCTCACATCATAATATCCTGCGATACGACCCATTTTGAAACAATTAAAAAGCCGGAAATGTCCGGAAAATGCCGAAGGTGTACAGAACCCGTTGCTCCGTTTGCTCGTTGTAATGGAAGGACCATATTTGGGGGATTGGCAGCGTGCAGCGAGTTCTCACACATCATAATATCCTGCGATACGACCCGTTTTTAATCACATAAAATGCCGGAAATGTCCGGAAAAGGCCGAAGGTGTACAGAACCCGATGCTCCGTTTGCTCGTTGTAATGGAAGTACCACTTTTGGGGGGTTGGCAGAGAGCAACTGGCTCTTACACATCATAATAATCTGATATACGGCCCATTTTGAAACAATTAAAAAGCCGGAAATGTCCGGAAAAGGCCGAAGGTGTACAGAACCCGTTGCTCCGTATGCTCGTTGTAATGGGCGTACCATTTTTCGGGGATTGGAAGCGTGCAGCGAGATCTCACACATCATAATATCGTGCGATACGACCCTTTTTGAAACAATTAAAAAGCCGGAAATATCCGGAAAAGGCCGAAGGTGTACAGAACCCGATGCACCGTATGCTCGTTGTAAGGGAAGGACCATTTTTGGGGGATCGGCTACGCTCAACGCGTTTTTACACATCATAATATCCTGCTATTCGGCCCGTTTTTGATCACTTAAAATGCCGGAAATGTCCGGAAAAGGCCGAAGGTGTACAGAACCCGTTGCTCCGTATGCTCGTTGTAGTGGGCGTACCATTTTTCGGGGATTGGCAGCGTGCAGCGAGTTCTCACACCTCATAATATCCTGCGATACGACTCATTTTGAAACTATTAAAAAGCCGAAACTGGCCGGAAAAGGCCGAATATGTACAAGACAGGATACTCGTCATGCTCGTTGTGATGGAAGTACCATTCTTCGGGGATTTGCAGCGCGCAACGAGTTCCCTCACATCATAATATCCTGCTATACGGCCCGTTTTTAATCACATAAAATGCCGGAGATGTCCGGAAAAGGCCGAAGGTGTACGGAACCCGTTGCTCCGTTTGCTCGTTGTAATGGAAGTACCATTTTTGGGGGGTTGGCAGAGAGCAACTGGCTCTTACACATCATAATAATCTGATATACGGCCCATTTTGAAACAATTAAAAAGCCGGAAATGTCCGGAAAAGGCCGAAGGTGTACAGAACCCGTTGCTCCGTATGCTCGTTGTAATGGGCGTACCATTTTTCGGGGATTGGAAGCGTGCAGCGAGATCTCACACATCATAATATCGTGCGATACGACCCTTTTTGAAACAATTAAAAAGCCGGAAATATCCGGAAAAGGCCGAAGGTGTACAGAACCCGATGCACCGTATGCTCGTTGTAAGGGAAGGACCATTTTTGGGGGATCGGCTACGCTCAACGCGTTTTTACACATCATAATGTCCTGCTATTCGGCCCGTTTTTGATCACTTAAAATGCCGGAAATGTCCGGAAAAGGCCGAAGGTGTACAGAACCCGTTGCTCCGTATGCTCGTTGTAGTGGGCGTACCATTTTTCGGGGATTGGCAGCGTGCAGCGAGTTCTCACACCTCATAATATCCTGCGATACGACTCATTTTGAAACTATTAAAAAGCCGAAACTGGCCGGAAAAGGCCGAATATGTACAAGACAGGATACTCGTCATGCTCGTTGTAATGGAAGTACCATTCTTCGGGGATTTGCAGCGCGCAACGAGTTCCCTCACATCATAATATCCTGCTATACGGCCCGTTTTTAATCACATAAAATGCCGGAGATGTCCGGAAAAGGCCGAAGGTGTACGGAACCCGTTGCTCCGTATGCTCGTTGTAATGGGCGTACCATTTTGCGGGGTTTGGCAGCGTGCAGCGAGATCTCACACATCATAATATCCTGCGATACGACCCTTTTTGAAACAATTAAAAAGCCTGAAATATCCGGAAAAGGCCGAAGGTGTACAGAACCCGTTGCTCCGTATGCTCGTTGTAATGGAAGGACCATTTTTGGGGGATTGGCAACGCTCAACGCGTTTTTACACATCATAATATCCTGCTATTCGGCCCATTTTTGATCACTTAAAATGCCGGAAATGTCCGGAAAAGGCCGAAGGTGTACAGAACCTGATGCTCCGTATGCTCGTTGTAACAGGCGTACCATTTCTCGGGGATTGGCAGCGCGTAACGAGTTCTCTCACATCATAATATCCTGCGATACGACCCTTTTTGAAACAATTAAAAAGCCGGAAATGACCGGAAAATGCCAAAGGTGTACAGAACCCGTTGCTCCGTATGCTCGTTGTAATGGGCGTACCATTTTTCGGGGATTGGCAGCGTGCAACGAGTTCTCACACATCATAATATCCTGCGATACGACCCGTTTTTAATCACATAAAATGCCGGAAATGTATGGAAAAGGCCGAAGGTGTACAGAACCTGATGCTACGTATACTCGTTGTAAGGGGCGTACCATTTCTCGAGGATTGGCAGCGCGCAACGAGGTCTCACACATCATAATATCCTGCGATACGACCCTTTTTGAAACAATTAAAAAGCCGGAAATATCCGGAAAAGGCCGAAGGTGTACAGAACCCGTTGCTCCGTATGCTCGTTGTAATGGCAGTACCATTTTTCGGGGATTGGCAGCGTGCAGCGAGATCTCACACATCATAATATCCTGCGATACGACCCTTTTTGAAACAATTAAAAAGCCGGAAATATCCGGAAAAGGCTGAAGGTGTGCAGAACCCGTTGCTCCGTATGCTCGTTGTAATGGGCGTACCATTTTTCGGGGATTGGCAGCGTGCAGCGAGTTCTCACACCTCATAATATCCTGCGATACGACCCATTTTGAAACTATTAAAAAGCCGAAACTGGCCGGAAAAGGCCGAATATGTACTAGACAGGATTCTCCGCATGCTCGTTGTAATGGATGTACCATTCTTCGGGGATTGGCAGCGCGCAACGAGTTCTCTCACATCATAATATCCTGCGATACGACCCATTTTGAAATAATTAAATAGCCGGAAATGTCCGGAAAATGCCGAACGTGTACAGAACCCGTAGCTCCGTATGCTCGTTGTAATGGAAAGACCATTTTTTGGGGATTGGCAGCGTGCAGCGAGTTCTCACACATCATAATATCCTGCGATACGACCCGTTTTTAATCACATAAAATGCCGGAAATGTCCGGAAAAGGCCGAAGGTGTACAGAACCTGATGCTTCGTATACTCGTTGTAAGGGGCGTACCATTTCTCGGGGATTGGCAGCGCGTAACGAGTTCTCTCACATCATAATATCATGATATACGGCCCATTTTGAAACAATTAAAAAGCCGGAAATGTCCGGAAAAGGCCGAAGGTGTACAGAACCCGTTGCTCCGTATGCTCGTTGTAGTGGGCGTACCATTTTTCGGGGATTGGCAGCGTGCAGCGAGTTCTCACACCTCATAATATTCTGCGAAACGAATCATTCTGAAACTATTAAAAAGCCGAAACTTGCCGGAAAAGGCCGAATATGTACAAGACAGGATTCTCCGCATGCTCGTTGTAATGGAAGTACCATTCTTCGGGGATTGGCAGCGCGCAACGAGTTCTCTCACATCATAATATCCTGACATACGGCCCATTTTGAAACAATTAGAAAGGCGGAAATGTCCGGAAAAGGCCGAAGGTGTACAGAACCCGTTGCTCCCTTTGCTTGTTGTAACGAAAGTACCATTTTTGGAGGGTTGGCAGAGAGCAACTGGTTCTTACACATCATAATATCCTGATATACGGCCCATTTTGAGCAATTAAAAAGCCGGAAATGTACGGAAAAGGCCGAAGGTGTACAGAACCCGTTGCTCCGTATGCTCGTTGTAATGGGCGTACCATTTTTCGGGGATTTCCAGCGTGCAGCCAGTTCTCACACCTCATAATATCCTGCGATACGACCCATTTTGAAACTATTAAAAAGCCGAAACTGGCAGGAAATGGCCGAATATGTACAAGACAGGATTCTCCGCATGCTCGTTGTAATGGAAGTACCATTCTTCGGGGATTGGCAGCGCGCAACGAGTT
The DNA here is from genome assembly GCA_963971185.1 of Bombus muscorum. NCBI lineage: Eukaryota > Metazoa > Arthropoda > Insecta > Hymenoptera > Apidae > Bombus > Bombus muscorum. Next base: position 5,175,355 of record OZ020130.1, read on the forward strand.
CTCTCACATTATAATATCCTGCTATACGGCCCGTTTTTAATCACATAAAAAGCCGGAAATGTCCGGAAAAGGCCGAAGGTGTACAGAACCCGTTGCTCCGTATGCTCGTTGTAATGGGCGTACCATTTTTCGGGGATTTCCAGCGTGCAGCCAGTTCTCACACCTCATAATATCCTGCGATACGACCCATTTTGAAACTATTAACAAGCCGCAACTGGCCGGAAATGGCCGAATATGTACAAGACAGGATTCTCCGCATGCTCGTTGTAATGGAAGTACCATTCGTCGGGGATTGGCAGCGCGCAACGAGTTCTCTCACATCATAATATCCTGATATACGGCCCATTTTGAAACAATTAAAAAGCCGGAAATGTCCGGAAAAGGCCGAAGTTGTACAGAACCTGATGCTCCGTATGCTCGTTGTAATGGAAGTACCATTCTTCGGGGATTGGCAGCGCGCAACGAGTTCTCTCACATCATAATATCCTGCGATACGACCCATTTTGAAACAATTAAAAAGCCGGAAATGTCCGGAAAAGGCCTAATATGTACAAGACAGGGTTCTCCGCATGCTCGTTGTAATGGATGTACCATTCTTCGGGGATTGGCAGCGCGCAACGAGTTCTCTCACATCATAATATCGCGCGATGCGACCCATTTTGAAACAATTAAAAAGCCGGAAATGTCCGGAAAATGCCGAAGGTGTACAGAACCCGTTGCTCCGTATGCTCGTTGTAATGGCAGGACCATTTTTGGGAGATTGGCAGCGTGCAGCGAGTTCTCACACCTCATAATATCCTGCGATACGACTCATTTTGAAACTATTAAAAAGGCGAAACTGGCCGGAAAAGGCCGAATATGTACAAGACAGGATTCTCGTCATGCTCGTTGTAATGGAAGTACCATTCTTCGGGGATTTGCAGCGCGCAACGAGTTCCCTCACATCATAATATCCTGCTATACGGCCCGTTTTTAATCACATAAAATGCCGGAGATGTCCGGAAAAGGCCGAAGGTGTACAGAACCCAATGCTCCGTTTGCTCGTTGTAATGGAAGTACCATTTTTGGGGGGTTGGCAGAGAGCAACTGGTTCTTACACATCATAATATCCTGATATACGGCCCATTTTAAAACAATTAGAAAGCCGGAAATATCCGGAAAAGGCCGAAGGTGTACAGAACCCGTTGCTCCGTATGCTCGTTGCAATGGGCGTACAATTTTTCGGGGATTGGCAGCGTGCAGCGAGATCTCACACATCATAATATCCTGCGATACGACCCTTTTTGAAACAATTAAAAAGCCGGAAATATCCGGAAAAGGCCGAAGGTGTACAGAACCCGTTGCTCCGTATGCTCGTTGTAATGGGCGTACAATTTTTCGGGGATTGGCAGCGTGCCGCGAGATCTCACACATCATAATATCCTGCGATACGACTCATTTTGAAACTATTAAAAAGCCGAAACTGGCCGGAAAAGGCCGAATATGTACAAGACAGGATTCTCCGCATGCTCATTGTAATGGAAGTACCATTCTTCGGGGATTGGCAGCGCGCAACGAGTTCTCTCACATCATAATATGCTGATATACGGCCCATTTGAAACAATTAAAAAGCCGGAAATGTCCGGAAAGGGCCGAAGGTGTACAGAACCCGTTGCTCCCTTTGCTTGTTGTAATGGAAGTACCATTTTTGGGGGGTTGGCAGAGAGGAACTGGTTCTTACACATCATAATATCCTGATATACGGCCCATTTTTGATCACTTAAAATGCCGGAAATGTCCGGAAAAGGCCGAAGGTGTACAGAACCTGATGCTCCGTATGCTCGTTGTAAGGGGCGTACCATTTCTCGGGGATTGGCAGCGCGTAACGAGTTCTCTCACATCATAATATCCTGAAATACGGCCCATTTTGAAACAATTAAAAAGCCGGAAATGTCCGGAAAAGGGCGAAGGTGTACAGAACCTGATGCTCCGTATGCTCGTTGTAATGGAAGTACCATTTTTGGGGGGTTGGCAGCGTGCAGCGAGTTCTCACACATCACAATATCCTGCGATACGACCCATTTTGAAACAACTAAAAAGACGAAACTGGCCGGAAAAGGCCGAATATGTACATGACAGGATTCTCCGCATGCTCGTTGTATTGGAAGTACCATTCTTCGGGGATTGGCAGCGCGCACCGAGTTCCCTCACATCATAATATCCTGCTATACGGCCCGTTTTTAATCACATAATATGCCGGAGATGTCCGGAAAAGGCCGAAGGTGTACAGAACCCGATGCTCCGTTTGCTCGTTGCAATGGAAGTACCATTTTTGGGGGGTTGGCAGAGAGCAACTGGCTCTTACACATCATAATAATCTGATATACGGCCCATTTTGAAACAATTAAAAAGCCGGAAATGTCCGGAAAAGGCCGAAGGTGTACAGAACCCGTTGCTCCGTATGCTCGTTGTAATGGGCGTACCATTTTTCGGGGATTGGAAGCGTGCAGCGAGATCTCACACATCATAATATCGTGCGATACGACCCATTTTGAAACAATTAAAAAGCCGGAAATGTCCGGAAAATGCCAAAGGTGTACAGAACCCGTTGCTCCGTATGCTCGTTGTAATGGGCGTACCATTTTTCGGGGATTGGCAGCGTGCAGCGAGTTCTCACACCTCATAATATCCTGCGATACGACTCATTTTGAAACTATTAAAAAGCCGAAACTGGCCGGAAAAGGCCGAATATGTACAAGACAGGATTCTCGTCATGCTCGTTGTAATGGAAGTACCATTCTTCGGGGATTGGCAGCGTGCAGCGAGTTCTCACACCTCATAATATCCTGCGATACGACTCATTTTGAAACTATTAAAAAGCCGACACTGGCCGGAAAAGGCCGAATATGTACAAGACAGGATTCTCGTCATGCTCGTTGTAATGGAAGTACCATTCTTCGGGGATTTGCAGCGCGCAACGAGTTCTCTCACATCATAATATCCTGCTATACGGCCCGTTTTTAATCACATAAAATGGCGGAGATGTCCGGAAAAGGCCGAAGGTGTACAGAACCCAATGCTCCGTTTGCTCGTTGTAATGGAAGTACCATTTTTGGGAGGTTGGCAGAGAGCAACTGGTTCTTACACATCATAATATCCTGATATACGGCCCATTTTGAAACATTTAAAAAGCCGGAAATGTCCGGAAAAGGCCGAAGGTGTACAGAACCTGATGCTCCGTATGCTCGTTGTAATGGAAGTACCATTCCTCGGGGATTGGCAGCGCGCAACGAGTTCTCTCACATCATAATATCCTGCGATACGACCCATTTTGAAACAATTAAAAAGCCGGAAATGTCCGGAAGATGCCAAAGGTGTACAGAACCCGTTGCTCCGTATGCTCGTTGTAATGGGCGTACCATTTTTCGGGGATTGGCAGCGTGCAGCGAGTTCTCACACCTCATAATATCCTGCGATACGACCTATTTTGAAACAATTAAAAAGCCGAAACTGGCCGGAAAAGGCCGAATATGTACAAGACAGGATTCTCGTCATGCTCGTTGTAATGGAAGTACCATTCTTCGGGGATTTGTAGCGCGCAACGAGTTCCCTCACATCATAATATCCTGCTATACGGCCCGTTTTTAATCACATAAAATGCCGGAGATGTCCGGAAAAGGCCGAAGGTGTACAGAACCCAATGCTCCGTTTGCTCGTTGTAATGGAAGTACCATTTTTGGGGGTTGGCAGAGAGCAACTGGTTCTTACACATCATAATATCCTGATATACGGCCCATTTTGAAACAATTAAAAAGCCGGAAATGTCCGGAAAAGGCCGAATGTGTACAGAACCCGTTGCTCCGTATGCTCGTTGTAATGGGCGTACCATTTTTCGGGGATTGGCAGCGTGCAGCGAGATCTCACACATCATAATATCCTGCGATACGACCCTTTTTGAAACAATTAAAAAGCCGAAACTGGCCGGAAAAGGCCGAATATGTACAAGACAGGATTCTCCGCATGCTCATTGTAATGGAAGTACCATTCTTCGGGGATTGGCAGCGCGCAACGAGTTCTCTCACATCATAATATCCTGCGATACGACCCATTTTGAAACAACTAAAAAGACGAAACTGGCCGGAAAAGGCCGAATATGTACATGACAGGATTCTCCGCATGCTCGTTGTATTGGAAGTACCATTCTTCGGGGATTGGCAGCGCGCACCGAGTTCCCTCACATCATAATATCCTGCTATACGGCCCGTTTTTAATCACATAAAATGCCGGAGATGTCCGGAAAAGGCCGAAGGTGTACAGAACCCGATGCTCCGTTTGCTCGTTGTAATGGAAGTACCATTTTTGGGGGGTTGGCAGAGAGCAACTGGCTCTTACACATCATAATAATCTGATATACGGCCCATTTTGAAACAATTAAAAAGCCGGAAATGTCCGGAAAAGGCCGAAGGTGTACAGAACCCGTTGCTCCGTATGCTCGTTGTAATGGGCGTACCATTTTTCGGGGATTGGAAGCGTGCAGCGAGATCTCACACATCATAATATCGTGCGATACGCCCCATTTTGAAACAATTAAAAAGCCGGAAATGTCCGGAAAATGCCAAAGGTGTACAGAACCCGTTGCTCCGTATGCTCGTTGTAATGGGCGTACCATTTTTCGGGGATTGGCAGCGTGCAGCGAGTTCTCACACCTCATAATATCCTGCGATACGACTCATTTTGAAACTATTAAAAAGCCGAAACTGGCCGGAAAAGGCCGAATATGTACAAGACAGGATTCTCGTCATGCTCGTTGTAATGGAAGTACCATTCTTCGGGGATTGGCAGCGTGCAGCGAGTTCTCACACCTCATAATATCCTGCGATACGACTCATTTTGAAACTATTAAAAAGCCGACACTGGCCGGAAAAGGCCGAATATGTACAAGACAGGATTCTCGTCATGCTCGTTGTAATGGAAGTACCATTCTTCGGGGATTTGCAGCGCGCAACGAGTTCCCTCACATCATAATATCCTGCTATACGGCCCGTTTTTAATCACATAAAATGGCGGAGATGTCCGGAAAAGGCCGAAGGTGTACAGAACCCAATGCTCCTTTTGCTCGTTGTAATGGAAGTACCATTTTTGGGAGGTTGGCAGAGAGCAACTGGTTCATACACATCGTAATATCCTGATATACGGCCCATTTTGAAACATTTAAAAAGCCGGAAATGTCCGGAAAAGGCCGAAGGTGTACAGAACCCGTTGCTCCGTATGCTCGTTGTAATGGGCGTACCATTTTTCGGGGATTGGCAGCGTGCAGCGAGTTCTCACACCTCATAATATCCTGCGATACGACTCATTTTGAAACTATTAAAAAGCCGAAACTGGCCGGAAAAGGCCGAATATGTACAAGACAGGATTCTCGTCATGCTCGTTGTAATGGAAGTACCATTCTTCGGGGATTTGTAGCGCGCAACGAGTTCCCTCACATCATAATATCCTGCTATACGGCCTGTTTTTAATCACATAAAATGCCGGAGATGTCCGGAAAAGGCCGAAGGTGTACAGAACCCAATGCTCCGTTTGCTCGTTGTAATGGAAGGACCATTTTTGGGGGATTGGCAGCGTGCAGCGAGTTCTCACACCTCATAATATCCTGCGAAACGACTCATTTTGAAACTATTAAAAAGCCGAAACTTGCCGGAAAAAGCCGAATATGTACAAGACAGTATTCTCCGCATGCTCGTTGTATTGGAAGTACCATTCCTCGGGGAATGGCAGCGCGCAACGTGTTCTCTCACATCATAATATCCTGATATACGGCCCATTTTGAAACAATTAAAAAGCCGGAAATGTCCGGAAAAGGCCGAAGTTGTACAGAACCCGTTGCTCCCTTTGCTTGTTGTAATGGAAGTACCATTTTTGGGGGGTTGGCAGAGAGCAACTGGTTCTTACACATCATAATATCCTGATATACGGCCCATTTTGAAGCAATTAAAAAGCCGGAAATGTCCGGAAAAGGCCGAAGGTGTACAGAACCCGTTGCTCCGTATGCTCGTTGTAATAGGCGTACCATTTTTCGGGGATTTCCAGAGGGCAGCCAGTTCTCACACCTCATAATATCCTGCGATACGACCCATTTTGAAACTATTAAAAAGCCGAAACTGGCCGGAAATGGCCGAATATGTACAAGACAGGATTCTCCGCATGCTCGTTGTAATGGAAGTACCATTCTTCGGGGTTGGCAGCGCGCAACGAGTTCTCTCACATCGTAATATCCTACTATACGGCCCGTTTTTAATCACATAAAATGCCGGAAATATCCGGAAAAGGCCGAAGGTGTACAGAACCCGTTGCTCCGTATGCTCGTTGTAATGGGCGTACAATTTTTCGGGGATTGGCAGCGTGCAGCGAGATCTCACACATCATAATATCCTGCGATACGACTCATTTTGAAACTATTAAAAAGCCGAAACTGGCCGGAAAAGGCCGAATATGTACAAGACAGGATTCTCCGCATGCTCATTGTAATGGAAGTACCATTCTTCGGGGATTGGCAGCGCGCAACGAGTTCTCTCACATCATAATATCCTGCGATACGACCCATTTTGAAACAACTAAAAAGACGAAACTGGCCGGAAAAGGCCGAATATGTACATGACAGGATTCTCCGCATGCTCGTTGTATTGGAAGTACCATTCTTCGGGGATTGGCAGCGCGCACCGAGTTCCCTCACATCATAATATCCTGCTATACGGCCCGTTTTTAATCACATAAAATGCCGGCGATGTCCGGAAAAGGCCGAAGGTGTACAGAACCCGATGCTCCGTTTGCTCGTTGTAATGGAAGTACCATTTTTGGGGGGTTGGCAGAGAGCAACTGGCTCTTACACATCATAATAATCTGATATACGGCCCATTTTGAAACAATTAAAAAGCCGGAAATGTCCGGAAAAGGCCGAAGGTGTACAGAACCCGTTGCTCCGTATGCTCGTTGTAATGGGCGTACCATTTTTCGGGGATTGGAAGCGTGCAGCGAGATCTCACACATCATAATATCGTGCGATACGCCCCATTTTGAAACAATTAAAAAGCCGGAAATGTCCGGAAAATGCCAAATGTGTACAGAACCCGTTGCTCCGTATGCTCGTTGTAATGGGCGTACCATTTTTCGGGGATTGGCAGCGTGCAGCGAGTTCTCACACCTCATAATATCCTGCGATACCACTCATTTTGAAACTATTAAAAAGCCGAAACTGGCCGGAAAAGGCCGAATATGTACAAGACAGGATTCTCGTCATGCTCGTTGTAATGGGCGTACCATTTTTCGGGGATTGGCAGCGTGCAGCGAGTTCTCACACCTCATAATATCCTGCGATACGACTCATTTTGAAACTATTAAAAAGCCGAAACTGGCCGGAAAAGGCCGAATATGTACAAGACAGGATTCTCGTCATGCTCGTTGTAATGGAAGTACCATTCTTCGGGGATTTGTAGCGCGCAACGAGTTCCCTCACATCATAATATCCTGCTATACGGCCCGTTTTTAATCACATAAAATGCCGGAGATGTCCGGAAAAGGCCGAAGGTGTACAGAACCCAATGCTCCGTTTGCTCGTTGTAATGGAAGTACCATTTTTGGGGGTTGGCAGAGAGCAACTGGTTCTTACACATCATAATATCCTGATATACGGCCCATTTTGAAACAATTAAAAAGCCGGAAATGTCCGGAAAAGGCCGAAGGTGTACAGAACCCGTTGCTCCGTATGCTCGTTGTAATGGGCGTACCATTTTTCGGGGATTGGCAGCGTGCAGCGAGATCTCACACATCATAATATCCTGCGATACGACCCTTTTTGAAACAATTAAAAAGCCGGAAATATCCGGAAAAGGCCGAAGGTGTACAGAACCCGTTGCTCCGTATGCTCGTTGTAATGGAAGGACCATTTTTGGGGGATTGGCAGCGTGCAGCGAGTTCTCACACCTCATAATATCCTGCGAAACGACTCATTTTGAAACTATTAAAAAGCCGAAACTTGCCGGAAAAGGCCGAATATGTAAAAGACAGGATTCTCGTCATGCTCGTTGTAATGGAAGTACCATTCTTCGGGGATTTGCAGCGCGCAACGAGTTCCCTCACATCATAATATCCTGCTATACGGCCCGTTTTTAATCACATAAAATGCCGGCGATGTCCGGAAAATGCCGAAGGTGTACAGAACCCGTTGCTCCGTATGCTCGTTGTAATGGAAGGACCATTTTTGGGGGATTGGCAGCGTGCAGCGAGTTCTCACACATCATAATATCCTGCGATACGACCCGTTTTTAATCACATAAAATGCCGGAAATGTTCGGAAAAGGCCGAAGGTGTACAGAACCTGATGCTACGTATACTCGTTGTAAGGGGCGTTCCATTTCTCGGGGATTGGCTGCGCGTAACGAGTTCTCTCACATCATAATATCCTGATATACGGCCCATTTTGAAACAATTAAAAAGCCGGAAATGTCCGGAAAAGGCCGAAGGTATACAGAACCCGTTGCTCCGTATGCTCGTTGTAGTGGGCGTACCATTTTTCGGGGATTGGCAGCGTGCAGCGAGTTCTCACACCTCATAATATCCTGCGAAACGACTCATTTTGAAACTATTAAAAAGCCGAAACTTGCCGGAAAAGGCCGAATATGTACAAGACAGTATTCTCCGCATGCTCGTTGTATTGGAAGTACCATTCTTCGGGGAATGGCAGCGCGCAACGTGTTCTCTCACATCATAATATCCTGATATACGGCCCATTTTGAAACAATTAAAAAGCCGGAAATGTCCGGAAAAGGCCGAAGTTGTACAGAACCCGTTGCTCCCTTTGCTTGTTGTAATGGAAGTACCATTTTTGGGGGGTTGGCAGAGAGCAACTGGTTCTTACACATCATAATATCCTGATATACGGCCCATTTTGAAGCAATTAAAAAGCCGGAAATGTCCGGAAAAGGCCGAAGGTGTACAGAACCCGTTGCTCCGTATGCTCGTTGTAATAGGCGTACCATTTTTCGGGGATTTCCAGCGTGCAGCCAGTTCTCACACCTCATAATATCCTGCGATACGACCCATTTTGAAACTATTAAAAAGCCGAAACTGGCCGGAAATGGCCGAATATGTACAAGACAGGATTCTCCGCATGCTCGTTGTAATGGAAGTACCATTCTTCGGGGTTGGCAGCGCGCAACGAGTTCTCTCACATCGTAATATCCTACTATACGGCCCGTTTTTAATCACATAAAATGCCGGAGATGTCCGGAAAAGGCAGAAGGTGTACAGAACCCGATGCTCCGTTTGCTCGTTGTAATGGAAGTACCATTTTTCGGGGATGGGCAGCGTGCAGCGTGATCTCACACATCATAATAACCTGCGATACGACCCATTTTGAAACAATTAAAAAGACGAAACTGCCCGGGAAAGGCCGAATATGTACAAGACAGGATTCTCCGCATGCTCGTTGTAATGGAAGTACCATTCTTCGGGGATTTGCAGCGCGCAACGAGTTCCCTCACATCATAATATCCTGCTATACGGCCCGTTTTTAATCACATAAAATGCCGGAAATGTCCGGAAAAGGCCGAAGGTGTACAGAACCCGTTGCTCCGTATGCTCGTTGTAAGGGGCGTACCATTTCTCGGGGATTGGCAGCGCGTAACGCGTTTTTACACATCATAATATACTGGTGTACAGAACCTAATGCTCCGTATGCTCGTTGTAAGGGGCGTACCATTTCTCGGGGATTGGCAGCGCGTAACGTGTTCTCTCACATCATAATATCCTGATAAACGGCACATTTTGAAACAATTAAAAAGCCGGAAATGTCCGGAAAAGGCCGAAGGTGTACAGAACCCGTTGCTCCGTATGCTCGTTGTAGTGGGCGTACCATTTTTCGGGGGTTGGCAGCGTGCAGCGAGCTCTCACACCTCATAATATCCTGCGATACGACTCATTTTGAAACTATTAAAAAGCCGAAACTGGCCGGAAAAGGCCGAATATGTACAAGACAGGATTCTCGTCATGCTCGTTGTAATGGAAGTACCATTCTTCGGGGATTTGCAGCGCGCAACGAGTTCCCTCACATCATAATATCCTGCTATACGGCCCGTTTTTAATCACATAAAATGCCGGCGATGTCCGGAAAAGGCCGAAGGTGTACAGAACCCGATGCTCCGTTTGCTCGTTGTAATGGAAGTACCATTTTTGGGGGGTTGGCAGAGAGCAACGAGTTCTCTCACATCATAATATCCTGCGATACGACCCGTTTTGAAACAATAAAATAGCCGGAAATGTCCGGAAAATGCCGGAGATGTACAGAACCCGATGCTCCGTTTGCTCGTTGTAATGGAAGTACCATTTTTGGGGGGTTGGCAGAGAGCAACGAGTTCTCTCACATCATAATATCCTGCTATACGGCCCGTTTTTAATCACATAAAATGCCGGAGATGTCCGGAAAAGGCCGAAGGTTTACAGAACCCAATGCTCCGCATGCTCGTTGTATTGGATGTACCATTCCTCGGGGAATGGCAGCGCGCAACGTGTTCTCTCACATCATAATATCCTGATATACGGCCCATTTTGAAACAATTAAAAAGCCGGAAATGTCCGGAAAAGGCCGAAGTTGTACAGAACCCGTTGCTCCCTTTGCTTGTTGTAATGGAAGTACCATTTTTGGGGGGTTGGCAGAGAGCAACTGGTTCTTACACATCATAATATCCTGATATACGGCCCATTTTGAAGCAATTAAAAAGCCGGAAATGTCCGGAAAAGGCCGAAGGTGTACAGAACCCGTTGCTCCGTATGCTCGTTGTAATAGGCGTACCATTTTTCGGGGATTTCCAGCGTGCAGCCAGTTCTCACACCTCATATATCCTGCGATACGACCCATTTTGAAACTATTAAAAAGCCGAAACTGGCCGGAAATGGCCGAATATGTACAAGACAGGATTCTCCGCATGCTCGTTGTAATGGAAGTACCATTCTTCGGGGTTTGCAGCGCGCAACGAGTTCTCTCACATCGTAATATCCTACTATACGGCCCGTTTTTAATCACATAAAATGCCGGAGATGTCCGGAAAAGGCAGAATGTGTACAGAACCCGATGCTCCGTTTGCTCGTTGTAATGGAAGTACCATTTTTCGGGGATTGGCAGCGCGCAACGTGTTCTCTCACATCATAATATCCTGATATACGGCCCATTTTGAAACAATTAAAAAGCCGGAAATGTCCGGAAAAGGCCGAATGTGTACAGAACCCGTTGCTCCGTATGCTCGTTGTAATGGGCGTACCATTTTTCGGGGATTGGCAGCGTGCAGCGAGATCTCACACATCATAATATCCTGCGATACGACCCTTTTTGAAACAATTAAAAAGCCGGAAATATCCGGAAAAGGCCGAAGGTGTACAGAACCCGTTGCTCCGAATGCTCGTTGTAATGGGCGTACAATTTTTCGGGGATTGGCAGCGTGCAGCGAGATCTCACACATCATAATATCCTGCGATACGACTCATTTTGAAACTATTAAAAAGCCGAAACTGGCCGGAAAAGGCCGAATATGTACAAGACAGGATTCTCCGCATGCTCATTGTAATGGAAGTACCATTCTTCGGGGATTGGCAGCGCGCAACGAGTTCTCTCACATCATAATATCCTGCGATACGACCCATTTTGAAACAACTAAAAAGACGAAACTGGCCGGAAAAGGCCGAATATGTACATGACAGGATTCTCCGCATGCTCGTTGTATTGGAAGTACCATTCTTCGGGGATTGGCAGCGCGCACCGAGTTCCCTCACATCATAATATCCTGCTATACGGCCCGTTTTTAATCACATAAAATGCCGGAGATGTCCGGAAAAGGCCGAAGGTGTACAGAACCCGATGCTCCGTTTGCTCGTTGTAATGGAAGTACCATTTTTGGGGGGTTGGCAGAGAGCAACTGGCTCTTACACATCATAATAATCTGATATACGGCCCATTTTGAAACAATTAAAAAGCCGGAAATGTCCGGAAAAGGCCGAAGGTGTACAGAACCCGATGCTCCGTTTGCTCGTTGTAATGGAAGTACCATTCTTCGGGGATTTGCAGCGCGCAACGAGTTCCCTCACATCATAATATCCTGCTATACGGCCCGTTTTTAATCACATAAAATGCCGGAAATGTCCGGAAAAGGCCGAAGGTGTACAGAACCCGTTGCTCCGTATGCTCGTTGTAATGGGCGTACCATTTTTCGGGGATTGGAAGCGTGCAGCGAGATCTCACACATCATAATATCGTGCGATACGACCCTTTTTGAAACAATTAAAAAGCCGGAAATATCCGGAAAAGGCCGAAGGTTTACAGAACCCGATGCTCCGTATGCTCGTTGTAAGGGAAGGACCATTTTTGGGGGATCGGCAACGCTCAACGCGTTTTTACACATCATAATATACTGGTGTACAGAACCTAATGCTCCGTATGCTCGTTGTAAGGGGCGTACCATTTCTCGGGGATTGGCAGCGCGTAACGTGTTCTCTCACATCATAATATCCTGATAAACGGCACATTTTGAAACAATTAAAAAGCCGGAAATGTCCGGAAAAGGCCGAAGGTGTACAGAACCCGTTGCTCCGTATGCTCGTTGTAGTGGGCGTACCATTTTTCGGGGGTTGGCAGCGTGCAGCGAGCTCTCACACCTCATAATATCCTGCGATACGACTCATTTTGAAACTATTAAAAAGCCGAAACTGGCCGGAAAAGGCCGAATATGTACAAGACAGGATTCTCGTCATGCTCGTTGTAATGGAAGTACCATTCTTCGGGGATTTGCAGCGCGCAACGAGTTCCCTCACATCATAATATCCTGCTATACGGCCCGTTTTTAATCACATAAAATGCCGGCGATGTCCGGAAAAGGCCGAAGGTGTACAGAACCCGATGCTCCGTTTGCTCGTTGTAATGGAAGTACCATTTTTGGGGGGTTGGCAGAGAGCAACGAGTTCGCTCACATCATAATATCCTGCGATACGACCCGTTTTGAAACAATAAAATAGCCGGAAATGTCCGGAAAATGCCGGAGGTGTACAGAACCCGATGCTCCGTTTGCTCGTTGTAATGGAAGTACCATTTTTGGGGGGTTGGCAGAGAGCAACGAGTTCTCTCACATCATAATATCCTGCTATACGGCCCGTTTTTAATCACATAAAATGCCGGAGATGTCCGGAAAAGGCCGAAGGTTTACAGAACCCAATGCTCCGCATGCTCGTTGTATTGGAAGTACCATTCCTCGGGGAATGGCAGCGCGCAACGTGTTCTCTCACATCATAATATCCTGATATACGGCCCATTTTGAAACAATTAAAAAGCCGGAAATGTCCGGAAAAGGCCGAAGTTGTACAGAACCCGTTGCTCCCTTTGCTTGTTGTAATGGAAGTACCATTTTTGGGGGGTTGGCAGAGAGCAACTGGTTCTTACACATCATAATATCCTGATATACGGCCCATTTTGAAGCAATTAAAAAGCCGGAAATGTCCGGAAAAGGCCGAAGGTGTACAGAACCCGTTGCTCCGTATGCTCGTTGTAATAGGCGTACCATTTTTCGGGGATTTCCAGCGTGCAGCCAGTTCTCACACCTCATAATATCCTGCGATACGACCCATTTTGAAACTATTAAAAAGCCGAAACTGGCCGGAAATGGCCGAATATGTACAAGACAGGATTCTCCGCATGCTCGTTGTAATGGAAGTACCATTCTTCGGGGTTGGCAGCGCGCAACGAGTTCTCTCACATCGTAATATCCTACTATACGGCCCGTTTTTAATCACATAAAATGCCGGAGATGTCCGGAAAAGGCAGAATGTGTACAGAACCCGATGCTGCGTTTGCTCGTTGTAATGGAAGTACCATTTTTCGGGGATTGGCAGCGCGCAACGTGTTCTCTCACATCATAATATCCTGATATACGGCCCATTTTGAAACAATTAAAAAGCCGGAAATGTCCGGAAAAGGCCGAATGTGTACAGAACCCGTTGCTCCGTATGCTCGTTGTAATGGGCGTACCATTTTTCGGGGATTGGCAGCGTGCAGCGAGATCTCACACATCATAATATCCTGCGATACGACCCTTTTTGAAACAATTAAAAAGCCGGAAATATCCGGAAAAGGCCGAAGGTGTACAGAACCCGTTGCTCCGTATGCTCGTTGTAATGGGCGTACAATTTTTCGGGGATTGGCAGCGTGCAGCGAGATCTCACACATCATAATATCCTGCGATACGACTCATTTTGAAACTATTAAAAAGCCGAAACTGGCCGGAAAAGGCCGAATATGTACAAGACAGGATTCTCGTCATGCTCGTTGTAATGGAAGTACCATTCTTCGGGGATTGGCAGCGTGCAGCGAGTTCTCACACCTCATAATATCCTGCGATACGACTCATTTTGAAACTATTAAAAAGCCGACACTGGCCGGAAAAGGCCGAATATGTACAAGACAGGATTCTCGTCATGCTCGTTGTAATGGAAGTACCATTCTTCGGGGATTTGCAGCGCGCAACGAGTTCCCTCACATCATAATATCCTGCTATACGGCCCGTTTTTAATCACATAAAATGGCGGAGATGTCCGGAAAAGGCCGAAGGTGTACAGAACCCAATGCTCCTTTTGCTCGTTGTAATGGAAGTACCATTTTTGGGAGGTTGGCAGAGAGCAACTGGTTCATACACATCATAATATCCTGATATACGGCCCATTTTGAAACATTTAAAAAGCCGGAAATGTCCGGAAAAGGCCGAAGGTGTACAGAACCCGTTGCTCCGTATGCTCGTTGTAATGGGCGTACCATTTTTCGGGGATTGGCAGCGTGCAGCGAGTTCTCACACCTCATAATATCCTGCGATACGACTCATTTTGAAACTATTAAAAAGCCGAAACTGGCCGGAAAAGGCCGAATATGTACAAGACAGGATTCTCGTCATGCTCGTTGTAATGGAAGTACCATTCTTCGGGGATTTGTAGCGCGCAACGAGTTCCCTCACATCATAATATCCTGCTATACGGCCCGTTTTTAATCACATAAAATGCCGGAGATGTCCGGAAAAGGCCGAAGGTGTACAGAACCCAATGCTCCGTTTGCTCGTTGTAATGGAAGTACCATTTTTGGGGGTTGGCAGAGAGCAACTGGTTCTTACACATCATAATATCCTGATATACGGCCCATTTTGAAACAATTAAAAAGCCGGAAATGTCCGGAAAAGGCCGAAGGTGTACAGAACCCGTTGCTCCGTATGCTCGTTGTAATGGGCGTACCATTTTTCGGGGATTGGCAGCGTGCAGCGAGATCTCACACATCATAATATCCTGCGATACGACCCTTTTTGAAACAATTAAAAAGCCGGAAATATCCGGAAAAGGCCGAAGGTGTACAGAACCCGTTGCTCCGTATGCTCGTTGTAATGGAAGGACCATTTTTGGGGGATTGGCAGCGTGCAGCGAGTTCTCACACCTCATAATATCCTGCGAAACGACTCATTTTGAAACTATTAAAAAGCCGAAACTTGCCGGAAAAGGCCGAATATGTAAAAGACAGGATTCTCGTCATGCTCGTTGTAATGGAAGTACCATTCTTCGGGGATTTGCAGCGCGCAACGAGTTCCCTCACATCATAATATCCTGCTATACGGCCCGTTTTTAATCACATAAAATGCCGGCGATGTCCGGAAAATGCCGAAGGTGTACAGAACCCGTTGCTCCGTATGCTCGTTGTAATGGAAGGACCATTTTTGGGGGATTGGCAGCGTGCAGCGAGTTCTCACACATCATAATATCCTGCGATACGACCCGTTTTTAATCACATAAAATGCCGGAAATGTTCGGAAAAGGCCGAAGGTGTACAGAACCTGATGCTACGTATACTCGTTGTAAGGGGCGTTCCATTTCTCGGGGATTGGCTGCGCGTAACGAGTTCTCTCACATCATAATATCCTGATATACGGCCCATTTTGAAACAATTAAAAAGCCGGAAATGTCCGGAAAAGGCCGAAGGTATACAGAACCCGTTGCTCCGTATGCTCGTTGTAGTGGGCGTACCATTTTTCGGGGATTGGCAGCGTGCAGCGAGTTCTCACACCTCATAATATCCTGCGAAACGACTCATTTTGAAACTATTAAAAAGCCGAAACTTGCCGGAAAAGGCCGAATATGTACAAGACAGTATTCTCCGCATGCTCGTTGTATTGGAAGTACCATTCTTCGGGGAATGGCAGCGCGCAACGTGTTCTCTCACATCATAATATCCTGATATACGGCCCATTTTGAAACAATTAAAAAGCCGGAAATGTCCGGAAAAGGCCGAAGTTGTACAGAACCCGTTGCTCCCTTTGCTTGTTGTAATGGAAGTACCATTTTTGGGGGGTTGGCAGAGAGCAACTGGTTCTTACACATCATAATATCCTGATATACGGCCCATTTTGAAGCAATTAAAAAGCCGGAAATGTCCGGAAAAGGCCGAAGGTGTACAGAACCCGTTGCTCCGTATGCTCGTTGTAATAGGCGTACCATTTTTCGGGGATTTCCAGCGTGCAGCCAGTTCTCACACCTCATAATATCCTGCGATACGACCCATTTTGAAACTATTAAAAAGCCGAAACTGGCCGGAAATGGCCGAATATGTACAAGACAGGATTCTCCGCATGCTCGTTGTAATGGAAGTACCATTCTTCGGGGATTGGAAGCGTGCAGCGAGATCTCACACATCATAATATCGTGCGATACGACCCTTTTTGAAACAATTAAAAAGCCGGAAATATCCGGAAAAGGCCGAAGGTTTACAGAACCCGATGCTCCGTATGCTCGTTGTAAGGGAAGGACCATTTTTGGGGGATCGGCAACGCTCAACGCGTTTTTACACATCATAATATACTGGTGTACAGAACCTAATGCTCCGTATGCTCGTTGTAAGGGGCGTACCATTTCTCGGGGATTGGCAGCGCGTAACGTGTTCTCTCACATCATAATATCCTGATAAACGGCACATTTTGAAACAATTAAAAAGCCGGAAATGTCCGGAAAAGGCCGAAGGTGTACAGAACCCGTTGCTCCGTATGCTCGTTGTAGTGGGCGTACCATTTTTCGGGGGTTGGCAGCGTGCAGCGAGCTCTCACACCTCATAATATCCTGCGATACGACTCATTTTGAAACTATTAAAAAGCCGAAACTGGCCGGAAAAGGCCGAATATGTACAAGACAGGATTCTCGTCATGCTCGTTGTAATGGAAGTACCATTCTTCGGGGATTTGCAGCGCGCAACGAGTTCCCTCACATCATAATATCCTGCTATACGGCCCGTTTTTAATCACATAAAATGCCGGCGATGTCCGGAAAAGGCCGAAGGTGTACAGAACCCGATGCTCCGTTTGCTCGTTGTAATGGAAGTACCATTTTTGGGGGGTTGGCAGAGAGCAACGAGTTCTCTCACATCATAATATCCTGCGATACGACCCGTTTTGAAACAATAAAATAGCCGGAAATGTCCGGAAAATGCCGGAGGTGTACAGAACCCGTTGCTCCGTATGCTCGTTGTAATGGAAGGACCATTTTTGGGGGATTGGCAGCGTGCAGCGAGTTCTCACACATCATAATATCCTGCGATACGACCCGTTTTTAATCACATAAAATGCCGGAAATGTCCGGAAAAGGCCGAAGGTATACAGAACCCGTTGCTCCGTATGCTCGTTGTAGTGGGCGTACCATTTTTCGGGGATTGGCAGCGTGCAGCGAGTTCTCACACCTCATAATATCCTGCGAAACGACTCATTTTGAAACTATTAAAAAGCCGAAACTTGCCGGAAAAGGCCGAATATGTACAAGACAGTATTCTCCGCATGCTCGTTGTATTGGAAGTACCATTCTTCGGGGATTTGCAGCGCGCAACAAGTTCCCTCACATCATAATATCCTGCTATACGGCCCGTTTTTAATCACATAAAATGCCGGAGATGTCCGGAAAAGGCCGAAGGTGTACAGAACCCAATGCTCCGTTTGCTCGTTGTAATGGAAGTACCATTTTTGGGGGGTTGGCAGAGAGCAACTGGTTCTTACACATCATAATATCCTGATATACGGCCCATTTTGAAACATTTAAAAAGCCGGAAATGTCCGGAAAAGGCCGAAGGTATACAGAACCCGTTGCTCCGTATGCTCGTTGTAATGGGCGTACAATTTTTCGGGGATTGGCAGCGTGCAGCGAGATCTCACACATCATAATATCCTGCGATACGACCCTTTTAGAAACAATTAAAAAGCCGGAAATATCCGGAAAAGGCCGAAGGTGTACAGAACCCGTTGCTCCGTATGCTCGTTGTAATGGAAGGGCCATTTTTGGGGGATTGGAAACGCTCAACGCGTTTTTACACATCATAATATCCTGCTATTCGGCCCATTTTGAAACAATTAAAAAGCCGGAAATATCCGGAAAAGGCCGAATGTGTGCAGAACCTGATGCTACGTATACTCGTTGTAAGGGGCGTACCATTCCTCGGGGATTGGCAGCGCGCAACGAGGTCTCACACATAATAATATCCTGCGATACGACCCTCTTTGAAACAATTAAAAAGCAAGAAATATCCGGAAAAGGCCGAAGGTGTACAGAACCCGTTGCTCCGTATGCTCGTTGTAATGGGCGAACCATTTTTCGGGGATTGGCTGCGTGCAGCGAGATCTCACACATCATAATATCCTGCGATACGACCCGTTTTTAGTCACATAAAATGCTGGAAATGTCCGGAATAGGCCGAAGGTGTACAGAACCTGATGCTACGTATACTCGTTGTAAGGGGCGTACCATTTCTCGGGGATTGGCAGCGCGTAACGAGTTCTGTCACATCATAATATCCTGATATACGGCCCATTTTGAAACAATTAAAAAGCCGGAAATGTCCGGAAAAGGCCGAAGGTGTACAGAACCCGTTGCTCCGTATGCTCGTTGTAGTGGGCGTACCATTTTTCGGGGATTGGCAGCGTGCAGCGAGTTCTCACACCTCATAATATCCTGCGATACGACTCATTTTGAAACTATTAAAAAGCCGAAACTGGCCGGAAAAGGCCGAATATGTACAAGACAGGATTCTCCGCAATGCTCATTGTAATGGAAGTACCATTCTTCGGGGATTGGCAGCGCGCAACGAGTTCTCTCACATCATAATATCCTGATATACGGCCCATTTGAAACAATTAAAAAGCCGGAAATGTCCGGAAAAGGCCGAAGGTGTACAGAACTCGTTGCTCCCTTTGCTTGTTGTAATGGAAGTACCATTTTTGGGGGGTTGGCAGAGAGGAACTGGTTCTTACACATCATAATATCCTGATATACGGCCCATTTTTGATCACTTAAAATGCCGGAAATGTCCGGAAAAGGCCGAAGGTGTACAGAACCTGATGCTCCGTATGCTCGTTGTAAGGGGCGTACCATTTCTCGGGGATTGGCAGCGCGTAACTAGTTCTCTCACATCATAATATCCTGAAACACGGCCCATTTTGAAACAATTAAAAAGCCGGAAATGTCCGGAAAAGGGCGAAGGTGTACAGAACCTGATGCTCCGTATGCTCGTTGTAATGGAAGTACCATTCTTCGGGGATTGGCAGCGCGCAACGAGTTCTCTCACATCATAATATCCTGCGATACGACCCATTTTGTAACAATTAAAAAGCCGGAAATGTCCGGAAAATGCCAAAGGTGTATAGAACCCGTTGCTCCGTATGCTCGTTGTAATGGGCGTACCATTTTGCGGGGATTGGCAGCGTGCTGCGAGTTCTCGCACCTCATAATATCCTGCGATACGACCCATTTTGAAACTATTAAAAAGCCGAAACTGGCCGGGAAAGGCCGAATATGTACAAGACAGGATTCTCCGCATGCTCGTTGTAATGGATGTACCATTCTTCGGGGATTGGCAGCGCGCAACGAGTTCTCTCGCGTCATAATATCCCGTGATACGACCCATTTTGAAACAATTAAAAAGACGAAACTGTCCGGAAAAGGCCGAATATGTACAAGACAGGATTCTCCGCATGCTTGTTGTATTGGAAGTACCATTCTTCGGGGATGGGCAGCGCGCACCGAGTTCCCTCACATCATAATATCCTGCTATACGGCCCGTTTTTAGTCACATAAAATGCCGGAGATGTCCGGAAAAGGCCGAAGGTGTACAGAACCCGATGCTCCGTATGCTCGTTGTAATGGAAGGACCATTTTTGGGGGATTGGCAGCGTGCAGCGAGTTCTCACACCTCATAATATCCTGCGAAACGACTCAATTTGAAACTATTAAAAAGCCGAAACTTGCCGGAAAAGGCCGAATATGTAAAAGACAGGATTCTCGTCATGCTCGTTGTAATGGAAGTACCATTCTTCGGGGATTTGCAGCGCGCAACGAGTTCCCTCACATCATAATATCCTGCTATACGGCCCGTTTTTAATCACATAAAATGCCGGCGATGTCCGGAAAAGGCCGAAGGTGTACAGAACCCGATGCTCCGTTTGCTCGTTGTAATGGAAGTACCATTTTTGGGGGGTTGGCAGAGAGCAACGAGTTCTCTCACATCATAATATCCTGCGATACGACCCGTTTTGAAACAATAAAATAGCCGGAAATGTCCGGAAAATGCCGAAGTTGTACAGAACCCGTTGCTCCGTATGCTCGTTGTAATGGAAGGACCATTTTTGGGGGATTGGCAGAGAGCAACTGGTTCTTACACATCATAATATCCTGATATACGGCCCATTTTGAAACAATTAAAAAGCCGGAAATGTCCGGAAAAGGCCGAAGGTGTACAGAACCCGTTGCTCCGTATGCTCGTTGTAATGGGCGTACCATTTTTCGGGGATTGGCAGCGTGCAGCGAGATCTCACACATCATAATATCCTGCGATACGACCCTTTTTGAAACAATTAAAAAGCCGGAAATATCCGGAAAAGGCCGAAGGTGTACAGAACCCGTTGCTCCGTATGCTCGTTGTAATGGAAGGACCATTTTTGGGGGATTGGCAGAGAGCAACTGGTTCTTACACATCATAATATCCTGATATACGGCCCATTTTGAAACAATTAAAAAGCCGGAAATGTCCGGAAAAGGCCGAAGGTGTACAGAACCCGTTGCTCCGTATGCTCGTTGTAATGGGCGTACCATTTTTCGGGGATTGGCAGCGTGCAGCGAGATCTCACACATCATAATATCCTGCGATACGACCCTTTTTGAAACAATTAAAAAGCCGGAAATATCCGGAAAAGGCCGAAGGTGTACAGAACCCGATGCTCCGTATGCTCGTTGTAATGGAAGGACCATTTTTGGGGGATTGGCAGCGTGCAGCGAGTTCTCACACCTCATAATATCCTGCGAAACGACTCATTTGAAACTATTAAAAAGCCGAAACTTGCCGGAAAAGGCCGAATATGTAAAAGACAGGATTCTCGTCATGCTCGTTGTAATGGAAGTACCATTCTTCGGGGATTTGCAGCGCGCAACGAGTTCCCTCACATCATAATATCCTGCTATACGGCCAGTTTTTAATCACATAAAATGCCGGCGATGTCCGGAAAAGGCCGAAGGTGTACAGAACCCGATGCTCCGTTTGCTCGTTGTAATGGAAGTACCATTTTTGGGGGGTTGGCAGAGAGCAACGAGTTCTCTCACATCATAATATCCTGCGATACGACCCGTTTTGAAACAATAAAATAGCCGGAAATGTCCGGAAAATGCCGAAGGTGTACAGAACCCGTTGCTCCGTATGCTCGTTGTAATGGAAGGACCATTTTTGGGGGATTGGCAGCGTGCAGCGAGTTCTCACACATCATAATATCCTGCGATACGACCCTTTTTTAATCACATAAAATGCCGGAAATGTTCGGAAAAGGCCGAAGGTGTACAGAACCTGATGCTACGTATACTCGTTGTAAGGGGCGTTCCATTTCTCGGGGATTGGCTGCGCGTAACGAGTTCTCTCACATCATAATATCCTGATATACGGCCCATTTTGAAACTCTTAAAAAGCCGAAACTTGCCGGAAAAGGCCGAAGGTATACAGAACCCGTTGCTCCGTATGCTCGTTGTAGTGGGCGTACCATTTTTCGGGGATTGGCAGCGTGCAACCAGTTCTCACACCTCATAATATCCTGCGAAACGACTCATTTTGAAACTATTAAAAAGCCGAAACTTGCCGGAAAAGGCCGAATATGTACAAGACAGTATTCTCCGCATGCTCGTTGTATTGGAAGTACCATTCTTCGGGGAATGGCAGCGCGCAACGAGTTCTCTCACATCATAATATCCTGATATACGGCCCATTTTGAAACAATTAAAAAGCCGGAAATGTCCGGAAAAGGCCGAAGGTGTACAGAACCCGTTGCTCCGTATGCTCGTTGTAATGGGCGTACCATTTTTCGGGGATTGGCAGCGTGCAGCGAGATCTCACACATCATAATATCCTGCGATACGACCCTTTTTGAAACAATTAAAAAGCCGGAAATATCCGGAAAAGGCCGAAGGTGTACAGAACCCGTTGCTCCGTATGCTCGTTGTAATGGAAGCACCATTTTTGGGGGACTGGCAGCGTGCAGCGAGTTCTCACACCTCATAATATCCTGCGAAACGACTCATTTTGAAACTATTAAAAAGCCGAAACTTGCCGGAAAAGGCCGAATATGTAAAAGACAGGATTCTCGTCATGCTCGTTGTAATGGATGTACCATTTTTGGGGGGTTGGCAGAGAGCAACTGGATCTTACACATCATAATATCCTGATATACGGCCCATTTTGAAGCAATTAAAAAGCCGGAAATGTCCGGAAAAGGCCGAAGGTGTACAGAACCCGTTGCTCCGTATGCTCGTTGTAATGGGCGTACCATTTTTCGGGGATTTCCAGCGTGCAGCCAGTTCTCACACCTCATAATATCCTGCGATACGACCCATTTTGAAACTATTAAAAAGCCGAAACTGGCCGGAAATGGCCGAATATGTACAAGACAGGATTCTCCGCATGCTCGTTGTAATGGAAGTACCATTCTTCGGGGATAGGCAGCGCGCAACGAGTTCTCTCACATCATAATATCCTGATATACGGCCCATTTTGAAACAATTAAAAAGCCGGAAATGTCCGGAAAAGGCCGAAGGTGTACAGAACCCGTTGCTCCCTTTGCTTGTTGTAATGGAAGTACCATTTTTGGGGGGTTGGCAGAGAGCAACTGGTTCTTACACATCATAATATCCTGATATACGGCCCCTATTGAAGCAATTAAAAAGCCGGAAATGTCCGGAAAAGGCCGAAGGTGTACAGAACCCGCTGCTCCGTATGCTAGTTGTAATGGGCGTACCATTTTTCGGGGATTTCCAGCGTGCAGCCAGTTCTCACACCTCATAATATCCTGCGATACGACCCATTTTGAAACTATTAAAAAGCCGAAACTGGCCGGAAATGGCCGAATATGTACAAGACAGGATTCTCCGCATGCTCGTTGTAATGGAAGTACCATTCTTCGGGGATTGGCAGCGCGCAACGAGTTCTCTCACATCATAATATCCTGCTATACGGCCCGTTTTTAATCACATAAAATGCCGGAGATGTCCGGAAAAGGCCGAAGGTGTACAGAACCCAATGCTCCGTTTGCTCGTTGTAATGGAAGTACCATTTTTGGGGGGTTGGCAGAGAGCAACTGCTTCTTACACATCATAATATCCGGATATACGGCCCATTTTGAAACAATTAAAAAGCCGGAAATATCCGGAAAAGGCCGAAGGTGTACAGAACCCGCTGCTCCGTATGCTCGTTGTAATGGGTGTACCATTTTTCGGGGATTTCCAGCGTGCAACCAGTTCTCACCCCTCATAATATCCTGCGATACGACCCATTTTGAAACTATTAAAAAGCCGAAACTGGCCGGAAAAGGCCGAATATGTACAAGACAGGATTCTCCGCATGCTCGTTGTAATGGATGTACCATTCTTCGGGGATTGGCAGCGCGTAACGAGTTATCTCATATCATAATATCCTGAAATACGGCCCATTTTGAAACAATTAAAAAGCCGGAAATGTCCGGAAAAGGCCGAAGGTGTACAGAACCTGATGCTCCGTATGCTCGTTGTAATGGAAGTACCATTCTTCGGGGATTGGCAGCGCGCAACGAGTTCTCTCACATCATAATATCCTGCGATACGACCCATTTTGAAACAATTAAAAAGCCGGAAATGTCCGGAAAATGCCAAAGGTGTACAGAACCCGTTGCTCCGTATGCTCGTTGTAATGGGCGTACCATTTTTCGGGGATTGGCAGCGTGCAGCGAGTTCTCACACCTCATAATAACCTGCGATACGACCCATTTTGAAACTATTAAAAAGCCGAAACTGGTCGGAAAAGGCCGAATATGCACAAGACAGGATTCTCCGCATGCTCGTTGTAATGGATGTACCGTTTTTCGGGGATTGGCAGCGCGCAACGAGTTCTCTCACATCATAATATCCTGATATACGGCCCATTTTGAAACAATTAAAAAGCCGGAAATGTCCGGAAAAGGCCGAAGGTGTACAGAACCCGTTGCTCCCTTTGCTTGTTGTAATGGAAGTACCATTTTTGGGGGGTTGGCAGAGAGCAACTGGTTCTTACACATCATAATATCCTGATATACGGCCCATTCTGAAGCAATTAAAAAGCCGGAAATGTCCGGAAAAGGCCGAAGGTGTACAGAATCCGTTGCTCCGTATGCTCGTTGTAATCGGCGTACCATTTTTCGGGGATTTCCAGCGTGCAGCCAGTTCTCACACCTCATAATATCCTGCGATACGACCCATTTTGAAACTATTAAAAAGCCGAAACTGGCCGGAAATGGCCGAATATGTACAAGACAGGATTCTCCGCATGCTCGTTGTAATGGAAGTACCATTCTTCGGGGATAGGCAGCGCGCAACGAGTTCTCTCACGTCATAATATCCTGATATACGGCCCATTTTGAAACAATTAAAAAGCCGGAAATGTCCGGAAAAGGCCGAAGGTGTACAGAACCCGTTGCTCCCTTTGCTTGTTGTAATGGAAGGACCATTTTTGGGGGATTGGCAGCGTGCAGCGAGTTCTCACACCTCATAATATCCTGCGAAACGACTCATTTTGAAACTATTAAAAAGCCGAAACTTGCCGGAAAAGGCCGAATATGTAAAAGACAGGATTCTCGTCATGCTCGTTGTAATGGAAGTACCATTCTTCGGGGATTTGCAGCGCGCAACGAGTTCCCTCACATCATAATATCCTGCTATACGGCCCGTTTTTAATCACATAAAATGCCGGCGATGTCCGGAAAAGGCCGAAGGTGTACAGAACCCGATGCTCCGTTTGCTCGTTGTAATGGAAGTACCATTTTTGGGGGGTTGGCAGAGAGCAACGAGTTCTCTCACATCATAATATCCTGCGATACGACCCGTTTTGAAACAATAAAATAGCCGGAAATGTCCGGAAAATGCCGAAGGTGTACAGAACCCGTTGCTCCGTATGCTCGTTGTAATGGAAGGACCATTTTTGGGGGATTGGCAGAGAGCAACTGGTTCTTACACATCATAATATCCTGATATACGGCCCATTTTGAAACAATTAAAAAGCCGGAAATGTCCGGAAAAGGCCGAAGGTGTACAGAACCCGTTGCTCCGTATGCTCGTTGTAATGGGCGTACCATTTTTCGGGGATTGGCAGCGTGCAGCGAGATCTCACACATCATAATATCCTACGATACGACCCTTTTTGAAACAATTAAAAAGCCGGAAATATCCGGAAAAGGCCGAAGGTGTACAGAACCCGTTGCTCCGTATGCTCGTTGTAATGGAAGGACCATTTTTGGGGGATTGGCAGCGTGCAGCGAGTTCTCACACCTCATAATATCCTGCGAAACGACTCATTTTGAAACTATTAAAAAGCCGAAACTTGCCGGAAAAGGCCGAATATGTAAAAGACAGGATTCTCGTCATGCTCGTTGTAATGGAAGTACCATTCTTCGGGGATTTGCAGCGCGCAACGAGTTCCCTCACATCACAATATCCTGCTATACGGCCCGTTTTTAATCACATAAAATGCCGGCGATGTCCGGAAAAGGCCGAAGGTGTACAGAACCCGATGCTCCGTTTGCTCGTTGTAATGGAAGTACCATTTTTGGGGGGTTGGCAGAGAGCAACGAGTTCTCTCACATCATAATATCCTGCGATACGACCCGTTTTGAAACAATAAAATAGCCGGAAATGTCCGGAAAATGCCGAAGGTGTACAGAACCCGTTGCTCCGTATGCTCGTTGTAATGGAAGGACCATTTTTGGGGGATTGGCAGCGTGCAGCGAGTTCTCACACATCATAATATCCTGCGATACGACCCTTTTTTAATCACATAAAATGCCGGAAATGTTCGGAAAAGGCCGAAGGTGTACAGAACCTGATGCTACGTATACTCGTTGTAAGGGGCGTTCCATTTCTCGGGGATTGGCTGCGCGTAACGAGTTCTCTCACATCATAATATCCTGATATACGGCCCATTTTGAAACACTTAAAAAGCCGAAACTTGCCGGAAAAGGCCGAAGGTATACAGAACCCGTTGCTCCGTATGCTCGTTGTAGTGGGCGTACCATTTTTCGGGGATTTCCAGCGTGCAGCCAGTTCTCACACCTCATAATATCCTGCGATACGACCCATTTTGAAACTATTAAAAAGCCGAAACTGGCCGGAAATGGCCGAATATGTACAAGACAGGATTCTCCGCATGCTCGTTGTAATGGAAGTACCATTCTTCGGGGATAGGCAGCGCGCAACGAGTTCTCTCACATCATAATATCCTGATATACGGCCCATTTTGAAACAATTAAAAAGCCGGAAATGTCCGGAAAAGGCCGAAGGTGTACAGAACCCGTTGCTCCCTTTGCTTGTTGTAATGGAAGTACCATTTTTGGGGGGTTGGCAGAGAGCAACTGGTTCTTACACATCATAATATCCTGATATACGGCCCCTATTGAAGCAATTAAAAAGCCGGAAATGTCCGGAAAAGGCCGAAGGTGTACAGAACCCGCTGCTCCGTATGCTCGTTGTAATGGGCGTACCATTTTTCGGGGATTTCCAGCGTGCAGCCAGTTCTCACACCTCATAATATCCTGCGATACGACCCATTTTGAAACTATTAAAAAGCCGAAACTGGCCGGATATGGCCGAATATGTACAAGACAGGATTCTCCGCATGCTCGTTGTAATGGAAGTACCATTCTTCGGGGATTGGCAGCGCGCAACGAGTTCTCTCACATCATAATATCCTGCTATACGGCCCGTTTTTAATCACATAAAATGCCGGAGATGTCCGGAAAAGGCCGAAGGTGTACAGAACCCAATGCTCCGTTTGCTCGTTGTAATGGAAGTACCATTTTTGGGGGGTTGGCAGAGAGCAACTGCTTCTTACACATCATAATATCCTGATATACGGCCCATTTTGAAACAATTAAAAAGCCGGAAATTTCCGGAAAAGGCCGAAGGTGTACAGAACCCGCTGCTCCGTATGCTCGTTGTAATGGGCGTACCATTTTTCGGGGATTTCCAGCGTGCAACCAGTTCTCACACCTCATAATATCCTGCGATACGACCCATTTTGAAACTATTAAAAAGCCGAAACTGGCCGGAAAAGGCCGAATATGTACAAGACAGGATTCTCCGCATGCTCGTTGTAATGGATGTACCATTCTTCGGGGATTGGCAGCGCGTAACGAGTTATCTCATATCATAATATCCTGAAATACGGCCCATTTTGAAACAATTAAAAAGCCGGAAATGTCCGGAAAAGGCCGAAGGTGTACAGAACCTGATGCTCCGTATGCTCGTTGTAATGGAAGTACCATTCTTCGGGGATTGGCAGCGCGCAACGAGTTCTCTCACATCATAATATCCTGCGATACGACCCATTTTGAAACAATTAAAAAGCCGGAAATGTCCGGAAAATGCCAAAGGTGTACAGAACCCGTTGCTCCGTATGCTCGTTGTAATGGGCGTACCATTTTTCGGGGATTGGCAGCGTGCAGCGAGTTCTCACACCTCATAATAACCTGCGATACGACCCATTTTGAAACTATTAAAAAGCCGAAACTGGTCGGAAAAGGCCGAATATGCACAAGACAGGATTCTCCGCATGCTCGTTGTAATGGATGTACCATTTTTCGGGGATTGGCAGCGCGCAACGAGTTCTCTCACATCATAATATCCTGATATACGGCCCATTTTGAAACAATTAAAAAGCCGGAAATGTCCGGAAAAGGCCGAAGGTGTACAGAACCCGTTGCTCCCTTTGCTTGTTGTAATGGAAGTACCATTTTTGGGGGGTTGGCAGAGAGCAACTGGTTCTTACACATCATAATATCCTGATATACGGCCCATTCTGAAGCAATTAAAAAGCCGGAAATGTCCGGAAAAGGCCGAAGGTGTACAGAATCCGTTGCTCCGTATGCTCGTTGTAATCGGCGTACCATTTTTCGGGGATTTCCAGCGTGCAGCCAGTTCTCACACCTCATAATATCCTGCGATACGACCCATTTTGAAACTATTAAAAAGCCGAAACTGGCCGGAAATGGCCGAATATGTACAAGACAGGATTCTCCGCATGCTCGTTGTAATGGAAGTACCATTCTTCGGGGATAGGCAGCGCGCAACGAGTTCTCTCACATCATAATATCCTGATATACGGCCCATTTTGAAACAATTAAAAAGCCGGAAATGTCCGGAAAAGGCCGAAGGTGTACAGAACCCGTTGCTCCCTTTGCTTGTTGTAATGGAAGTACCATTTTTGGGGGGTTGGCAGAGAGCAACTGGTTCTTACACATCATAATATCCTGAAATACGGCCCCTATTGAAGCAATTAAAAAGCCGGAAATGTCCGGAAAGGGCCGAAGGTGTACAGAACCCGCTGCTCCGTATGCTCGTTGTAATGGGCGTACCATTTTTCGGGGATTTCCAGCGTGCAGCCAGTTCTCACACCTCATAATATCCTGCGATACGACCCATTTTGAAACTATTAAAAAGCCGAAACTGGCCGGAAATGGCCGAATATGTACAAGACAGGATTCTCCGCATGCTCGTTGTAATGGAAGTACCATTCTTCGGGGATTGGCAGCGCGCAACGAGTTCTCTCACATCATAATATCCTGCTATACGGCCCGTATTGAAACAATTAAAAAGCCGAAACTGGCCGGAAAAGGCCGAAAATGTACAAGACAGGATTCTCCGGATGCTGGTTGTATTGGAAGTACCATTCTTCGGGGATTGGCAGCGCGCACCGTGTTCTCTCACATCATAATATCCTGCTATTCTGCCCGTTTTTGATCACTTAATATGCCGGAAATGTCCGGAAAAGGCCGAAGGTGTACAGAACCTGATGCTCCGTATGCTCGTTGTAAGGGGCGTACCATTTCTCGGGGATTGGCAGCGCGTAACGTGTTCTCTCACATCATAATATCCTGATAAACGGCACATTTTGAAACAATTAAAAAGCCGGAAATGTCCGGAAAAGGCCGAAGGTGTACAGAACCCGTTGCTCCGTATGCTCGTTGTAGTGGGCGTACCATTTTTCGGGGATTGGCAGCGTGCAGCGAGATCTCAAACATCATAATATCCTGCGATACGACCCTTTTTGAAACAATTAAAAAGCCGGTAATATCCGGAAAAGGCCGAAGGTGTACAGAACCCGTTGCTCCGTATGCTCGTTGTAATGGAAGTACCATTCTTCGGGGATTGGCAGCGCGCAACGAGTTCTCTCACATCATAATATCCTGCTATACGGCCCGTTTTTAATCACATAAAATGGCGGAGATGTCCGGAAAAGGCCGAAGGTGTACAGAACCCAATGCTCCGTTTGCTCGTTGTAATGGAAGTACCATTTTTGGGAGGTTGGCAGAGAGCAACTGGTTCTTACACATCATAATATCCTGATATACGGCCCATTTTGTAACAATTAAAAAGCCGGAAATATCCGGTAAAGGCCGAAGGTGTACAGAACCCGTTGCTCCGTATGCTCGTTGTAATGGAATTACCATTTTTGGGGGATTGGCAACGCTCAACGCGTTTTTACACATCATAATATCCTGCTATTCGGCCCATTTTTGATCACTTAAAATGCCGGAAATGTCCGGAAAAGGCCGAAGGTGTACAGAACCTGATGCTCCGTATGCTCGTTGTAAGGGGCGTACCATTTCTCGGGGATTGGCAGCACGTAACGTGTTCTCTCTCATCATAATATCCTGATAAACGGCACATTTAGAAACAATTAAAAAGCCGGAAATGTCCGGAAAAGGCCGAAGGTGTACAGAACCCGTTGCTCCGTATGCTCGTTGTATTGGAAGTACCATTCTTCGGGGATTGGCAGCGTGCACCGTGTTCTCTCACATCATAATATCCTGCTATTCTGCCCGTTTTTGATCACTTAATATGCCGGAAATATCCGGAAAAGGCCGAAGGTGTACAGAACCCGTTGCTCCGTATGCTCGTTGTAATGGAATTACCATTTTTGGGGGATTGGCAACGCTCAACGCGTTTTTACACATCATAATATCCTGCTATTCGGCCCATTTTTGATCACTTAAAATGCCGGAAATGTCCGGAAAAGGCCGAAGGTGTACAGAACCTGATGCTCCGTATGCTCGTTGTAAGGGGCGTACCATTTCTCGGGGATTGGCAGCACGTAACGTGTTCTCTCTCATCATAATATCCTGATAAACGGCACATTTAGAAACAATTAAAAAGCCGGAAATGTCCGGAAAAGGCCGAAGGTGTACAGAACCCGTTGCTCCGTATGCTCGTTGTAGTGTGCGTACCATTTTTCGGGGATTGGCAGCTTGCAGCGAGATCTCAAACATCATAATATCCTGCGATACGACCCTTTTTGAAACAATTAAAAAGCCGGTAATATCCGGAAAAGGCCGAAGGTGTACAGAACCCGTTGCTCCGTATGCTCGTTGTAATGGAAGTACCATTCTTCGGGGATTGGCAGCGTGCAACGAGTTCTCTCACATCATAATATCCTGCTATACGGCCCGTTTTTAATCACATAAAATGCCGGAGATGTCCGGAAAAGGCCGAAGGTGTACAGAACCCAATGCTCCGTTTGCTCGTTGTAATGGAAGTACCATTTTTGGGGGGTTGGCAGAGAGCAACTGGTTCTTACACATCATAATATCCTGATATACGGCCCATTTTGAAACAATTAAAAAGCCGGAAATATCCGGAAAAGGCCGAAGGTGTACAGAACCCGTTGCTCCGTATGCTCGTTGTAATGGAATTACCATTTTTGGGGGATTGGCAACGCTCAACGCGTTTTTACACATCATAATATCCTGCGATACGACTCATTTTGAAACTATAAAAAGCCGAAACTGGCCGGAAAAGGCCGAATATGTACCAGACAGGATTCTCGTCATGCTCGTTGTAATGGAAGTACCATTCTTCGGGGATTTGCAGCGCGCAACGAGTTCCCTCACATCATAATATCCTGCTATACGGCCCGTTTTTCATCACATAAAATGCCGGAGATGTCCGGAAAAGGCCGAAGGTGTACAGAACCCGTTGCTCCGTATGCTCGTTGTAGTGGGCGTACCATTTTTCGGGGATTGGCAGCGTGCAGCGAGTTCTCACACCTCATAATATCCTGCGATACGACTCATTTTGAAACTATTAAAAAGCCGAAACTGGCCGGAAAAGGCCGAATATGTACAAGACAGGATTCTCCGCAATGCTCATTGTAATGGAAGTACCATTCTTCGGGGATTGGCAGCGCGCAACGAGTTCTCTCACATCATAATATCCTGATATACGGCCCATTTGAAACAATTAAAAAGCCGGAAATGTCCGGAAAAGGCCGAAGGTGTACAGAACTCGTTGCTCCCTTTGCTTGTTGTAATGGAAGTACCATTTTTGGGGGGTTGGCAGAGAGGAACTGGTTCTTACACATCATAATATCCTGATATACGGCCCATTTTTGATCACTTAAAATGCCGGAAATGTCCGGAAAAGGCCGAAGGTGTACAGAACCTGATGCTCCGTATGCTCGTTGTAAGGGGCGTACCATTTCTCGGGGATTGGCAGCGCGTAACGAGTTCTCTCACATCATAATATCCTGAAATACGGCCCATTTTGAAACAATTAAAAAGCCGGAAATGTCCGGAAAAGGGCGAAGGTGTACAGAACCTGATGCTCCGTATGCTCGTTGTAATGGAAGTACCATTCTTCGGGGATTGGCAGCGCGCAACGAGTTCTCTCACATCATAATATCCTGCGATACGACCCATTTTGTAACAATTAAAAAGCCGGAAATGTCCGGAAAATGCCAAAGGTGTATAGAACCCGTTGCTCCGTATGCTCGTTGTAATGGGCGTACCATTTTGCGGGGATTGGCAGCGTGCTGCGAGTTCTCGCACCTCATAATATCCTGCGATACGACCCATTTTGAAACTATTAAAAAGCCGAAACTGGCCGGGAAAGGCCGAATATGTACAAGACAGGATTCTCCGCATGCTCGTTGTAATGGATGTACCATTCTTCGGGGATTGGCAGCGCGCAACGAGTTCTCTCACGTCATAATATCCCGCGATACGACCCATTTTGAAACAATTAAAAAGACGAAACTGGCCGGAAAAGGCCGAATATGTACAAGACAGGATTCTCCGCATGCTTGTTGTATTGGAAGTACCATTCTTCGGGGATGGGCAGCGCGCACCGAGTTCCCTCACATCATAATATCCTGCTATACGGCCCGTTTTTAGTCACATAAAATGCCGGAGATGTCCGGAAAAGGCCGAAGGTGTACAGAACCCCATGCTCCGTTTGCTCGTTGTAATGGAAGTACCATTCTTCGGGGATTTGCAGCGCGCAACGAGTTCCCTCACATCATAATATCCTGCTATACGGCCCGTTTTTAATCACATAAAATGGCGGAGATGTCCGGAAAAGGCCGAAGGTGTACAGAACCCAATGCTCCGTTTGCTCGTTGTAATGGAAGTACCATTTTTGGGGGGTTGGCAGAGAGCAACTGGTTCTTACACATCATAATATCCTGATATACGGCCCATTTTGAAACATTTAAAAAGCCGGAAATGTCCGGAAAAGGCCGAAGGTGTACAGAACCTGATGCTCCGTATGCTCGTTGTAATGGAAGTACCATTCTTCGGGGATTGGCAGCGCGCAACGAGTTCTCTCACATCATAATATCCTGCGATACGACCCATTTTGAAACAATTAAAAAGCCGGAAATGTCCGGAAAATGCCAAAGGTGTACAGAACCCGTGGCTCCGTATGCTCGTTTTAATGGAAGGACCATTTTTGGGGGATTGGCAGCGTGCAGCGAGTTCTCACACCTCATAATATCCTGCGAAACGACTCATTTTGAAACTATTAAAAAGCCGAAACTTGCCGGAAAAGGCCGAATATGTAAAAGACAGGATTCTCGTCATGCTCGTTGTAATGGAAGTACCATTCTTCGGGGATTTGCAGCGCGCAACGAGTTCCCTCACATCATAATATCCTGCTATACGACCCATTTTGAAACAATTAAAAAGACGAAACTGGCCGGAAAAGGCCGAATATGTACAAGACAGGATTCTCCGCATGCTTGTTGTATTGGAAGTACCATTCTTCGGGGATGGGCAGCGCGCACCGAGTTCCCTCACATCATAATATCCTGCTATACGGCCCGTTTTTAGTCACTTAAAATGCCGGAGATGTCCGGAAAAGGCCGAAGGTGTACAGAACCCGATGCTCCGTTTGCTCGTTGTAATGGAAGTACCATTCTTCGGGGATTTGCAGCGCGCAACGAGTTCCCTCACATCATAATATCCTGCTATACGGCCCGTTTTTAATCACATAAAATGGCGGAGATGTCCGGAAAAGGCCGAAGGTGTACAGAACCCAATGCTCCGTTTGCTCGTTGTAATGGAAGTACCATTTTTGGGGGGTTGGCAGAGAGCAACTGGTTCTTACACATCATAATATCCTGATATACGGCCCATTTTGAAACATTTAAAAAGCCGGAAATGTCCGGAAAAGGCCGAAGGTGTACAGAACCTGATGCTCCGTATGCTCGTTGTAATGGAAGTACCATTCTTCGGGGATTGGCAGCGCGCAACGAGTTCTCTCACATCATAATATCCTGCGATACGACCCATTTTGAAACAATTAAAAAGCCGGAAATGTCCGGAAAATGCCAAAGGTGTACAGAACCCGTTGCTCCGTATGCTCGTTGTAATGGAAGGACCATTTTTGGGGGATTGGCAGCGTGCAGCGAGTTCTCACACCTCATAATATCCTGCGAAACGACTCATTTTGAAACTATTAAAAAGCCGAAACTTGCCGGAAAAGGCCGAATATGTAAAAGAGAGGATTCTCGTCATGCTCGTTGTAATGGAAGTACCATTCTTCGGGGATTTGCAGCGCGCAACGAGTTCCCTCACATCATAATATCCTGCTATACGGCCCGTTTTTAATCACATAAAATGCCGGCGATGTCCGGAAAAGGCCGAAGGTGTACAGAACCCGATGCTCCGTTTGCTCGTTGTAATGGAAGTACCATTTTTGGGGGGTTGGCAGAGAGCAACGAGTTCTCTCACATCATAATATCCTGCGATACGACCCGTTTTGAAACAATAAAATAGCCGGAAATGTCCGGAAAATGCCAAAGGTGTACAGAACCCGTTGCTCCGTATGCTCGTTGTAATGGGCGTACCATTTTTCGGGGATTGGCAGCGTGCAGCGAGATCTCACACATCATAATATCCTGCGATACGACCCTTTTTGAAACAATTAAAAAGCCGGAAATATCCGGAAAAGGCCGAAGGTGTACAGAACCCGTTGCTCCGTATGCTCGTTGTAATGGAAGGACCATTTTTGGGGGATTGGCAGCGTGCAGCGAGTTCTCACACCTCATAATATCCTGCGAAACGACTCATTTTGAAACTATTAAAAAGCCGAAACTTGCCGGAAAAGGCCGAATATGTAAAAGACAGGATTCTCGTCATGCTCGTTGTAATGGAAGTACCATTCTTCGGGGATTTGCAGCGCGCAACGAGTTCCCTCACATCATAATATCCTGCTATACGGCCCGTTTTTAATCACATAAAATGCCGGCGATGTCCGGAAAAGGCCGAAGGTGTACAGAACCCGATGCTCCGTTTGCTCGTTGTAATGGAAGTACCATTTTTGGGGGGTTGGCAGAGAGCAACGAGTTCTCTCACATCATAATATCCTGCGATACGACCCGTTTTGAAACAATAAAATAGCCGGAAATGTCCGGAAAATGCCGAAGGTGTACAGAACCCGTTGCTCCGTATGCTCGTTGTAATGGAAGGACCATTTTTGGGGGATTGGCAGCGTGCAGCGAGTTCTCACACATCATAATATCCTGCGATACGACCCTTTTTTAATCACATAAAATGCCGGAAATGTTCGGAAAAGGCCGAAGGTGTACAGAACCTGATGCTACGTATACTCGTTGTAAGGGGCGTTCCATTTCTCGGGGATTGGCTGCGCGTAACGAGTTCTCTCACATCATAATATCCTGATATACGGCCCATTTTGAAACTATTAAAAAGCCGAAACTTGCCGGAAAAGGCCGAATATGTACAAGACAGGATTCTCCGCATGCTCGTTGTAATGGAAGTACCATTCTTCGGGGATAGGCAGCGCGCAACGAGTTCTCTCACATCATAATATCCTGATATACGGCCCATTTTGAAACAATTAAAAAGCCGGAAATGTCCGGAAAAGGCCGAAGGTGTACAGAACCCGTTGCTCCCTTTGCTTGTTGTAATGGAAGTACCATTTTTGGGGGGTTGGCAGAGAGCAACTGGTTCTTACACATCATAATATCCTGATATACGGCCCCTATTGAAGCAATTAAAAAGCCGGAAATGTCCGGAAAAGGCCGAAGGTGTACAGAACCCGCTGCTCCGTATGCTCGTTGTAATGGGCGTACCATTTTTCGGGGATTTCCAGCGTGCAGCCAGTTCTCACACCTCATAATATCCTGCGATACGACCCATTTTGAAACTATTAAAAAGCCGAAACTGGCCGGAAATGGCCGAATATGTACAAGACAGGATTCTCCGCATGCTCGTTGTAATGGAAGTACCATTCTTCGGGGATTGGCAGCGCGCAACGAGTTCTCTCACATCATAATATCCTGCTATACGGCCCGTTTTTAATCACATAAAATGCCGGAGATGTCCGGAAAAGGCCGAAGGTGTACAGAACCCAATGCTCCGTTTGCTCGTTGTAATGGAAGTACCATTTTTGGGGGGTTGGCAGAGAGCAACTGGTTCTTACACATCATAATATCCTGATATACGGCCCATTTTGAAACAATTAAAAAGCCGGAAATATCCGGAAAAGGCCGAAGGTGTACAGAACCCGCTGCTCCGTATGCTCGTTGTAATGGGCGTACCATTTTTCGGGGATTTCCAGCGTGCAACCAGTTCTCACACCTCATAATATCCTGCGATACGACCCATTTTGAAACTATTAAAAAGCCGAAACTGGCCGGAAAAGGCCGAATATGTACAAGACAGGATTCTCCGCATGCTCGTTGTAATGGATGTACCATTCTTCGGGGATTGGCAGCGCGCAACGAGTTCTCTCACATCATAATATCGCGCGATACGACCCATTTTGAAATAATTAAAAAGCCGGAAATGTCCGGAAAATGCCGAAGGTGTACAGAACCCGTTGCTCCGTATGCTCGTTGTAATGGAAGGACCATTTTTGGGGGATTGGCAGCGTGCAGCGAGTTCTCACACCTCATAATATCCTGCGATACGACTCATTTTGAAACTATTAAAAAGCCGAAACTGGCCGGAAAAGGCCGAATATGTACAAGACAGGATTCTCGTCATGCTCGTTCTAATGGAAGTACCATTCCTCGGGGATTTGCAGCGCGCAACGAGTTCCCTCACATCATAATATCCTGCTATACGGCCCGTTTTTAATCACATAAAATGCCGGAGATGTCCGGAAAAGGCCGAAGGTGTACAGAACCCAATGCTCCGTTTGCTCGTTGTAATGGAAGTACCATTTTTGGGGGGTTGGCAGAGAGCAACTGGTTCTTACACATAATAATATCCTGCGATACGACCCATTTTGAAACTATTAAAAAGCCGAAACTGGCCGGAAAAGGCCGAATATGTACAAGACAGGATTCTCCGCATGCTCGTTGTAATGGATGTACCATTCTTCGGGGATTGGCAGCGTGCAGCGAGATCTCACACATCATAATATCCTGCGATACGACCCTTTTTTAAACAATTAAAAAGCCGGAAATATCCGGAAAAGGCCGAAGGTGTACAGAACCCGTTGCTCCGTATGCTCGTTGTAATGGAAGGACCATTTTTGGGGGATTGGCAACGCTCAACGAGGTTTTACACATCATAATATCATGCTATTCGGCCCATTTTTGATCACTTAAAATGCCGGAAATGTCCGGAAAAGGCCGAAGATGTACAGAACCTGATGCTCCGTATGCTCGTTGTAAGGGGCGTACCATTTCTCGGGGATTGGCAGCGCGTAACGAGTTATCTCGTATCATAATATCCTGAAATACGGCCCATTTTGAAACAATTAAAAAGCCGGAAATGTCCGGAAAAGGCCGAAGGTGTACAGAACCTGATGAACCGTATGCTCGTTGTAATGGAAGTACCATTCTTCGGGGATTGGCAGCGCGCAACGAGTTCTCTTCACATCATAATATCCTGCGATAAGACCCATTTTGAAACAATTAAAAAGCCGGAAATGTCCGGAAAATGCCAAAGGTGTACAGAACCCGTTGCTCCGTATGCTCGTTGTAATGGGCGTACCATTTTTCGGGGATTGGCAGCGTGCAGCGAGTTCTCACACCTCATAATAACCTGCGATACGACCCATTTTGAAACTATTAAAAAGCCGAAACTGGTCGGAAAAGGCCGAATATGCACAAGACAGGATTCTCCGCATGCTCGTTGTAATGGATGTACCATTTTTCGGGGATTGGCAGCGCGCAACGAGTTCTCTCACATCATAATATCCTGATATACGGCCCATTTTGAAACAATTAAAAAGCCGGAAATGTCCGGAAAAGGCCGAAGATGTACAGAACCTGATGCTCCGTATGCTCGTTGTAAGGGGCGTACCATTTCTCGGGAATTGGCAGCGCGTAACGAGTTATCTCGTATCATAATATCCTGAAATATGGCCCATTTTGAAACAATTAAAAAGCCGGAAATGTCCGGAAAAGGCCGAAGGTGTACAGAACCCGTTGCTCCCTTTGCTTGTTGTAATGGAAGTACCATTTTTGGGGGGTTGGCAGAGAGCAACTGGTTCTTACACATCATAATATCCTGATATACGGCCCATTCTGAAGCAATTAAAAAGCCGGAAATGTCCGGAAAAGGCCGAAGGTGTACAGAACCCGTTGCTCCGTATGCTCGTTGTAATGGGCGTACCATTTTTCGGGGATTTCCAGCGTGCAGCCAGTTCTCACACCTCATAATATCCTGCGATACGACCCATTTTGAAACTATTAAAAAGCCGAAACTGGCCGGAAATGGCCGAATATGTACAAGACAGGATTCTCCGCATGCTCGTTGTAATGGATGTAACATTCTTCGGGGATAGGCAGCGCGCAACGAGTTCTCTCACATCATAATATCCTGATATACGGCCCATTTTGAAACAATTAAAAAGCCGGAAATGTCAGGAAAAGGCCGAAGGTGTACAGAACCCGTTGCTCCCTTTGCTTGTTGTAATGGAAGTACCATTTTTGGGGGGTTGGCAGAGAGCAACTGGTTCTTACACATCATAATATCCTGATATACGGCCCGTTTTTAATCACATAAAATGCCGGAGATGTCCGGAAAAGGCCGAAGGTGTACAGAACCCAATGCTCCGTTTGCTCGTTGTAATGGAAGTACCATTTTTGGGGGATTTCCAGCGTGCAACCAGTTCTCACACCTCATAATATCCTGCGATACGACCCATTTTGAAACTATTAAAAAGCCGAAACTGGCCGGAAATGGCCGAATATGTACAAGACAGGATTCTCCGCATGCTCGTTGTAATGGAAGTACCATTCTTCGGGGATTGGCAGCGCGCAACGAGTTCTCTCACATCATAATATCCTGCTATACGGCCCGTTTTTAATCACATAAAATGCCGGAGATGTCCGGAAAAGGCCGAAGGTGTACAGAACTCAATGCTCCGTTTGCTCGTTGTAATGGAAGTACCATTTTTGGGGGGTTGGCAGAGAGCAACTGGTTCTTACACATCATAATATCCTGATATACGGCCCATTTTGAAACAATTAAAAAGCCGAAACTGGCCGGAAATGGCCGAATATGTACAAGACAGGATTCTCCGCATGCTCGTTGTAATGGAAGTACCATTCTTCGGGGATTGGCAGCGCGCAACGAGTTCTCTCACATCATAATATCCTGCTATACGGCCCGTTTTTAATCACATAAAATGCCGGAGATGTCCGGAAAAGGCCGAAGGTGTACAGAACCCAATGCCCCGTTTGCTCGTTGTAATGGAAGTACCATTTTTGGGGGGTTGGCAGAGAGCAACTGGTTCTTACACATCATAATATCCTGATATACGGCCCATTTTGAAACAATTAAAAAGCCGGAAATATCCGGAAAAGGCCGAAGGTGTACAGAACCCGTTGCTCCGTATGCTCGTTGTAATGGAATTACCATTTTTGGGGGATTGGCAACACTCAACGCGTTTTTACACATCATAATATCCTGCGATACGACTCATTTTGAAACTATAAAAAGCCGAAACTGGCCGGAAAAGGCCGAATATGTACCAGACAGGATTCTCCTCATGCTCGTTGTAATGGAAGTACCATTCTTCGGGGATTTGCAGCGCGCAACGATTTCCCTCACATCATAATATCCTGCTATACGGCCCATTTTGAAACTATTAAAAAGCCGAAACTGGCCGGAAATGGCCGAATATGTACAAGACAGGATTCTCCGCATGCTCGTTGTAATGGAAGTACCATTCTTCGGGGATTGGCAGCGCGCAACGAGTTCTCTCACATCATAATATCCTGCTATACGGCCCGTTTTTAATCACATAAAATGCCGGAGATGTCCGGAAAAGGCCGAAGGTGTACAGAATCCAATGCTCCGTTTGCTCGTTGTAATGGAAGTACCATTTTTGGGGGGTTGGCAGAGAGCAACTGCTTCTTACACATCATAATATCCTGATATACGGCCCATTTTGAAACAATTAAAAAGCCGGAAATGTCCGGAAAAGGCCGAAGGTGTACAGAACCCGTTGCTCCGTATGCTCGTTGTAATGGGCGTACCATTTTTCGGGGATTGGCAGCGTGCAGCGAGATCTCACACCTCATAATATCCTGCGATACGACCCATTTTGAAACTATTAAAAAGCCGAAACTGGCCGGAAATGGCCGAATATGTACAAGACAGGATTCTCCGCATGCTCGTTGTATTGGAAGTACCATTCTTCGGGGATTGGCAGCGCGCAACGAGTTCTCTGACATCATAATATCCTGCTATACGGCCCGTATTGAAACAATTAAAAAGCCGAAACTGGCCGGAAAAGGCCGAAAATGTACAAGACAGGATTCTCCGGATGCTGGTTGTATTGGAAGTACCATTCTTCGGGGATTGGCAGCGCGCACCGTGTTCTCTCACATCATAATATCCTGCTATTCTGCCCGTTTTTGATCACTTAATATGCCGGAAATGTCCGGAAAAGGCCGAAGGTGTACAGAACCTGATGCTCCGTATGCTCGTTGTAAGGGGCGTACCATTTCTCGGGGATTGGCAGCGCGTAACGTGTTCTCTCACATCATAATATCCTGATAAACGGCACATTTTGAAACAATTAAAAAGCCGGAAATGTCCGGAAAAGGCCGAAGGTGTACAGAACCCGTTGCTCCGTATGCTCGTTGTAATGGAATTACCATTTTTGGGGGATTGGCAACGCTCAACGCGTTTTTACACATCATAATATCCTGCGATACGACTAATTTTGAAACTATAAAAAGCCGAAACTGGCCGGAAAAGGCGGAATATGTACCAGACAGGATTCTCGTCATGCTCATTGTAATGGAAGTACCATTCTTCGGGGATTTGCAGCGCGCAACGAGTTCCCTCACATCATAATATCCTGCTATACGGCCCGTTTTTAATCACATAAAATGCCGGAGATGTCCGGAAAAGGCCGAAGGTGTACAGAACCCAATGCTCCGTTTGCTCGTTGTCATGGAAGTACCATTTTTGGGGGGTTGGCAGAGAGCAACTGGTTCTTACACATCATCATATCCTGATATACGGCCCATTTTGAAACAATTAAAAAGCCGGAAATATCCGGAAAAGGCCGA
This sequence comes from Bombus muscorum, assembly GCA_963971185.1. Taxonomy (NCBI): domain Eukaryota; kingdom Metazoa; phylum Arthropoda; class Insecta; order Hymenoptera; family Apidae; genus Bombus; species Bombus muscorum. Next base: position 5,216,744 of record OZ020130.1, read on the forward strand.
AGGTGTACAGAACCCGTTGCTCCGTATGCTCGTTGTAATGGAATTACCATTTTTGGGGGATTGGCAACGCTCAACGCGTTTTTACACATCATAATATCCTGCTATTCGGCCCATTTTTGATCACTTAAAATGCCGGAAATGTCCGGAAAAGGCCGAAGGTGTACAGAACCTGATGCTCCGTATGCTCGTTGTAAGGGGCGTACCATTTCTCGGGGATTGGCAGCACGTAACGTGTTCTCTCTCATCATAATATCCTGATAAACGGCACATTTAGAAACAATTAAAAAGCCGGAAATGTCCGGAAAAGGCCGAAGGTGTACAGAACCCGTTGCTCCGTATGCTCGTTGTATTGGAAGTACCATTCTTCGGGGATTGGCAGCGCGCACCGTGTTCTCTCACATCATAATATCCTGTTATTCTGCCCGTTTTTGATCACTTAATATGCCGGAAATATCCGGAAAAGGCCGAAGGTGTACAGAACCCGTTGCTCCGTATGCTCGTTGTAATGGAATTACCATTTTTGGGGGATTGGCAACGCTCAACGCGTTTTTACACATCATAATATCCTGCTATTCGGCCCATTTTTGATCACTTAAAATGCCGGAAATGTCCGGAAAAGGCCGAAGGTGTACAGAACCTGATGCTCCGTATGCTCGTTGTAAGGGGCGTACCATTTCTCGGGGATTGGCAGCACGTAACGTGTTCTCTCTCATCATAATATCCTGATAAACGGCACATTTAGAAACAATTAAAAAGCCGGAAATGTCCGGAAAAGGCCGAAGGTGTACAGAACCCGTTGCTCCGTATGCTCGTTGTAGTGGGCGTACCATTTTCCGGGGATTGGCAGCGTGCAGCGAGATCTCAAACATCATAATATCCTGCGATACGACCCTTTTTGAAACAATTAAAAAGCCGGTAATATCCGGAAAAGGCCGAAGGTGTACAGAACCCGTTGCTCCGTATGCCCGTTGTAATGGAAGTACCATTCTTCGGGGATTGGCAGCGCGCAACGAGTTCTCTCACATCATAATATCCTGCTATACGGCCCGTTTTTAATCACATAAAATGCCGGAGATGTCCGGAAAAGGCCGAAGGTGTACAGAACCCAATGCTCCGTTTGCTCGTTGTAATGGAAGTACCATTTTTGGGGGGTTGGCAGAGAGCAACTGGTTCTTACACATCATAATATCCTGATATACGGCCCATTTTGAAACAATTAAAAAGCCGGAAATATCCGGAAAAGGCCGAAGGTGTACAGAACCCCTTGCTCCGTATGCTCGTTGTAATGGAATTACCATTTTTGGGGGATTGGCAACGCTCAACGCGTTTTTACACATCATAATATCCTGCGATACGACTCATTTTGAAACTATAAAAAGCCGAAACTGGCCGGAAAAGGCCGAATATGTACCAGACAGGATTCTCGTCATGCTCGTTGTAATGGAAGTACCATTCTTCGGGGATTTGCAGCGCGCCACGAGTTCCCTCACATCATAATATCCTGCTATACGGCCCGTTTTTAATCACATAAAATGCCGGAGATGTCCGGAAAAGGCCGAAGGTGTACAGAACCCAATGCTCCGTTTGCTCGTTGTCATGGAAGTACCATTTTTGGGGGGTTGGCAGAGAGCAACTGGTTCTTACACATCATAATATCCTGATATACGGCCCATTTTGAAACAATTAAAAAGCCGGAAATATCCGGAAAAGGCCGAAGGTGTACAGAACCTGATGCTCCGTATGCTCGTTGTAAGGGGCGTACCATTTCTCGGGGATTGGCAGCACGTAACGTGTTCTCTCTCATCATAATATCCTGATAAACGGCACATTTAGAAACAATTAAAAAGCCGGAAATGTCCGGAAAAGGCCGAAGGTGTACAGAACCCGTTGCTCCGTATGCTCGTTGTAGTGGGCGTACCATTTTTCGGGGATTGGCAGCGTGCAGCGAGTTCTCACACCTCATAATATCCTGCGATACGACTCATTTTGAAACTATTAAAAAGCCGAAACTGGCCGGAAAAGGCCGAATATGTACAAGACAGGATTCTCCGCATGCTCGTTGTAATGGAAGTACCATTCTTCGAGGATTGGCTGCGCACAACGAGTTCTCTCACATCATAATATCCTGCGATACGACCCATTTTGAAACAATTAAAAAGCCGAAACTGGCCGGAAAAGGCCGAAAATGTACAAGACAGGATTCTCCGGATGCTGGTTGTATTGGAAGTACCATTCTTCGGGGATTGGCAGCGCGCACCGTGTTCTCTCACATCATAATATCCTGCTATTCTGCCCGTTTTTGATCACTTAATATGCCGGAAATGTCCGGAAAAGGCCGAAGGTGTACAGAACCTGATGCTCCGTATGCTCGTTGTAAGGGGCGTACCATTTCTCGGGGATTGGCAGCGCGTAACGTGTTCTCTCACATCATAATATCCTGATAAACGGCACATTTTGAAACAATTAAAAAGCCGGAAATGTCCGGAAAAGGCCGAAGGTGTACAGAACCCGTTGCTCCGTATGCTCGTTGTGGTGGGCGTACCATTTTTCGGGGATTGGCAGCGTGCAGCGAGATCTCAAACATCATAATATCCTGCGATACGACCCTTTTTGAAACAATTAAAAAGCCGGTAATATCCGGAAAAGGCCGAAGGTGTACAGAACCCGTTGCTCCGTATGCTCGTTGTAATGGGCGTACCATTTTTCGGGGATTGGCAGCGTGCAGCGAGTTCTCACACCTCATAATATCCTGCGATACGACCCATTTTGAAACTATTAAAAAGCCGAAACTGGCCGGAAAAGGCCGAATATGTACAAGACAGGATTCTCCGCATGCTCGTTGTGATGGATGTACCATTCTTCGGGGATTGGCAGCGCGCAACGAGTTCTCTCACATCATAATATCGCGCGATACGACCCATTTTGAAACAATTAAAAAGCCGGAAATGTCCGGAAAATGCCGAAGGTGTACAGAACCCGTTGCTCCGTATGCTCGTTGTAATGGAAGGACCATTTTTGGGGGATTGGCAGCGTGCAGCGAGTTCTCACACCTCATAATATCCTGCGATACGACTCATTTTGAAACTATTAAAAAGCCGAAACTGGCCGGAAAAGGCCGAATATGTACAAGACAGGATTCTCGTCATGCTCGTTGTAATGGAAGTACCATTCTTCGGGGATTTGCAGCGCGCAACGAGTTCCCTCACATCATAATATCCTGCTATACGGCCCGTTTTTAATCACATAAAATGCCGGAGATGTCCGGAAAATGCCGAAGGTGTACAGAACCCAATGCTCCGTTTGCTCGTTGTAATGGAAGTACCATTTTTGGGGGGTTGGCAGAGAGCAACTGGTTCTTACACATAATAATATCCTGATATACGGCCCATTTTGAAACAATTAAAAAGCCGGAAATGTCCGGAAAAGGCCGAAGGTGTACAGAACCTGATGCTCCGTATGCTCGTTGTAATGGAAGTACCATTCTTCGGGGATTTGCAGCGCGCAACGAGTTCTCTCACATCATAATATCCTGCGATACGACCCATTTTGAAACAATTAAAAAGCCGGAAATGTCCGGAAAATGCCAAAGGTGTACAGAACCCGTTGCTCCGTATGCTCGTTGTAATGGGCGTACCATTTTTCGGGGAATGGCAGCTTGCAGCGAGTTCTCACACCTCATAATATCCTGCGATACGACCCATTTTGAAACTATCAAAAAGCCGAAACTGGCCGGAAAAGGCCGAAAATGTACAAGACAGGATTCTCCGGATGCTGGTTGTATTGGAAGTACCATTCTTCGGGGATTGGCAGCGCGCACCGTGTTCTCTCACATCATAATATCCTGCGATACGACCAATTTTGAAACAATTAAAAAGCCGAAACTGGCCGGAAAAGGCCGAAAATGTACAAGACAGGATTCTCCGGATGCTGGTTGTATTGGAAGTACCATTCTTCGGGGATTGGCAGCGCGCACCGTGTTCTCTCACATCATAATATCCTGCTATTCTGCCCGTTTTTGATCACTTAATATGCCGGAAATGTCCGGAAAAGGCCGAAGGTGTACAGAACCCGTTGCTCCGTATGCTCGTTGTAATGGGCGTACCATTTTTGGGGGATTTCCAGCGTGCAGCCAGTTCTCACACCTCATAATATCCTGCGATACGACCCATTTTGAAACAATTAAAAAGCCGAAACTGGCCGGAAAAGGCCGAAAATGTACAAGACAGGATTCTCCGGATGCTGGTTGTATTGGAAGTACCATTCTTCGGGGATTGGCAGCGCGCACCGTGTTCTCTCACATCATAATATCCTGCTATTCTGCCCGTTTTTGATCACTTAATATGCCGGAAATGTCCGGAAAAGGCCGAAGGTGTACAGAACCTGATGCTCCGTATGCTCGTTGTAAGGGGCGTACCATTTCTCGGGGATTGGCAGCGCGTAACGTGTTCTCTCACATCATAATATCCTGATAAACGGCACATTTTGAAACAATTAAAAAGCCGGAAATGTCCGGAAAAGGCCGAAGGTGTACAGAACCCGTTGCTCCGTATGCTCGTTGTGGTGGGCGTACCATTTTTCGGGGATTGGCAGCGTGCAGCGAGATCTCAAACATCATAATATCCTGCGATACGACCCTTTTTGAAACAATTAAAAAGCCGGTAATATCCGGAAAAGGCCGAAGGTGTACAGAACCCGTTGCTCCGTATGCTCGTTGTAATGGGCGTACCATTTTTCGGGGATTGGCAGCGTGCAGCGGGTTCTCACACCTCACAATATCCTGCGATACGACCCATTTTGAAACTATTAAAAAGCCGAAACTGGCCGGAAAAGGCCGAATATGTACAAGACAGGATTCTCCGCATGCTCGTTGTGATGGATGTACCATTCTTCGGGGATTGGCAGCGCGCAACGAGTTCTCTCACATCATAATATCGCGCGATACGACCCATTTTGAAACAATTAAAAAGCCGGAAATGTCCGGAAAATGCCGAAGGTGTACAGAACCCGTTGCTCCGTATGCTCGTTGTAATGGAAGGACCATTTTTGGGGGATTGGCAGCGTGCAGCGAGTTCTCACACCTCATAATATCCTGCGATACGACTCATTTTGAAACTATTAAAAAGCCGAAACTGGCCGGAAAAGGCCGAATATGTACAAGACAGGATTCTCGTCATGCTCGTTGTAATGGAAGTACCATTCTTCGGGGATTTGCAGCGCGCAACGAGTTCCCTCACATCATAATATCCTGCTATACGGCCCGTTTTTAATCACATAAAATGCCGGAGATGTCCGGAAAATGCCGAAGGTGTACAGAACCCAATGCTCCGTTTGCTCGTTGTAATGGAAGTACCATTTTTGGGGGGTTGGCAGAGAGCAACTGGTTCTTACACATAATAATATCCTGATATACGGCCCATGTTGAAACAATTAAAAAGCCGGAAATGTCCGGAAAAGGCCGAAGGTGTACAGAACCTGATGCTCCGTATGCTCGTTGTAATGGAAGTACCATTCTTCGGGGATTGGCAGCGCGCAACGAGTTCTCTCACATCATAATATCCTGCGATACGACCCATTTTGAAACAATTAAAAAGCCGGAAATGTCCGGAAAAGGCCGAAGATGTACAGAACCTGATGCTCCGTATGCTCGTTGTAAGGGGCGTACCATTTCTCGGGGATTGGCAGCGCGTAACGAGTTATCTCGTATCATAATATCCTGAAATACGGCCCATTTTGAAACAATTAAAAAGCCGGAAATGTCCGGAAAAGGCCGAAGGTGTACAGAACCTGATGCTCCGTATGCTCGTTGTAATGGAAGTACCATTCTTCGGGGATTGGCAGCGAGCAACGAGTTCTCTCACATCATAATATCCTGCGATACGACCCATTTTGAAACAATTAAAAAGCCGGAAATGTCCGGAAAATGCCAAAGGTGTACAGAACCCGTTGCTCCGTATGCTCGTTGTAATGGGGGTACCATTTTTCGGGGATTGGCAGCGTGCAGCGAGTTCTCACACCTCACAATAACCTGCGATACGACCCATTTTGAAACTATTAAAAAGCCGAAACTGGTCGGAAAAGGCCGAATATGCACAAGACAGGATTCTCCGCATGCTCGTTGTAATGGATGTACCATTTTTCGGGGATTGGCAGCGCGCAACGAGTTCTCTCACATCATAATATCCTGATATACGGCCCATTTTGAAACAATTAAAAAGCCGGAAATGTCCGGAAAAGGCCGAAGATGTACAGAACCTGATGCTCCGTATGCTCGTTGTAAGGGGCGTACCATTTCTCGGGGATTGGCAGCGCGTAACGAGTTATCTCGTATCATAATATCCTGAAATATGGCCCATTTTGAAACAATTAAAAAGCCGGAAATGTCCGGAAAAGGCCGAAGGTGTACAGAACCCGTTGCTCCCTTTGCTTGTTGTAATGGAAGTACCATTTTTGGGGGGTTGGCAGAGAGCAACTGGTTCTTACACATCATAATATCCTGATATACGGCCCATTCTGAAGCAATTAAAAAGCCGGAAATGTCCGGAAAAGGCCGAAGGTGTACAGAACCCGTTGCTCCGTATGCTCGTTGTAATGGGCGTACCATTTTTCGGGGATTTCCAGCGTGCAGCCAGTTCTCACACCTCATAATATCCTGCGATACGACCCATTTTGAAACTATTAAAAAGCCGAAACTGGCCGGAAATGGCCGAATATGTACAAGACAGGATTCTCCGCATGCTCGTTGTAATGGATGTAACATTCTTCGGGGATAGGCAGCGCGCAACGAGTTCTCTCACATCATAATATCCTGATATACGGCCCATTTTGAAACAATTAAAAAGCCGGAAATGTCAGGAAAAGGCCGAAGGTGTACAGAACCCGTTGCTCCCTTTGCTTGTTGTAATGGAAGTACCATTTTTGGGGGGTTGGCAGAGAGCAACTGGTTCTTACACATCATAATATCCTGATATACGGCCCGTTTTTAATCACATAAAATGCCGGAGATGTCCGGAAAAGGCCGAAGGTGTACAGAACCCAATGCTCCGTTTGCTCGTTGTAATGGAAGTACCATTTTTGGGGGATTTCCAGCGTGCAACCAGTTCTCACACCTCATAATATCCTGCGATACGACCCATTTTGAAACTATTAAAAAGCCGAAACTGGCCGGAAATGGCCGAATATGTACAAGACAGGATTCTCCGCATGCTCGTTGTAATGGAAGTACCATTCTTCGGGGATTGGCAGCGCGCAACGAGTTCTCTCACATCATAATATCCTGCTATACGGCCCGTTTTTAATCACATAAAATGCCGGAGATGTCCGGAAAAGGCCGAAGGTGTACAGAACCCAATGCTCCGTTTGCTCGTTGTAATGGAAGTACCATTTTTGGGGGGTTGGCAGAGAGCAACTGGTTCTTACACATCATAATATCCTGATATACGGCCCATTTTGAAACAATTAAAAAGCCGAAACTGGCCGGAAATGGCCGAATATGTACAAGACAGGATTCTCCGCATGCTCGTTGTAATGGAAGTACCATTCTTCGGGGATTGGCAGCGCGCAACGAGTTCTCTCACATCATAATATCCTGCTATACGGCCCGTTTTGAAACAATTAAAAAGCCGAAACTGGCCGGAAAAGGCCGAAAATGTACAAGACAGGATTCTCCGGATGCTGGTTGTATTGGAAGTACCATTCTTCGGGGATTGGCAGCGCGCAACGAGTTCTCTCACATCATAATATCCTGCTATACGGCCCGTTTTTAATCACATAAAATGCCGGAGATGTCCGGAAAAGGCCGAAGGTGTACAGAACCCAATGCTCCGTTTGCTCGTTGTAATGGAAGTACCATTTTTGGGGGGTTGGCAGAGAGCAACTGGTTCTTACACATCATAATATCCTGATATACGGCCCATTTTGAAACAATTAAAAAGCCGGAAATATCCGGAAAAGGCCGAAGGTGTACAGAACCCGTTGCTCCGTATGCTCGTTGTAATGGAATTACCATTTTTGGGGGATTGGCAACACTCAACGCGTTTTTACACATCATAATATCCTGCGATACGACTCATTTTGAAACTATAAAAAGCCGAAACTGGCCGGAAAAGGCCGAATATGTACCAGACAGGATTCTCCTCATGCTCGTTGTAATGGAAGTACCATTCTTCGGGGATTTGCAGCGCGCAACGAGTTCCCTCACATCATAATATCCTGCTATACGGCCCATTTTGAAACTATTAAAAAGCCGAAACTGGCCGGAAATGGCCGAATATGTACAAGACAGGATTCTCCGCATGCTCGTTGTAATGGAAGTACCATTCTTCGGGGATTGGCAGCGCGCAACGAGTTCTCTCACATCATAATATCCTGCTATACGGCCCGTTTTTAATCACATAAAATGCCGGAGATGTCCGGAAAAGGCCGAAGGTGTACAGAACCCAATGCTCCGTTTGCTCGTTGTAATGGAAGTACCATTTTTGGGGGGTTGGCAGAGAGCAACTGCTTCTTACACATCATAATATCCTGATATACGGCCCATTTTGAAACAATTAAAAAGCCGGAAATGTCCGGAAAAGGCCGAAGGTGTACAGAACCCGTTGCTCCGTATGCTCGTTGTAATGGGCGTACCATTTTTCGGGGATTGGCAGCGTGCAGCGAGATCTCACACCTCATAATATCCTGCGATACGACCCATTTTGAAACTATTAAAAAGCCGAAACTGGCCGGAAATGGCCGAATATGTACAAGACAGGATTCTCCGCATGCTCGTTGTATTGGAAGTACCATTCTTCGGGGATTGGCAGCGCGCAACGAGTTCTCTGACATCATAATATCCTGCTATACGGCCCGTATTGAAACAATTAAAAAGCCGAAACTGGCCGGAAAAGGCCGAAAATGTACAAGACAGGATTCTCCGGATGCTGGTTGTATTGGAAGTACCATTCTTCGGGGATTGGCAGCGCGCACCGTGTTCTCTCACATCATAATATCCTGCTATTCTGCCCGTTTTTGATCACTTAATATGCCGGAAATGTCCGGAAAAGGCCGAAGGTGTACAGAACCTGATGCTCCGTATGCTCGTTGTAAGGGGCGTACCATTTCTCGGGGATTGGCAGCGCGTAACGTGTTCTCTCACATCATAATATCCTGATAAACGGCACATTTTGAAACAATTAAAAAGCCGGAAATGTCCGGAAAAGGCCGAAGGTGTACAGAACCCGTTGCTCCGTATGCTCGTTGTAATGGAATTACCATTTTTGGGGGATTGGCAACGCTCAACGCGTTTTTACACATCATAATATCCTGCGATACGACTAATTTTGAAACTATAAAAAGCCGAAACTGGCCGGAAAAGGCGGAATATGTACCAGACAGGATTCTCGTCATGCTCATTGTAATGGAAGTACCATTCTTCGGGGATTTGCAGCGCGCAACGAGTTCCCTCACATCATAATATCCTGCTATACGGCCCGTTTTTAATCACATAAAATGCCGGAGATGTCCGGAAAAGGCCGAAGGTGTACAGAACCCAATGCTCCGTTTGCTCGTTGTCATGGAAGTACCATTTTTGGGGGGTTGGCAGAGAGCAACTGGTTCTTACACATCATCATATCCTGATATACGGCCCATTTTGAAACAATTAAAAAGCCGGAAATATCCGGAAAAGGCCGAAGGTGTACAGAACCCGTTGCTCCGTATGCTCGTTGTAATGGAATTACCATTTTTGGGGGATTGGCAACGCTCAACGCGTTTTTACACATCATAATATCCTGCTATTCGGCCCATTTTTGATCACTTAAAATGCCGGAAATGTCCGGAAAAGGCCGAAGGTGTACAGAACCTGATGCTCCGTATGCTCGTTGTAAGGGGCGTACCATTTCTCGGGGATTGGCAGCACGTAACGTGTTCTCTCTCATCATAATATCCTGATAAACGGCACATTTAGAAACAATTAAAAAGCCGGAAATGTCCGGAAAAGGCCGAAGGTGTACAGAACCCGTTGCTCCGTATGCTCGTTGTATTGGAAGTACCATTCTTCGGGGATTGGCAGCGCGCACCGTGTTCTCTCACATCATAATATCCTGCTATTCTGCCCGTTTTTGATCACTTAATATGCCGGAAATATCCGGAAAAGGCCGAAGGTGTACAGAACCCGTTGCTCCGTATGCTCGTTGTAATGGAATTACCATTTTTGGGGGATTGGCAACGCTCAACGCGTTTTTACACATCATAATATCCTGCTATTCGGCCCATTTTTGATCACTTAAAATGCCGGAAATGTCCGGAAAAGGCCGAAGGTGTACAGAACCTGATGCTCCGTATGCTCGTTGTAAGGGGCGTACCATTTCTCGGGGATTGGCAGCACGTAACGTGTTCTCTCTCATCATAATATCCTGATAAACGGCACATTTAGAAACAATTAAAAAGCCGGAAATGTCCGGAAAAGGCCGAAGGTGTACAGAACCCGTTGCTCCGTATGCTCGTTGTAGTGGGCGTACCATTTTCCGGGGATTGGCAGCGTGCAGCGAGATCTCAAACATCATAATATCCTGCGATACGACCCTTTTTGAAACAATTAAAAAGCCGGTAATATCCGGAAAAGGCCGAAGGTGTACAGAACCCGTTGCTCCGTATGCCCGTTGTAATGGAAGTACCATTCTTCGGGGATTGGCAGCGCGCAACGAGTTCTCTCACATCATAATATCCTGCTATACGGCCCGTTTTTAATCACATAAAATGCCGGAGATGTCCGGAAAAGGCCGAAGGTGTACAGAACCCAATGCTCCGTTTGCTCGTTGTAATGGAAGTACCATTTTTGGGGGGTTGGCAGAGAGCAACTGGTTCTTACACATCATAATATCCTGATATACGGCCCATTTTGAAACAATTAAAAAGCCGGAAATATCCGGAAAAGGCCGAAGGTGTACAGAACCCCTTGCTCCGTATGCTCGTTGTAATGGAATTACCATTTTTGGGGGATTGGCAACGCTCAACGCGTTTTTACACATCATAATATCCTGCGATACGACTCATTTTGAAACTATAAAAAGCCGAAACTGGCCGGAAAAGGCCGAATATGTACCAGACAGGATTCTCGTCATGCTCGTTGTAATGGAAGTACCATTCTTCGGGGATTTGCAGCGCGCCACGAGTTCCCTCACATCATAATATCCTGCTATACGGCCCGTTTTTAATCACATAAAATGCCGGAGATGTCCGGAAAAGGCCGAAGGTGTACAGAACCCAATGCTCCGTTTGCTCGTTGTCATGGAAGTACCATTTTTGGGGGGTTGGCAGAGAGCAACTGGTTCTTACACATCATAATATCCTGATATACGGCCCATTTTGAAACAATTAAAAAGCCGGAAATATCCGGAAAAGGCCGAAGGTGTACAGAACCTGATGCTCCGTATGCTCGTTGTAAGGGGCGTACCATTTCTCGGGGATTGGCAGCACGTAACGTGTTCTCTCTCATCATAATATCCTGATAAACGGCACATTTAGAAACAATTAAAAAGCCGGAAATGTCCGGAAAAGGCCGAAGGTGTACAGAACCCGTTGCTCCGTATGCTCGTTGTAGTGGGCGTACCATTTTTCGGGGATTGGCAGCGTGCAGCGAGTTCTCACACCTCATAATATCCTGCGATACGACTCATTTTGAAACTATTAAAAAGCCGAAACTGGCCGGAAAAGGCCGAATATGTACAAGACAGGATTCTCCGCATGCTCGTTGTAATGGAAGTACCATTCTTCGAGGATTGGCTGCGCACAACGAGTTCTCTCACATCATAATATCCTGCGATACGACCCATTTTGAAACAATTAAAAAGCCGAAACTGGCCGGAAAAGGCCGAAAATGTACAAGACAGGATTCTCCGGATGCTGGTTGTATTGGAAGTACCATTCTTCGGGGATTGGCAGCGCGCACCGTGTTCTCTCACATCATAATATCCTGCTATTCTGCCCGTTTTTGATCACTTAATATGCCGGAAATGTCCGGAAAAGGCCGAAGGTGTACAGAACCTGATGCTCCGTATGCTCGTTGTAAGGGGCGTACCATTTCTCGGGGATTGGCAGCGCGTAACGTGTTCTCTCACATCATAATATCCTGATAAACGGCACATTTTGAAACAATTAAAAAGCCGGAAATGTCCGGAAAAGGCCGAAGGTGTACAGAACCCGTTGCTCCGTATGCTCGTTGTGGTGGGCGTACCATTTTTCGGGGATTGGCAGCGTGCAGCGAGATCTCAAACATCATAATATCCTGCGATACGACCCTTTTTGAAACAATTAAAAAGCCGGTAATATCCGGAAAAGGCCGAAGGTGTACAGAACCCGTTGCTCCGTATGCTCGTTGTAATGGGCGTACCATTTTTCGGGGATTGGCAGCGTGCAGCGAGTTCTCACACCTCATAATATCCTGCGATACGACCCATTTTGAAACTATTAAAAAGCCGAAACTGGCCGGAAAAGGCCGAATATGTACAAGACAGGATTCTCCGCATGCTCGTTGTGATGGATGTACCATTCTTCGGGGATTGGCAGCGCGCAACGAGTTCTCTCACATCATAATATCGCGCGATACGACCCATTTTGAAACAATTAAAAAGCCGGAAATGTCCGGAAAATGCCGAAGGTGTACAGAACCCGTTGCTCCGTATGCTCGTTGTAATGGAAGGACCATTTTTGGGGGATTGGCAGCGTGCAGCGAGTTCTCACACCTCATAATATCCTGCGATACGACTCATTTTGAATCTATTAAAAAGCCGAAACTGGCCGGAAAAGGCCGAATATGTACAAGACAGGATTCTCGTCATGCTCGTTGTAATGGAAGTACCATTCTTCGGGGATTTGCAGCGCGCAACGAGTTCCCTCACATCATAATATCCTGCTATACGGCCCGTTTTTAATCACATAAAATGCCGGAGATGTCCGGAAAATGCCGAAGGTGTACAGAACCCAATGCTCCGTTTGCTCGTTGTAATGGAAGTACCATTTTTGGGGGGTTGGCAGAGAGCAACTGGTTCTTACACATAATAATATCCTGATATACGGCCCATTTTGAAACAATTAAAAAGCCGGAAATGTCCGGAAAAGGCCGAAGGTGTACAGAACCTGATGCTCCGTATGCTCGTTGTAATGGAAGTACCATTCTTCGGGAATTGGCAGCGCGCAACGAGTTCTCTCACATCATAATATCCTGCGATACGACCCATTTTGAAACAATTAAAAAGCCGGAAATGTCCGGAAAATGCCAAAGGTGTACAGAACCCGTTGCTCCGTATGCTCGTTGTAATGGGCGTACCATTTTTCGGGGAATGGCAGCGTGCAGCGAGTTCTCACACCTCATAATATCCTGCGATACGACCCATTTTGAAACTATCAAAAAGCCGAAACTGGCCGGAAAAGGCCGAAAATGTACAAGACAGGATTCTCCGGATGCTGGTTGTATTGGAAGTACCATTCTTCGGGGATTGGCAGCGCGCACCGTGTTCTCTCACATCATAATATCCTGCGATACGACCAATTTTGAAACAATTAAAAAGCCGAAACTGGCCGGAAAAGGCCGAAAATGTACAAGACAGGATTCTCCGGATGCTGGTTGTATTGGAAGTACCATTCTTCGGGGATTGGCAGCGCGCACCGTGTTCTCTCACATCATAATATCCTGCTATTCTGCCCGTTTTTGATCACTTAATATGCCGGAAATGTCCGGAAAAGGCCGAAGGTGTACAGAACCCGTTGCTCCGTATGCTCGTTGTAATGGGCGTACCATTTTTGGGGGATTTCCAGCGTGCAGCCAGTTCTCACACCTCATAATATCCTGCGATACGACCCATTTTGAAACAATTAAAAAGCCGAAACTGGCCGGAAAAGGCCGAAAATGTACAAGACAGGATTCTCCGGATGCTGGTTGTATTGGAAGTACCATTCTTCGGGGATTGGCAGCGCGCACCGTGTTCTCTCACATCATAATATCCTGCTATTCTGCCCGTTTTTGATCACTTAATATGCCGGAAATGTCCGGAAAAGGCCGAAGGTGTACAGAACCTGATGCTCCGTATGCTCGTTGTAAGGGGCGTACCATTTCTCGGGGATTGGCAGCGCGTAACGTGTTCTCTCACATCATAATATCCTGATAAACGGCACATTTTGAAACAATTAAAAAGCCGGAAATGTCCGGAAAAGGCCGAAGGTGTACAGAACCCGTTGCTCCGTATGCTCGTTGTGGTGGGCGTACCATTTTTCGGGGATTGGCAGCGTGCAGCGAGATCTCAAACATCATAATATCCTGCGATACGACCCTTTTTGAAACAATTAAAAAGCCGGTAATATCCGGAAAAGGCCGAAGGTGTACAGAACCCGTTGCTCCGTATGCTCGTTGTAATGGGCGTACCATTTTTCGGGGATTGGCAGCGTGCAGCGAGTTCTCACACCTCATAATATCCTGCGATACGACCCATTTTGAAACTATTAAAAAGCCGAAACTGGCCGGAAAAGGCCGAATATGTACAAGACAGGATTCTCCGCATGCTCGTTGTGATGGATGTACCATTCTTCGGGGATTGGCAGCGCGCAACGAGTTCTCTCACATCATAATATCGCGCGATACGACCCATTTTGAAACAATTAAAAAGCCGGAAATGTCCGGAAAATGCCGAAGGTGTACAGAACCCGTTGCTCCGTATGCTCGTTGTAATGGAAGGACCATTTTTGGGGGATTGGCAGCGTGCAGCGAGTTCTCACACCTCATAATATCCTGCGATACGACTCATTTTGAAACTATTAAAAAGCCGAAACTGGCCGGAAAAGGCCGAATATGTACAAGACAGGATTCTCGTCATGCTCGTTGTAATGGAAGTACCATTCTTCGGGGATTTGCAGCGCGCAACGAGTTCCCTCACATCATAATATCCTGCTATACGGCCCGTTTTTAATCACATAAAATGCCGGAGATGTCCGGAAAATGCCGAAGGTGTACAGAACCCAATGCTCCGTTTGCTCGTTGTAATGGAAGTACCATTTTTGGGGGGTTGGCAGAGAGCAACTGGTTCTTACACATAATAATATCCTGATATACGGCCCATTTTGAAACAATTAAAAAGCCGGAAATGTCCGGAAAAGGCCGAAGGTGTACAGAACCTGATGCTCCGTATGCTCGTTGTAATGGAAGTACCATTCTTCGGGGATTGGCAGCGCGCAACGAGTTCTCACACCTCATAATATCCTGCGATACGACCCATTTTGAAACTATCAAAAAGCCGAAACTGGCCGGAAAAGGCCGAAAATGTACAAGACAGGATTCTCCGGATGCTGGTTGTATTGGAAGTACCATTCTTCGGGGATTGGCAGCGCGCACCGTGTTCTCTCACATCATAATATCCTGCGATACGACCAATTTTGAAACAATTAAAAAGCCGAAACTGGCCGGAAAAGGCCGAAAATGTACAAGACAGGATTCTCCGGATGCTGGTTGTATTGGAAGTACCATTCTTCGGGGATTGGCAGCGCGCACCGTGTTCTCTCACATCATAATATCCTGCTATTCTGCCCGTTTTTGATCACTTAATATGCCGGAAATGTCCGGAAAAGGCCGAAGGTGTACAGAACCCGTTGCTCCGTATGCTCCTTGTAATGGGCGTACCATTTTTGGGGGATTTCCAGCGTGCAGCCAGTTCTCACACCTCATAATATCCTGCGATACGACCCATTTTGAAACTATTAAAAAGCCGAAACTGGCCGGAAATGGCCGAATATGTACAAGACAGGATTCTCCGCATGCTCGTTGTAATGGAAGTACCATTCTTCGGGGATAGGCAGCGCGCAACGAGTTCTCTCACATCATAATATCCTGATATACGGCCCATTTTGAAACAATTAAAAAGCCGGAAATATCCGGAAAAGGCCGAAGGTGTACAGAACCCGCTGCTCCGTATGCTCGTTGTAATGGGCGTACCATTTTTCGGGGATTTCCAGCGTGCAGCCAGTTCTCACACCTCATAATATCCTGATATACGGCCCATTTTGAAACAATTAAAAAGCCGGAAATATCCGGAAAAGGCCGAAGGTGTACAGAACCTGATGCTCCGTATGCTCGTTGTAAGGGGCGTACCATTTCTCGGGGATTGGCAGCGCGTAACGTGTTCTCTCACATCATAATATCCTGATAAACGGCCCATTTTGAAACAATTAAAAAGCCGGAAATGTCCGGAAAAGGCCGAAGGTGTACAGAACCTGATGCTCCGTATGCTCGTTGTAATGGAAGTACCATTCTTCGGGGATTGGCAGCGCGCAACGAGTTCTCACACCTCATAATATCCTGCGAAACGACTCATTTTGAAACTATTAAAATGCCGAAACTTGCCGGAAAAGGCCGAATATGTACAAGACAGGATTCTCCGCATGCTCGTTGTAATGGAAGTACCATTCTTCGGGGATTGGCTGCGCGCAACGAGTTCTCTCACATCATAATATCGCGCGATACGACCTATTTTGAAACAATTAAAAAGCCGGAAATGTCCGGAAAATGCCGAAGGTGTACAGAACCCGTTGCTCCGTATGCTCGTTGTAATGGAAGGACCATTTTTGGGGGATTGGCAGCGTGCAGCGAGTTCTCTCACATCATAATATCCTGCGATACGACTCATTTTGAAACTATTAAAAAGCCGAAACTGGCCGGAAAAGGACGAATATGTACAAGACAGGATTCTCCGCATGCTCGTTGTAATGGAAGTACCATTCTTCGGGGATTGGCTGCGCGCAACGAGTTCTCTCACATCATAGTATCCTGCGATACGACCCATTTTGAAACAATTAAAAAGCCGAAACTGGCCGGAAAAGGCCGAAAATGTACAAGACAGGATTCTCCGGATGCTGGTTGTATTGGAAGTACCATTCTTCGGGGATTGGCAGCGCGCAACGAATTCTCTCACATCATAATATCCTGATAAACGGCACATTTTGAAACAATTAAAAAGCCGGAAATGTCCGGAAAAGGCCGAAGGTGTACAGAACCCGTTGCTCCGTATGCTCGTTGTAGTGGGCGTACCATTTTTCGGGGATTGGCAGCGTGCAGCGAGATCTCAAACATCATAATATCCTGCGATACGACCCTTTTTGAAACAATTAAAAAGCCGGTAATATCCGGAAAAGGCCGAAGGTGTACAGAACCCGTTGCTCCGTATGCTCGTTGTAGTGGGCGTACCATTTTTCGGGGATTGGCAGCGTGCAGCGAGATCTCAAACATCATAATATCCTGCGATACGACCCTTTTTGAAACAATTAAAAAGCCGGTAATATCCGGAAAAGGCCGAAGGTGTACAGAACCCGTTGCTCCGTATGCTCGTTGTAATGGAAGGTCCATTTTTGGGGGATTGGCATCGTGCAGCGAGTTCTCACACCTCATAATATCCTGCGAAACGACTCATTTAGAAACTATTAAAATGCCGAAACTTGCCGGAAAAGGCCGAATATGTACAAGACAGGATTCTCCGCATGCTCGTTGTAATGGAAGTACCATTCTTCGGGGATTGGCAGCGCGCAACGAATTCTCTCACATCATAATATCCTGATATACGGCCCATTTTGAAACAATTAAAAAGCCGGAAATATCCGGAAAAGGCCGAAGGTGTACAGAACCCGTTGCTCCGTATGCTCGTTGTAATGGAATTACCATTTTTGGGGGATTGGCAACGCTCAACGCGTTTTTACACATCATAATATCCTGCGATACGACTCATTTTGAAACTATTAAAAAGCCGAAACTTGCCGGAAAAGGCCGAATATGTACAAGACAGGATTCTCGTCATGCTCGTTGTAATGGAAGTACCATTCTTCGGGGATTTGCAGCGCGCAACGAGTTCCCTCACATCTTAATATCCTGCTATACGGCCCGTTTTTAATCACATGAAATGCCGGAGATGTCCGGAAAAGGCCGAAGGTGTACAGAACCCAATGCTCCGTTTGCTCGTTGTAATGGAAGTACCATTTTTGGGGGGTTGGCAGAGAGCAACTGGTTCTTACACATCATAATATCCTGATATACGGCCCATTTTGAAACAATTAAAAAGCCGGAAATATCCGGAAAAGGCCGAAGGTGTACAGAACCCGTTGCTCCGTATGCTCGTTGTAATGGAAGGACCATTTTTGGGGGATTGGCAACGCTCAACGCGTTTTTACACATCATAATATCCTGTTATTCGGCCCATTTTTGATCACTTAAAATGCCGGAAATGTCCGGAAAAGGCCGAAGGTGTACAGAACCTGATGCTCCGTATGCTCGTTGTAAGGGGCGTACCATTTCTCGGGGAATGGCAGCGCGTAACGTGTTCTCTCTCATCATAATATCCCGATAAACGGCACATTTTGAAACAATTAAAAAGCCGGAAATGTCCGGAAAAGGCCGAAGGTGTACAGAACCCGTTGCTCCGTATGCTCGTTGTAGTGGGCGTACCATTTTTCGGGGATTGGCAGCGTGCAGCGAGTTCTCACACCTCATAATATCCTGCGGTACGACTCATTTTGAAACTATTAAAAAGCCGAAACTGGCCGGAAAAGGCCGAATATGTACAAGACAGGATTCTCCGCATGCTCGTTGTAATGGATGTACCATTCTTCGGGGATTGGCAGCGCGCAACGAGTTCTCTCACATCATAATATCCTGCTATACGGCCCGTTTTTAATCACATAAAATGCCGGAGATGTCCGGAAAAGGCCGAAGGTGTACAGAACCCAATGCACCGTTTGCTCGTTGTAATGGGCGTACCATTTTTCGGGGATTGGCAGCGTGCAGCGAGTTCTCACACATCATAATATCCTGCGATACGACCCATTTTGAAACAATTAAAAAGACGAAACTGGCCGGAAAAGGCCGAATATGTACAAGACAGGATTCTCCGCATGCTCGTTGTAATGGAAGTACCATTCTTCGGGGATTGGCAGCGCGCAACGAGTTCTCTCACATCATAATATCCTGATATACGGCCCATTTTGAAACAATTAAAAAGCCGGAAATGTCCGGAAAAGGCCGAAGGTGTACAGAACCCGTTGCTCCCTTTGCTTGTTGTAATGGAAGTACCATTTTTGGGGGGTTGGCAGCGTGCAGCGAGTTCTCACACCTCATAATATCCTGCGATACGACTCATTTTGAATCTATTAAAAAGCCGAAACTGGCCGGAAAAGGCCGAATATGTACAAGACAGGATTCTCGTCATGCTCGTTGTAATGGAAGTACCATTCTTCGGGGATTTGCAGCGCGCAACGAGTTCCCTCACATCATAATATCCTGCTATACGGCCCGTTTTTAATCACATAAAATGCCGGAGATGTCCGGAAAATGCCGAAGGTGTACAGAACCCAATGCTCCGTTTGCTCGTTGTAATGGAAGTACCATTTTTGGGGGGTTGGCAGAGAGCAACTGGTTCTTACACATAATAATATCCTGATATACGGCCCATTTTGAAACAATTAAAAAGCCGGAAATGTCCGGAAAAGGCCGAAGGTGTACAGAACCTGATGCTCCGTATGCTCGTTGTAATGGAAGTACCATTCTTCGGGAATTGGCAGCGCGCAACGAGTTCTCTCACATCATAATATCCTGCGATACGACCCATTTTGAAACAATTAAAAAGCCGGAAATGTCCGGAAAATGCCAAAGGTGTACAGAACCCGTTGCTCCGTATGCTCGTTGTAATGGGCGTACCATTTTTCGGGGAATGGCAGCGTGCAGCGAGTTCTCACACCTCATAATATCCTGCGATACGACCCATTTTGAAACTATCAAAAAGCCGAAACTGGCCGGAAAAGGCCGAAAATGTACACGACAGGATTCTCCGGATGCTGGTTGTATTGGAAGTACCATTCTTCGGGGATTGGCAGCGCGCACCGTGTTCTCTCACATCATAATATCCTGCGATACGACCAATTTTGAAACAATTAAAAAGCCGAAACTGGCCGGAAAAGGCCGAAAATGTACAAGACAGGATTCTCCGGATGCTGGTTGTATTGGAAGTACCATTCTTCGGGGATTGGCAGCGCGCACCGTGTTCTCTCACATCATAATATCCTGCTATTCTGCCCGTTTTTGATCACTTAATATGCCGGAAATGTCCGGAAAAGGCCGAAGGTGTACAGAACCCGTTGCTCCGTATGCTCGTTGTAATGGGCGTACCATTTTTGGGGGATTTCCAGCGTGCAGCCAGTTCTCACACCTCATAATATCCTGCGATACGACCCATTTTGAAACAATTAAAAAGCCGAAACTGGCCGGAAAAGGCCGAAAATGTACAAGACAGGATTCTCCGGATGCTGGTTGTATTGGAAGCACCATTCTTCGGGGATTGGCAGCGCGCACCGTGTTCTCTCACATCATAATATCCTGCTATTCTGCCCGTTTTTGATCACTTAATATGCCGGAAATGTCCGGAAAAGGCCGAAGGTGTACAGAACCTGATGCTCCGTATGCTCGTTGTAAGGGGCGTACCATTTCTCGGGGATTGGCAGCGCGTAACGTGTTCTCTCACATCATAATATCCTGATAAACGGCACATTTTGAAACAATTAAAAAGCCGGAAATGTCCGGAAAAGGCCGAAGGTGTACAGAACCCGTTGCTCCGTATGCTCGTTGTGGTGGGCGTACCATTTTTCGGGGATTGGCAGCGTGCAGCGAGATCTCAAACATCATAATATCCTGCGATACGACCCTTTTTGAAACAATTAAAAAGCCGGTAATATCCGGAAAAGGCCGAAGGTGTACAGAACCCGTTGCTCCGTATGCTCGTTGTAATGGGCGTACCATTTTTCGGGGATTGGCAGCGTGCAGCGAGTTCTCACACCTCATAATATCCTGCGATACGACCCATTTTGAAACTATTAAAAAGCCGAAACTGGCCGGAAAAGGCCGAATATGTACAAGACAGGATTCTCCGCATGCTCGTTGTGATGGATGTACCATTCTTCGGGGATTGGCAGCGCGCAACGAGTTCTCTCACATCATAATATCGCGCGATACGACCCATTTTGAAACAATTAAAAAGCCGGAAATGTCCGGAAAATGCCGAAGGTGTACAGAACCCGTTGCTCCGTATGCTCGTTGTAATGGAAGGACCATTTTTGGGGGATTGGCAGCGTGCAGCGAGTTCTCACACCTCATAATATCCTGCGATACGACTCATTTTGAAACTATTAAAAAGCCGAAACTGGCCGGAAAAGGCCGAATATGTACAAGACAGGATTCTCGTCATGCTCGTTGTAATGGAAGTACCATTCTTCGGGGATTTGCAGCGCGCAACGAGTTCCCTCACATCATAATATCCTGCTATACGGCCCGTTTTTAATCACATAAAATGCCGGAGATGTCCGGAAAATGCCGAAGGTGTACAGAACCCAATGCTCCGTTTGCTCGTTGTAATGGAAGTACCATTTTTGGGGGGTTGGCAGAGAGCAACTGGTTCTTACACATAATAATATCCTGATATACGGCCCATTTTGAAACAATTAAAAAGCCGGAAATGTCCGGAAAAGGCCGAAGGTGTACAGAACCTGATGCTCCGTATGCTCGTTGTAATGGGCGTACCATTTTTCGGGGAATGGCAGCGTGCAGCGAGTTCTCACACCTCATAATATCCTGCGATACGACCCATTTTGAAACTATCAAAAAGCCGAAACTGGCCGGAAAAGGCCGAAAATGTACAAGACAGGATTCTCCGGATGCTGGTTGTATTGGAAGTACCATTCTTCGGGGATTGGCAGCGCGCACCGTGTTCTCTCACATCATAATATCCTGCGATACGACCAATTTTGAAACAATTAAAAAGCCGAAACTGGCCGGAAAAGGCCGAAAATGTACAAGACAGGATTCTCCGGATGCTGGTTGTATTGGAAGTACCATTCTTCGGGGATTGGCAGCGCGCACCGTGTTCTCTCACATCATAATATCCTGCTATTCTGCCCGTTTTTGATCACTTAATATGCCGGAAATGTCCGGAAAAGGCCGAAGGTGTACAGAACCCGTTGCTCCGTATGCTCGTTGTAATGGGCGTACCATTTTTGGGGGATTTCCAGCGTGCAGCCAGTTCTCACACCTCATAATATCCTGCGATACGACCCATTTTGAAACTATTAAAAAGCCGAAACTGGCCGGAAATGGCCGAATATGTACAAGACAGGATTCTCCGCATGCTCGTTGTAATGGAAGTACCATTCTTCGGGGATAGGCAGCGCGCAACGAGTTCTCTCACATCATAATATCCTGATATACGGCCCATTTTGAAACAATTAAAAAGCCGGAAATGTCCGGAAAAGGCCGAAGGTGTACAGAACCCAATGCTCCGTTTGCTCGTTGTAATGGAAGTACCATTTTTGGGGGGTTGGCAGAGAGCAACTGGTTCTTACACATCATAATATCCTGATATACGGCCCATTTTGAAACAATTAAAAAGCCGGAAATATCCGGAAAAGGCCGAAGGTGTACAGAACCCGCTGCTCCGTATGCTCGTTGTAATGGGCGTACCATTTTTCGGGGATTTCCAGCGTGCAGCCAGTTCTCACACCTCATAATATCCTGATATACGGCCCATTTTGAAACAATTAAAAAGCCGGAAATATCCGGAAAAGGCCGAAGGTGTACAGAACCTGATGCTCCGTATGCTCGTTGTAAGGGGCGTACCATTTCTCGGGGATTGGCAGCGCGTAACGTGTTCTCTCACATCATAATATCCTGATAAACGGCCCATTTTGAAACAATTAAAAAGCCGGAAATGTCCGGAAAAGGCCGAAGGTGTACAGAACCTGATGCTCCGTATGCTCGTTGTAATGGAAGTACCATTCTTCGGGGATTGGCAGCGCGCAACGAGTTCTCACACCTCATAATATCCTGCGAAACGACTCATTTTGAAACTATTAAAATGCCGAAACTTGCCGGAAAAGGCCGAATATGTACAAGACAGGATTCTCCGCATGCTCGTTGTAATGGAAGTACCATTCTTCGGGGATTGGCTGCGCGCAACGAGTTCTCTCACATCATAATATCGCGCGATACGACCTATTTTGAAACAATTAAAAAGCCGGAAATGTCCGGAAAATGCCGAAGGTGTACAGAACCCGTTGCTCCGTATGCTCGTTGTAATGGAAGGACCATTTTTGGGGGATTGGCAGCGTGCAGCGAGTTCTCTCACATCATAATATCCTGCGATACGACTCATTTTGAAACTATTAAAAAGCCGAAACTGGCCGGAAAAGGACGAATATGTACAAGACAGGATTCTCCGCATGCTCGTTGTAATGGAAGTACCATTCTTCGGGGATTGGCTGCGCGCAACGAGTTCTCTCACATCATAGTATCCTGCGATACGACCCATTTTGAAACAATTAAAAAGCCGAAACTGGCCGGAAAAGGCCGAAAATGTACAAGACAGGATTCTCCGGATGCTGGTTGTATTGGAAGTACCATTCTTCGGGGATTGGCAGCGCGCACCGTGTTCTCTCACATCATAATATCCTGCTATTCTGCCCGTTTTTGATCACTTAATATGCCGGAAATGTCCGGAAAAGGCCGAAGGTGTACAGAACCTGATGCTCCGTATGCTCGTTGTAAGGGGCGTACCATTTCTCGGGGATTGGCAGCGCGTAACGTGTTCTCTCACATCATAATATCCTGATAAACGGCACATTTTGAAACAATTAAAAAGCCGGAAATGTCCGGAAAAGGCCGAAGGTGTACAGAACCCGTTGCTCCGTATGCTCGTTGTAGTGGGCGTACCATTTTTCGGGGATTGGCAGCGTGCAGCGAGATCTCAAACATCATAATATCCTGCGATACGACCCTTTTTGAAACAATTAAAAAGCCGGTAATATCCGGAAAAGGCCGAAGGTGTACAGAACCCGTTGCTCCGTATGCTCGTTGTAATGGAATTACCATTTTTGGGGGATTGGCAGCGCGCACCGTGTTCTCTCACATCATAATATCCTGCTATTCTGCCCGTTTTTGATCACTTAATATGCCGGAAATGTCCGGAAAAGGCCGAAGGTGTACAGAACCTGATGCTCCGTATGCTCGTTGTAAGGGGCGTACCATTTCTCGGGGATTGGCAGCACGTAACGTGTTCTCTCTCATCATAATATCCTGATAAACGGCACATTTAGAAACAATTAAAAAGCCGGAAATGTCCGGAAAAGGCCGAAGGTGTACAGAACCCGTTGCTCCGTATGCTCGTTGTATTGGAAGTACCATTCTTCGGGGATTGGCAGCGCGCACCGTGTTCTCTCACATCATAATATCCTGCTATTCTGCCCGTTTTTGATCACTTAATATGCCGGAAATATCCGGAAAAGGCCGAAGGTGTACAGAACCCGTTGCTCCGTATGCTCGTTGTAATGGAATTACCATTTTTGGGGGATTGGCAACGCTCAACGCGTTTTTACACATCATAATATCCTGCTATTCGGCCCATTTTTGATCACTTAAAATGCCGGAAATGTCCGGAAAAGGCCGAAGGTGTACAGAACCTGATGCTCCGTATGCTCGTTGTAAGGGGCGTACCATTTCTCGGGGATTGGCAGCACGTAACGTGTTCTCTCTCATCATAATATCCTGATAAACGGCACATTTAGAAACAATTAAAAAGCCGGAAATGTCCGGAAAAGGCCGAAGGTGTACAGAACCCGTTGCTCCGTATGCTCGTTGTAGTGGGCGTACCATTTTCCGGGGATTGGCAGCGTGCAGCGAGATCTCAAACATCATAATATCCTGCGATACGACCCTTTTTGAAACAATTAAAAAGCCGGTAATATCCGGAAAAGGCCGAAGGTGTACAGAACCCGTTGCTCCGTATGCCCGTTGTAATGGAAGTACCATTCTTCGGGGATTGGCAGCGCGCAACGAGTTCTCTCACATCATAATATCCTGCTATACGGCCCGTTTTTAATCACATAAAATGCCGGAGATGTCCGGAAAAGGCCGAAGGTGTACAGAACCCAAT
The DNA here is from genome assembly GCA_963971185.1 of Bombus muscorum. Classification (NCBI taxonomy): domain Eukaryota; kingdom Metazoa; phylum Arthropoda; class Insecta; order Hymenoptera; family Apidae; genus Bombus; species Bombus muscorum. Next base: position 5,241,718 of record OZ020130.1, read on the forward strand.
GCTCCGTTTGCTCGTTGTAATGGAAGTACCATTTTTGGGGGGTTGGCAGAGAGCAACTGGTTCTTACACATCATAATATCCTGATATACGGCCCATTTTGAAACAATTAAAAAGCCGGAAATATCCGGAAAAGGCCGAAGGTGTACAGAACCTGATGCTCCGTATGCTCGTTGTAAGGGGCGTACCATTTCTCGGGGATTGGCAGCACGTAACGTGTTCTCTCTCATCATAATATCCTGATAAACGGCACATTTAGAAACAATTAAAAAGCCGGAAATGTCCGGAAAAGGCCGAAGGTGTACAGAACCCGTTGCTCCGTATGCTCGTTGTAGTGGGCGTACCATTTTTCGGGGATTGGCAGCGTGCAGCGAGTTCTCACACCTCATAATATCCTGCGATACGACTCATTTTGAAACTATTAAAAAGCCGAAACTGGCCGGAAAAGGCCGAATATGTACAAGACAGGATTCTCCGCATGCTCGTTGTAATGGAAGTACCATTCTTCGAGGATTGGCTGCGCACAACGAGTTCTCTCACATCATAATATCCTGCGATACGACCCATTTTGAAACAATTAAAAAGCCGAAACTGGCCGGAAAAGGCCGAAAATGTACAAGACAGGATTCTCCGGATGCTGGTTGTATTGGAAGTACCATTCTTCGGGGATTGGCAGCGCGCACCGTGTTCTCTCACATCATAATATCCTGCTATTCTGCCCGTTTTTGATCACTTAATATGCCGGAAATGTCCGGAAAAGGCCGAAGGTGTACAGAACCTGATGCTCCGTATGCTCGTTGTAAGGGGCGTACCATTTCTCGGGGATTGGCAGCGCGTAACGTGTTCTCTCACATCATAATATCCTGATAAACGGCACATTTTGAAACAATTAAAAAGCCGGAAATGTCCGGAAAAGGCCGAAGGTGTACAGAACCCGTTGCTCCGTATGCTCGTTGTGGTGGGCGTACCATTTTTCGGGGATTGGCAGCGTGCAGCGAGATCTCAAACATCATAATATCCTGCGATACGACCCTTTTTGAAACAATTAAAAAGCCGGTAATATCCGGAAAAGGCCGAAGGTGTACAGAACCCGTTGCTCCGTATGCTCGTTGTAATGGGCGTACCATTTTTCGGGGATTGGCAGCGTGCAGCGAGTTCTCACACCTCATAATATCCTGCGATACGACCCATTTTGAAACTATTAAAAAGCCGAAACTGGCCGGAAAAGGCCGAATATGTACAAGACAGGATTCTCCGCATGCTCGTTGTGATGGATGTACCATTCTTCGGGGATTGGCAGCGCGCAACGAGTTCTCTCACATCATAATATCGCGCGATACGACACATTTTGAAACAATTAAAAAGCCGGAAATGTCCGGAAAATGCCGAAGGTGTACAGAACCCGTTGCTCCGTATGCTCGTTGTAATGGAAGGACCATTTTTGGGGGATTGGCAGCGTGCAGCGAGTTCTCACACCTCATAATATCCTGCGATACGACTCATTTTGAATCTATTAAAAAGCCGAAACTGGCCGGAAAAGGCCGAATATGTACAAGACAGGATTCTCGTCATGCTCGTTGTAATGGAAGTACCATTCTTCGGGGATTTGCAGCGCGCAACGAGTTCCCTCACATCATAATATCCTGCTATACGGCCCGTTTTTAATCACATAAAATGCCGGAGATGTCCGGAAAATGCCGAAGGTGTACAGAACCCAATGCTCCGTTTGCTCGTTGTAATGGAAGTACCATTTTTGGGGGGTTGGCAGAGAGCAACTGGTTCTTACACATAATAATATCCTGATATACGGCCCATTTTGAAACAATTAAAAAGCCGGAAATGTCCGGAAAAGGCCGAAGGTGTACAGAACCTGATGCTCCGTATGCTCGTTGTAATGGAAGTACCATTCTTCGGGAATTGGCAGCGCGCAACGAGTTCTCTCACATCATAATATCCTGCGATACGACCCATTTTGAAACAATTAAAAAGCCGGAAATGTCCGGAAAATGCCAAAGGTGTACAGAACCCGTTGCTCCGTATGCTCGTTGTAATGGGCGTACCATTTTTCGGGGAATGGCAGCGTGCAGCGAGTTCTCACACCTCATAATATCCTGCGATACGACCCATTTTGAAACTATCAAAAAGCCGAAACTGGCCGGAAAAGGCCGAAAATGTACAAGACAGGATTCTCCGGATGCTGGTTGTATTGGAAGTACCATTCTTCGGGGATTGGCAGCGCGCACCGTGTTCTCTCACATCATAATATCCTGCGATACGACCAATTTTGAAACAATTAAAAAGCCGAAACTGGCCGGAAAAGGCCGAAAATGTACAAGACAGGATTCTCCGGATGCTGGTTGTATTGGAAGTACCATTCTTCGGGGATTGGCAGCGCGCACCGTGTTCTCTCACATCATAATATCCTGCTATTCTGCCCGTTTTTGATCACTTAATATGCCGGAAATGTCCGGAAAAGGCCGAAGGTGTACAGAACCCGTTGCTCCGTATGCTCGTTGTAATGGGCGTACCATTTTTGGGGGATTTCCAGCGTGCAGCCAGTTCTCACACCTCATAATATCCTGCGATACGACCCATTTTGAAACAATTAAAAAGCCGAAACTGGCCGGAAAAGGCCGAAAATGTACAAGACAGGATTCTCCGGATGCTGGTTGTATTGGAAGTACCATTCTTCGGGGATTGGCAGCGCGCACCGTGTTCTCTCACATCATAATATCCTGCTATTCTGCCCGTTTTTGATCACTTAATATGCCGGAAATGTCCGGAAAAGGCCGAAGGTGTACAGAACCTGATGCTCCGTATGCTCGTTGTAAGGGGCGTACCATTTCTCGGGGATTGGCAGCGCGTAACGTGTTCTCTCACATCATAATATCCTGATAAACGGCACATTTTGAAACAATTAAAAAGCCGGAAATGTCCGGAAAAGGCCGAAGGTGTACAGAACCCGTTGCTCCGTATGCTCGTTGTGGTGGGCGTACCATTTTTCGGGGATTGGCAGCGTGCAGCGAGATCTCAAACATCATAATATCCTGCGATACGACCCTTTTTGAAACAATTAAAAAGCCGGTAATATCCGGAAAAGGCCGAAGGTGTACAGAACCCGTTGCTCCGTATGCTCGTTGTAATGGGCGTACCATTTTTCGGGGATTGGCAGCGTGCAGCGAGTTCTCACACCTCATAATATCCTGCGATACGACCCATTTTGAAACTATTAAAAAGCCGAAACTGGCCGGAAAAGGCCGAATATGTACAAGACAGGATTCTCCGCATGCTCGTTGTGATGGATGTACCATTCTTCGGGGATTGGCAGCGCGCAACGAGTTCTCTCACATCATAATATCGCGCGATACGACCCATTTTGAAACAATTAAAAAGCCGGAAATGTCCGGAAAATGCCGAAGGTGTACAGAACCCGTTGCTCCGTATGCTCGTTGTAATGGAAGGACCATTTTTGGGGGATTGGCAGCGTGCAGCGAGTTCTCACACCTCATAATATCCTGCGATACGACTCATTTTGAAACTATTAAAAAGCCGAAACTGGCCGGAAAAGGCCGAATATGTACAAGACAGGATTCTCGTCATGCTCGTTGTAATGGAAGTACCATTCTTCGGGGATTTGCAGCGCGCAACGAGTTCCCTCACATCATAATATCCTGCTATACGGCCCGTTTTTAATCACATAAAATGCCGGAGATGTCCGGAAAATGCCGAAGGTGTACAGAACCCAATGCTCCGTTTGCTCGTTGTAATGGAAGTACCATTTTTGGGGGGTTGGCAGAGAGCAACTGGTTCTTACACATAATAATATCCTGATATACGGCCCATTTTGAAACAATTAAAAAGCCGGAAATGTCCGGAAAAGGCCGAAGGTGTACAGAACCTGATGCTCCGTATGCTCGTTGTAATGGAAGTACCATTCTTCGGGGATTGGCAGCGCGCAACGAGTTCTCTCACATCATAATATCCTGCGATACGACCCATTTTGAAACAATTAAAAAGCCGGAAATGTCCGGAAAATGCCAAAGGTGTACAGAACCCGTTGCTCCGTATGCTCGTTGTAATGGGCGTACCATTTTTCGGGGAATGGCAGCGTGCAGCGAGTTCTCACACCTCATAATATCCTGCGATACGACCCATTTTGAAACTATCAAAAAGCCGAAACTGGCCGGAAAAGGCCGAAAATGTACAAGACAGGATTCTCCGGATGCTGGTTGTATTGGAAGTACCATTCTTCGGGGATTGGCAGCGCGCACCGTGTTCTCTCACATCATAATATCCTGCGATACGACCAATTTTGAAACAATTAAAAAGCCGAAACTGGCCGGAAAAGGCCGAAAATGTACAAGACAGGATTCTCCGGATGCTGGTTGTATTGGAAGTACCATTCTTCGGGGATTGGCAGCGCGCACCGTGTTCTCTCACATCATAATATCCTGCTATTCTGCCCGTTTTTGATCACTTAATATGCCGGAAATGTCCGGAAAAGGCCGAAGGTGTACAGAACCCGTTGCTCCGTATGCTCGTTGTAATGGGCGTACCATTTTTGGGGGATTTCCAGCGTGCAGCCAGTTCTCACACCTCATAATATCCTGCGATACGACCCATTTTGAAACTATTAAAAAGCCGAAACTGGCCGGAAATGGCCGAATATGTACAAGACAGGATTCTCCGCATGCTCGTTGTAATGGAAGTACCATTCTTCGGGGATAGGCAGCGCGCAACGAGTTCTCTCACATCATAATATCCTGATATACGGCCCATTTTGAAACAATTAAAAAGCCGGAAATGTCCGGAAAAGGCCGAAGGTGTACAGAACCCAATGCTCCGTTTGCTCGTTGTAATGGAAGTACCATTTTTGGGGGGTTGGCAGAGAGCAACTGGTTCTTACACATCATAATATCCTGATATACGGCCCATTTTGAAACAATTAAAAAGCCGGAAATATCCGGAAAAGGCCGAAGGTGTACAGAACCCGCTGCTCCGTATGCTCGTTGTAATGGGCGTACCATTTTTCGGGGATTTCCAGCGTGCAGCCAGTTCTCACACCTCATAATATCCTGATATACGGCCCATTTTGAAACAATTAAAAAGCCGGAAATATCCGGAAAAGGCCGAAGGTGTACAGAACCTGATGCTCCGTATGCTCGTTGTAAGGGGCGTACCATTTCTCGGGGATTGGCAGCGCGTAACGTGTTCTCTCACATCATAATATCCTGATAAACGGCCCATTTTGAAACAATTAAAAAGCCGGAAATGTCCGGAAAAGGCCGAAGGTGTACAGAACCTGATGCTCCGTATGCTCGTTGTAATGGAAGTACCATTCTTCGGGGATTGGCAGCGCGCAACGAGTTCTCACACCTCATAATATCCTGCGAAACGACTCATTTTGAAACTATTAAAATGCCGAAACTTGCCGGAAAAGGCCGAATATGTACAAGACAGGATTCTCCGCATGCTCGTTGTAATGGAAGTACCATTCTTCGGGGATTGGCTGCGCGCAACGAGTTCTCTCACATCATAATATCGCGCGATACGACCTATTTTGAAACAATTAAAAAGCCGGAAATGTCCGGAAAATGCCGAAGGTGTACAGAACCCGTTGCTCCGTATGCTCGTTGTAATGGAAGGACCATTTTTGGGGGATTGGCAGCGTGCAGCGAGTTCTCTCACATCATAATATCCTGCGATACGACTCATTTTGAAACTATTAAAAAGCCGAAACTGGCCGGAAAAGGACGAATATGTACAAGACAGGATTCTCCGCATGCTCGTTGTAATGGAAGTACCATTCTTCGGGGATTGGCTGCGCGCAACGAGTTCTCTCACATCATAGTATCCTGCGATACGACCCATTTTGAAACAATTAAAAAGCCGAAACTGGCCGGAAAAGGCCGAAAATGTACAAGACAGGATTCTCCGGATGCTGGTTGTATTGGAAGTACCATTCTTCGGGGATTGGCAGCGCGCACCGTGTTCTCTCACATCATAATATCCTGCTATTCTGCCCGTTTTTGATCACTTAATATGCCGGAAATGTCCGGAAAAGGCCGAAGGTGTACAGAACCTGATGCTCCGTATGCTCGTTGTAAGGGGCGTACCATTTCTCGGGGATTGGCAGCGCGTAACGTGTTCTCTCACATCATAATATCCTGATAAACGGCACATTTTGAAACAATTAAAAAGCCGGAAATGTCCGGAAAAGGCCGAAGGTGTACAGAACCCGTTGCTCCGTATGCTCGTTGTAGTGGGCGTACCATTTTTCGGGGATTGGCAGCGTGCAGCGAGATCTCAAACATCATAATATCCTGCGATACGACCCTTTTTGAAACAATTAAAAAGCCGGTAATATCCGGAAAAGGCCGAAGGTGTACAGAACCCGTTGCTCCGTATGCTCGTTGTAATGGAAGGTCCATTTTTGGGGGATTGGCATCGTGCAGCGAGTTCTCACACCTCATAATATCCTGCGAAACGACTCATTTAGAAACTATTAAAATGCCGAAACTTGCCGGAAAAGGCCGAATATGTACAAGACAGGATTCTCCGCATGCTCGTTGTAATGGAAGTACCATTCTTCGGGGATTGGCAGCGCGCAACGAATTCTCTCACATCATAATATCCTGATATACGGCCCATTTTGAAACAATTAAAAAGCCGGAGATGTCCGGAAAAGGCCGAAGGTGTACAGAACCTGATGCTCCGTATGCTCGTTGTAATGGAAGTACCATTCTTCGGGGATTGGCAGCGCGCAACGAGTTCTCTCACATCATAATATCCTGCGATACGACCGACTTTGAAACAATTAAAAAGCCGGAAATGTCCGGAAAATGCCAAAGGTGTACAGAACCCGTTGCTCCGTATGCTCGTTGTAATGGGCGTACCATTTTTCGGGGATTGGCAGCGTGCAGCGAGTTCTCACACCTCATAATATCCTGCGATACGACCCATTTTGAAACTATTAAAAAGCCGAAACTGGTCGGAAAAGGCCGAATATGTACAAAACAGGATTCTCCGCATGCTCGTTGTAATGGATGTACCATTTTTCGGGGATTGGCAGCGCGCAACGAGTTCTCTCACATCATAATATCCTGATATACGGCCCATTTTGAAACAATTAAAAAGCCGGAAATGTCCGGAAAAGGCCGAAGGTGTACAGAACCCGTTGCTCCGTATGCTCGTTGTAATGGGCGTACCATTTTTGGGGGATTTCCAGCGTGCAGCCAGTTCTCACACCTCATAATATCCTGCGATACGACCCATTTTGAAACTATTAAAAAGCCGAAACTGGCCGGAAATGGCCGAATATGTACAAGACAGGATTCTCCGCATGCTCGTTGTAATGGAAGTACCATTCTTCGGGGATAGGCAGCGCGCAACGAGTTCTCTCACATCATAATATCCTGATATACGGCCCATTTTGAAACAATTAAAAAGCCGGAAATGTCCGGAAAAGGCCGAAGGTGTACAGAACCCAATGCTCCGTTTGCTCGTTGTAATGGAAGTACCATTTTTGGGGGGTTGGCAGAGAGCAACTGGTTCTTACACATCATAATATCCTGATATACGGCCCATTTTGAAACAATTAAAAAGCCGGAAATATCCGGAAAAGGCCGAAGGTGTACAGAACCCGCTGCTCCGTATGCTCGTTGTAATGGGCGTACCATTTTTGGGGGATTTCCAGCGTGCAGCCAGTTCTCACACCTCATAATATCCTGCGATACGACCCATTTTGAAACTATTATAAAGCCGAAACTGGCCGGAAATGGCCGAATATGTACAAGACAGGATTCTCCGCATGCTCGTTGTAATGGAAGTACCATTCTTCGGGGATTGGCAGCGCGCAACGAGTTCTCTCACATCATAATATCCTGCTATACGGCCCGTTTTGAAACAATTAAAAAGCCGAAACTGGCCGGAAAAGGCCGAAAATGTACAAGACAGGATTCTCCGGATGCTGGTTGTATTGGAAGTACCATTCTTCGGGGATTGGCAGCGCGCACCGTGTTCTCTCACATCATAATATCCTGCTATTCTGCCCGTTTTTGATCACTTAATATGCCGGAAATGTCCGGAAAAGGCCGAAGGTGTACAGAACCTGATGCTCCGTATGCTCGTTGTAAGGGGCGTACCATTTCTCGGGGATTGGCAGCGCGTAACGTGTTCTCTCACATCATAATATCCTGATAAACGGCACATTTTGAAACAATTAAAAAGCCGGAAATGTCCGGAAAAGGCCGAAGGTGTACAGAACCCGTTGCTCCGTGTGCTCGTTGTAATGGGCGTACCATTTTTGGGGGATTTCCAGCGTGCAGCCAGTTCTCACACCTCATAATATCCTGCGATACGACCCATTTTGAAACTATTAAAAAGCCGAAACTGGCCGGAAATGGCCGAATATGTACAAGACAGGATTCTCCGCATGCTCGTTGTAATGGAAGTACCATTCTTCGGGGATAGGCAGCGCGCAACGAGTTCTCTCACATCATAATATCCTGATATACGGCCCATTTTGAAACAATTAAAAAGCCGGAAATGTCCGGAAAAGGCCGAAGGTGTACAGAACCCAATGCTCCGTTTGCTCGTTGTAATGGAAGTACCATTTTTGGGGGCTTGGCAGAGAGCAACTGGTTCTTACACATCATAATATCCTGATATACGGCCCATTTTGAAGAAATTAAAAAGCCGGAAATGTCCGGAAAAGGCCGAATTTGTACAGAACCCGTTGCTCCGTATGCTCGTTGTAATGGAATTACCATTTTTGGGGGATTGGCAACGCTCAACGCGTTTTTACACATCATAATATCCTGCGATACGACCCATTTTGATACTATGAAAAAGCCGAAACTGGCCGGAAATGGCCGAATATGTACAAGACAGGATTCTCCGCATGCTCGTTGTATTGGAAACCATTCTTCGGGGATTGGCAGCGCGCACCGAGTTCCCTCACATCATAATATCCTGCTATACGGCCCGTTTTTAATCACATAAAATGCCGGAGATGTCCGGAAAAGGCCGAAGGTGTACAGAACCCAATGCTCCGTTTGCTCGTTGTAATGGAAGTACCATTTTTGGGGGGTTGGCAGAGAGCAACTGGTTCTTACACATCATAATATCCTGATATACGGCCCATTTTGAAACAATTAAAAAGCCGGAAATATCCGGAAAAGGCCGAAGGTGTACAGAACCCGTTGCTCCGTATGCTCGTTGTAATGGAATTACCATTTTTGGGGGATTGGCAACGCTCAACGCGTTTTTACACATCATAATATCCTGCGATACGACTCATTTTGAAACTATTAAAAAGCCGAAACTTGCCGGAAAAGGCCGAATATGTACAAGACAGGATTCTCGTCATGCTCGTTGTAATGGAAGTACCATTCTTCGGGGATTTGCAGCGCGCAACGAGTTCCCTCACATCATAATATCCTGCTATACGGCCCGTTTTTAATCACATGAAATGCCGGAGATGTCCGGAAAAGGCCGAAGGTGTACAGAACCCAATGCTCCGTTTGCTCGTTGTAATGGAAGTACCATTTTTGGGGGGTTGGCAGAGAGCAACTGGTTCTTACACATCATAATATCCTGATATACGGCCCATTTTGAAACAATTAAAAAGCCGGAAATATCCGGAAAAGGCCGAAGGTGTACAGAACCCGTTGCTCCGTATGCTCGTTGTAATGGAAGGACCATTTTTGGGGGATTGGCAACGCTCAACGCGTTTTTACACATCATAATATCCTGTTATTCGGCCCATTTTTGATCACTTAAAATGCCGGAAATGTCCGGAAAAGGCCGAAGGTGTACAGAACCTGATGCTCCGTATGCTCGTTGTAAGGGGCGTACCATTTCTCGGGGAATGGCAGCGCGTAACGTGTTCTCTCTCATCATAATATCCCGATAAACGGCACATTTTGAAACAATTAAAAAGCCGGAAATGTCCGGAAAAGGCCGAAGGTGTACAGAACCCGTTGCTCCGTATGCTCGTTGTAGTGGGCGTACCATTTTTCGGGGATTGGCAGCGTGCAGCGAGTTCTCACACCTCATAATATCCTGCGGTACGACTCATTTTGAAACTATTAAAAAGCCGAAACTGGCCGGAAAAGGCCGAATATGTACAAGACAGGATTCACCGCATGCTCGTTGTAATGGATGTACCATTCTTCGGGGATTGGCAGCGCGCAACGAGTTCTCTCACATCATAATATCCTGCTATACGGCCCGTTTTTAATCACATAAAATGCCGGAGATGTCCGGAAAAGGCCGAAGGTGTACAGAACCTGATGCTCCGTATGCTCGTTGTAAGGGGCGCACCATTTCTCGGGGAATGGCAGCGCGTAACGTGTTCTCTCTCATCATAATATCCCGATAAACGGCACATTTTGAAACAATTAAAAAGCCGGAAATGTCCGGAAAAGGCCGAAGGTGTACAGAACCCGTTGCTCCGTATGCTCGTTGTAGTGGGCGTACCATTTTTCGGGGATTGGCAGCGTGCAGCGAGTTCTCACACCTCATAATATCCTGCGGTACGACTCATTTTGAAACTATTAAAAAGCCGAAACTGGCCGGAAAAGGCCGAATATGTACAAGACAGGATTCTCCGCATGCTCGTTGTAATGGATGTACCATTCTTCGGGGATTGGCAGCGCGCAACGAGTTCTCTCACATCATAATATCCTGCTATACGGCCCGTTTTTAATCACATAAAATGCCGGAGATGTCCGGAAAAGGCCGAAGGTGTACAGAACCCAATGCTCCGTTTGCTCGTTGTAATGGGCGTACCATTTTTCGGGGATTGGCAGCGTGCAGCGAGTTCTCACACATCATAATATCCTGCGATACGACCCATTTTGAAACAATTAAAAAGACGAAACTGGCCGGAAAAGGCCGAATATGTACAAGACAGGATTCTCCGCATGCTCGTTGTAATGGAAGTACCATTCTTCGGGGATTGGCAGCGCGCAACGAGTTCTCTCACATCATAATATCCTGATATACGGCCCATTTTGAAACAATTAAAAAGCCGGAAATGTCCGGAAAAGGCCGAAGGTGTACAGAACCCGTTGCTCCCTTTGCTTGTTGTAATGGAAGTACCATTTTTGGGGGGTTGGCTGAGAGCAACTGGTTCTTACACATCATAATATCCTGATATACGGCCCATTTTGAAGAAATTAAAAAGCCGGAAATGTCCGGAAAAGGCCGAAGGTGTACAGAACCCGTTGCTCCGTATGCTCGTTGTAATGGGCGTACCATTTTTCGGGGATTTCCAGCGTGCAGCCAGTTCTCACACCTCATAATATCCTGCGGTACGACCCATTTTGAAACTATTAAAAAGCCGAAACTTGCCGGAAAAGGCCGAATATGTACAAGACAGGATTCTCGTCATGCTCGTTGTAATGGAAGTACCATTCTTCGGGGATTTGCAGCGCGCAACGAGTTCCCTCACATCATAATATCCTGCTATACGGCCCGTTTTTAATCACATGAAATGCCGGAGATGTCCGGAAAAGGCCGAAGGTGTACAGAACCCAATGCTCCGTTTGCTCGTTGTAATGGAAGTACCATTTTTGGGGGGTTGGCAGAGAGCAACTGGTTCTTACACATCATAATATCCTGATATACGGCCCATTTTGAAACAATTAAAAAGCCGGAAATATCCGGAAAAGGCCGAAGGTGTACAGAACCCGTTGCTCCGTATGCTCGTTGTAATGGAATTACCATTTTTGGGGGATTGGCAACGCTCAACGCGTTTTTACACATCATAATATCCTGCGATACGACTCATTTTGAAACTATTAAAAAGCCGAAACTTGCCGGAAAAGGCCGAATATGTACAAGACAGGATTCTCGTCATGCTCGTTGTAATGGAAGTACCATTCTTCGGGGATTTGCAGCGCGCAACGAGTTCCCTCACATCTTAATATCCTGCTATACGGCCCGTTTTTAATCACATGAAATGCCGGAGATGTCCGGAAAAGGCCGAAGGTGTACAGAACCCAATGCTCCGTTTGCTCGTTGTAATGGAAGTACCATTTTTGGGGGGTTGGCAGAGAGCAACTGGTTCTTACACATCATAATATCCTGATATACGGCCCATTTTGAAACAATTAAAAAGCCGGAAATATCCGGAAAAGGCCGAAGGTGTACAGAACCCGTTGCTCCGTATGCTCGTTGTAATGGAAGGACCATTTTTGGGGGATTGGCAACGCTCAACGCGTTTTTACACATCATAATATCCTGTTATTCGGCCCATTTTTGATCACTTAAAATGCCGGAAATGTCCGGAAAAGGCCGAAGGTGTACAGAACCTGATGCTCCGTATGCTCGTTGTAAGGGGCGTACCATTTCTCGGGGAATGGCAGCGCGTAACGTGTTCTCTCTCATCATAATATCCCGATAAACGGCACATTTTGAAACAATTAAAAAGCCGGAAATGTCCGGAAAAGGCCGAAGGTGTACAGAACCCGTTGCTCCGTATGCTCGTTGTAGTGGGCGTACCATTTTTCGGGGATTGGCAGCGTGCAGCGAGTTCTCACACCTCATAATATCCTGCGGTACGACTCATTTTGAAACTATTAAAAAGCCGAAACTGGCCGGAAAAGGCCGAATATGTACAAGACAGGATTCTCCGCATGCTCGTTGTAATGGATGTACCATTCTTCGGGGATTGGCAGCGCGCAACGAGTTCTCTCACATCATAATATCCTGCTATACGGCCCGTTTTTAATCACATAAAATGCCGGAGATGTCCGGAAAAGGCCGAAGGTGTACAGAACCCAATGCTCCGTTTGCTCGTTGTAATGGGCGTACCATTTTTCGGGGATTGGCAGCGTGCAGCGAGTTCTCACACATCATAATATCCTGCGATACGACCCATTTTGAAACAATTAAAAAGACGAAACTGGCCGGAAAAGGCCGAATATGTACAAGACAGGATTCTCCGCATGCTCGTTGTAATGGAAGTACCATTCTTCGGGGATTGGCAGCGCGCAACGAGTTCTCTCACATCATAATATCCTGATATACGGCCCATTTTGAAACAATTAAAAAGCCGGAAATGTCCGGAAAAGGCCGAAGGTGTACAGAACCCGTTGCTCCCTTTGCTTGTTGTAATGGAAGTACCATTTTTGGGGGGTTGGCAGCGTGCAGCGAGTTCTCACACCTCATAATATCCTGCGATACGACTCATTTTGAATCTATTAAAAAGCCGAAACTGGCCGGAAAAGGCCGAATATGTACAAGACAGGATTCTCGTCATGCTCGTTGTAATGGAAGTACCATTCTTCGGGGATTTGCAGCGCGCAACGAGTTCCCTCACATCATAATATCCTGCTATACGGCCCGTTTTTAATCACATAAAATGCCGGAGATGTCCGGAAAATGCCGAAGGTGTACAGAACCCAATGCTCCGTTTGCTCGTTGTAATGGAAGTACCATTTTTGGGGGGTTGGCAGAGAGCAACTGGTTCTTACACATAATAATATCCTGATATACGGCCCATTTTGAAACAATTAAAAAGCCGGAAATGTCCGGAAAAGGCCGAAGGTGTACAGAACCTGATGCTCCGTATGCTCGTTGTAATGGAAGAACCATTCTTCGGGAATTGGCAGCGCGCAACGAGTTCTCTCGCATCATAATATCCTGCGATACGACCCATTTTGAAACAATTAAAAAGCCGGAAATGTCCGGAAAATGCCAAAGGTGTACAGAACCCGTTGCTCCGTATGCTCGTTGTAATGGGCGTACCATTTTTCGGGGAATGGCAGCGTGCAGCGAGTTCTCACACCTCATAATATCCTGCGATACGACCCATTTTGAAACTATCAAAAAGCCGAAACTGGCCGGAAAAGGCCGAAAATGTACAAGACAGGATTCTCCGGATGCTGGTTGTATTGGAAGTACCATTCTTCGGGGATTGGCAGCGCGCACCGTGTTCTCTCACATCATAATATCCTGCGATACGACCAATTTTGAAACAATTAAAAAGCCGAAACTGGCCGGAAAAGGCCGAAAATGTACAAGACAGGATTCTCCGGATGCTGGTTGTATTCGAAGTACCATTCTTCGGGGATTGGCAGCGCGCACCGTGTTCTCTCACATCATAATATCCTGCTATTCTGCCCGTTTTTGATCACTTAATATGCCGGAAATGTCCGGAAAAGGCCGAAGGTGTACAGAACCCGTTGCTCCGTATGCTCGTTGTAATGGGCGTACCATTTTTGGGGGATTTCCAGCGTGCAGCCAGTTCTCACACCTCATAATATCCTGCGATACGACCCATTTTGAAACAATTAAAAAGCCGAAACTGGCCGGAAAAGGCCGAAAATGTACAAGACAGGATTCTCCGGATGCTGGTTGTATTGGAAGTACCATTCTTCGGGGATTGGCAGCGCGCACCGTGTTCTCTCACATCATAATATCCTGCTATTCTGCCCGTTTTTGATCACTTAATATGCCGGAAATGTCCGGAAAAGGCCGAAGGTGTACAGAACCTGATGCTCCGTATGCTCGTTGTAAGGGGCGTACCATTTCTCGGGGATTGGCAGCGCGTAACGTGTTCTCTCACATCATAATATCCTGATAAACGGCACATTTTGAAACAATTAAAAAGCCGGAAATGTCCGGAAAAGGCCGAAGGTGTACAGAACCCGTTGCTCCGTATGCTCGTTGTGGTGGGCGTACCATTTTTCGGGGATTGGCAGCGTGCAGCGAGATCTCAAACATCATAATATCCTGCGATACGACCCTTTTTGAAACAATTAAAAAGCCGGTAATATCCGGAAAAGGCCGAAGGTGTACAGAACCCGTTGCTCCGTATGCTCGTTGTAATGGGCGTACCATTTTTCGGGGATTGGCAGCGTGCAGCGAGTTCTCACACCTCATAATATCCTGCGATACGACCCATTTTGAAACTATTAAAAAGCCGAAACTGGCCGGAAAAGGCCGAATATGTACAAGACAGGATTCTCCGCATGCTCGTTGTGATGGATGTACCATTCTTCGGGGATTGGCAGCGCGCAACGAGTTCTCTCACATCATAATATCGCGCGATACGACCCATTTTGAAACAATTAAAAAGCCGGAAATGTCCGGAAAATGCCGAAGGTGTACAGAACCCGTTGCTCCGTATGCTCGTTGTAATGGAAGGACCATTTTTGGGGGATTGGCAGCGTGCAGCGAGTTCTCACACCTCATAATATCCTGCGATACGACTCATTTTGAAACTATTAAAAAGCCGAAACTGGCCGGAAAAGGCCGAATATGTACAAGACAGGATTCTCGTCATGCTCGTTGTAATGGAAGTACCATTCTTCGGGGATTTGCAGCGCGCAACGAGTTCCCTCACATCATAATATCCTGCTATACGGCCCGTTTTTAATCACATAAAATGCCGGAGATGTCCGGAAAATGCCGAAGGTGTACAGAACCCAATGCTCCGTTTGCTCGTTGTAATGGAAGTACCATTTTTGGGGGGTTGGCAGAGAGCAACTGGTTCTTACACATAATAATATCCTGATATACGGCCCATTTTGAAACAATTAAAAAGCCGGAAATGTCCGGAAAAGGCCGAAGGTGTACAGAACCTGATGCTCCGTATGCTCGTTGTAATGGAAGTACCATTCTTCGGGGATTGGCAGCGCGCAACGAGTTCTCTCACATCATAATATCCTGCGATACGACCCATTTTGAAACAATTAAAAAGCCGGAAATGTCCGGAAAATGCCAAAGGTGTACAGAACCCGTTGCTCCGTATGCTCGTTGTAATGGGCGTACCATTTTTCGGGGAATGGCAGCGTGCAGCGAGTTCTCACACCTCATAATATCCTGCGATACGACCCATTTTGAAACTATCAAAAAGCCGAAACTGGCCGGAAAAGGCCGAAAATGTACAAGACAGGATTCTCCGGATGCTGGTTGTATTGGAAGTACCATTCTTCGGGGATTGGCAGCGCGCACCGTGTTCTCTCACATCATAATATCCTGCGATACGACCAATTTTGAAACAATTAAAAAGCCGAAACTGGCCGGAAAAGGCCGAAAATGTACAAGACAGGATTCTCCGGATGCTGGTTGTATTGGAAGTACCATTCTTCGGGGATTGGCAGCGCGCACCGTGTTCTCTCACATCATAATATCCTGCTATTCTGCCCGTTTTTGATCACTTAATATGCCGGAAATGTCCGGAAAAGGCCGAAGGTGTACAGAACCCGTTGCTCCGTATGCTCGTTGTAATGGGCGTACCATTTTTGGGGGATTTCCAGCGTGCAGCCAGTTCTCACACCTCATAATATCCTGCGATACGACCCATTTTGAAACTATTAAAAAGCCGAAACTGGCCGGAAATGGCCGAATATGTACAAGACAGTATTCTCCGCATGCTCGTTGTAATGGAAGTACCATTCTTCGGGGATAGGCAGCGCGCAACGAGTTCTCTCACATCATAATATCCTGATATACGGCCCATTTTGAAACAATTAAAAAGCCGGAAATGTCCGGAAAAGGCCGAAGGTGTACAGAACCCAATGCTCCGTTTGCTCGTTGTAATGGAAGTACCATTTTTGGGGGGTTGGCAGAGAGCAACTGGTTCTTACACATCATAATATCCTGATATACGGCCCATTTTGAAACAATTAAAAAGCCGGAAATATCCGGAAAAGGCCGAAGGTGTACAGAACCCGCTGCTCCGTATGCTCGTTGTAATGGGCGTACCATTTTTCGGGGATTTCCAGCGTGCAGCCAGTTCTCACACCTCATAATATCCTGATATACGGCCCATTTTGAAACAATTAAAAAGCCGGAAATATCCGGAAAAGGCCGAAGGTGTACAGAACCTGATGCTCCGTATGCTCGTTGTAAGGGGCGTACCATTTCTCGGGGATTGGCAGCGCGTAACGTGTTCTCTCACATCATAATATCCTGATAAACGGCCCATTTTGAAACAATTAAAAAGCCGGAAATGTCCGGAAAAGGCCGAAGGTGTACAGAACCTGATGCTCCGTATGCTCGTTGTAATGGAAGTACCATTCTTCGGGGATTGGCAGCGCGCAACGAGTTCTCACACCTCATAATATCCTGCGAAACGACTCATTTTGAAACTATTAAAATGCCGAAACTTGCCGGAAAAGGCCGAATATGTACAAGACAGGATTCTCCGCATGCTCGTTTTAATGGAAGTACCATTCTTCGGGGATTGGCTGCGCGCAACGAGTTCTCTCACATCATAATATCGCGCGATACGACCTATTTTGAAACAATTAAAAAGCCGGAAATGTCCGGAAAATGCCGAAGGTGTACAGAACCCGTTGCTCCGTATGCTCGTTGTAATGGAAGGACCATTTTTGGGGGATTGGCAGCGTGCAGCGAGTTCTCTCACATCATAATATCCTGCGATACGACTCATTTTGAAACTATTAAAAAGCCGAAACTGGCCGGAAAAGGACGAATATGTACAAGACAGGATTCTCCGCATGCTCGTTGTAATGGAAGTACCATTCTTCGGGGATTGGCTGCGCGCAACGAGTTCTCTCACATCATAGTATCCTGCGATACGACCCATTTTGAAACAATTAAAAAGCCGAAACTGGCCGGAAAAGGCCGAAAATGTACAAGACAGGATTCTCCGGATGCTGGTTGTATTGGAAGTACCATTCTTCGGGGATTGGCAGCGCGCACCGTGTTCTCTCACATCATAATATCCTGCTATTCTGCCCGTTTTTGATCACTTAATATGCCGGAAATGTCCGGAAAAGGCCGAAGGTGTACAGAACCTGATGCTCCGTATGCTCGTTGTAAGGGGCGTACCATTTCTCGGGGATTGGCAGCGCGTAACGTGTTCTCTCACATCATAATATCCTGATAAACGGCACATTTTGAAACAATTAAAAAGCCGGAAATGTCCGGAAAAGGCCGAAGGTGTACAGAACCCGTTGCTCCGTATGCTCGTTGTAGTGGGCGTACCATTTTTCGGGGATTGGCAGCGTGCAGCGAGATCTCAAACATCATAATATCCTGCGATACGACCCTTTTTGAAACAATTAAAAAGCCGGTAATATCCGGAAAAGGCCGAAGGTGTACAGAACCCGTTGCTCCGTATGCTCGTTGTAATGGAAGGTCCATTTTTGGGGGATTGGCATCGTGCAGCGAGTTCTCACACCTCATAATATCCTGCGAAACGACTCATTTAGAAACTATTAAAATGCCGAAACTTGCCGGAAAAGGCCGAATATGTACAAGACAGGATTCTCCGCATGCTCGTTGTAATGGAAGTACCATTCTTCGGGGATTGGCAGCGCGCAACGAATTCTCTCACATCATAATATCCTGATATACGGCCCATTTTGAAACAATTAAAAAGCCGGAGATGTCCGGAAAAGGCCGAAGGTGTACAGAACCTGATGCTCCGTATGCTCGTTGTAATGGAAGTACCATTCTTCGGGGATTGGCAGCGCGCAACGAGTTCTCTCACATCATAATATCCTGCGATACGACCGACTTTGAAACAATTAAAAAGCCGGAAATGTCCGGAAAATGCCAAAGGTGTACAGAACCCGTTGCTCCGTATGCTCGTTGTAATGGGCGTACCATTTTTCGGGGATTGGCAGCGTGCAGCGAGTTCTCACACCTCATAATATCCTGCGATACGACCCATTTTGAAACTATTAAAAAGCCGAAACTGGTCGGAAAAGGCCGAATATGTACAAAACAGGATTCTCCGCATGCTCGTTGTAATGGATGTACCATTTTTCGGGGATTGGCAGCGCGCAACGAGTTCTCTCACATCATAATATCCTGATATACGGCCCATTTTGAAACAATTAAAAAGCCGGAAATGTCCGGAAAAGGCCGAAGGTGTACAGAACCCGTTGCTCCGTATGCTCGTTGTAATGGGCGTACCATTTTTGGGGGATTTCCAGCGTGCAGCCAGTTCTCACACCTCATAATATCCTGCGATACGACCCATTTTGAAACTATTAAAAAGCCGAAACTGGCCGGAAATGGCCGAATATGTACAAGACAGGATTCTCCGCATGCTCGTTGTAATGGAAGTACCATTCTTCGGGGATAGGCAGCGCGCAACGAGTTCTCTCACATCATAATATCCTGATATACGGCCCATTTTGAAACAATTAAAAAGCCGGAAATGTCCGGAAAAGGCCGAAGGTGTACAGAACCCAATGCTCCGTTTGCTCGTTGTAATGGAAGTACCATTTTTGGGGGGTTGGCAGAGAGCAACTGGTTCTTACACATCATAATATCCTGATATACGGCCCATTTTGAAACAATTAAAAAGCCGGAAATATCCGGAAAAGGCCGAAGGTGTACAGAACCCGCTGCTCCGTATGCTCGTTGTAATGGGCGTACCATTTTTGGGGGATTTCCAGCGTGCAGCCAGTTCTCACACCTCATAATATCCTGCGATACGACCCATTTTGAAACTATTATAAAGCCGAAACTGGCCGGAAATGGCCGAATATGTACAAGACAGGATTCTCCGCATGCTCGTTGTAATGGAAGTACCATTCTTCGGGGATTGGCAGCGCGCAACGAGTTCTCTCACATCATAATATCCTGCTATACGGCCCGTTTTGAAACAATTAAAAAGCCGAAACTGGCCGGAAAAGGCCGAAAATGTACAAGACAGGATTCTCCGGATGCTGGTTGTATTGGAAGTACCATTCTTCGGGGATTGGCAGCGCGCACCGTGTTCTCTCACATCATAATATCCTGCTATTCTGCCCGTTTTTGATCACTTAATATGCCGGAAATGTCCGGAAAAGGCCGAAGGTGTACAGAACCTGATGCTCCGTATGCTCGTTGTAAGGGGCGTACCATTTCTCGGGGATTGGCAGCGCGTAACGTGTTCTCTCACATCATAATATCCTGATAAACGGCACATTTTGAAACAATTAAAAAGCCGGAAATGTCCGGAAAAGGCCGAAGGTGTACAGAACCCGTTGCTCCGTGTGCTCGTTGTAATGGGCGTACCATTTTTGGGGGATTTCCAGCGTGCAGCCAGTTCTCACACCTCATAATATCCTGCGATACGACCCATTTTGAAACTATTAAAAAGCCGAAACTGGCCGGAAATGGCCGAATATGTACAAGACAGGATTCTCCGCATGCTCGTTGTAATGGAAGTACCATTCTTCGGGGATAGGCAGCGCGCAACGAGTTCTCTCACATCATAATATCCTGATATACGGCCCATTTTGAAACAATTAAAAAGCCGGAAATGTCCGGAAAAGGCCGAAGGTGTACAGAACCCAATGCTCCGTTTGCTCGTTGTAATGGAAGTACCATTTTTGGGGGCTTGGCAGAGAGCAACTGGTTCTTACACATCATAATATCCTGATATACGGCCCATTTTGAAGAAATTAAAAAGCCGGAAATGTCCGGAAAAGGCCGAATTTGTACAGAACCCGTTGCTCCGTATGCTCGTTGTAATGGAATTACCATTTTTGGGGGATTGGCAACGCTCAACGCGTTTTTACACATCATAATATCCTGCGATACGACCCATTTTGATACTATGAAAAAGCCGAAACTGGCCGGAAATGGCCGAATATGTACAAGACAGGATTCTCCGCATGCTCGTTGTATTGGAAACCATTCTTCGGGGATTGGCAGCGCGCACCGAGTTCCCTCACATCATAATATCCTGCTATACGGCCCATTTTTAATCACATAAAATGCCGGAGATGTCCGGAAAAGGCCGAAGGTGTACAGAACCCAATGCTCCGTTTGCTCGTTGTAATGGAAGTACCATTTTTGGGGGGTTGGCAGAGAGCAACTGGTTCTTACACATCATAATATCCTGATATACGGCCCATTTTGAAACAATTAAAAAGCCGGAAATATCCGGAAAAGGCCGAAGGTGTACAGAACCCGTTGCTCCGTATGCTCGTTGTAATGGAATTACCATTTTTGGGGGATTGGCAACGCTCAACGCGTTTTTACACATCATAATATCCTGCGATACGACTCATTTTGAAACTATTAAAAAGCCGAAACTTGCCGGAAAAGGCCGAATATGTACAAGACAGGATTCTCGTCATGCTCGTTGTAATGGAAGTACCATTCTTCGGGGATTTGCAGCGCGCAACGAGTTCCCTCACATCATAATATCCTGCTATACGGCCCGTTTTTAATCACATGAAATGCCGGAGATGTCCGGAAAAGGCCGAAGGTGTACAGAACCCAATGCTCCGTTTGCTCGTTGTAATGGAAGTACCATTTTTGGGGGGTTGGCAGAGAGCAACTGGTTCTTACACATCATAATATCCTGATATACGGCCCATTTTGAAACAATTAAAAAGCCGGAAATATCCGGAAAAGGCCGAAGGTGTACAGAACCCGTTGCTCCGTATGCTCGTTGTAATGGAAGGACCATTTTTGGGGGATTGGCAACGCTCAACGCGTTTTTACACATCATAATATCCTGTTATTCGGCCCATTTTTGATCACTTAAAATGCCGGAAATGTCCGGAAAAGGCCGAAGGTGTACAGAACCTGATGCTCCGTATGCTCGTTGTAAGGGGCGTACCATTTCTCGGGGAATGGCAGCGCGTAACGTGTTCTCTCTCATCATAATATCCCGATAAACGGCACATTTTGAAACAATTAAAAAGCCGGAAATGTCCGGAAAAGGCCGAAGGTGTACAGAACCCGTTGCTCCGTATGCTCGTTGTAGTGGGCGTACCATTTTTCGGGGATTGGCAGCGTGCAGCGAGTTCTCACACCTCATAATATCCTGCGGTACGACTCATTTTGAAACTATTAAAAAGCCGAAACTGGCCGGAAAAGGCCGAATATGTACAAGACAGGATTCTCCGCATGCTCGTTGTAATGGATGTACCATTCTTCGGGGATTGGCAGCGCGCAACGAGTTCTCTCACATCATAATATCCTGCTATACGGCCCGTTTTTAATCACATAAAATGCCGGAGATGTCCGGAAAAGGCCGAAGGTGTACAGAACCCAATGCTCCGTTTGCTCGTTGTAATGGGCGTACCATTTTTCGGGGATTGGCAGCGTGCAGCGAGTTCTCACACATCATAATATCCTGCGATACGACCCATTTTGAAACAATTAAAAAGACGAAACTGGCCGGAAAAGGCCGAATATGTACAAGACAGGATTCTCCGCATGCTCGTTGTAATGGAAGTACCATTCTTCGGGGATTGGCAGCGCGCAACGAGTTCTCTCACATCATAATATCCTGATATACGGCCCATTTTGAAACAATTAAAAAGCCGGAAATGTCCGGAAAAGGCCGAAGGTGTACAGAACCCGTTGCTCCCTTTGCTTGTTGTAATGGAAGTACCATTTTTGGGGGGTTGGCTGAGAGCAACTGGTTCTTACACATCATAATATCCTGATATACGGCCCATTTTGAAGAAATTAAAAAGCCGGAAATGTCCGGAAAAGGCCGAAGGTGTACAGAACCCGTTGCTCCGTATGCTCGTTGTAATGGGCGTACCATTTTTCGGGGATTTCCAGCGTGCAGCCAGTTCTCACACCTCATAATATCCTGCGGTACGACCCATTTTGAAACTATTAAAAAGCCGAAACTTGCCGGAAAAGGCCGAATATGTACAAGACAGGATTCTCGTCATGCTCGTTGTAATGGAAGTACCATTCTTCGGGGATTTGCAGCGCGCAACGAGTTCCCTCACATCATAATATCCTGCTATACGGCCCGTTTTTAATCACATGAAATGCCGGAGATGTCCGGAAAAGGCCGAAGGTGTACAGAACCCAATGCTCCGTTTGCTCGTTGTAATGGAAGTACCATTTTTGGGGGGTTGGCAGAGAGCAACTGGTTCTTACACATCATAATATCCTGATATACGGCCCATTTTGAAACAATTAAAAAGCCGGAAATATCCGGAAAAGGCCGAAGGTGTACAGAACCCGTTGCTCCGTATGCTCGTTGTAATGGAATTACCATTTTTGGGGGATTGGCAACGCTCAACGCGTTTTTACACATCATAATATCCTGCGATACGACTCATTTTGAAACTATTAAAAAGCCGAAACTTGCCGGAAAAGGCCGAATATGTACAAGACAGGATTCTCGTCATGCTCGTTGTAATGGAAGTACCATTCTTCGGGGATTTGCAGCGCGCAACGAGTTCCCTCACATCTTAATATCCTGCTATACGGCCCGTTTTTAATCACATGAAATGCCGGAGATGTCCGGAAAAGGCCGAAGGTGTACAGAACCCAATGCTCCGTTTGCTCGTTGTAATGGAAGTACCATTTTTGGGGGGTTGGCAGAGAGCAACTGGTTCTTACACATCATAATATCCTGATATACGGCCCATTTTGAAACAATTAAAAAGCCGGAAATATCCGGAAAAGGCCGAAGGTGTACAGAACCCGTTGCTCCGTATGCTCGTTGTAATGGAAGGACCATTTTTGGGGGATTGGCAACGCTCAACGCGTTTTTACACATCATAATATCCTGTTATTCGGCCCATTTTTGATCACTTAAAATGCCGGAAATGTCCGGAAAAGGCCGAAGGTGTACAGAACCTGATGCTCCGTATGCTCGTTGTAAGGGGCGTACCATTTCTCGGGGAATGGCAGCGCGTAACGTGTTCTCTCTCATCATAATATCCCGATAAACGGCACATTTTGAAACAATTAAAAAGCCGGAAATGTCCGGAAAAGGCCGAAGGTGTACAGAACCCGTTGCTCCGTATGCTCGTTGTAGTGGGCGTACCATTTTTCGGGGATTGGCAGCGTGCAGCGAGTTCTCACACCTCATAATATCCTGCGGTACGACTCATTTTGAAACTATTAAAAAGCCGAAACTGGCCGGAAAAGGCCGAATATGTACAAGACAGGATTCTCCGCATGCTCGTTGTAATGGATGTACCATTCTTCGGGGATTGGCAGCGCGCAACGAGTTCTCTCACATCATAATATCCTGCTATACGGCCCGTTTTTAATCACATAAAATGCCGGAGATGTCCGGAAAAGGCCGAAGGTGTACAGAACCCAATGCTCCGTTTGCTCGTTGTAATGGGCGTACCATTTTTCGGGGATTGGCAGCGTGCAGCGAGTTCTCACACATCATAATATCCTGCGATACGACCCATTTTGAAACAATTAAAAAGACGAAACTGGCCGGAAAAGGCCGAATATGTACAAGACAGGATTCTCCGCATGCTCGTTGTAATGGAAGTACCATTCTTCGGGGATTGGCAGCGCGCAACGAGTTCTCTCACATCATAATATCCTGATATACGGCCCATTTTGAAACAATTAAAAAGCCGGAAATGTCCGGAAAAGGCCGAAGGTGTACAGAACCCGTTGCTCCCTTTGCTTGTTGTAATGGAAGTACCATTTTTGGGGGGTTGGCTGAGAGCAACTGGTTCTTACACATCATAATATCCTGATATACGGCCCATTTTGAAGAAATTAAAAAGCCGGAAATGTCCGGAAAAGGCCGAAGGTGTACAGAACCCGTTGCTCCGTATGCTCGTTGTAATGGGCGTACCATTTTTCGGGGATTTCCAGCGTGCAGCCAGTTCTCACACCTCATAATATCCTGCGGTACGACCCATTTTGAAACTATTAAAAAGCCGAAACTTGCCGGAAAAGGCCGAATATGTACAAGACAGGATTCTCGTCATGCTCGTTGTAATGGAAGTACCATTCTTCGGGGATTTGCAGCGCGCAACGAGTTCCCTCACATCATAATATCCTGCTATACGGCCCGTTTTTAATCACATGAAATGCCGGAGATGTCCGGAAAAGGCCGAAGGTGTACAGAACCCAATGCTCCGTTTGCTCGTTGTAATGGAAGTACCATTTTTGGGGGGTTGGCAGAGAGCAACTGGTTCTTACACATCATAATATCCTGATATACGGCCCATTTTGAAACAATTAAAAAGCCGGAAATATCCGGAAAAGGCCGAAGGTGTACAGAACCCGTTGCTCCGTATGCTCGTTGTAATGGAAGGACCATTTTTGGGGGATTGGCAACGCTCAACGCGTTTTTACACATCATAATATCCTGCTATTCGGCCCATTTTTTGATCACTTAAAATGCCGGAAATGTCCGGAAAAGGCCGAAGGTGTACAGAACCTGATGCTCCGTATGCTCGTTGTAGTGGGCGTACCATTTTTCGGGGTTTGGCAGCGTGCAGCGAGTTCTCACACCTCATAATATCCTGCGGTACGACTCATTTTGAAACTATTAAAAAGACGAAACTGGCCGGAAAAGGCCGAATATGTACAAGACAGGATTCTCCGCATGCTCGTTGTAATGGAAGTACCGTTCTTCGGGGATTGGCAGCGCGCAACGAGTTCTCTCACATCATAATATCCTGATATACGGCCCATTTTGAAACAATTAAAAAGCCGGAAATGTCCGGAAAAGGCCGAAGGTGTACAGAACCCGTTGCTCCGTATGCTCGTTGTAATGGGCGTACTATTTTTCAGGGATTTCCAGCGTGCAGCCAGTTTTCACACCTCAGAATATCCTGCGATACGACCCATTTTGATACTATGAAAAAGCCGAAACTGGCCGGAAATGGCCGAATATGTACAAGACAGGATTCTCCGCATGCTCGTTGAATTGGAAGTACCATTCTTCGGGGATTGGCAGCGCGCACCGAGTTCCCTCACAGCATAATATCCTGCTATACGGCCCGTTTTTAATCACATAAAATGCCGGAGATGTCCGGAAAAGGCCGAAGGTGTACAGAACACGATGCTCCGTTTGCTCGTTGTAATGGAAGTACCATATTTGGGGGGTTGGCAGCGTGCAGCGAGTTCTCACACATCATAATATCCAGCTATACGGCCAGTTTTTAATCACATAAAATGCCGGAGATGTCCGGAAAAGGCCGAAGGTGTACAGAACCCAATGCTCCGTTTGCTCGTTGTAATGGAAGTACCATTTTTGGGGGTTGGCAGAGAGCAACTGGTTCTTACACATCATAATATCCTGATATACGGCCCATTTTGAAACAATTAAAAAGCCGGAAATATCTGAAAAGGCCGAAGGTGTACAGAACCCGTTGCTCCGTATGCTCGTTGTAATGGAAGGACCATTTTTGGGGGATTGGCAACGCTCAACGCGTTTTTACACATCATAATATCCTGCTATTCGGCCCATTTTTGATCACTTAAAATGCCGGAAATGTCCGGAAAAGGCCGAAGGTGTACAGAACCTGATGCTCCGTATGCTCGTTGTAAGGGGCGTACCATTTCTCGGGGATTGGCAGCGCGTAACGTGTTCTCTCTCATCATAATATCCCGATAAGAGGCACATTTTGAAACAATTAAAAAGCCGGAAATGTCCGGAAAAGGCCGAAGGTGTACAGAACCCGTTGCTCCGTATGCTCGTTGTAGTGGGCGTACCATTTTTCGGGGATTGGCAGCGTGCAGCGAGTTCTCACACCTCATAATATCCTGCGGTACGACTCATTTTGAAACTATTAAAAAGCCGAAACTGGCCGGAAAAGGCCGAATATGTACAAGACAGGATTCTCCGCATGCTCGTTGTAATGGATGTACCATTCTTCGGGGATTGGCAGCGCGCAACGAGTTCTCTCACATCATAATATCCTGCTATACGGCCCGTTTTTAATCACATAAAATGCCGGAGATGTCCGGAAAAGGCCGAAGGTGTACAGAACCCAATGCTCCGTTTGCTCGTTGTAATGGAAGTACCATTTTTGGGGGGTTGGCAGAGAGCAACTGGTTCTTACACATCATAATATCCTGATATACGGCCCATTTTGCAACAATTAAAAAGCCGGAAATATCCGGAAAAGGCCGAAGGTGTACAGAACCCGTTGCTCCGTATGCTCGTTGTAATGGAAGGACCATTTTTGGGGGATTGGCAACGCTCAACGCGTTTTTACACATCATAATATCCTGCTATTCGGCCCATTTTTGATCACTTAAAATGCCGGAAATGTCCGGAAAAGGCCGAAGGTGTACAGAACCTGATGCTCCGTATGCTCGTTGTAAGGGGCGTACCATTTCTCGGGGATTGGCAGCGCGTAACGTGTTCTCTCTCATCATAATATCCTGATAAACGGCACATTTTGTAACAATTAAAAAGCCGGAAATGTCCGGAAAAGGCCGAAGGTGTACAGAACCCGTTGCTCCGTATGCTCGTTGTAATGGGTGTACCATTTTTCGGGGATTTCCAGCGTGCAGCCAGTTCTCACACCTCATAATATCCTGCGATACGACCCATTTTGAAACTATTAAAAAGCCGAAACTGGCCGGAAATGGCCGAGTATGTACAAGACAGGATTCTCCGCATGGTCGTTGTAATGGAAGTACCATTCTTCGGGGATTGGCAGCGCGCAACGAGTTCTCTCACATCATATCCAGCTATACGGCCCGTTTTTAATCACATAAAATGTCGGAGATGACCGGAAAAGGCCGAAGGTGTACAGAACCCGTTGCTCCGTATGCTCGTTGTAATGGGCGTACCATTTTTCGGGGATTGGCAGCGTGCAGCGAGTTCTCACACATCATAATATCCTGCGATACGACCCATTTTGAAACAATTAAAAAGACGAAACTGGCCGGAAAAGGCCGAATATGTACAAGACAGGATTCTCCGCATGCTCGTTGTAATGGAAGTACCATTCTTCGGGGATTGGCAGCGCGCACCGAGTTCTCTCACATCATAATATCCTGCTATTCTGCCCGTTTTTGATCACTTAATATGCCGGAAATGTCCGGAAAAGGCCGAAGGTGTACAGAAACCGATGCTCCTATTGCTCGTTGTAATGGAAGTACCATTTTTGGGGGGTTGGCAGAGAGCAACTGGTTCTTACACATCATAATAATCTGATATACGGCCCATTTTGAAACAATTAAAAAGCCGGAAATGTCCGGAAAAGGCCGAAGGTGTACAGAACCCGTTGCTCCGTATGCTCGTTGTAATGGGCGTACCATTTTTCGGGGATTTCCAGCGTGCAGCCAGTTCTCACACCTCATAATATCCTGCGGTACGACCCATTTTGAAACTATTAAAAAGCCGAAACTGGCCGGAAATGGCCGAATATGTACAAGACAGGATTCTCCGCATGCTCGTTGTAATGGAAGTACCATTCTTCGGGGATTGGCAGCGCGCAACGAGTTCTCTCACATCATAATATCCTGCTATACGGCCCGTTTTTAATCACATAAAATGCCGGAGATGTCCGGAAAAGGCCGAAGGTGTACAGAACCCGATGCTCCGTTTGCTCGTTGTAATGGAAGTACCATTTTTCGGGGATGGGCAGCGTGCAGCGTGTTCTCACACATCATAATATCCTGCGATACGACCCATTTTGAAACAATTAAATAGCCGGAAATGTCCGGAAAAGGCCGAAGGTGTACAGAACCCGTTGCTCCGTATGCTCGTTGTAATGGGCGTACCATTTTTCGGGGATTGGCAGCGTGCAGCGAGTTCTCACACATCATAATATCCTGCGATACGACACATTTTGAAACAATTAAAAAGACGAAACTGGCCAGAAAAGGCCGAATATGTACAAGACAGGATTCTCCGCATGCTCGTTGTAATGGAAGTACCATTCTTCGGGGATTGGCAGCTCGTAACGAGTTCTCTCACATCATAATATCCTGCTATACGGCCCGTTTTTAATCACATGAAATGCCGGAGATGTCCGGAAAAGGCCGAAGGTGTACAGAACCCAATGCTCCGTTTACTCGTTGTAATGGAAGTACCATTTTTGGGGGGTTGGCAGAGAGCAACTGGTTCTTACACATCATAATATCCTGATATACGGCCCATTTTGAAACAATTAAAAAGCCGGAAATATCCGGAAAAGGCCGAAGGTGTACAGAACCCGTTGCTCCGTATGCTCGTTGTAATGGAAGGACCATTTTTGGGGGATTGGCAACGCTCAACGCGTTTTCACACATCATAATATCCTGCTATTCGCCCATTTTTGATCGCTTAAAATGCCGGAAATATCCGGAAAAGGCCGAAGGTGTACAGAACCCGATGCTCCGTTTGCTCGTTGTAATGGAAGTACCATTTTTCGGGGATGGGCAGCGTGCAGCGTGTTCTCACACATCATAATATCCTGCGATACGACCCATTTTGAAACAATTAAATAGCCGGAAATGTCCGGAAAAGGCCGAAGGTGTACAGAACCCGTTGCTCCGTATGCTCGTTGTAGTGGGCGTACCATTTTTCGGGGACTGGCAGCGTGCAGCGAGTTCTCACACCTCATAATATCCTGCGATACGACTCATTTTGAAACTATTAAAAATCCGAAACTGGCCGGAAAAGGCCGAATATGTACAAGACAGGATTCTCCGCATGCTCGTTGTAATGGAAGTACCATTCTTCGGGGATTGGCTGCGCGCAACGAGTTCTCTCACATCATAATATCCTGCGATACGACCCATTTTGAAACAATTAAAAAGCCGAAACTGGCCGGAAAAGGCCGAAAATGTACAAGACAGGATTCTCCGGATGCTGGTTGTATTGGAAGTACCATTCTTCGGGGATTGGCAGCGCGCACCGTGTTCTCTCACATCATAATATCCTGCTATTCTGCCCGTTTTTGATCACTTAATATGCCGGAAATGTCCGGAAAAGGCCGAAGGTGTACAGAACCTGATGCTGCGTATGCTCGTTGTAAGGGGCGTACCATTTCTCGGGGATTGGTAGCGCGTAACGTGTTCTCTCACATCATAATATCCTGATAAACGGCACATTTTGAAACAATTAAAAAGCCGGAAATGTCCGGAAAAGGCCGAAGGTGTTCGGAACCCGTTGCTCCGTATGCTCGTTGTAATGGGCGTACCATTCTTCGGGGATTCGCAGCGCGCACCGAGTTCCCTCACATCATAATATCCTGCTACACGGCCCGTTTTTAATCACATAAAATGCCGGAGATGTCCGGAAAAGGCCGAAGGTGTACAGAACCCGATGCTCCGTTTGCTCGTTGTAATGGAAGTACCATATTTGGGGGGTTGGCAGCGTGCAGCGAGTTCTCACACATCATAATATCCTGCTATACGGCCCGTTTTTAATCACATAAAATGCCGGAGATGTCCGGAAAAGGCCGAAGGTGTACAGAACCCAATGCTCCGTTTGCTCGTTGTAATGGAAGTACCATTTTTGGGGGGTTGGCAGAGAGCAACTGGTTCTTACACATCATGATATACGGCCCATTTTGAAACAATTAAAATGCCGGAAATGTCCGGAAAAGGCCGAAGGTGTACAGAACCTGATGCTCCGTATGCTCGTTGTAAGGGGCGTACTATTTCTCGGGGATTGGCAGCGCGTAACGTGTTCTCTCTCATCATAACATCCTGACAAACGGCACATTTTGAAACAATTAAATAGCCGGAAATGTCCGGAAAAGGCCGAAGGTGTACAGAACCCGTTGCTCCGCATGCTCGTTGTAATGGAAGTACCATTCTTCGGGGATTGGCTGCGCGCAACGAGTTCTCTCACATCATAATATTCTGCGATACGACCCATTTTGAAACAATTAAAAAGCCGAAACTGGCCGGAAAAGGCCGAAAATGTACAAGACAGGATTCTCCGGATGCTGGTTGTATTGGAAGTACCATTCTTCGGGGATTGGCAGCGCGCACCGTGTTCTCTCACATCATAATATCCTGCTATTCTGCCCGTTTTTGATCACTTAATATGCCGGAAATGTCCGGAAAAGGCCGAAGGTGTTCGGAACCCGTTGCTCCGTATGCTCGTTGTAATGGGCGTACCATTTTTCGGGGATTGGCAGCGTGCAGCGAGTTCTCACACATCATAATATCCTGCGATACGACCCATTTTGAAACAATTAAAAAGACGAAACTGGCCGGAAAAGGCCGAATATGTACAAGACAGGATTCTCCGCATGCTCGTTGTATTGGAAGTACCATTCTTCGGGGATTGGCAGCGCGCACCGAGTTCTCTCACATCATAATATCCTGCTATACGGCCCGTTTTTAATCACATAAAATGCCGGAGATGTCCGGAAAAGGCCGAAGGTGTACAGAATCCGTTGCTCCGTATGCTCGTTGTAATGGGCGTACCATTTTTCGGGGATTGGCAGCGTGCAGCGAGTTCTCACACATCATAATATCCTGCGATACGACCCATTTTGAAACAATTAAAAAGACGAAACTGGCCGGAAAAGGCCGAATATGTACAAGACAGGATTCTCCGCATGCTCGTTGTAATGGAAGTACCATTCTTCGGGGATTGGCAGCGCGCAACGAGTTCTCTCACATCATAATATCCTGATATACGGCCCATTTTGAAACAATTAAAAAGCCGGAAATGTCCGGAAAAGGCCGAAGGTGTACAGAACCCGTTGCTCCCTTTGCTTGTTGTAATGGAAGTACCATTTTTGGGGGGTTGGCTGAGAGCAACTGGTTCTTACACATCATATTATCCTGATATACGGCCCATTTTGAAGAAATTAAAAAGCCGGAAATGTCCGGAAAAGGCCGAATTTGTACAGAACCCGTTGCTCCGTATGCTCGTTGTAATGGAATTACCATTTTTGGGGGATTGGCAACGCTCAACGCGTTTTTACACATCATAATATCCTGCGATACGACCCATTTTGATACTATGAAAAAGCCGAAACTGGCCGGAAATGGCCGAATATGTACAAGACAGGATTCTCCGCATGCTCGTTGAATTGGAAGTACCATTCTTCGGGGATTGGCAGCGTGCACCGAGTTCCCTCACATCATAATATCCTGCTATACGGCCCGTTTTTAATCACATAAAATGCCGGAGATGTCCGGAAAAGGCCGAAGGTGTACAGAACCCAATGCTCCGTTTGCTCGTTGTAATGGAAGTACCATTTTTGGGGGGTTGGCAGAGAGCAACTGGTTCTTACACATCATAATATCCTGATATACGGCCCATTTTGAAACAATTAAAAAGCCGGAAATATCCGGAAAAGGCCGAAGGTGTACAGAACCCGTTGCTCCGTATGCTCGTTGTAATGGAATTACCATTTTTGGGGGATTGGCAACGCTCAACGCGTTTTTACACATCATAATATCCTGCGATACGACTCATTTTGAAACTATTAAAAAGCCGAAACTTGCCGGAAAAGGCCGAATATGTACAAGACAGGATTCTCGTCATGCTCGTTGTAATGGAAGTACCATTCTTCGGGGATTTGCAGCGCGCAACGAGTTCCCTCACATCATAATATCCTGCTATACGGCCCGTTTTTAATCACATGAAAAGCCGGAAATATCCGGAAAAGGCCGAAGGTGTACAGAACCCGTTGCTCCGTATGCTCGTTGTAATGGAAGGACCATTTTTGGGGGATTGGCAACGCTCAACGCGTTTTTACACATCATAATATCCTGCTATTCGGCCCATTTTTGATCACTTAAAATGCCGGAAATGTCCGGAAAAGGCCGAAGGTGTACAGAACCTGATGCTCCGTATGCTCGTTGTAAGGGGCGTACCATTTCTCGGGGAATGGCAGCGCGTAACGTGTTCTCTCTCATCATAATATCCCGATAAACGGCACATTTTGAAACAATTAAAAAGCCGGAAATGTCCGGAAAAGGCCGAAGGTGTACAGAACCCGTTGCTCCGTATGCTCGTTGTAGTGGGCGTACCATTTTTCGGGGATTGGCAGCGTGCAGCGAGTTCTCACACCTCATAATATCCTGCGGTACGACTCATTTTGAAACTATTAAAAAGCCGAAACTGGCCGGAAAAGGCCGAATATGTACAAGACAGGATTCTCCGCAAGCTCGTTGTAATGGATGTACCATTCTTCGGGGATTGGCAGCGCGCAACGAGTTCTCTCACATCATAATATCCTGCTATACGGCCCGTTTTTAATCACATAAAATGCCGGAGATGTCCGGAAAAGGCCGAAGGTGTACAGAACCCAATGCTCCGTTTGCTCGTTGTAATGGGCGTACCATTTTTCGGGGATTGGCAGCGTGCAGCGAGTTCTCACACATCATAATATCCTGCGATACGACCCATTTTGAAACAATTAAAAAGACGAAACTGGCAGGAAAAGGCCGAATATGTACAAGACAGGATTCCCGCATGCTCGTTGTAATGGAAGTACCATTCTTCGGGGATTGGCAGCGCGCAACGAGTTCTCTCACATCATAAACTCCTGATATACGGCCCATTTTGAAACAATTAAAAAGCCGGAAATGTCCGGAAAAGGCCGAAGGTGTACAGAACCCGTTGCTCCCTTTGCTTGTTGTAATGGAAGTACCATTTTTGGGGGGTTGGCTGAGAGCAACTGGTTCTTACACATCATAATATCCTGATATACGGCCCATTTTGAAGAAATTAAAAAGCCGGAAATGTCCGGAAAAGGCCGAAGGTGTACAGAACCCGTTGCTCCGTATGCTCGTTGTAATGGGCGTACCATTTTTCGGGGATTTCCAGCGTGCAGCCAGTTCTCACACCTCATAATATCCTGCGGTACGACCCATTTTGAAACTATTAAAAAGCCGAAACTTGCCGGAAAAGGCCGAATATGTACAAGACAGGATTCTCGTCATGCTCGTTGTAATGGAAGTACCATTCTTCGGGGATTTGCAGCGCGCAACGAGTTCCCTCACATCATAATATCCTGCTATACGGCCCGTTTTTAATCACATGAAATGCCGGAGATGTCCGGAAAAGGCCGAAGGTGTACAGAACCCAATGCTCCGTTTGCTCGTTGTAATGGAAGTACCATTTTTGGGGGGTTGGCAGAGAGCAACTGGTTCTTACACATCATAATATCCTGATATACGGCCCATTTTGAAACAATTAAAAAGCCGGAAATATCCGGAAAAGGCCGAAGGTGTACAGAACCCGTTGCTCCGTATGCTCGTTGTAATGGAAGGACCATTTTTGGGGGATTGGCAACGCTCAACGCGTTTTTACACATCATAATATCCTGCTATTCGGCCCATTTTTTGATCACTTAAAATGCCGGAAATGTCCGGAAAAGGCCGAAGGTGTACAGAACCTGATGCTCCGTATGCTCGTTGTAAGGGGCGTACCATTTCTCGGGGAATGGCAGCGCGTAACGTGTTCTCTCTCATCATAATATCCCGATAAACGGCACATTTTGAAACAATTAAAAAGCCGGAAATGTCCGGAAAAGGCCGAAGGTGTACAGAACCCGTTGCTCCGTATGCTCGTTGTAGTGGGCGTACCATTTTTCGGGGTTTGGCAGCGTGCAGCGAGTTCTCACACCTCATAATATCCTGCGGTACGACTCATTTTGAAACTATTAAAAAGACGAAACTAGCCGGAAAAGGCCGAATATGTACAAGACAGGATTCTCCGCATGCTCGTTGTAATGGAAGTACCGTTCTTCGGGGATTGGCAGCGCGCAACGAGTTCTCTCACATCATAATATCCTGATATACGGCCCATTTTGAAACAATTAAAAAGCCGGAAATGTCCGGAAAAGGCCGAAGGTGTACAGAACCCGTTGCTCCGTATGCTCGTTGTAATGGGCGTACTATTTTTCAGGGATTTCCAGCGTGCAGCCAGTTTTCACACCTCATAATATCCTGCGATACGACCCATTTTGATACTATGAAAAAGCCGAAACTGGCCGGAAATGGCCGAATATGTACAAGACAGGATTCTCCGCATGCTCGTTGAATTGGAAGTACCATTCTTCGGGGATTGGCAGCGCGCACCGAGTTCCCTCACATCATAATATCCTGCTATACGGCCCGTTTTTAATCACATAAAATGCCGGAGATGTCCGGAAAAGGCCGAAGGTGTACAGAACACGATGCTCCGTTTGCTCGTTGTAATGGAAGTACCATATTTGGGGGGTTGGCAGCGTGCAGCGAGTTCTCACACATCATAATATCCAGCTATACGGCCCGTTTTTAATCACATAAAATGCCGGAGATGTCCGGAAAAGGCCGAAGGTGTACAGAACCCAATGCTCCGTTTGCTCGTTGTAATGGAAGTACCATTTTTGGGGGGTTGGCAGAGAGCAACTGGTTCTTACACATCATAATATCCTGATATACGGCCCATTTTGAAACAATTAAAAAGCCGGAAATATCTGAAAAGGCCGAAGGTGTACAGAACCCGTTGCACCGTATGCTCGTTGTAATGGAAGGACCATTTTTGGGGGATTGGCAACGCTCAACGCGTTTTTACACATCATAATATCCTGCTATTCGGCCCATTTTTGATCACTTAAAATGCCGGAAATGTCCGGAAAAGGCCGAAGGTGTACAGAACCTGATGCTCCGTATGCTCGTTGTAAGGGGCGTACCATTTCTCGGGGATTGGCAGCGCGTAACGTGTTCTCTCTCATCATAATATCCCGATAAGGGGCACATTTTGAAACAATTAAAAAGCCGGAAATGTCCGGAAAAGGCCGAAGGTGTACAGAACCCGTTGCTCCGTATGCTCGTTGTAGTGGGCGTACCATTTTTCGGGGATTGGCAGCGTGCAGCGAGTTCTCACACCTCATAATATCCTGCGGTACGACTCATTTTGAAACTATTAAAAAGCCGAAACTGGCCGGAAAAGGCCGAATATGTACAAGACAGGATTCTCCGCATGCTCGTTGTAATGGATGTACCATTCTTCGGGGATTGGCAGCGCGCAACGAGTTCTCTCACATCATAATATCCTGCTATACGGCCCGTTTTTAATCACATAAAATGCCGGAGATGTCCGGAAAAGGCCGAAGGTGTACAGAACCCAATGCTCCGTTTGCTCGTTGTAATGGAAGTACCATTTTTGGGGGGTTGGCAGAGAGCAACTGGTTCTTACACATCATAATATCCTGATATACGGCCCATTTTGCAACAATTAAAAAGCCGGAAATATCCGGAAAAGGCCGAAGGTGTACAGAACCCGTTGCTCCGTATGCTCGTTGTAATGGAAGGACCATTTTTGGGGGATTGGCAACGCTCAACGCGTTTTTACACATCATAATATCCTGCTATTCGGCCCATTTTTGATCACTTAAAATGCCGGAAATGTCCGGAAAAGGCCGAAGGTGTACAGAACCTGATGCTCCGTATGCTCGTTGTAAGGGGCGTACCATTTCTCGGGGATTGGCAGCGCGTAACGTGTTCTCTCTCATCATAATATCCTGATAAACGGCACATTTTGTAACAATTAAAAAGCCGGAAATGTCCGGAAAAGGCCGAAGGTGTACAGAACCCGTTGCTCCGTATGCTCGTTGTAATGGGTGTACCATTTTTCGGGGATTTCCAGCGTGCAGCCAGTTCTCACACCTCATAATATCCTGCGATACGACCCATTTTGAAACTATTAAAAAGCCGAAACTGGCCGGAAATGGCCGAGTATGTACAAGACAGGATTCTCCGCATGGTCGTTGTAATGGAAGTACCATTCTTCGGGGATTGGCAGCGCGCAACGAGTTCTCTCACATCATATCCAGCTATACGGCCCGTTTTTAATCACATAAAATGTCGGAGATGACCGGAAAAGGCCGAAGGTGTACAGAACCCGTTGCTCCGTATGCTCGTTGTAATGGGCGTACCATTTTTCGGGGATTGGCAGCGTGCAGCGAGTTCTCACACATCATAATATCCTGCGATACGACCCATTTTGAAACAATTAAAAAGACGAAACTGGCCGGAAAAGGCCGAATATGTACAAGACAGGATTCTCCGCATGCTCGTTGTAATGGAAGTACCATTCTTCGGGGATTGGCAGCGCGCAACGAGTTCTCTCACATCATAATATCCTGATATACGGCCCATTTTGAAACAATTAAAAAGCCGGAAATGTCCGGAAAAGGCCGAAGGTGTACAGAACCCGTTGCTCCCTTTGCTTGTTGTAATGGAAGTACCATTTTTGGGGGGTTGGCTGCGCGTAACGAGTTCTCTCACATCATAATATCCTGCGATACGACCCATTTTGAAACAATTAAAAAGCCGAAACTGGCCGGAAAAGGCCGAAAATGTACAAGACAGGATTCTCCGGATGCTGGTTGTATTGGAAGTACCATTCTTCGGGGATTGGCAGCGCGCACCGTGTTCTCTCACATCATAATATCCTGCTAGTCTGCCCGTTTTTGATCACTTAATATGCCGGAAATGTCCGGAAAAGGCCGAAGGTGTACAGAACCTGATGCTCCGTATGCTCGTTGTAATGGGTGTACCATTTTTCGGGGATTTCCAGCGTGCAGCCAGTTCTCACACCTCATAATATCCTGCGATACGACCCATTTTGAAACTATTAAAAAGCCGAAACTGGCCGGAAATGGCCGAGTATGTACAAGACAGGATTCTCCGCATGGTCGTTGTAATGGAAGTACCATTCTTCGGGGATTGGCAGCGCGCAACGAGTTCTCTCACATCATATCCAGCTATACGGCCCGTTTTTAATCACATAAAATGTCGGAGATGACCGGAAAAGGCCGAAGGTGTACAGAACCCGTTGCTCCGTATGCTCGTTGTAATGGGCGTACCATTTTTCGGGGATTGGCAGCGTGCAGCGAGTTCTCACACATCATAATATCCTGCGATACGACCCATTTTGAAACAATTAAAAAGACGAAACTGGCCGGAAAAGGCCGAATATGTACAAGACAGGATTCTCCGCATGCTCGTTGTAATGGAAGTACCATTCTTCGGGGATTGGCAGCGCGCAACGAGTTCTCTCACATCATAATATCCTGATATACGGCCCATTTTGAAACAATTAAAAAGCCGGAAATGTCCGGAAAAGGCCGAAGGTGTACAGAACCCGTTGCTCCCTTTGCTTGTTGTAATGGAAGTACCATTTTTGGGGGGTTGGCTGCGCGTAACGAGTTCTCTCACATCATAATATCCTGCGATACGACCCATTTTGAAACAATTAAAAAGCCGAAACTGGCCGGAAAAGGCCGAAAATGTACAAGACAGGATTCTCCGGATGCTGGTTGTATTGGAAGTACCATTCTTCGGGGATTGGCAGCGCGCACCGTGTTCTCTCACATCATAATATCCTGCTAGTCTGCCCGTTTTTGATCACTTAATATGCCGGAAATGTCCGGAAAAGGCCGAAGGTGTACAGAACCTGATGCTCCGTATGCTCGTTGTAAGGGCCGTACCATTTTTCGGGGATGGGCAGCGTGCAGCGTGTTCTCACACATCATAATATCCTGCGATACGACCCATTTTGAAACAATTAAATAGCCGGAAATGTCCGGAAAAGGCCAAAGGTGTACAGAACCTGATGCTCCGTATGCTCGTTGTAAGGGGCGTACCATTTCTCGGGGATTGGCAGCGCGTAACGTGTTCTCTCTCATCATAATATCCTGATAAACGGCACATTTTGAAACAATTAAAAAGCCGGAAATGTCCGGAAAAGGCCGAAGGTGTACAGAACCCGTTGCTCTGTATGCTCGTTGTAGTGGGCGTACCATTTTTCGGGGATTGGCAGCGTGCAGCGAGTTCGCACACCTCATAATATCCTGCGATACGACTAATTTTGGAACAATTAAAAAGCCGAAACTGGCCGGAAAAGGCCGAAAATGTACAAGACAGGAATCTCCGGATGCTGGTTGTATTGGAAGTACCATTCTTCGGGGATTGGCAGCGCGCACCGTGTTCTCTCACATAATAATATCCTGCTATTCTGCCCGTTTTTGATCACTTAATATGCCGGAAATGTCCGGAAAAGGCCGAAGGTGTACAGAACCTGATGCTCCGTATGCTCGTTGTAAGGGGCGTACCATTTCTCGGGGATTGGCAGCGCGTAACGTGTTCTCTCACATCATAATATCCTGATATACGGCCCGTTTTTAATCACATAAAATGCCGGAGATGTCCGGAAAAGGCCGAAGGTGTACAGAAACCGATGCTCCTATTGCTCGTTGTAATGGAAGTACCATTTTTGGGGGGTTGGCAGAGAGCAACTGGTTCTTACACATCATAATAATCTGTAATACGGCCCATTTTGAAACAATTAAAAAGCCGGAAATGTCCGGAAAAGGCCGAAGGTGTACAGAACCCGTTGCTCCGTATGCTCGTTGTAATGGGCGTACCATTTTTCGGGGATTTCCGGCGTGCAGCCAGTTCTCACACCTCATAATATCCTGCGGTACGACCCATTTTGAAACTATTAAAAAGCCGAAACTGGCCGGAAATGGCCGAATATGTACAAGACAGGATTCTCCGCATGCTCGTTGTAATGGAAGTACCATTCTTCGGGGATTGGCAGCGCGCAACGAGTTCTCTCACATCATAATATCCTGTTATACGGCCCGTTTTTAATCACATAAAATGCCGGAGATGTCCGGAAAAGGCCGAAGGTGTACAGAACCCGATGCTCCGTTTGCTCGTTGTAATGGAAGTACCATTTTTCGGGGATGGGCAGCGTGCAGCGTGTTCTCACACATCATAATATCCTGCGATACGACCCATTTTGAAACAATTAAATAGCCGGAAATGTCCGGAAAAGGCCGAAGGTGTACAGAACCCGTTGCTCCGTATGCTCGTTGTAATGGGCGTACCATTTTTCGGGGATTGGCAGCGTGCAGCGAGTTCTCACACATCATAATATCCTGCGATACGACACATTTTGAAACAATTAAAAAGA
The DNA here is from genome assembly GCA_963971185.1 of Bombus muscorum. Lineage (NCBI taxonomy): Eukaryota > Metazoa > Arthropoda > Insecta > Hymenoptera > Apidae > Bombus > Bombus muscorum. The sequence continues at coordinate 5,281,277 of OZ020130.1, forward strand.
CGAAACTGGCCAGAAAAGGCCGAATATGTACAAGACAGGATTCTCCGCATGCTCGTTGTAATGGAAGTACCATTCTTCGGGGATTGGCAGCTCGTAACGAGTTCTCTCACATCATAATATCCTGCTATACGGCCCGTTTTTAATCACATGAAATGCCGGAGATGTCCGGAAAAGGCCGAAGGTGTACAGAACCCAATGCTCCGTTTACTCGTTGTAATGGAAGTACCATTTTTGGGGGGTTGGCAGAGAGCAACTGGTTCTTACACATCATAATATCCTGATATACGGCCCATTTTGAAACAATTAAAAAGCCGGAAATATCCGGAAAAGGCCGAAGGTGTACAGAACCCGTTGCTCCGTATGCTCGTTGTAATGGAAGGACCATTTTTGGGGGATTGGCAACGCTCAACGCGTTTTTACACATCATAATATCCTGCTATTCGCCCATTTTTGATCGCTTAAAATGCCGGAAATGTCCGGAAAAGGCCGAAGGTGTACAGATCCTGATGCTCCGTATGCTCGTTGTAAGGGGCGTACCATTTCTCGGGTATTGGCAGCGCGTAACGTGTTCTCTCTCATCATAATATCCTGATAAACGGCACATTTTGAAACAATTAAAAAGCCGGAAATGTCCGGAAAAGGCCGAAGGTGTACAGAACCCGTTGCTCCGTATGCTCGTTGTAATGGGCGTACCATTTTTCGGGGATTGGCAGCGTGCAGCGAGTTCTCACACCTCATAATATCCTGCGATACGACACATTTTGAAACTATTAAAAAGCCAAAACTGGCCGGAAAAGGCCGAATATGTACAAGACAGGATTCTCCGCATGCTCGTTGTAATGGAAGTACCATTCTTCGGGGATTGGCAGCGCGCAACGAGTTCTCTCTGAAACAAAAAAATAGCCGGATATGTCCGGAAAAGGCCGAAGGTGTACAGAACCGGTTGCTCCCTTTGCTTGTTGTAATGGAAGTACCGTTTTTGGGGGGTTGGCAGAGAGCAACTGGTTCTTACACATCATAACATCCTGATATACGGCCCATTTTGAAGCAATTAAAAAGCCGGAAATGTCCGGAAAAAGCCGAAGGTGTACAGAACCCGTTGCTCCGTATGCTCGTTGTAGTGGGCGTACCATTTTTCGGGGACTGGCAGCGTGCAGCGAGTTCTCACACCTCATAATATCCTGCGATACGACTCATTTTGAAACTATTAAAAATCCGAAACTGGCCGGAAAAGGCCGAATATGTACAAGACAGGATTCTCCGCATGCTCGTTGTAATGGAAGTACCATTCTTCGGGGATTGGCAGCGCGCACCGAGTTCCCTCACATCATAATATCCTGCTATACGGCCCGTTTTTAATCACATAAAATGCCGGAGATGTCCGGAAAAGGCCGAAGGTGTACAGAACCTGATGCTGCGTATGCTCGTTGTAAGGGGCGTACCATTTCTCGGGGATTGGCAGCGCGTAACGTGTTCTCTCACATCATAATATCCTTATAAACGGCACATTTTGAAACAATTAAAAAGCCGGAAATGTCCGGAAAAGGCCGAAGGTGTTCGGAACCCGTTGCTCCGTATGCTCGTTGTAATGGGCGTACCATTCTTCGGGGATTCGCAGCGCGCACCGAGTTCCCTCACATCATAATATCCTGCTATACGGCCCGTTTTTAATCACATAAAATGCCGGAGATGTCCGGAAAAGGCCGAAGGTGTACAGAACCCGATGCTCCGTTTGCTCGTTGTAATGGAAGTACCATATTTGGGGGGTTGGCAGCGTGCAGCGAGTTCTCACACATCATAATATCCTGCTATACGGCCCGTTTTTAATCACATAAAATGCCGGAGATGTCCGGAAAAGGCCGAAGGTGTACAGAACCCAATGCTCCGTTTGCTCGTTGTAATGGAAGTACCATTTTTGGGGGGTTGGCAGAGAGCAACTGGTTATAACACATCATGATATACGGCCCATTTTGAAACAATTAAAATGCCGGAAATGTCCGGAAAAGGCCGAAGGTGTACAGAACCTGATGCTCCGTATGCTCGTTGTAAGGGGCGTACTATTTCTCGGGGATTGGCAGCGCGTAACGTGTTCTCTCTCATCATAACATCCTGACAAACGGCACATTTTGAAACAATTAAATAGCCGGAAATGTCCGGAAAAGGCCGAAGGTGTACAGAACCCGTTGCTCCGCATGCTCGTTGTAATGGAAGTACCATTCTTCGGGGATTGGCTGCGCGCAACGTGTTCTCTCACATCATAATATTCTGCGATACGACCCATTTTGAAACAATTAAAAAGCCGAAACTGGCCGGAAAAGGCCGAAAATGTACAAGACAGGATTCTCCGGATGCTGGTTGTATTGGAAGTACCATTCTTCGGGGATTGGCAGCGCGCACCGTGTTCTCTCACATCATAATATCCTGCTATTCTGCCCGTTTTTGATCACTTAATATGCCGGAAATGTCCGGAAAAGGCCGAAGGTGTTCGGAACCCGTTGCTCCGTATGCTCGTTGTAATGGGCGTACCATTTTTCGGGGATTGGCAGCGTGCAGCGAGTTCTCACACATCATAATATCCTGCGATACGACCCATTTTGAAACAATTAAAAAGACGAAACTGGCCGGAAAAGGCCGAATATGTACAAGACAGGATTCTCCGCATGCTCGTTGTATTGGAAGTACCATTCTTCGGGGATTGGCAGCGCGCACCGAGTTCTCTCACATCATAATATCCTGCTATACGGCCCGTTTTTAATCACATAAAATGCCGGAGATGTCCGGAAAAGGCCGAAGGTGTACAGAATCCGCTGCTCCGTATGCTCGTTGTAATGGGCGTACCATTTTTCGGGGATTGGCAGCGTGCAGCGAGTTCTTACACATCATAATATCCTGCGATACGACCCATTTTGAAACAATTAAAAAGACGAAACTGGCCGGAAAAGGCCGAATATGTACAAGACAGGATTCTCCGCATGCTCGTTGTAATGGAAGTACCATTCTTCGGGGATTGGCAGCGCGCAACGAGTTCTCTCACATCATAATATCCTGATATACGGCCCATTTTGAAACAATTAAAAAGCCGGAAATGTCCGGAAAAGGCCGAAGGTGTACAGAACCCGTTGCTCCCTTTGCTTGTTGTAATGGAAGTACCATTTTTGGGGGGTTGGCTGAGAGCAACTGGTTCTTACACATCATATTATCCTGATATACGGCCCATTTTGAAGAAATTAAAAAGCCGGAAATGTCCGGAAAAGGCCGAATTTGTACAGAACCCGTTGCTCCGTATGCTCGTTGTAATGGAATTACCATTTTTGGGGGATTGGCAACGCTCAACGCGTTTTTACACATCATAATATCCTGCGATACGACCCATTTTGATACTATGAAAAAGCCGAAACTGGCCGGAAATGGCCGAATATGTACAAGACAGGATTCTCCGCATGCTCGTTGTATTGGAAGTACCATTCTTCGGGGATTGGCAGCGCGCACCGAGTTCCCTCACATCATAATATCCTGCTATACGGCCCGTTTTTAATCACATAAAATGCCGGAGATGTCCGGAAAAGGCCGAAGGTGTACAGAACCCAATGCTCCGTTTGCTCGTTGTAATGGAAGTACCATTTTTGGGGGGTTGGCAGAGAGCAACTGGTTCTTACACATCATAATATCCTGATATAAGGCCCATTATGAAACAATTAAAAAGCCGGAAATATCCGGAAAAGGCCGAAGGTGTACAGAACCCGTTGCTCCGTATGCTCGTTGTAATGGGCGTACCATTTTTCGGGGATTTCCAGCGTGCAGCCAGTTTTCACACCTCATAATATCCTGCGATACGACCCATTTTGATACTATGAAAAAGCCGAAACTGGCCGGAAATGGCCGAATATGTGCAAGACAGGATTCTCCGCATGCTCGTTGAATTGGAAGTACCATTCTTCGGGGATTGGCAGCGCGCACCGAGTTCCCTCACATCATAATATCCTGCTATACGGCCCGTTTTTAATCACATAAAATGCCGGAGATGTCCGGAAAAGGCCGAAGGTGTACAGAACCCAATGCTCCGTTTGCTCGTTGTAATGGAAGTACCATTTTTGGGGGGTTGGCAGAGAGCAACTGGTTCTTACACATCATAATATCCTGATATACGGCCCATTTTGAAACAATTAAAAAGCCGGAAATATCCGGAAAAGCCCGAAGGTGTACAGAACCCGTTGCTCCGTATGCTCGTTGTAATGGAATTACCATTTTTGGGGGATTGGCAACGCCCAACGCGTTTTTACACATCATAATATCCTGCGATACGACTCATTTTGAAACTATTAAAAAGCCGAAACTTGCCGGAAAAGGCCGAATATGTACAAGACAGGATTCTCGTCATGCTCGTTGTAATGGAAGTACCATTCTTCGGGGATTTGCAGCGCGCAACGAGTTCCCTCACATTATAATATCCTGCTATACGGCCCGTTTTTAATCACATGAAATGCCGGAGATGTCCGGAAAAGGCCGAAGGTGTACAGAACCCAATGCTCCGTTTGCTCGTTGTAATGGAAGTACCATTTTTGGGGGGTTGGCAGAGAGCAACTGGTTCTTACACATCATAATATCCTGATATACGGCCCATTTTGAAACAATTAAAAAGCCGGAGATGTCCGGAAAAGGCCGAAGGTGTACAGAACACGATGCTCCGTTTGCTCGTTGTAATGGAAGTACCATATTTGGGGGGTTGGCAGCGTGCAGCGAGTTCTCACACATCATAATATCCTGCTATACGGCCCGTTTTTAATCACATAAAATGCCGGAGATGTCCGGAAAAGGCCGAAGGTGTACAGAACCCAATGCTCCGTTTGCTCGTTGTAATGGAAGTACCATTTTTGGGGGGTTGGCAGAGAGCAACTGGTTCTTACACATCATAATATCCTGATATACGGCCCATTTTGAAACAATTAAAAAGCCGGAAATATCTGAAAAGGCCGAAGGTGTACAGAACCCGTTGCTCCGTATGCTCGTTGTAATGGAAGGACCATTTTTGGGGGATTGGCAACGCTCAACGCGTTTTTACACAGCATAATATCCTGCTATTCGGCCCATTTTTGATCACTTAAAATGCCGGAAATGTCCGGAAAAGGCCGAAGGTGTACAGAACCTGATGCTCCGTATGCTCGTTGTAAGGGGCGTACCATTTCTCGGGGATTGGCAGCGCGTAACGTGTTCTCTCTCATCATAATATCCCGATAAGCGGCACATTTTGAAACAATTAAAAAGCCGGAAATGTCCGGAAAAGGCCGAAGGTGTACAGAACCCGTTGCTCCGTATGCTCGTTGTAGTGGGCGTACCATTTTTCGGGGATTGGCAGCGTGCAGCGAGTTCTCACACCTCATAATATCCTGCGATACGACCCTTTTTGAAACAATTAAAAAGCCGGTAATATCCGGAAAAGGCCGAAGGTGTACAGAACCCGTTGCTCCGTATGCTCGTTGTAATGGAAGGACCATTTTTGGGGGATTGGCAACGCTCAACGCGTTTTTACACATCATAATATCCTGCTATTCGGCCCATTTTTGATCACTTACAATGCCGGAAATGTCCGGAAAAGGCCGAAGGTGTACAGAACCTGATGCTCCGTATGCTCGTTGTAAGGGGCGTACCATTTCTCGGGGATTGGCAGCGCGTAACGTGTTCTCTCTCATCATAATATCCTGATAAACGGCACATTTTGTAACAATTAAAAAGCCGGAAATGTCCGGAAAAGGCCGAAGGTGTACAGAACCCGTTGCTCCGTATGCTCGTTGTAATGGGTGTACCATTTTTCGGGGATTTCCAGCGTGCAGCCAGTTCTCACACCTCATAATATCCTGCGATACGACCCATTTTGAAACTATTAAAAAGCCGAAACTGGCCGGAAATGGCCGAGTATGTACAAGACAGGATTCTCCGCATGGTCGTTGTAATGGAAGTACCATTCTTCGGGGATTGGCAGCGCGCAACGAGTTCTCTCACATCATATCCTGCTATACGGCCCGTTTTTAATCACATAAAATGTCGGAGATGACCGGAAAAGGCCGAAGGTGTACAGAACCCGTTGCTCCGTATGCTCGTTGTAATGGGCGTACCATTTTTCGGGGATTGGCAGCGTGCAGCGAGTTCTCACACATCATAATATCCTGCGATACGACCCATTTTGAAACAATTAAAAAGACGAAACTGGCCGGAAAAGGCCGAATATGTACAAGACAGGATTCTCCGCATGCTCGTTGTAATGGAAGTACCATTCTTCGGGGATTGGCAGCGCGCAACGAGTTCTCTCACATCATAATATCCTGATATACGGCCCATTTTGAAACAATTAAAAAGCCGGAAATGTCCGGAAAAGGCCGAAGGTGTACAGAACCCGTTGCTCCCTTTGCTTGTTGTAATGGAAGTACCATTTTTGGGGGGTTGGCTGAGAGCAACTGGTTCTTACACATCATAATATCCTGATATACGGCCCATTTTGAAGAAATTAAAAAGCCGGAAATGTCCGGAAAAGGCCGAAGGTGTACAGAACCCGTTGCTCCGTATGCTCGTTGTAATGGGCGTACCATTTTTCGGGGATTTCCAGCGTGCAGCCAGTTTTCACACCTCATAATATCCTGCGATACGACCCATTTTGAAACTATGAAAAAGCCGAAACTGGCCGGAAATGGCCGAATATGTACAAGACAGGATTCTCCGCATGCTCGTTGTATTGGAAGTACCATTCTTCGGGGATTGGCAGCGCGCACCGAGTTCCCTCACATCATAATATCCTGCTATACGGCCCGTTTTTAATCACATAAAATGCCGGAGATGTCCGGAAAAGGCCGAAGGTGTACAGATCCCGATGCTCCGTTTGCTTGTTGTAATGGAAGTACCATTTTTGGGGGGTTGGCAGAGAGCAACTGGTTCTTACACATCATAATATCCTGATATACTGCCCATTTTGAAACAATTAAAATGCCGGAAATATCCGGAAAAGGCCGAAGGTGTACAGAACCCGTTGCTCCGTATGCTCGTTGTAATGGAAGGACCATTTTTGGGGGATTGGCAACGCTCAACGCGTTTTTACACATCATAATATCCTGCTATTAGGCCCATTTTTGATCACTTAAAATGGTGGAAATGTCCGGAAAAGGCCGAAGGTGTACAGAACCTGATGCTCCGTATGCTCGTTGTAAGGGGCGTACCATTTCTCGGGGATTGGCAGCGCGTAACGTGTTCTCTCTCATCATAATATCCTGATAAACGGCACATTTTGAAACAATTAAAAAGCCGGAAATGTCCGGAAAAGGCCGAAGGTGTACAGAACCCGTTGCTCCGTATGCTCGTTGTAGTGGGCGTACCATTTTTCGGGGATTGGCAGCGTGCAGCGAGTTCTCACACCTCATAATATCCTGCGATACGACTAATTTTGAAACTATTAAAAAGCCGAAACTGGCCGGAAAAGACCGAATATGTACAAGACAGGATTCTCCGCATGGTCGTTGTAATGGAAGTACCATTCTTCGCGGATTGGCAGCGCGCAACGGGTTCTCTCACATCATAATATCCTGCGATACGACCCATTTTGGAACAATTAAAAAGCCGAAACTGGCCGGAAAAGGCCGAAAATGTACAAGACAGGATTCTCCGGATGCTGGTTGTATTGGAAGTACCATTCTTCGGGGATTGGCAGCGCGCACCGTGTTCTCTCACATAATAATATCCTGCTATTCTGCCCGTTTTTGATCACTTAATATGCCGGAAATGTCCGGAAAAGGCCGAAGGTGTACAGAACCTGATGCTCCGTATGCTCGTTGTAAGGGGCGTACCATTTCTCGGGGATTGGCAGCGCGTAACGTGTTCTCTCACATCATAATATCCTGATATACGGCCCGTTTTTAATCACATAAAATGCCGGAGATGTCCGGAAAAGGCCGAAGGTGTACAGAAACCGATGCTCCGTTTGCTCGTTGTAATGGAAGTACCATTTTTGGGGGGTTGGCAGAGAGCAACTGGTTCTTACACATCATAATAATCTGACATACGGCCCATTTTGAAACAATTAAAAAGCCGGAAATGTCCGGAAAAGGCCGAAGGTGTACAGAACCCGTTGCTCCGTATGCTCGTTGTAATGGGCGTACCATTTTTCGGGGATTTCCAGCGTGCAGCCAGTTCTCACACCTCATAATATCCTGCGGTACGACCCATTTTGAAACTATTAAAAAGCCGAAACTGGCCGGAAATGGCCGAATATGTACAAGACAGGATTCTCCGCATGCTCGTTGTAATGGAAGTACCATTCTTCGGGGATTGGCAGCGCGCAACGAGTTCTCTCACATCATAATATCCTGCTATACGGCCCGTTTTTAATCACATAAAATGCCGGAGATGTCCGGAAAAGGCCGAAGGTGTACAGAACCCGATGCTCCGTTTGCTCGTTGTAATGGAAGTACCATTTTTCGGGGATGGGCAGCGTGCAGCGTGTTCTCACACATCATAATATCCTGCGATACAACCCATTTTGAAACAATTAAATAGCCGGAAATGTCCGGAAAAGGCCGAAGGTGTACAGAACCCGTTGCTCCGTATGCTCGTTGTAATGGGCGTACCATTTTTCGGGGATTGGCAGCGTGCAGCGAGTTCTCACACATCATAATATCCTGCGAATCGACACATTTTGAAACAATTAAAAAGACGAAACTGGCCGGAAAAGGCCGAATATGTACAAGACAGGATTCTCCGCATGCTCGTTGTAATGGAAGTACCATTCTTCGGGGATTGGCAGCTCGTAACTAGTTCTCTCACATCATAATATCCTGCGATACGACCCGTTTTTAATCACATAAAATGCCGGAGATGTCCGGAAAAGGCCGAAGGTGTACAGATCCCGATGCTCCGTTTGCTTGTTGTAATGGAAGTACCATTTTTGGGGGGTTGGCAGAGAGCAACTGGTTCTTACACATCATAATATCCTGATATACTGCCCATTTTGAAACAATTAAAAAGCCGGAAATATCCGGAAAAGGCCGAAGGTGTACAGAACCCGTTGCTCCGTATGCTCGTTGTAATGGAAGGACCATTTTTGGGGGATTGGCAACGCTCAACGCGTTTTTACACATCATAATATCCTGCTATTAGGCCCATTTTTGATCACTTAAAATGGTGGAAATGTCCGGAAAAGGCCGAAGGTGTACAGAACCTGATGCTCCGTATGCTCGTTGTAAGGGGCGTACCATTTCTCGGGGATTGGCAGCGCGTAACGTGTTCTCTCTCATCATAATATCCTGATAAACGGCACATTTTGAAACAATTAAAAAGCCGGAAATGTCCGGAAAAGGCCGAAGGTGTACAGAACCCGTTGCTCCGTATGCTCGTTGTAGTGGGCGTACCATTTTTCGGGGATTGGCAGCGTGCAGCGAGTTCTCACACCTCATAATATCCTGCGATACGACTAATTTTGAAACTATTAAAAAGCCGAAACTGGCCGGAAAAGACCGAATATGTACAAGACAGGATTCTCCGCATGGTCGTTGTAATGGAAGTACCATTCTTCGCGGATTGGCAGCGCGCAACGGGTTCTCTCACATCATAATATCCTGCGATACGACCCATTTTGGAACAATTAAAAAGCCGAAACTGGCCGGAAAAGGCCGAAAATGTACAAGACAGGATTCTCCGGATGCTGGTTGTATTGGAAGTACCATTCTTCGGGGATTGGCAGCGCGCACCGTGTTCTCTCACATAATAATATCCTGCTATTCTGCCCGTTTTTGATCACTTAATATGCCGGAAATGTCCGGAAAAGGCCGAAGGTGTACAGAACCTGATGCTCCGTATGCTCGTTGTAAGGGGCGTACCATTTCTCGGGGATTGGCAGCGCGTAACGTGTTCTCTCACATCATAATATCCTGATATACGGCCCGTTTTTAATCACATAAAATGCCGGAGATGTCCGGAAAAGGCCGAAGGTGTACAGAAACCGATGCTCCGTTTGCTCGTTGTAATGGAAGTACCATTTTTGGGGGGTTGGCAGAGAGCAACTGGTTCTTACACATCATAATAATCTGACATACGGCCCATTTTGAAACAATTAAAAAGCCGGAAATGTCCGGAAAAGGCCGAAGGTGTACAGAACCCGTTGCTCCGTATGCTCGTTGTAATGGGCGTACCATTTTTCGGGGATTTCCAGCGTGCAGCCAGTTCTCACACCTCATAATATCCTGCGGTACGACCCATTTTGAAACTATTAAAAAGCCGAAACTGGCCGGAAATGGCCGAATATGTACAAGACAGGATTCTCCGCATGCTCGTTGTAATGGAAGTACCATTCTTCGGGGATTGGCAGCGCGCAACGAGTTCTCTCACATCATAATATCCTGCTATACGGCCCGTTTTTAATCACATAAAATGCCGGAGATGTCCGGAAAAGGCCGAAGGTGTACAGAACCCGATGCTCCGTTTGCTCGTTGTAATGGAAGTACCATTTTTCGGGGATGGGCAGCGTGCAGCGTGTTCTCACACATCATAATATCCTGCGATACAACCCATTTTGAAACAATTAAATAGCCGGAAATGTCCGGAAAAGGCCGAAGGTGTACAGAACCCGTTGCTCCGTATGCTCGTTGTAATGGGCGTACCATTTTTCGGGGATTGGCAGCGTGCAGCGAGTTCTCACACATCATAATATCCTGCGAATCGACACATTTTGAAACAATTAAAAAGACGAAACTGGCCGGAAAAGGCCGAATATGTACAAGACAGGATTCTCCGCATGCTCGTTGTAATGGAAGTACCATTCTTCGGGGATTGGCAGCTCGTAACTAGTTCTCTCACATCATAATATCCTGCGATACGACCCGTTTTTAATCACATAAAATGCCGGAGATGTCCGGAAAAGGCCGAAGGTGTACAGAACCCGATGCTCCGTTTGCTTGTTGTAATGGAAGTACCATTTTTGGGGGGTTGGCAGAGAGCAACTGGTTCTTACACATCATAATATCCTGATATACTGCCCATTTTGAAACAATTAAAAAGCCGGAAATATCCGGAAAAGGCCGAAGGTGTACAGAACCCGTTGCTCCGTATGCTCGTTGTAATGGAAGGACCATTTTTGGGGGATTGGCAACGCTCAACGCGTTTTTACACATCATAATATCCTGCGATACGACTAATTTTGAAACTATTAAAAAGCCGAAACTGGCCGGAAAAGACCGAATATGTACAAGACAGGATTCTCCGCATGGTCGTTGTAATGGAAGTACCATTCTTCGGGGATTGGCAGCGCGCAACGGGTTCTCTCACATCATAATATCCTGCGATACGACCCATTTTGGAACAATTAAAAAGCCGAAACTGGCCGGAAAAGGCCGAAAATGTACAAGACAGGATTCTCCGGATGCTGGTTGTATTGGAAGTACCATTCTTCGGGGATTGGCAGCGCGCACCGTGTTCTCTCACATAATAATATCCTGCTATTCTGCCCGTTTTTGATCACTTAATATGCCGGAAATGTCCGGAAAAGGCCGAAGGTGTACAGAACCTGATGCTCCGTATGCTCGTTGTAAGGGGCGTACCATTTCTCGGGGATTGGCAGCGCGTAACGTGTTCTCTCACATCATAATATCCTGATATACGGCCCGTTTTTAATCACATAAAATGCCGGAGATGTCCGGAAAAGGCCGAAGGTGTACAGAAACCGATGCTCCGTTTGCTCGTTGTAATGGAAGTACCATTTTTGGGGGGTTGGCAGAGAGCAACTGGTTCTTACACATCATAATAATCTGACATACGGCCCATTTTGAAACAATTAAAAAGCCGGAAATGTCCGGAAAAGGCCGAAGGTGTACAGAACCCGTTGCTCCGTATGCTCGTTGTAATGGGCGTACCATTTTTCGGGGATTTCCAGCGTGCAGCCAGTTCTCACACCTCATAATATCCTGCGGTACGACCCATTTTGAAACTATTAAAAAGCCGAAACTGGCCGGAAATGGCCGAATATGTACAAGACAGGATTCTCCGCATGCTCGTTGTAATGGAAGTACCATTCTTCGGGGATTGGCAGCGCGCAACGAGTTCTCTCACATCATAATATCCTGATATACGGCCCATTTTGAAACAATTAAAAAGCCGGAAATGTCCGGAAAAGGCCGAAGGTGTACAGAACCCGTTGCTCCCTTTGCTTGTTGTAATGGAAGTACCATTTTTGGGGGGTTGGCTGAGAGCAACTGGTTCTTACACATCATAATATCCTGATATACGGCCCATTTTGAAGAAATTAAAAAGCCGGAAATGTCCGGAAAAGGCCGAAGGTGTACAGAACCCGTTGCTCCGTATGCTCGTTGTAATGGGCGTACCATTTTTCGGGGATTTCCAGCGTGCAGCCAGTTTTCACACCTCATAATATCCTGCGATACGACCCATTTTGAAACTATGAAAAAGCCGAAACTGGCCGGAAATGGCCGAATATGTACAAGACAGGATTCTCCGCATGCTCGTTGTATTGGAAGTACCATTCTTCGGGGATTGGCAGCGCGCACCGAGTTCCCTCACATCATAATATCCTGCTATACGGCCCGTTTTTAATCACATAAAATGCCGGAGATGTCCGGAAAAGGCCGAAGGTGTACAGATCCCGATGCTCCGTTTGCTTGTTGTAATGGAAGTACCATTTTTGGGGGGTTGGCAGAGAGCAACTGGTTCTTACACATCATAATATCCTGATATACTGCCCATTTTGAAACAATTAAAAAGCCGGAAATATCCGGAAAAGGCCGAAGGTGTACAGAACCCGTTGCTCCGTATGCTCGTTGTAATGGAAGGACCATTTTTGGGGGATTGGCAACGCTCAACGCGTTTTTACACATCATAATATCCTGCTATTAGGCCCATTTTTGATCACTTAAAATGGTGGAAATGTCCGGAAAAGGCCGAAGGTGTACAGAACCTGATGCTCCGTATGCTCGTTGTAAGGGGCGTACCATTTCTCGGGGATTGGCAGCGCGTAACGTGTTCTCTCTCATCATAATATCCTGATAAACGGCACATTTTGAAACAATTAAAAAGCCGGAAATGTCCGGAAAAGGCCGAAGGTGTACAGAACCCGTTGCTCCGTATGCTCGTTGTAGTGGGCGTACCATTTTTCGGGGATTGGCAGCGTGCAGCGAGTTCTCACACCTCATAATATCCTGCGATACGACTAATTTTGAAACTATTAAAAAGCCGAAACTGGCCGGAAAAGACCGAATATGTACAAGACAGGATTCTCCGCATGGTCGTTGTAATGGAAGTACCATTCTTCGGGGATTGGCAGCGCGCAACGGGTTCTCTCACATCATAATATCCTGCGATACGACCCATTTTGGAACAATTAAAAAGCCGAAACTGGCCGGAAAAGGCCGAAAATGTACAAGACAGGATTCTCCGGATGCTGGTTGTATTGGAAGTACCATTCTTCGGGGATTGGCAGCGCGCACCGTGTTCTCTCACATAATAATATCCTGCTATTCTGCCCGTTTTTGATCACTTAATATGCCGGAAATGTCCGGAAAAGGCCGAAGGTGTACAGAACCTGATGCTCCGTATGCTCGTTGTAAGGGGCGTACCATTTCTCGGGGATTGGCAGCGCGTAACGTGTTCTCTCACATCATAATATCCTGATATACGGCCCGTTTTTAATCACATAAAATGCCGGAGATGTCCGGAAAAGGCCGAAGGTGTACAGAAACCGATGCTGCGTTTGCTCGTTGTAATGGAAGTACCATTTTTGGGGGGTTGGCAGAGAGCAACTGGTTCTTACACATCATAATAATCTGACATACGGCCCATTTTGAAACAATTAAAAAGCCGGAAATGTCCGGAAAAGGCCGAAGGTGTACAGAACCCGTTGCTCCGTATGCTCGTTGTAATGGGCGTACCATTTTTCGGGGATTTCCAGCGTGCAGCCAGTTCTCACACCTCATAATATCCTGCGGTACGACCCATTTTGAAACTATTAAAAAGCCGAAACTGGCCGGAAATGGCCGAATATGTACAAGACAGGATTCTCCGCATGCTCGTTGTAATGGAAGTACCATTCTTCGGGGATTGGCAGCGCGCAACGAGTTCTCTCACATCATAATATCCTGCTATACGGCCCGTTTTTAATCACATAAAATGCCGGAGATGTCCGGAAAAGGCCGAAGGTGTACAGAACCCGATGCTCCGTTTGCTCGTTGTAATGGAAGTACCATTTTTCGGGGATGGGCAGCGTGCAGCGTGTTCTCACACATCATAATATCCTGCGATACGACCCATTTTGAAACAATTAAAAAGACGAAACTGGCCGGAAAAGGCCGAATATGTACAAGACAGGATTCTCCGCATGCTCGTTGTAATGGAAGTACCATTCTTCGGGGATTGGCAGCGCGCAACGAGTTCTCTCACATCATAATATCCTGATATACGGCCCATTTTGAAACAATTAAAAAGCCGGAAATGTCCGGAAAAGGCCGAAGGTGTACAGAACCCGTTGCTCCCTTTGCTTGTTGTAATGGAAGTACCATTTTTGGGGGGTTGGCTGAGAGCAACTGGTTCTTACACATCATAATATCCTGATATACGGCCCATTTTGAAGAAATTAAAAAGCCGGAAATGTCCGGAAAAGGCCGAAGGTGTACAGAACCCGTTGCTCCGTATGCTCGTTGTAATGGGCGTACCATTTTTCGGGGATTTCCAGCGTGCAGCCAGTTTTCACACCTCATAATATCCTGCGATACGACCCATTTTGAAACTATGAAAAAGCCGAAACTGGCCGGAAATGGCCGAATATGTACAAGACAGGATTCTCCGCATGCTCGTTGTATTGGAAGTACCATTCTTCGGGGATTGGCAGCGCGCACCGAGTTCCCTCACATCATAATATCCTGCTATACGGCCCGTTTTTAATCACATAAAATGCCGGAGATGTCCGGAAAAGGCCGAAGGTGTACAGATCCCGATGCTCCGTTTGCTTGTTGTAATGGAAGTACCATTTTTGGGGGGTTGGCAGAGAGCAACTGGTTCTTACACATCATAATATCCTGATATACTGCCCATTTTGAAACAATTAAAAAGCCGGAAATATCCGGAAAAGGCCGAAGGTGTACAGAACCCGTTGCTCCGTATGCTCGTTGTAATGGAAGGACCATTTTTGGGGGATTGGCAACGCTCAACGCGTTTTTACACATCATAATATCCTGCTATTAGGCCCATTTTTGATCACTTAAAATGGTGGAAATGTCCGGAAAAGGCCGAAGGTGTACAGAACCTGATGCTCCGTATGCTCGTTGTAAGGGGCGTACCATTTCTCGGGGATTGGCAGCGCGTAACGTGTTCTCTCTCATCATAATATCCTGATAAACGGCACATTTTGAAACAATTAAAAAGCCGGAAATGTCCGGAAAAGGCCGAAGGTGTACAGAACCCGTTGCTCCGTATGCTCGTTGTAGTGGGCGTACCATTTTTCGGGGATTGGCAGCGTGCAGCGAGTTCTCACACCTCATAATATCCTGCGATACGACTAATTTTGAAACTATTAAAAAGCCGAAACTGGCCGGAAAAGACCGAATATGTACAAGACAGGATTCTCCGCATGGTCGTTGTAATGGAAGTACCATTCTTCGCGGATTGGCAGCGCGCAACGGGTTCTCTCACATCATAATATCCTGCGATACGACCCATTTTGGAACAATTAAAAAGCCGAAACTGGCCGGAAAAGGCCGAAAATGTACAAGACAGGATTCTCCGGATGCTGGTTGTATTGGAAGTACCATTCTTCGGGGATTGGCAGCGCGCACCGTGTTCTCTCACATAATAATATCCTGCTATTCTGCCCGTTTTTGATCACTTAATATGCCGGAAATGTCCGGAAAAGGCCGAAGGTGTACAGAACCTGATGCTCCGTATGCTCGTTGTAAGGGGCGTACCATTTCTCGGGGATTGGCAGCGCGTAACGTGTTCTCTCACATCATAATATCCTGATATACGGCCCGTTTTTAATCACATAAAATGCCGGAGATGTCCGGAAAAGGCCGAAGGTGTACAGAAACCGATGCTCCGTTTGCTCGTTGTAATGGAAGTACCATTTTTGGGGGGTTGGCAGAGAGCAACTGGTTCTTACACATCATAATAATCTGACATACGGCCCATTTTGAAACAATTAAAAAGCCGGAAATGTCCGGAAAAGGCCGAAGGTGTACAGAACCCGTTGCTCCGTATGCTCGTTGTAATGGGCGTACCATTTTTCGGGGATTTCCAGCGTGCAGCCAGTTCTCACACCTCATAATATCCTGCGGTACGACCCATTTTGAAACTATTAAAAAGCCGAAACTGGCCGGAAATGGCCGAATATGTACAAGACAGGATTCTCCGCATGCTCGTTGTAATGGAAGTACCATTCTTCGGGGATTGGCAGCGCGCAACGAGTTCTCTCACATCATAATATCCTGCTATACGGCCCGTTTTTAATCACATAAAATGCCGGAGATGTCCGGAAAAGGCCGAAGGTGTACAGAACCCGATGCTCCGTTTGCTCGTTGTAATGGAAGTACCATTTTTCGGGGATGGGCAGCGTGCAGCGTGTTCTCACACATCATAATATCCTGCGATACAACACATTTTGAAACAATTAAATAGCCGGAAATGTCCGGAAAAGGCCGAAGGTGTACAGAACCCGTTGCTCCGTATGCTCGTTGTAATGGGCGTACCATTTTTCGGGGATTGGCAGCGTGCAGCGAGTTCTCACACATCATAATATCCTGCGAATCGACACATTTTGAAACAATTAAAAAGACGAAACTGGCCGGAAAAGGCCGAATATGTACAAGACAGGATTCTCCGCATGCTCGTTGTAATGGAAGTACCATTCTTCGGGGATTGGCAGCTCGTAACTAGTTCTCTCACATCATAATATCCTGCGATACGACCCGTTTTTAATCACATAAAATGCCGGAGATGTCCGGAAAAGGCCGAAGGTGTACAGAACCCGATGCTCCGTTTGCTTGTTGTAATGGAAGTACCATTTTTGGGGGGTTGGCAGAGAGCAACTGGTTCTTACACATCATAATATCCTGATATACTGCCCATTTTGAAACAATTAAAAAGCCGGAAATATCCGGAAAAGGCCGAAGGTGTACAGAACCCGTTGCTCCGTATGCTCGTTGTAATGGAAGGACCATTTTTGGGGGATTGGCAACGCTCAACGCGTTTTTACACATCATAATATCCTGCTATTAGGCCCATTTTTGATCACTTAAAATGGCGGAAATGTCCGGAAAAGGCCGAAGGTGTACAGAACCTGATGCTCCGTATGCTCGTTGTAAGGGGCGTACCATTTCTCGGGGATTGGCAGCGCGTAACGTGTTCTCTCTCATCATAATATCCTGATAAACGGCACATTTTGAAACAATTAAAAAGCCGGAAATGTCCGGAAAAGGCCGAAGGTGTACAGAACCCGTTGCTCCGTATGCTCGTTGTAGTGGGCGTACCATTTTTCGGGGATTGGCAGCGTGCAGCGAGTTCTCACACCTCATAATATCCTGCGATACGACTAATTTTGAAACTATTAAAAAGCCGAAACTGGCCGGAAAAGACCGAATATGTACAAGACAGGATTCTCCGCATGGTCGTTGTAATGGAAGTACCATTCTTCGGGGATTGGCAGCGCGCAGCGGGTTCTCTCACATCATAATATCCTGCGATACGACCCATTTTGGAACAATTAAAAAGCCGAAACTGGCCGGAAAAGGCCGAAAATGTACAAGACAGGATTCTCCGGATGCTGGTTGTATTGGAAGTACCATTCTTCGGGGATTGGCAGCGCGCACCGTGTTCTCTCACATAATAATATCCTGCTATTCTGCCCGTTTTTGATCACTTAATATGCCGGAAATGTCCGGAAAAGGCCGAAGGTGTACAGAACCTGATGCTCCGTATGCTCGTTGTAAGGGGCGTACCATTTCTCGGGGATTGGCAGCGCGTAACGTGTTCTCTCACATCATAATATCCTGATATACGGCCCGTTTTTAATCACATAAAATGCCGGAGATGTCCGGAAAAGGCCGAAGGTGTACAGAAACCGATGCTCCGTTTGCTCGTTGTAATGGAAGTACCATTTTTGGGGGGTTGGCAGAGAGCAACTGGTTCTTACACATCATAATAATGACATACGGCCCATTTTGAAACAATTAAAAAGCCGGAAATGTCCGGAAAAGGCCGAAGGTGTACAGAACCCGTTGCTCCGTATGCTCGTTGTAATGGGCGTACCATTTTTCGGGGATTTCCAGCGTGCAGCCAGTTCTCACACCTCATAATATCCTGCGGTACGACCCATTTTGAAACTATTAAAAAGCCGAAACTGGCCGGAAATGGCCGAATATGTACAAGACAGGATTCTCCGCATGCTCGTTGTAATGGAAGTACCATTCTTCGGGGATTGGCAGCGCGCAACGAGTTCTCTCACATCATAATATCCTGCTATACGGCCCGTTTTTAATCACATAAAATGCCGGAGATGTCCGGAAAAGGCCGAAGGTGTACAGAACCCGATGCTCCGTTTGCTCGTTGTAATGGAAGTACCATTTTTCGGGGATGGGCAGCGTGCAGCGTGTTCTCACACATCATAATATCCCGCGATACGACCCATTTTGAAACAATTAAATAGCCGGAAATGTCCGGAAAAGGCCGAAGGTGTACAGAACCCGTTGCTCCGTATGCTCGTTGTAATGGGCGTACCATTTTTCGGGGATTGGCAGCGTGCAGCGAGTTCTCACACATCATAATATCCTGCGAATCGACACATTTTGAAACAATGAAAAAGACGAAACTGGCCGGAAAAGGCCGAATATGTACAAGACAGGATTCTCCGCATGCTCGTTGTAATGGAAGTACCATTCTTCGGGGATTGGCAGCTCGTAACTAGTTCTCTCACATCATAATATCCTGCGATACGACCCGTTTTTAATCACATAAAATGCCGGAGATGTCCGGAAAAGCCCGAAGGTGTACAGAACCCGATGCTCCCTTTGGTTATTGTAATGGAAGTACCATTTTTCGGGGCTTGGCAGAGAGCAACTGGTTCTTACACATCATAATATCCTGATATACGGCCCATTTTGAAGCAATTAAAAAGCCGGATATGTCCGGAAAAGGCCGAAGGTGTACAGAACCCGTTGCTCCGTATGGTCGTTGTAATGGGCGTACCATTTTTCGGGGATTGGCAGCGTGCAGCCAGTTCTCACACCTCATAATATCCTGCGATACGACCCATTTTGAAACTATTAAAAAGCCGAAACTGGCCGGAAATGGCCGAATATGTACAAGACAGGATTCTCCGCATGCTCGTTGTAATGGAAGTACCATTCTTCGGGGATTGGCAGCGCGCAACGAGTTCTCTCACATCATAATATCCTGCTATACGGCCCGTTTTTAATCACATAAAATGCCGGAGATGTCCGGAAAAGGCCGAAGGTGTACAGAACCCGATGCTCCGTTTTCTCGTTGTAATGGAAGTACCATTTTTGTGGGGTTGGCAGAGAGCAACTGGTTCTTACACATCATAATATCCTGATATAGGGCCCATTTTGAAACAATTAAAAAGCCGGAAATGTCCGGAACAGGCCGAAGGTGTACAGAACCCGTTGCTCCGTATGCTCGTTGTAGTGGGCGTACCATTTTTCGGGGATTGGCAGCATGCAGCGAGTTCTCACACCTCATAATATCCTGCGATACGACTCATTTTGAAACTTTTAAAAAGCCGAAACTGGCCGGAAAAGGCCGAATATGTACAAGACAGGATTCTCCGCATGCTCGTTGTAATGGAAGTACCATTCTTCGGGCATTGGCAGCGCGCAACGAGTTCTCTCACATCATAATATCCTGCTATACGGCCCGTTTTTAATCACATAAAATGCCGGAGATGTCCGGAAGAGGCCGAAGGTGTACAGAACCCGTTGCTCCGTTTGCTCGTTGTAATGGAAGTACCATTTTTCGGGGATGGGCAGCGTGCAGCGTGTTCTCACACATCATAATATCCTGCTATACGTCCCGTTTTTAATCCCATAAAATGCCGGAGATGTCCGGAAAAGGTCGAAGATGTACAGAACCCGATGATCCGTTTGCTCGTTGTAATAGGCGTACCATTTTTCGGGGATTGGCAGCGTGCAGCGAGATCTCACACATCATAATATCCTGCGATACGACCCTTTTTGAAACAATTAAAAAGCCGGAAATATCCGAAAAAGGCCGAAGGTGTACAGAACCCGTTGCTCCGTATGCTCGTTGTAATGGGCGTAACATTTTTCGGGGATTGGCAGCGTGCAGCGAGTTCTCACACCTCATAATATCCTGCGATACGACCCATTTTGAAACTATTAAAAAGACGAAGCTGGCCGGAAAAGGCCGAATATGTACAAGACAGGATTCTCCGCATGCTCGTTGTAAGGGGCGTACCATTTCTCGGGGATTGGCAGCGCGTAACGAGTTCTGTCACATCATAATATCCTGATATACGGCCCGTTTTTAATCACATAAAATGCCGGAGATGTCCGGAAAAGGCCGAAGGTGTACAGAACCCGATGCTCCCTTTGGTTGTTTTAATGGAAGTACCATTTTTGGGGGCTTGGCAGAGAGCAACTGGTTCTTACACATCATAATATCCTGATATACGACCCATTTTGAAACAATTAAAAAGCCGGAAATGTCCGGAAAATGCCGAAGGTGTACAGAACCCGTTGCTCCGTATGCTCGTTGTAGTGGGCGTACCATTTTTCGGAGATTGGCAGCGTGCAGCGAGTTTTACACCTCATAATATCCTGCGATACGACTCATTTTGAAACTATCAAAAAGCCGAAACTGGCCGGAAAAGGCCGAATATGTACAAGACAGGATTCTCCGCATGCTCGTTGTAATGGAAGTACCATTCTTCGGGCATTGGCAGCGCGCAACGAGTTCTCTCACATCATAATATCCTGCTATACGGCCCGTTTTTAATCACATAAAATGCCGGAGATGTCCGGAAGAGGCCGAAGGTGTACAGAACCCGTTGCTCCGTTTGCTCGTTGTAATGGAAGTACCATTTTTCGGGGATGGGCAGCGTGCAGCGTGTTCTCACACATCATAATATCCTGCTATACGTCCCGTTTTTAATCCCATAAAATGCCGGAGATGTCCGGAAAAGGTCGAAGATGTACAGAACCCGATGATCCGTTTGCTCGTTGTAATAGGCGTACCATTTTTCGGGGATTGGCAGCGTGCAGCGAGATCTCACACATCATAATATCCTGCGATACGACCCTTTTTGAAACAATTAAAAAGCCGGAAATATCCGGAAAAGGCCGAAGGTGTACAGAACCCGTTGCTCGGTATGCTCGTTGTAATGGGCGTAACATTTTTCGGGGATTGGCAGCGTGCAGCGAGTTCTCACACCTCATAATATCCTGCGATACGACCCATTTTGAAACTATTAAAAAGCCGAAGCTGGCCGGAAAAGGCCGAATATGTACAAGACAGGATTCTCCGCATGCTCGTTGTAAGGGGCGTACCATTTCTCGGGGATTGGCAGCGCGTAACGAGTTCTGTCACATCATAATATTCTGATATACGGCCCGTTTTTAATCACATAAAATGCCGGAGATGTCCGGAAAAGGCCGAAGGTGTACAGAACCCGATGCTCCCTTTGGTTGTTTTAATGGAAGTACCATTTTTGGGGGCTTGGCAGAGAGCAACTGGTTCTTACACATCATAATATCCTGATATACGACCCATTTTGAAACAATTAAAAAGCCGGAAATGTCCGGAAAATGCCGAAGGTGTACAGAACCCGTTGCTCCGTATGCTCGTTGTAGTGGGCGTACCATTTTTCGCAGATTGGCAGCGTGCAGCGAGTTTTACACCTCATAATATCCTGCGATACGACTCATTTTGAAACTATCAAAAAGCGGAAACTGGCCGGAAAAGGCCGAATATGTACAAGACAGGATTCTCCGCATGCTCGTTGTAATGGAAGTACAATTCTTTGGGGATTGGCAGCGCGCAACGAGTTCTCGCACATCATAATATCCTGCTATACGGCCCGTTTTTAATCACATAAAATGCCGGAGATGTCCGGAAGAGGCCGAAGGTGCACAGAACCCGTTGCTCCGTCTGCTCGTCGTAATGGAAGGACCATTTTTGGGGGTTGGTAGCGCTCAACGCGTTTTTACACATCATAATATCCTGCTATTCGGCCCGTTTTTAATCACTTAAAATGCCGGAAATGTCCGGAAAAGGCCGAACGTGTACAGAACCTGATGCTACGTATGCTCGTTGTAAGGGGCGTACCATTTCTCGGGGATGGGCAGCGCTCAACGAGTTCTCACACATCATAATATCCTGCGATACGACCCATTTTAAAACAATTAGAAAGCCGGAGATGTCCGGAAAATGCCGAAGGTGTACAGAACCCAATGCTCCGTTTGCTCGTTGTAATGGAAGTACCATTTTTGGGGGGTTGGCAGAGAGCAACTGGTTCTTACACATAATAATATCCTGATATACGGCCCATTTTGAAGCAATTAAAAAGCCGGATATGTCCGGAAAAGGCCGAAGGTGTACAGAACCCGTTGCTCCGTATGGTCGTTGTAATGGGCGTACCATTTTTCGGGGATTGGCAGCGTGCAGCCAGTTCTCACACCTCATAATATCCTGCGATACGACCCATTTTGAAACTATTAAAAAGCCGAAACTGGCCGGAAAAGGCCGAATATGTACAAGACAGGATTCTCCGCATGCTCGTTGTAATGGAAGTACAATTCTTTGGGGATTGGCAGCGCGCAACGAGTTCTCGCACATCATAATATCCTGCTATACGGCCCGTTTTTAATCACATAAAATGCCGGAGATGTCCGGAAGAGGCCGAAGGTGCACAGAACCCGTTGCTCCGTCTGCTCGTCGTAATGGAAGGACCATTTTTGGGGGTTGGTAGCGCTCAACGCGTTTTTACACATCATAATATCCTGCTATTCGGCCCGTTTTTAATCACTTAAAATGCCGGAAATGTCCGGAAAAGGCCGAACGTGTACAGAACCTGATGCTACGTATGCTCGTTGTAAGGGGCGTACCATTTCTCGGGGATGGGCAGCGCTCAACGAGTTCTCACACATCATAATATCCTGCGATACGACCCATTTTAAAACAATTAGAAAGCCGGAGATGTCCGGAAAATGCCGAAGGTGTACAGAACCCAATGCTCCGTTTGCTCGTTGTAATGGAAGTACCATTTTTGGGGGGTTGGCAGAGAGCAACTGGTTCTTACACATAATAATATCCTGATATACGGCCCATTTTGAAACAATTAAAAAGCCGGAAATGTCCGGAAAAGGCCGAAGGTGTACAGAACCTGATGCTCCGTATGCTCGTTGTAATGGAAGTACCATTCTTCGGGGATTGGCAGCGCGCAACGAGTTCTCTCACATCATAATATCCTGCGATACGACCCATTTTGAAACAATTAAAAAGCCGGAAATGTCCGGAAAATGCCAAAGGTGTACAGAACCCGTTGCTCCGTATGCTCGTTGTAATGGGCGTACCATTTTTCGGGGAATGGCAGCGTGCAGCGAGTTCTCACACCTCATAATATCCTGCGATACGACCCATTTTGAAACTATCAAAAAGCCGAAACTGGCCGGAAAAGGCCGAAAATGTACAAGACAGGATTCTCCGGATGCTGGTTGTATTGGAAGTACCATTCTTCGGGGATTGGCAGCGCGCACCGTGTTCTCTCACATCATAATATCCTGCGATACGACCAATTTTGAAACAATTAAAAAGCCGAAACTGGCCGGAAAAGGCCGAAAATGTACAAGACAGGATTCTCCGGATGCTGGTTGTATTGGAAGTACCATTCTTCGGGGATTGGCAGCGCGCACCGTGTTCTCTCACATCATAATATCCTGCTATTCTGCCCGTTTTTGATCACTTAATATGCCGGAAATGTCCGGAAAAGGCCGAAGGTGTACAGAACCCGTTGCTCCGTATGCTCGTTGTAATGGGCGTACCATTTTTGGGGGATTTCCAGCGTGCAGCCAGTTCTCACACCTCATAATATCCTGCGATACGACCCATTTTGAAACTATTAAAAAGCCGAAACTGGCCGGAAATGGCCGAATATGTACAAGACAGGATTCTCCGCATGCTCGTTATAATATAAGTACCATTCTTCGGGGATAGGCAGCGCGCAACGAGTTCTCTCACATCATAATATCCTGATATACGGCCCATTTTGAAACAATTAAAAAGCCGGAAATGTCCGGAAAAGGCCGAAGGTGTACAGAACCCAATGCTCCGTTTGCTCGTTGTAATGGAAGTACCATTTTTGGGGGGTTGGCTGAGAGCAACTGGTTCTTACACATCATAATATCCTGATATACGGCCCATTTTGAAACAATTAAAAAGCCGGAAATATCCGGAAAAGGCCGAAGGTGTACAGAACCCGCTGCTCCGTATGCTCGTTGTAATGGGCGTACCATTTTTCGGGGATTTCCAGCGTGCAGCCAGTTCTCACACCTCATAATATCCTGATATACGGCCCATTTTGAAACAATTAAAAAGCCGGAAATATCCGGAAAAGGCCGAAGGTGTACAGAACCTGATGCTCCGTATGCTCGTTGTAAGGGGCGTACCATTTCTCGGGGATTGGCAGCGCGTAACGTGTTCTCTCACATCATAATATCCTGATAAACGGCACATTTTGAAACAATTAAAAAGCCGGAAATGTCCGGAAAATGCCGAAGGTGTACAGAACCCGTTGCTCCGTATGCTCGTTGTAATGGAAGGACCATTTTTGGGGGATTGGCAGCATGCAGCGAGTTCTCACACCTCATAATATCCTGCGATACGACTCATTTTGAAACTATTAAAAAGACGAAACTGGCCGGAAAAGGCCGAATATGTACAAGACAGGATTCTCCGCATGCTCGTTGTAATGGAAGTACCATTCTTCGGGCATTGGCAGCGCGCAACGAGTTCTCTCACATCATAATATCCTGCTATACGGCCCGTTTTTAATCACATAAAATGCCGGAGATGTCCGGAAGAGGCCGAAGGTGTACAGAACCCGTTGCTCCGTTTGCTCGTTGTAATGGAAGTACCATTTTTCGGGGATGGGCAGCGTGCAGCGTGTTCTCACACATCATAATATCCTGCTATACGTCCCGTTTTTAATCCCATAAAATGCCGGAGATGTCCGGAAAAGGTCGAAGATGTACAGAACCCGATGATCCGTTTGCTCGTTGTAATAGGCGTACCATTTTTCGGGGATTGGCAGCGTGCAGCGAGATCTCACACATCATAATATCCTGCGATACGACCCTTTTTGAAACAATTAAAAAGCCGGAAATATCCGGAAAAAGCCGAAGGTGTACAGAACCCGTTGCTCCGTATGCTCGTTGTAATGGGCGTAACATTTTTCGGGGATTGGCAGCGTGCAGCGAGTTCTCACACCTCATAATATCCTGCGATACGACCCATTTTGAAACTATTAAAAAGCCGAAGCTGGCCGGAAAAGGCCGAATATGTACAAGACAGGATTCTCCGCATGCTCGTTGTAAGGGGCGTACCATTTCTCGGGGATTGGCAGCGCGTAACGAGTTCTGTCACATCATAATATCCTGATATACGGCCCGTTTTTAATCACATAAAATGCCGGAGATGTCCGGAAAAGGCCGAAGGTGTACAGAACCCGATGCTCCCTTTGGTTGTTTTAATGGAAGTACCATTTTTGGGGGCTTGGCAGAGAGCAACTGGTTCTTACACATCATAATATCCTGATATACGACCCATTTTGAAACAATTAAAAAGCCGGAAATGTCCGGAAAATGCCGAAGGTGTACAGAACCCGTTGCTCCGTATGCACGTTGTAGTGGGCATACCATTTTGCGGAGATTGGCAGCGTGCAGCGAGTTTTACACCTCATAATATCCTGCGATACGACTCATTTTGAAACTATCAAAAAGCCGAAACTGGCCGGAAAAGGCCGAATATGTACAAGACAGGATTCTCCGCATGCTCGTTGTAATGGAAGTACAATTCTTTGGGGATTGGCAGCGCGCAACGAGTTCTCGCACATCATAATATCCTGCTATACGGCCCGTTTTTAATCACATAAAATGCCGGAGATGTCCGGAAGAGGCCGAAGGTGCACAGAACCCGTTGCTCCGTCTGCTCGTCGTAATGGAAGGACCATTTTTGGGGGTTGGTAGCGCTCAACGCGTTTTTACACATCATAATATCCTGCTATTCGGCCCGTTTTTAATCACTTAAAATGCCGGAAATGTCCGGAAAAGGCCGAACGTGTACAGAACCTGATGCTACGTATGCTCGTTGTAAGGGGCGTACCATTTCTCGGGGATGGGCAGCGCTCAACGAGTTCTCACACATCATAATATCCTGCGATACGATCCATTTTAAAACAATTAGAAAGCCGGAAATGTCCGGAAAAGGCCGAAGGTGTACAGAACCCGTTGCTCCGTATGCTCGTTGTAATGGGCGTACCATTTTTCGGGGATTGGCAGCGTGCAGCGAGTTCTCACACATTATAGTATCCTGCGATACGACCCATTTTGAAACTATTAAAAAGCCGAAACTGGCCGGAAAAGGCCGAATATGTACAAGACAGGATTCTCCGCATGCTCGTTGTAATGGAAGTACCATTCTTCGGGGATTGGCAGCTCGTAACGAGTTCTCTCACATCATAATATCCTGCGATACGACCCGTTTTTAATCACATAAAATGCCGGAGATGTCCGGAAAAGCCCGAAGGTGTACAGAACCCGATGCTCCCTTTGGTTGTTGTAATGGAAGTACCATTTTTCGGGGCTTGGCAGAGAGCAACTGGTTCTTACACATCATAATATCCTGATATACGGCCCATTTTGAAGCAATTAAAAAGCCGGATATGTCCGGAAAAGGCCGAAGGAGTACAGAACCCGTTGCTCCGTATGGTCGTTGTAATGGGCGTACCATTTTTCGGGGATTGGCAGCGTGCAGCCAGTTCTCACACCTCATAATATCCTGCGATACGACCCATTTTGAAACTATTAAAAAGCCGAAAATGGCCGGAAATGGCCGAATATGTACAAGACAGGATTCTCCGCATGCTCGTTATAATGGAAGTACCATTCTTCGGGGATTGGCAGCGCGCAACGAGTTCTCTCACATCATAATAGCCTGCTATACGGCCCGTTTTTAATCACATAAAATGCCGGAGATGTCCGGAAAAGGCCGAAGGTGTACAGAACCCGATGCTCCGTTTGCTCGTTGTAATGGAAGTACCATTTTTGGGGGGTTGGCTGAGAGCAACTGGTTCTTACACATCATAATAATCTGATATACGGCCCATTTTGAAACAATTAAAAAGCCGGAAATGTCCGGAAAAGGCCGAAGGTGTACAGAACCCGTTGTTCCGTATGCTCGTTGTAATGGGCGTACCATTTTTCGGGGATTGGAAGCGTGTAGCGAGATCTCACACATCATAATATCGTGCGATACGTCCCTTTTTGAAGCAATTAAAAAGCCGGATATGTCCGGAAAAGGCCGAAGGAGTACAGAACCCGATGCTCCGTATGCTCGTTGTAAGGGAAGGACCATTTTTAGGGGATTGGCAACGCTCAACGCGTTTTTACACATCATAATATCTTGCTATTCGGCCCGTTTTTTATCACTTAAAATGCCGGAAATGTCCGGAAAAGGCCGAAGGTGTACAGAACCCGTTGCTCCGTATGCTCGTTGTAGTGGGCGTACCATTTTTCGGGGATTGGCAGCGTGCAGCGAGTTCTCACACCTCATAATATCCTGCGATACGACACATTTTGAAACTATTAAAAAGCCGAAACTGGCCGGAAAAGGCGGAATATGTACAAGACAGGATTCCCCGCATGCTCGTTGTAATGGAAGTACCATTTTTCGGGGATTGGCAGCGCGCAACGAGTTCCCTCACATCATAATATCCTGCTATACGGCCCGTTTTTAATCACATAACATGCCGGAGATGTCCGGAAAAGGCCGAAGGTGTACAGAGCCCAATGCTCCGTTTGCTCGTTGTAATGGAAGTACCATTTTTGGGGGGTTGGCAGAGAGCAACTGGTTCTTACACATCATAATATCCTGATATACGGCCCATTTTGAAACAATTAAAAAGCCGTAAATGTCCGGAAAAGGCCGAAGGTGTACAGAACCCGTTGCTCCGTATGCTCGTTGTAATGGAAGGAACATTTTTGGGGGATTGGCAGCGCGCAACGAGATCTCTCACATCATAATATCCTGCGATACGACCCATTTTGAAACAATTAAAAAGCCGGAAATGTCCGGAAAATTCCGAAGTTGTACAGAACCCGTTGCTCCGTATGCTCGTTGTAATGGGCGTACCATTTTTGGGGGATTGGCAGCGTGCAGCGAGTTCTCACACATCATAATATCCTGCGATACGACACGTTTTTAATCACATAAAATGGCGGAAATGTCCGGAAAAGGCCGAAGGTGTACAGAACCTGATGCTACCTATACTCGTTGTAAGGGGCGTACCATTTCCCGGGGATTGGCAGCGCGCAACGAGTTCTCACACTGCATAATATCCTGCGATACGACCCATTTTAAAACAATTAAAAAGCCGAAAATGTCCGGAAAAGGCCGAAGGTGTACAGAACCCGTTGCTCCGTATGCTCGTTGTAATGGGCGTACCATTTTTCGGGGATTGGCAGCGTGCAGCGAGTTCTCACACCTCATAATATCCTGCGATACGACCCATTTTGAAACTGTTAAAAAGCCGAAACTGGCCGGAAAAGGCCGAATATGTACAAAACAGGATTCTCCGCATGCTCGTTGTAATGGAAGTACCATTCTTCGGGGATTGGCAGCGCGCAACGAGTTCTCTCACATCATAATATCTTGCGATACGACCCATTTTGAAACTATTAAAAAGCCGAAAATGGCCGGAAATGGCCGAATATGTACAAGACAGGATTCTCCGCATGCTCGTTGTAATGGAAGTACCATTTTTCGGGGATGGGCAGCGTGCAGCGTGTTCTCACACATCATGACATCCTGCGATACGACCCATTTTGAAACAATTAAATAGCCGGAAATGTCCGGAAAAGGCCGAAGGTGTACAGAACCCGTTGCTCCGTATGCTCGTTGTAATGGGCGTACCATTTTTCGGGGATTGGCAGCGTGCAGCGAGTTCTCACACATCATAATATCCTGCGATACGAACCATTTTGAAACAATTAAACAGACGAAACTGCCCGGAAAAGGCCGAATATGTACAAGACAGTATTCTCCGCATGCTCGTTGTAACAGAAGTACCATTTTTCGGGGATGGGCAGCGTGCAGCGTGTTCTCACACATCATGACATCCTGCGATACGACCCATTTTGAAACAATTAAAAAGCCGGAAATGTCCGGAAAATGCCGAAGGTGTACAGAACCCGTTGCTCCGTATGCTCGTTGTAGTGGGCGTACCATTTTTCGGGGATTGGCAGCGTAAAGCGAGTTCTCACACCTCATAATATCCTGCGATACGACTCATTTTGAAACTATTAAAAAGCCGAAACTTGCCGGAAAAGGCCGAATATGTACAAGACAGGCTTCTCCGCATGCTCGTTGTAATGGAAGTACCATTCTTCGGGGATTGGCAGCGCGCAACGAGTTCTCTCACATCATAATATCCTGATATACGGCCCGTTTTTATTCACATAAAATGCCGGAGATGTCCGGAAAAGGCCGAAGGTGTACAGAACCCGATGCTCCGTTTGCTCGTTGTAATGGAAGTACCATTTTTGGGGGGTTGGCTGAGAGCAACTGGTTCTTACACATCATAATAATCTGATATACGGCCCATTTTGAAACAATTAAAAAGCCGGAAATGTCCGGAAAAGGCCGAAGGTGTACAGAACCCGTTGTTCCGTATGCTCGTTGTAATGGGCGTACCATTTTTCGGGGATTGGAAGCGTGTAGCGAGATCTCACACATCATAATATCGTGCGATACGTCCCTTTTTGAAACAATTAAAAAGCCGGAAAAATCCGGAAAAGGCCGAAGGTGTACAGAACCCGATGCTCCGTATGCTCGTTGTAAGGGAAGGACCATTTTTAGGGGATTGGCAAGGCTCAACGCGTTTTTACACATCATAATATCTTGCTATTCGGCCCGTTTTTGATCACTTAAAATGCCGGAAATGTCCGGAAAAGGCCGAAGGTGTACAGAACCCGTTGCTCCGTATGCTCGTTGTAGTGGGCGTACCATTTTTCGGGGATTGGCAGCGTGCAGCGAGTTCTCACACCTCATAATATCCTGCGAAACGACTCATTTTGAAACTATTAAAAAGCCGAAACTTGCCGGAAAAGGCCGAATATGTACAGGACAGGATTCTCCGCATGCTCGTTGTAATGGAAGTACCATTCTTCGGGGATTGGCAGCGCGCAACGAGTTCTCTCACATCATAATATCCTGATATACAGCCCGTTTTTAATCACATAAAATGCCGGAGATGTCCGGAAAAGGCCGAAGGTGTACAGAACCCGATGCTCCGTTTGCTCGTTGTAATGGAAGTACCATTTTTGGGGGTTGGCAGAGAGCAACTGGTTCTTACACATCATAATAATCTGATATACTTCCCATTTTGAAACAATTAAAAAGCCGGAAATGTCCGGAAAAGGCCGAAGGTGTACAGAACCCGTTGCTCCGTATGCTCGTTGTAATGGGCGTACCATTTTTCGGGGATTTCCAGCGTGCAGCCAGTTCTCACACCTCATAATATCCTGCGATACGACCCATTTTGAAACTATTAAAAAGCCGAAACTGGCCGGAAATGGCCGAATATGTACAAGACAGGATTCTCCGCATGCTCGTTGTAATGGAAGTACCATTCTTCGGGGATTGGCAGCGCGCAACGAGTTCTCTCACATCATTATATCCTGCTATACGGCCCGTTTTTAATCACATAAAAAGCCGGAGATGTCCGGAAAAGGCCGAAGGTGTACAGAACCCGATGCTCCGTTTGCTCGTTGTAATGGAAGTACCTATTTTCGGGGATGGGCAGCGTGCAGCGAGTTCTCACACATCATAATATCCTGCGATACGAGCCATTTTGAAACAATTAAATAGCCGGAAATGTCCGGAAAAGGCCGAAGGTGTACAGAACCCGTTGCTCCGTATGCTCGTTGTAATGGGCGTACCATTTTTCGGGGATTGGCAGCGTGCAGCGAGTTCTCACACATCATAATATCCTGCGATACGAACCATTTTGAAACAATTAAACAGACGAAACTGCCCGGAAAAGGCCGAATATGTACAAGACAGTATTCTCCGCATGCTCGTGGTAAGAGAAGTACCATTTTTCGGGGATGGGCAGCGTGCAGCGTGTTCTCACACATCATGACATCCTGCGATACGACCCATTTTGAAACAATTAAAAAGCCGGAAATGTCCGGAAAATGCCGAAGGTGTACAGAACCCGTTGCTCCGTATGCTCGTTGTAGTGGGCGTACCATTTTTCGGGGATTGGCAGCGTAAAGCGAGTTCTCACACCTCATAATATCCTGCGATACGACTCATTTTGAAACTATTAAAAAGCCGAAACTTGCCGGAAAAGGCCGAATATGTACAAGACAGGCTTCTCCGCATGCTCGTTGTAATGGAAGTACCATTCTTCGGGGATTGGCAGCGCGCAACGAGTTCTCTCACATCATAATATCCTGATATACGGCCCGTTTTTATTCACATAAAATGCCGGAGATGTCCGGAAAAGGCCGAAGGTGTACAGAACCCGATGCTCCGTTTGCTCGTTGTAATGGAAGTACCATTTTTGGGGGGTTGGCTGAGAGCAACTGGTTCTTACACATCATAATAATCTGATATACGGCCCATTTTGAAACAATTAAAAAGCCGGAAATGTCCGGAAAAGGCCGAAGGTGTACAGAACCCGTTGTTCCGTATGCTCGTTGTAATGGGCGTACCATTTTTCGGGGATTGGAAGCGTGTAGCGAGATCTCACACATCATAATATCGTGCGATACGTCCCTTTTTGAAACAATTAAAAAGCCGGAAAAATCCGGAAAAGGCCGAAGGTGTACAGAACCCGATGCTCCGTATGCTCGTTGTAAGGGAAGGACCATTTTTAGGGGATTGGCAAGGCTCAACGCGTTTTTACACATCATAATATCTTGCTATTCGGCCCGTTTTTGATCACTTAAAATGCCGGAAATGTCCGGAAAAGGCCGAAGGTGTACAGAACCCGTTGCTCCGTATGCTCGTTGTAGTGGGCGTACCATTTTTCGGGGATTGGCAGCGTGCAGCGAGTTCTCACACCTCATAATATCCTGCGAAACGACTCATTTTGAAACTATTAAAAAGCCGAAACTTGCCGGAAAAGGCCGAATATGTACAGGACAGGATTCTCCGCATGCTCGTTGTAATGGAAGTACCATTCTTCGGGGATTGGCAGCGCGCAACGAGTTCTCTCACATCATAATATCCTGATATACAGCCCGTTTTTAATCACATAAAATGCCGGAGATGTCCGGAAAAGGCCGAAGGTGTACAGAACCCGATGCTCCGTTTGCTCGTTGTAATGGAAGTACCATTTTTGGGGGTTGGCAGAGAGCAACTGGTTCTTACACATCATAATAATCTGATATACTTCCCATTTTGAAACAATTAAAAAGCCGGAAATGTCCGGAAAAGGCCGAAGGTGTACAGAACCCGTTGCTCCGTATGCTCGTTGTAATGGGCGTACCATTTTTCGGGGATTTCCAGCGTGCAGCCAGTTCTCACACCTCATAATATCCTGCGATACGACCCATTTTGAAACTATTAAAAAGCCGAAACTGGCCGGAAATGGCCGAATATGTACAAGACAGGATTCTCCGCATGCTCGTTGTAATGGAAGTACCATTCTTCGGGGATTGGCAGCGCGCAACGAGTTCTCTCACATCATAATATCCTGCTATACGGCCCGTTTTTAATCACATAAAAAGCCGGAGATGTCCGGAAAAGGCCGAAGGTGTACAGAACCCGATGCTCCGTTTGCTCGTTGTAATGGAAGTACCTATTTTCGGGGATGGGCAGCGTGCAGCGAGTTCTCACACATCATAATATCCTGCGATACGAGCCATTTTGAAACAATTAAATAGCCGGAAATGTCCGGAAAAGGCCGAAGGTGTACAGAACCCGTTGCTCCGTATGCTCGTTGTAATGGGCGTACCATTTTTCGGGGATTGGCAGCGTGCAGCGAGTTCTCACACATCATAATATCCTGCGATACGAACCATTTTGAAACAATTAAACAGACGAAACTGCCCGGAAAAGGCCGAATATGTACAAGACAGTATTCTCCGCATGCTCGTGGTAAGAGAAGTACCATTTTTCGGGGATGGGCAGCGTGCAGCGTGTTCTCACACATCATGACATCCTGCGATACGACCCATTTTGAAACAATTAAAAAGCCGGAAATGTCCGGAAAATGCCGAAGGTGTACAGAACCCGTTGCTCCGTATGCTCGTTGTAGTGGGCGTACCATTTTTCGGGGATTGGCAGCGTAAAGCGAGTTCTCACACCTCATAATATCCTGCGATACGACTCATTTTGAAACTATTAAAAAGCCGAAACTTGCCGGAAAAGGCCGAATATGTACAAGACAGGATTCTCCGCATGCTCGTTGTAATGGAAGTACCATTCTTCGGGGATTGGCAGCGCGCAACGAGTTCTCTCACATCATAATATCCTGATATACGGCCCGTTTTTATTCACATAAAATGCCGGAGATGTCCGGAAAAGGCCGAAGGTGTACAGAACCCGATGCTCCGTTTGCTCGTTGTAATGGAAGTACCATTTTTGGGGGGTTGGCTGAGAGCAACTGGTTCTTACACATCATAATAATCTGATATACGGCCCATTTTGAAACAATTAAAAAGCCGGAAATGTCCGGAAAAGGCCGAAGGTGTACAGAGCCCGTTGTTCCGTATGCTCGTTGTAATGGGCGTACCATTTTTCGGGGATTGGAAGCGTGTAGCGAGATCTCACACATCATAATATCGTGCGATACGTCCCTTTTTGAAACAATTAAATGCCGGAAAAATCCGGAAAAGGCCGAAGGTGTACAGAACCCGATGCTCCGTATGCTCGTTGTAAGGGAAGGACCATTTTTAGGGGATTGGCAAGGCTCAACGCGTTTTTACACATCATAATATCTTGCTATTCGGCCCGTTTTTGATCACTTAAAATGCCGGAAATGTCCGGAAAAGGCCGAAGGTGTACAGAACCCGTTGCTCCGTATGCTCGTTGTAGTGGGCGTACCATTTTTCGGGGATTGGCAGCGTGCAGCGAGTTCTCACACCTCATAATATCCTGCGAAACGACTCATTTTGAAACTATTAAAAAGCCGAAACTTGCCGGAAAAGGCCGAATATGTACAAGACAGGATTCTCCGCATGCTCGTTGTAATGGAAGTACCATTCTTCGGGGATTGGCAGCGCGCAACGAGTTCTCTCACATCATAATATCCTGATATACAGCCCGTTTTTAATCACATAAAATGCCGGAGATGTCCGGAAAAGGCCGAAGGTGTACAGAACCCGATGCTCCGTTTGCTCGTTGTAATGGAAGTACCATTTTTGGGGGGTTGGCAGAGAGCAACTGGTTCTTACACATCATAATAATCTGATATACTTCCCATTTTGAAACAATTAAAAAGCCGGAAATGTCCGGAAAAGGCCGAAGGTGTACAGAACCCGTTGCTCCGTATGCTCGTTGTAATGGGCGTACCATTTTTCGGGGTTTAGCAGCGTGCAGCGAGTTCTCACACATCATAATATCCTGCGATACGACCCATTTTGAAACAATTAAATAGCCGGAAATGTCCGGAAAAGGCCGAAGGTGTACAGAACCCGTTGCTCCGTATGCTCGTTGTAATGGGCGTACCATTTTTCGGGGATTGGCAGCGCGCACCGAGTTCTCTCACATCATAATATCCTGCTATACGGCCCGTTGTTAATCACATAAAATGCCGGAGATGTCCGGAAAAGGCCGAAGGTGTACAGAACCCGATGCTCCGTTTGCTCGTTGTAATGGAAGTACCATTTTTGGGGGGTTGGCAGAGAGCAACTGGTTCTTACACATCATAATAATCTGATAAACGGCCCATTTTGAAACAATTAAAAAACCGGAAATGTCCGGAAAAGGCCGAAGGTGTACAGAACCCGTTGCTCCGTATGCTCGTTGTAATGGGCGTACCATTTTTCGGGGATTGGCAGCGTGCAGCCAGTTCTCACACCTCATAATATCCTGCGATAAGACCCATTTTGATACTATTAAAAAGCCGAAACTGGCCGGAAATGGCCTAATATGTACAAGACAGGATTCTCCGCATGCTGGTTGTATTGGAAGTACCATTCTTCGGGGATTGGAAGCGCGCACCGAGTTCTCTCACATCATAATATCCTGCTAAACGGCCCGTTTTTAATCACATAAAATGCCGGAGATGTCCGGAAAAGGCCGAAGGTGTACAGAACCCAATGCTCCGTTTGCTCGTTGTAATGGAAGTACCATTTTTGGGGGGTTGGCAGAGAGCAACTGGTTCTTACACATCATAACATCCTGATATACGGCCCATTTTGCGACAATTAAAAAGCCGGAAATGTCCGGAAAAGGCCGAAGATGTACAGAACCCGTTGCTCCGTGTGCTCGTTGTAATGGGCGTACCATTCTTCGGGGATTGGCAGCGCGCAACGAGTTCTCTAACATCATAATATCCTGCTATACGGCCCCTTTTTTAATCACATAAAATGCGGGAGATGTCCGAAAAAGGCCGACGGTGTACAGAACCTGATGCTACGTATAGTCGTTGTAAGGGGCGTACCATTTCTCGGGGATTGGCAGCGCGCAACGAGGTCTCACACATCATAATATCCTGCGATACGACCCTTTTTGAAACAATTAAAAAGCCGGAAATATCCGGAAAAGGCCGAAGGTGTACAGAACCCGTTGCTCCGTATGCTCGTTGTAATGGGCGTACCATTTTTCGGGGATTGGCAGCGTGCAGCGAGATCTCACACATCATAATACCCTGCGATACGACCCTTTTTGAAACAATTAAAAAGCCGGAAATATCCGGAAAAGGCCGAAGGTGTACAGAACCCGTTGCTCCGTATGCTCGTTGTAATGGGCGTACCATTTTTCAGGGATTGGCAGCGCGCAGCGAGTTCTCACACCTCATAATATCCTGCGATACTACCCATTTTGAAACTATTAAAAAGCCGAAACTGGCCGGAAAAGGCCGAATATGTACAAGACAGGATTCTCCGCATGCTCGTTGTAATGGATGTACTATTCTTTGGGGATTGGCAGCGCGCAACGAGTTCTCTCACATCATAATATCCTGCGATACGACCCATTTGGAAACAATTAAAAAGCCGGAAATATCCGGAAAAGGCCGAAGGTGTACAGAACCCGTTGCTCCGTATGCTCGTTGTAATGGGCGTACCATTTTTGGGGGGTTGGCTGAGAGCAACTGGTTCTTACACATCATAATAATCTGATATACGGCCCATTTTGAAACAATTAAAAAGCCGGAAATGTCCGGAAAAGGCCGAAGGTGTACAGAACCCGTTGTTCCGTATGCTCGTTGTAATGGGCGTACCATTTTTCGGGGATTGGAAGCGTGTAGCGAGATCTCACACATCATAATATCGTGCGATACGTCCCTTTTTGAAACAATTAAAAAGCTGGAAAAATCCGGAAAAGGCCGAAGGTGTACAGAACCCGATGCTCCGTATGCTCGTTGTAAGGGAAGGACCATTTTTAGGGGATTGGCAACGCTCAACGCGTTTTTACACATCATAATATCTTGCTATTCGGCCCGTTTTTGATCACTTAAAATGCCGGAAATGTCCGGAAAAGGCCGAAGGTGTACAGAACCCGTTGCTCCGTATGCTCGTTGTAGTGGGCGTACCATTTTTCGGGGATTGGCAGCGTGCAGCGAGTTCTCACACCTCATAATATCCTGCGAAACGACTCATTTTGAAACTATTAAAAAGCCGAAACTTGCCGGAAAAGGCCGAATATGTACAAGACAGGATTCTCCGCATGCTCGTTGTAATGGAAGTACCATTCTTCGGGGATTGGCAGCGCGCAACGAGTTCTCTCACATCATAATATCCTGATATACAGCCCGTTTTTAATCACATAAAATGCCGGAGATGTCCGGAAAAGGCCGAAGGTGTACAGAACCCGATGCTCCGTTTGCTCGTTGTAATGGAAGTACCATTTTTGGGGGGTTGGCAGAGAGCAACTGGTTCTTACACATCATAATAATCTGATATACTTCCCATTTTGAAACAATTAAAAAGCCGGAAATGTCCGGAAAAGGCCGAAGGTGTACAGAACCCGTTGCTCCGTATGCTCGTTGTAATGGGCGTACCATTTTTCGGGGATTGGCAGCGTGCAGCGAGTTCTCACACATCATAATATCCTGCGATACGACACATTTTGAAACAATTAAAAAGACGAAACTGGCCGGAAAAGGCCGAATATGTACAAGACAGTATTCTCCGCATGCTCGTTGTATTGGAAGTACCATTCTTCGGGGATTGGCAGCGCGCACCGAGTTCTCTCACATCATAATATCCTGCTATACGGCCCGTTGTTAATCACATAAAATGCCGGAGATGTCCGGAAAAGGCCGAAGGTGTACAGAACCCGATGCTCCGTTTGCTCGTTGTAATGGAAGTACCATTTTTGGGGGGTTGGCAGAGAGCAACTGGTTCTAACACATCATAATAATCTGATAAACGGCCCATTTTGAAACAATTAAAAAACCGGAAATGTCCGGAAAAGGCCGAAGGTGTACAGAACCCGTTGCTCCGTATGCTCGTTGTAATGGGCGTACCATTTTTCGGGGATTGGCAGCGTGCAGCCAGTTCTCACACCTCATAATATCCTGCGATAAGACCCATTTTGATACTATTAAAAAGCCGAAACTGGCCGGAAATGGCCTAATATGTACAAGACAGGATTCTCCGCATGCTGGTTGTATTGGAAGTACCATTCTTCGGGGATTGGAAGCGCGCACCGAGTTCTCTCACATCATAATATCCTGCTATACGGCCCGTTTTTAATCACATAAAATGCCGGAGATGTCCGGAAAAGGCCGAAGGTGTACAGAACCCAATGCTCCGTTTGCTCGTTGTAATGGAAGTACCATTTTTGGGGGGTTGGCAGAGAGCAACTGGTTCTTACACATCATAACATCCTGATATACGGCCCATTTTGCGACAATTAAAAAGCCGGAAATGTCCGGAAAAGGCCGAAGATGTACAGAACCCGTTGCTCCGTATGCTCGTTGTAATGGGCGTACCATTTTTCGGGGATTGGCAGCGTGCAGCGAGATCTCACACATCATAATATCCTGCGATACGACCCTTTTTGAAACAATTAAAAAGCCGGAAATATCCGGAAAAGGCCGAAGGTGTACAGAACCCGTTGCTCCGTATGCTCGTTGTAATGGGCGTACCATCTTTCGGGGATTGGCAGCGCGCAGCGAGTTCTCACACCTCATAATATCCTGCGATACTACCCATTTTGAAACTATTAAAAAGCCGAAACTGGCCGGAAAAGGCCGAATATGTACAAGACAGGATTCTCCGCATGCTCGTTGTAATGGATGTACTATTCTTTGGGGATTGGCAGCGCGCAACGAGTTCTCTCACATCATAATATCCTGCGATACGACCCATTTGGAAACAATTAAAAAGCCGGAAATATCCGGAAAAGGCCGAAGGTGTACAGAACCCGTTGCTCCGTATGCTCGTTGTAATGGGCGTACCATTTTTCGGGGATTGGCAGCGTGCAGCGAGATCTCACACATCATAATATCCTGCGATACGACCCTTTTTGAAACAATTAAAAAGCCGGAAATATCCGGAAAAGGCCGAAGGTGTACAGAACCCGTTGCTCCGTACGCTCGTTGTAATGGGCGTACCATTTTTCGGGGATTGGCAGCGCGCAGCGAGTTCTCACACCTCATAATATCCTGCGATACGACCCATTTTGAAACTATTAAAAAGCCGAAACTGGCCGGAAAAGGCCGAATATGTACAAGACAGGATACTCCGCATGCTCGTTGTAATGGATGTACCATTCTTTGGGGATTGGCAGCGCGCAACGAGTTCTCTCACATCATAATATCCTGCGATACGACCCATTTTGAAACAATTAAAAAGCCGGAAATGTCCGGAAAATGCCGAAGTTGTACAGAACCCGTTGCTCCGTATGCTCGTTGAAATGGAAGGACCATTTTTGGGGGATTTGCAGCGTGCAGCGTGCAGCGAGCTCTCACACCTCATAATATCCTGCGAAACGACTCATTTTGAAACTATTAAAAAGCCGAAACTTGCCGGAAAAGGCCGAATATGTACAAGACAGGATTCTCCCCATGCTCGTTGTAATGGAAGTACCATTCTTCGGTGATTGGCAGCGCGCAACGAGTTCTCTCACATCATAATATCCTGCTATACGGCCCGTTTTTAATCACATAATATGCCGGAGATGTCCGGAAAAGGCCGAAGGTGTACAGAACCCGATGCTCCGTTTGCTCGTTGTAATGGAAGTACCATTTTTCGGGGATGGGCAGCGTGCAGCGTGTTCTCACACATCATAATATCCTGCGATACGACCCATTTTGAAACAATTAAATAGCCGGAAATGTCCGGAAAAGGCCGAAGGTGTACAGAACCCGTTGCTCCGTATGCTCGTTGTAGTGGGCGTACCATTTTTCGGGGATTGGCAGCGTGCATCGAGTTCTCACACCTCATAATATCCTGCGATACGACTCATTTTGAAACTATTAAAAAGCCGAAACTTGCCGGAAAAGGCCGAATATGTACAAGACAGGATTCTCCGCATGCTCGTTGTAATGGAAGTACCATTCTTCGGGGATTCGCAGAGAGCAACGAGTTCTCTCACATCATAATATCCTGATATACGGCCCATTTTGAAACAATTAAAAAGCCGGAAATGTCCGGAAAAGGCCGAAGGTGTACAGAACCCGTAGCTCCCTTTGCTTGTTGTAATGGAAGTACCATTTTGGGGGGGTTGGCAGAGAGCAACTGGTTCTTACACATCATAATATCCTGATATACGGCCCATTTTGAAGCAATTAAAAAGCCGGAAATGTCCGGAAAAGGCCGAAGGTGTACAGAACCCGTTGCTCCGTATGCTCGTAGTAATGGGCGTACCATTTATCGGGGATTGGCAGCGTGCAGCCAGTTCTCACACCTCATAATATCCTGCGATACGACCCATTTTGAAACTATTAAAAAGCCGAAACTGGCCGGAAATGGCCGAATATGTACAAGACAGGATTCTCCGCATGCTCGTTGTAATGGAAGTACCATTCTTCGGGGATGGGCAGCGTGCAGCGTGTTCTCACACATCATAATATCCTGCTATACGGCCCGTTTTTAATCACATAAAATGCCGGAGATGTCCGGAAAGGCCGAAGGTGTACAGAACCCGATGCTCCGTTTGCTCGTTGTAATGGAAGTACCATTTTTGGGGGGTTGGCAGAGAGCAACGAGTTATCTCACATCATAATATCCTGCGATACGACTCATTTTGAAACAATTAAATAGCCGGAAATGTCCGGAAAATGCCGAAGGTGTACAGTACCCGTTGCTCCGTATGCTCGTTGTAATGGAAGGACCATTTTTGGGGGATTGGCAGCGTGCAGCGAATTCTCACACATCATAATATCCTGCGATACGACCCGTTTTTAATCACATAAAATGCCGGAAATGTCCGGAAAAGGCTGAAGGTGTACAGAACCTGATGCTACGTATACTCGTTGTAAGGGGCGTTCCATTTCTCGGGGATTGGCAGCGCGTAACGAGTTCTCTCACATCATAATATCCTGATATACGGCCCATTTTGAAACAATTAAAAAGCCGGAAATGTCCGGAAAAGGCCGAAGGTGTACAGAACCCGTTGCTCCGTATGGTCGTTGTAATGGGCGTACCATTTATCGGGGATTGGCAGCGTGCAGCCAGTTCTCACACCTCATAATATCCTGCGATACGACCCATTTGGAAACTATTAAAAAGCCGAAACTGGCCGGAAATGGCCGAATATGTACAAGACAGGATTCTCCGCATGCTCGTTGTATTGGAAGTACCATTCTTCGGGGATTGGCAGCGCGCACCGAGTTCCCTCACATCATAATATCCTGCTATACGGCCCGTTTTTAATCACATAAAATGCCGGAGATGTCCGGAAAAGGCCGAAGGTGTACAGAACCCGATGCTCCGTTTGCTTGTTGTAATGGAAGTACCATTTTTGGGGGGTTGGCAGAGAGCAACTGGCTCTTACACATCATAATAATCTGATATACGGCCCATTTTGAAACAATTAAAAAACCGGAAATGTCCGGAAAAGGCCGAAGGTGTACAGAACCCGTTGCTCCGTATGATCGTTGTAATGGGCGTACCATTTTTCGGGGATTGGAAGCGTGCAGCGAGATCTCACACATCATAATATCGTGCGATACGCCCCATTTTGAAACAATTAAAAAGCCGGAAATATCCGGAAAAGGCCGAAGGTGTACAGAACCCGTTGCTCCGTATGCTCGTTGTAATGGGCGTACCATCTTTCGGGGATTGGCAGCGCGCAGCGAGTTCTCACACCTCATAATATCCTGCGATACTACCCATTTTGAAACTATTAAAAAGCCGAAACTGGCCGGAAAAGGCCGAATATGTACAAGACAGGATTCTCCGCATGCTCGTTGTAATGGATGTACTATTCTTTGGGGATTGGCAGCGCGCAACGAGTTCTCTCACATCATAATATCCTGCGATACGACCCATTTGGAAACAATTAAAAAGCCGGAAATATCCGGAAAAGGCCGAAGGTGTACAGAACCCGTTGCTCCGTATGCTCGTTGTAATGGGCGTACCATTTTTCGGGGATTGGCAGCGTGCAGCGAGATCTCACACATCATAATATCCTGCGATACGACCCTTTTTGAAACAATTAAAAAGCCGGAAATATCCGGAAAAGGCCGAAGGTGTACAGAACCCGTTGCTCCGTACGCTCGTTGTAATGGGCGTACCATTTTTCGGGGATTGGCAGCGCGCAGCGAGTTCTCACACCTCATAATATCCTGCGATACGACCCATTTTGAAACTATTAAAAAGCCGAAACTGGCCGGAAAAGGCCGAATATGTACAAGACAGGATTCTCCGCATGCTCGTTGTAATGGATGTACCATTCTTTGGGGATTGGCAGCGCGCAACGAGTTCTCTCACATCATAATATCCTGCGATACGACCCATTTTGAAACAATTAAAAAGCCGGAAATGTCCGGAAAATGCCGAAGTTGTACAGAACCCGTTGCTCCGTATGCTCGTTGAAATGGAAGGACCATTTTTGGGGGATTTGCAGCGTGCAGCGTGCAGCGAGCTCTCACACCTCATAATATCCTGCGAAACGACTCATTTTGAAACTATTAAAAAGCCGAAACTTGCCGGAAAAGGCCGAATATGTACAAGACAGGATTCTCCCCATGCTCGTTGTAATGGAAGTACCATTCTTCGGTGATTGGCAGCGCGCAACGAGTTCTCTCACATCATAATATCCTGCTATACGGCCCGTTTTTAATCACATAATATGCCGGAGATGTCCGGAAAAGGCCGAAGGTGTACAGAACCCGATGCTCCGTTTGCTCGTTGTAATGGAAGTACCATTTTTCGGGGATGGGCAGCGTGCAGCGTGTTCTCACACATCATAATATCCTGCGATACGACCCATTTTGAAACAATTAAATAGCCGGAAATGTCCGGAAAAGGCCGAAGGTGTACAGAACCCGTTGCTCCGTATGCTCGTTGTAGTGGGCGTACCATTTTTCGGGGATTGGCAGCGTGCATCGAGTTCTCACACCTCATAATATCCTGCGATACGACTCATTTTGAAACTATTAAAAAGCCGAAACTTGCCGGAAAAGGCCGAATATGTACAAGACAGGATTCTCCGCATGCTCGTTGTAATGGAAGTACCATTCTTCGGGGATTCGCAGAGAGCAACGAGTTCTCTCACATCATAATATCCTGATATACGGCCCATTTTGAAACAATTAAAAAGCCGGAAATGTCCGGAAAAGGCCGAAGGTGTACAGAACCCGTAGCTCCCTTTGCTTGTTGTAATGGAAGTACCATTTTGGGGGGGTTGGCAGAGAGCAACTGGTTCTTACACATCATAATATCCTGATATACGGCCCATTTTGAAGCAATTAAAAAGCCGGAAATGTCCGGAAAAGGCCGAAGGTGTACAGAACCCGTTGCTCCGTATGCTCGTAGTAATGGGCGTACCATTTATCGGGGATTGGCAGCGTGCAGCCAGTTCTCACACCTCATAATATCCTGCGATACGACCCATTTTGAAACTATTAAAAAGCCGAAACTGGCCGGAAATGGCCGAATATGTACAAGACAGGATTCTCCGCATGCTCGTTGTAATGGAAGTACCATTCTTCGGGGATGGGCAGCGTGCAGCGTGTTCTCACACATCATAATATCCTGCTATACGGCCCGTTTTTAATCACATAAAATGCCGGAGATGTCCGGAAAGGCCGAAGGTGTACAGAACCCGATGCTCCGTTTGCTCGTTGTAATGGAAGTACCATTTTTGGGGGGTTGGCAGAGAGCAACGAGTTATCTCACATCATAATATCCTGCGATACGACTCATTTTGAAACAATTAAATAGCCGGAAATGTCCGGAAAATGCCGAAGGTGTACAGTACCCGTTGCTCCGTATGCTCGTTGTAATGGAAGGACCATTTTTGGGGGATTGGCAGCGTGCAGCGAATTCTCACACATCATAATATCCTGCGATACGACCCGTTTTTAATCACATAAAATGCCGGAAATGTCCGGAAAAGGCTGAAGGTGTACAGAACCTGATGCTACGTATACTCGTTGTAAGGGGCGTTCCATTTCTCGGGGATTGGCAGCGCGTAACGAGTTCTCTCACATCATAATATCCTGATATACGGCCCATTTTGAAACAATTAAAAAGCCGGAAATGTCCGGAAAAGGCCGAAGGTGTACAGAACCCGTTGCTCCGTATGGTCGTTGTAATGGGCGTACCATTTATCGGGGATTGGCAGCGTGCAGCCAGTTCTCACACCTCATAATATCCTGCGATACGACCCATTTGGAAACTATTAAAAAGCCGAAACTGGCCGGAAATGGCCGAATATGTACAAGACAGGATTCTCCGCATGCTCGTTGTATTGGAAGTACCATTCTTCGGGGATTGGCAGCGCGCACCGAGTTCCCTCACATCATAATATCCTGCTATACGGCCC
Organism: Bombus muscorum; assembly: GCA_963971185.1. Taxonomy (NCBI): domain Eukaryota; kingdom Metazoa; phylum Arthropoda; class Insecta; order Hymenoptera; family Apidae; genus Bombus; species Bombus muscorum. Next base: position 5,325,674 of record OZ020130.1, read on the forward strand.
GTTTTTAATCACATAAAATGCCGGAGATGTCCGGAAAAGGCCGAAGGTGTACAGAACCCGATGCTCCGTTTGCTTGTTGTAATGGAAGTACCATTTTTGGGGGGTTGGCAGAGAGCAACTGGCTCTTACACATCATAATAATCTGATATACGGCCCATTTTGAAACAATTAAAAAACCGGAAATGTCCGGAAAAGGCCGAAGGTGTACAGAACCCGTTGCTCCGTATGATCGTTGTAATGGGCGTACCATTTTTCGGGGATTGGAAGCGTGCAGCGAGATCTCACACATCATAATATCGTGCGATACGCCCCATTTTGAAACAATTAAAAAGCCGGAAATGTCCGGAAAAGGCCGAAGGTGTACAGAACCTGATGCTCCGTATGCTCGTTGTAAGGGGCGTACCATTTCTCGGGGATTGGCAGCGCGTAACGTGTTCTCTCACATCATAATATCCTGATAAACGGCACATTTTGAAACAATTGAAAAGCCGGAAATGTACGGAAAAGGCCGAAGGTGTACAGAACCCAATGCTCCGTTTGCTCGTTGTAATGGAAGTACCATTTTTGGGGGGTTGGCAGAGAGCAACTGGTTCTTACACATCATAATATCCTGATATACTCCCCATTTTGAAACAATTAAAAAGCCGGAAAGTTCCGGAAAAGGCCGAAGGTGTACAGAACCCGTTGCTCCGTATGCTCGTTGTAATGGGCGTACCATTTTTCGGGGATTGGCAGCGTGCAGCGAGATTTCACACATCATAATATCCTGCGATACGACCCTTTTTGAAACAATTATAAAGCCGGAAATATCCGGAAAAGGCCGAAGGTGTACAGAACCCGTTGCTGTGTATGCTCGTTGTAATGGACGTACCATTTTTCGGGGATTGGCAGCGTGCAGCCAGTTCTCACACCTCATAATATCCTGCGATAGGACCCATTTTGATACTATTAAAAAGCCGAAACTGGCCGGAAATGGCCTAATATGTACAAGACAGGATTCTCCGCATGCTGGTTGTATTGGAAGTACCATTCTTCGGGGATTGGCAGCGCGCACCGAGTTCTCTCACATCATAATATCCTGCTATACGGCCCGTTTTTAATCACATAAAATGCCGGAGATGTCCGGAAAAGGCCGAAGGTGTACAGTACCCGATGCTCCGTTTGCTCGTTGTAATGGAAGTACCATTTTTGGGGGGTTGGCAGAGAGCAACGAGTTCTCTCACATCATAATATCCTGCGATACGACCCATTTTGAAACAATTAAATAGCCGGAAATGTCCGGAAAAGGCCGAAGGTGTACAGAACCCGTTGCTCCGTATGCTCGTTGTAATGGGCGTACCATTTTTCGGGGATTGGCAGCGTGCAGCGAGTTCTCACACATCATAATATCCTGCGATACGACCCATTGTGAAACAATTAAAAAGACCAAACTGGCCGGAAAAGGCCGAATATGTACAAGACAGGATTCTCCGCATGCTCGTTGTATTGGAAGTACCATTCTTCGGGGATTGGCAGCGCGCACCGAGTTCCCTCACATCATAATATCCTGCTATACGGCCCGTTTTTAATCACATAAAATGCGGGAGATGTCCGGAAAAGGCCGAAGGTGTACAGAACCCGATGCTCCGTTTGCTCGTTGTAATGGAAGTACCATTTTTGGGGGGTTGGCAGAGAGCAACTGGCTCTTAAACATCATAATAATCTGATATACGGCCCATTTTGAAACAATTAAAAAGCCGGAAATGTCCGGAAAAGGCCGAAGGTGTACAGAACCCGTTGCTCCGTATGATCGTTGTAATGGGCGTACCATTTTTCGGGGATTGGAAGCGTGCAACGAGATCTCACACATCATAATATCGTGCGATACGACCCTTTTTGAAACAATTAAAAAGCCGGAAATATCCGGAAAAGGCCGAAGGTGTACAGAACCCGATGCTCCGTATGCTCGTTGTAAGGGAAGGACCATTTTTGGGGGATCAGCAACGCTCAACGCGTTTTTACACATCATAATATCCTCCTATTCGGCCCGTTTTTGATCACTTAAAATGCCGGAAATGTCCGGAAAAGGCCGAAGGTGTACAGAACCCAATGCTCCGATTGCTCGTTGTAATGGAAGTACCATTTTTGGGGGGTTGGCAGAGAGCAACTGGTTCTTACACATCATAATATCCTGATATACGACCCATTTTGAAACAATTAAAAAGCCGGAAAGGTCCGGAAAAGGACGAAGGTGTACAGAACCCGTTGCTCCGTATGCTCGTTGTAATGGGCGTACCATTTTTCGGGGATTGGCAGCGTGCAGCGAGATCTCACACATCATAATATCCTGCGATACGACCCTTTTTGAAACAATTATAAAGCCGGAAATATCCGGAAAAGCCCGAAGGTGTACAGAACCCGTTGCTCCGTATGCTCGTTGTAATGGGCGTACCATTTTTCGGGGATTCGCAGCGTGCAGCCAGTTCTCACACCTCATAATATCCTGCGATAAGACCCATTTTGATACTATTAAAAAGCCGAAACCGGCCGGAAATGGCCTAATATGTACAAGACAGGATTCTCCGCATTCTGGTTGTATTGGAAGTACCATTCTTCGGGGATTGGCAGCGCGCACCGAGTTCTCTCACATCATAATGTCCTGCTATACGGCCCGTTTTTAATCACATAAAATGCCGGAGATGTCCGGAAAAGGCCGAAGGTGTACAGAACCCGATGCTCCGTTTGCTCGTTGTAATGGAAGTACCATTTTTGGGGGGTTGGCAGAGAGCAACGAGATCTCTCACATCATAATATCCTGCGATACGACCCATTTTGAAACAATTAAATAGCCGGAAATGTCCGGAAAATGCCGAAGGTGTACAGTACCCGTTGCTCCGTACGCTCGTTGTAATGGAAGGACCATTTTTGGGGGATTGGCAGCGTGCAGCGAATTCTCACACATCATAATATCCTGCGATACGACCCGTTTTTAATCACATAAAATGCCGGAAATGTCCGGAAAAGGCCGAAGGTGTACAGAACCTGATGCTACGTATACTCGTTGTAAGGGGCGTTCCATTTCTCGGGGATTGGCAGCGCGTAACGAGTTCTCTCACATCATAATTTCCTCATATACGGCCCATTTTGAAACAATTAAAAAGCCGGAAATGTCCGGAAAAGGCCGAAGGTGTACAGAACCCGTTGCTCCGTATGATCGTTGTAATGGGCGTAACATTTTTCGGGGATTGGAAGCGTGCAGCGAGATCTCACGCATCATAATATCGTGCGATACGACCCTTTTTGAAACAATTAAAAAGCCGGAAATATCCGGAAAAGGCCGAAGGTGTACAGAACCCGCTGCTCCGTATGCTCGTTGTAAGGAAAGGACCATTTTTGGGGGATCGGCAACGCTCAACGCGTTTTTACACATCATAATATCCTGCTATTCGGCCCGTTTTTGATCACTTAAAATGCCGGAAATGTCCGGAAAAGGCCGACGGTGTACAGAACCCGTTGCTCCGTATGCTCGTTGTAATGGGCATACCATTTTTCGGGGATTGGCAGCGTGCAGCGAGTTCTCGCACATCATAATATCCTGCGATACGACCCATTCTGAAACAATTAAACAGACGAAACTGCCCGGAAAAGGCCGAATATGTACAAGACAGGATTCTCCGCATGCTCGTTGTAATAGAAGTACCATTTTTCGGGGATGGGCAGCGTGCAACGTGTTCTCACACATCATAATATCCTGCGATACGACCCATTTTGAAACAATTAAAAAGCCGGAAATGTCCGGAAAATGCCGAAGTTGTACAGAACCCGTTGCTCCGTATGCTCGTTGTAATGGAAGGACCATTTTTGGGGGATTGGCAGCGTGCAGCGAGTTCTCACACATCATAATATCCTGCGATACGACCCGTTTTTAATCACATAAAATGCCGGAAATGTCCGGAAAATGCCAAAGGTGTACAGAACCCGTTGCTCCGTATGCTCGTTGAAATGGAAGGACCATTTTTGGGGGATTTGCAGGGTGCAGCGTGCAGCGAGCTCTCACACCTCATAATATCCTGCGAAACGACTCATTTTGAAACTATTAATAAGCCGAAACTTGCCGGAAAAGGCCGAATATGTACAAGACAGGATTCTCCGCATGCTCGTTGTAATGGAAGTACCATTCTTCGGGGATTGGCAGCGCGCAACGAGTTCTCTCACATCATAATATCCTGCTATACGGCCCATTTTTAATCACATAATATGCCGGAGATGTCCGGAAAAGGCCGAAGGTGTACAGAACCCGTTGCTCCGTATGCTCGTTGTAGTGGGCGTACCATTTTTCGGGGATTGGCAGCGTGCATCGAGTTCTCACACCTCATAATATCCTGCGAAACGACTCATTTTGAAACTATTAAAAAGCCGAAACTTGCCGGAAAAGGCCGAATATGTACAAGACAGGATTCTCCGCATGCTCGTTGTAATGGAAGTACCATTCTTCGGGGATTCGCAGCGAGCAACGAGTTCTCTCACATCATAATATCCTGATATACGGCCCATTTTGAAACAATTAAAAAGCCGGAAATGTCCTGAAAAGGCCGAAGGTGTACAGAACCCGTTGCTCCCTTTGCTTGTTGTAATGGAAGTACCATTTTGGGGGGGTTGGCAGCGTGCAGCGAATTCTCACACATCATAATATCCTGCGATACGACCCGTTTTTAATCACATAAAATGCCGGAAATGTCCGGAAAAGGCCGAAGGTGTACAGAACCTGATGCTACGTATACTCGTTGTAAGGGGCGTTCCATTTCTCGGGGATTGGCAGCGCGTAACGAGTTATCTCACATCATAATATCCTGCGATACGACCCATTATGAAACAATTAAATAGCCGGAAATGTCCGGAAAATGCCGAAGGTGTACAGTACCCGTTGCTCCGTATGCTCGTTGTAATGGAAGGACCATTTTTGGGGGATTGGCAGCGTGCAGCGAATTCTCACACATCATAATATCCTGCGATACGACCCGTTTTTAATCACATAAAATGCCGGAAATGTCCGGAAAAGGCCGAAGGTGTACAGAACCTGATGCTACGTATACTCGTTGTAAGGGGCGTTCCATTTCTCGGGGATTGGCAGCGCGTAACGAGTTCTCTCACATCATAATATCCTGATATACGGCCCATTTTGAAACAATTAAAAAGCCGGAAATGTCCGGAAAAGGCCGAAGGTGTACAGAACCCGTTGCTCCGTATGCTCGTTGTAATGGGCGTACCATTTATCGGGGATTGGGAGCGTGCAGCCAGTTCTCACACCTCATAATATCCTGCGATACGACAAATTTTGAAACTATTAAAAAGCCGAAACTGGCCGGAAATGGCCGAATATGTACAAGACAGGATTCTCCGCATGCTCGTTGCAATGGAAGTACCATTCTTCGGGGATTGGCAGCGCGCAACGAGTTCTCTCACATCATAATATCCTGCTATACGGCCCGTTTTTAATCACATAAAATGCCGGAGATGTCCGGAAAAGGCAGAAGGTGTACAGAACCCGATGCTCCGTTTGCTCGTTGTAATGGAAGTACCATTCTTCGGGGATTGGCAGCGCGCAACGAGTTCTCTCACATCATAATATCCTGCGATACGACCCATTTTGAAACAATTAAAAAGCCGGAAATGTCCGGAAAAGGCCGAAGGTATACAGAACCCGTTGCTCCGTATGCTCGTTGTAGTGGGCGTACCATTTTTCGGGGATTGGCAGCGTGCAGCGAGTTCTCACACCTCATAATATCCTGCGAAACGACTCATTTTGAAACTATTAAAAAGCCGAAACTTGCCGGAAAAGGCCGAATATGTACAAGACAGTATTCTCCGCATGCTCGTTGTATTGGAAGTACCATTCTTCGGGGAATGGCAGCGCGCAACGAGTTCTCTCACATCATAATATCCTGATAAACGGCACATTTTGAAACAATTAAAAAGCCGGAAATGTCCGGAAAAGGCCGAAGGTGTACAGAACCCGTTGCTCCGTATACTCGTTGTAGTGGGCGTACCACTTTTCGGGGATTGGCAGCGTGCAGCGAGCTCTCACTCCTCATAATATCCTGCGATACGACTCATTTTGAAACTATTAAAAAGCCGAAACTGGCCGGAAAAGGCCGAATATGTACAAGACAGGATTCTCGTCATGCTCGTTGTAATGGAAGTACCATTCTTCGGGGATTTGCAGCGCGCAACGAGTTCCCTCACATCATAATATCCTGCTATACGGCCCGTTTTTAATCACATAAAATGCCGGCGATGTCCGGAAAAGGCCGAAGGTGTACAGAACCCGATGCTCCGTTTGCTCGTTGTAATGGAAGTACCATTTTTGGGGGGTTGGCAGAGAGCAACTGGTTCTTACACATCATAATATCCTGATATACGGCCCATTTTGAAACAATTAAAAAGCCGGAAATATCCGGAAAAGGCCGAAGGTGTACAGAACCCGTTGCTCCGTATGCTCGTTGTAATGGAAGGACCATTTTTGGGGGATTGGCAGCGTGCAGCGAGTTCTCACACATCATAATATCCTGCGATACGACCCGTTTTTAATCACATAAAATGCCGGAAATGTTCGGAAAAGGCCGAAGGTGTACAGAACCTGATGCTACGTATACTCGTTGTAAGGGGCGTTCCATTTCTCGGGGATTGGCTGCGCGTAACGAGTTCTCTCACATCATAATATCCTGATATACGGCCCATTTTGAAACAATTAAAAAGCCGGAAATGTCCGGAAAAGGCCGAAGGTATACAGAACCCGTTGCTCCGTATGCTCGTTGTAGTGGGCGTACCATTTTTCGGGGATTGGCAGCGTGCAGCGAGTTCTCACACCTCATAATATCCTGCGAAACGACTCATTTTGAAACTATTAAAAAGCCGAAACTTGCCGGAAAAGGCCGAATATGTACAAGACAGTATTCTCCGCATGCTCGTTGTATTGGAAGTACCATTCTTCGGGGAATGGCAGCGCGCAACGAGTTCTCCCACATCATAATATCCTGATATACGGCCCATTTTGAAACAATTAAAAAGCCGGAAATGTCCGGAAAAGGCCGAAGGTGTACAGAACCCGTTGCTCCCTTTGCTTGTTGTAATGGAAGTACCATTTTTGGGGGGTTGGCAGAGAGCAACTGGTTCTTACACATCATAATATCCTGATATACGGCCCATTTTGAAGCAATTAAAAAGCCGGAAATGTCCGGAAAAGGCCGAAGGTGTACAGAACCCGTTGCTCCGTATGCTCGTTGTAATGGGCGTACCATTTTTCGGGGATTGGAAGCGTGCAGCGAGATCTCACGCATCATAATATCGTGCGATACGACCCTTTTTGAAACAATTAAAAAGCCGGAAATATCCGGAAAAGGCCGAAGGTGTACAGAACCCGATGCTCCGTATGCTCGTTGTAAGGAAAGGACCATTTTTGGGGGATCGGCAACGCTCAACGCGTTTTTACACATCATAATATCCTGCTATTCGGCCCGTTTTTGATCACTTAAAATGCCGGAAATGTCCGGAAAAGGCCGACGGTGTACAGAACCCGTTGCTCCGTATGCTCGTTGTAATGGGCATACCATTTTTCGGGGATTGGCAGCGTGCAGCGAGTTCTCGCACATCATAATATCCTGCGATACGACCCATTCTGAAACAATTAAACAGACGAAACTGCCCGGAAAAGGCCGAATATGTACAAGACAGGATTCTCCGCATGCTCGTTGTAATAGAAGTACCATTTTTCGGGGATTGGCAGCGTGCAGCGAGATCTCACACATCATAATATCCTGCGATACGACCCATTTTGAAACAATTAAAAAGCCGGAAATGTCCGGAAAATGCCGAAGTTGTACAGAACCCGTTGCTCCGTATGCTCGTTGTAATGGAAGTACCATTCTTCGGGGATTGGCAGCGCGCAACGAGTTCTCTCACATCATAATATCCTGCTATACGGCCCGTTTTTAATCACATAATATGCCGGAGATGTCCGGAAAAGGCCGAAGGTGTACAGAACCCGTTGCTCCGTATGCTCGTTGTAGTGGGCGTACCATTTTTCGGGGATTGGCAGCGTGCATCGAGTTCTCACACCTCATAATATCCTGCGAAACGACTCATTTTGAAACTATTAAAAAGCCGAAACTTGCCGGAAAAGGCGAATATGTACAAGACAGGATTCTCCGCATGCTCGCTGTAATGGAAGTACCATTCTTCGGGGATTCGCAGCGAGCAACGAGTTCTCTCACATCATAATATCCTGATATACGGCCCATTTTGAAACAATTAAAAAGCCGGAAATGTCCGGAAAAGGCCGAAGGCGTACAGAACCCGTTGCTCCCTTTGCTTGTTGTAATGGAAGTACCATTTTGGGGGGGTTGGCAGAGAGCAACTGGTTCTTACACATCATAATATCCTGATATACGGCCCATTTTGAAGCAATTAAAAAGCAGGAAATGTCCGGAAAAGGCCGAAGGTGTACAGAACCCGTTGCTCCGTATGCTCGTAGTAATGGGCGTACCATTTATCGGGGATTGGCAGCGTGCAGCCAGTTCTCACACCTCATAATATCCTGCGATACGACCCATTTTGAAACTATTAAAAAGCCGAAACTGGCCGGAAATGGCCGAATATGTACAAGACAGGATTCTCCGCATGCTCGTTGTAATGGAAGTACCATTTTTCGGGGATGGGCAGCGTGCAGCGTGTTCTCACACATCATAATATCCTGCTATACGGCCCGTTTTTAATCACATAAAATGCCGGAGATGTCCGGAAAGGCCGAAGGTGTACAGAACCCGATGCTCCGTTTGCTCGTTGTAATGGAAGTACCATTTTTGGGGGGTTGGCAGAGAGCAACGAGTTCTCTCACATCATAATATCCTGCGATACGACCCATTATGAAACAATTAAATAGCCGGAAATGTCCGGAAAATGCCGAAGGTGTACAGTACCTGTTGCTCCGTATGCTCGTTGTAATGGAAGGACCATTTTTGGGGGATTGGCAGCGTGCAGCGAATTCTCACACATCATAATATCCTGCGATACGACCCGTTTTTAATCACATAAAATGCCGGAAATGTCCGGAAAAGGCCGAAGGTGTACAGAACCTGATGCTACGTATACTTGTTGTAAGGGGCGTTCCATTTCTCGGGGATTGGCAGCGCGTAACGAGTTCTCTCACATCATAATATCCTGATATACGGCCCATTTTGAAACAATTAAAAAGACGGAAATGTCCGGAAAAGGCCGAAGGTGTACAGAACCCGTTGCTCCGTATGCTCGTTGTAATGGGCGTACCATTTATCGGGGATTGGCAGCGAGCAGCCAGTTCTCACACCTCATAATATCCTGCGATACGACAAATTTTGAAACTATTAAAAAGCCGAAACTGGCCGGAAATGGCCGAATATGTACAAGACAGGATTCTCCGCATGCTCGTTGCAATGGAAGTACCATTCTTCGGGGATTGGCAGCGCGCAACGAGTTCTCTCACATCATAATATCCTGCTATACGGCCCGTTTTTAATCACATAAAATGCCGGAGATGTCCGGAAAAGGCAGAAGGTGTACAGAACCCGATGCTCCGTTTGCTCGTTGTAATGGAAGTACCATTCTTCGGGGATTGGCAGCGCGCAACGAGTTCTCTCACATCATAATATCCTGCGATACGACCCATTTTGAAACAATTAAAAAGCCGGAAATGTCCGGAAAATGCCAAAGGTGTGCAGAACCCGTTGCTCCGTATGCTCGTTGTAATGGGCGTACCATTTTTCGGGGATTGGCAGCGTGCAGCGAGTTCTCACACCTCATAATATACTGCGATACGACCCATTTTGAAACTATTAAAAAGCCGAAACTGGCCGGAAAAGGCCGAATATGTACAAGACAGGATTCTCCGCATGCTCGTTGTAATGGATGCACCATTCTTCGGGGATTGGCAGCGCGCAACGAGTTCTCTCACATCATAATATCCTGCGATACGACCCATTTTGAAACAATTAAAAAGCCGGATATGTCCGGAAAATGCCGAAGGTGTACAGAACCCGTTGCTCCGTATGCTCGTTGTAATGGAAGGACCATATTTGGGGGGTTGGCAGCGTGCAGCGAGTTCTCACACATCATAATATCCTGTGATACGACCCGTTTTTAATCACATAAAATGCCGGAAATGTCCGGAAAAGGCCGAAGGTGTACAGAACCCGATGCTACGTATACTCGTTGTAAGGGGCGTTCCATTTCTCAGGGATTGGCTGCGCGTAACGAGTTCTCTCACATCATAATATCCTGATATACGGCCCATTTTGAAACAATTAAAAAGCCGGAAATGTCCGGAAAAGGCCGAAGGTATACAGAACCCGTTGCTCCGTATGCTCGTTGTAGTGGGCGTACCATTTTTCGGGGATTGGCAGCGTGCAGCGAGTTCTCACACCTCATAATATCCTGCGAAACGACTCATTTTGAAACTATTAAAAAGCCGAAACTTGCCGGAAAAGGCCGAATATGTGCAAGACAGTATTCTCCGCATGCTCGTTGTATTGGAAGTACCATTCTTCGGGGAATGGCAGCGCGCAACGAGTTCTCTCACATCATAATATCCTGATATACGGCCCATTTTGAAACAATTAAAAAGCCGGAAATGTCCGGAAAAGTCCGAAGGTGTACAGAACCCGTTGCTCCGTATGCTCGTTGTAATGGGCGTACCATTTTTCGGGGATTGGAAGCGTGCAGCGAGATCTCACACATCATAATATCGTGCGATACGACCCTTTTTGAAACAATTAAAAAGCCGGAAATATCCGGAAAAGGCCGAAGGTTTACAGAACCCGGTGCTCCGTATGCTCGTTGTAAGGGAAGGACCATTTTTGGGGGATCGGCAACGCTCAACGCGTTTTTACACATCATAATATACTGTTGTACAGAACCTGATGCTCCGTATGCTCGTTGTAAGGGGCGTACCATTTCTCGGGGATTGGCAGCGCGTAACGTGTTCTCTCACATCATAATATCCTGATAAACGGCACATTTTGAAACAATTAAAAAGCCGGAAATGTCCGGAAAAGGCCGAAGGTGTACAGAACCCGTTGCTCCGTATACTCGTTGTAGTGGGCGTACCACTTTTCGGGGATTGGCAGCGTGCAGCGAGCTCTCACTCCTCATAATATCCTGCGATACGACTCATTTTGAAACTATTAAAAAGCCGAAACTGGCCGGAAAAGGCCGAATATGTACAAGACAGGATTCTCGTCATGCTCGTTGTAATGGAAGTACCATTCTTCGGGGATTTGCAGCGCGCAACGAGTTCCCTCACATCATAATATCCTGCTATACGGCCCGTTTTTAATCACATAAAATGCCGGCGATGTCCGGAAAAGGCCGAAGGTGTACAGAACCCGATGCTCCGTTTGCTCGTTGTAATGGAAGTACCATTTTTGGGGGGTTGGCAGAGAGCAACTGGTTCTTACACATCATAATATCCTGATATACGGCCCATTTTGAAACAATTAAAAAGCCGGAAATATCCGGAAAAGGCCGAAGGTGTACAGAACCCGTTGCTCCGTATGCTCGTTGTAATGGAAGGACCATTTTTGGGGGATTGGCAGCGTGCAGCGAGTTCTCACACATCATAATATCCTGTGATACGACCCGTTTTTAATCACATAAAATGCCGGAAATGTTCGGAAAAGGCCGAAGGTGTACAGAACCTGATGCTACGTATACTCGTTGTAAGGGGCGTTCCATTTCTCGGGGATTGGCTGCGCGTAACGAGTTCTCTCACATCATAATATCCTGATATACGGCCCATTTTGAAACAATTAAAAAGCCGGAAATGTCCGGAAAAGGCCGAAGGTATACAGAACCCGTTGCTCCGTATGCTCGTTGTAGTGGGCGTACCATTTTTCGGGGATTGGCAGCGTGCAGCGAGTTCTCACACCTCATAATATCCTGCGAAACGACTCATTTTGAAACTATTAAAAAGCCGAAACTTTCCGGAAAAGGCCGAATATGTACAAGACAGTATTCTCCGCATGCTCGTTGTATTGGAAGTACCATTCTTCGGGGAATGGCAGCGCGCAACGAGTTCTCCCACATCATAATATCCTGATATACGGCCCATTTTGAAACAATTAAAAAGCCGGAAATGTCCGGAAAAGGCCGAAGGTGTACAGAACCCGTTGCTCCCTTTGCTTGTTGTAATGGAAGTACCATTATTGGGGGGTTGGCAGAGAGCAACTGGTTCTTACACATCATAATATCCTGATATACGGCCCATTTTGAAGCAATTAAAAAGCCGGAAATGTCCGGAAAAGGCCGAAGGTGTAGAGAACCCGTTGCTCCGTATGCTCGTTGTAATGGGCGTACCATTTTTCGGGGATGGGCAGCGTGCAGCGTGTTCTCACACATCATAATATCCTGCGATACGACCCATTTTGAAACAATTAAATAGCCGGAAATGTCCGGAAAAGGCCGAAGATGTACAGAACCCGTTGCTCCGTGTGCTCGTTGTAATGGGCGTACCATTCTTCGGGGATTGGCAGCGCGCAACGAGTTCTCTAACATCATAATATCCTGCTATACGGCCCGTTTTTAATCACATAAAATGCGGGAGATGTCCGAAAAAGGCCGACGGTGTACAGAACCTGATGCTACGTATACTCGTTGTAAGGGGCGTACCATTTCTCGGGGATTGGCAGCGCGCAACGAGGTCTCACACATCATAATATCCTGCGATACGACCCTTTTTGAAACAATTAAAAAGCCGGAAATATCCGGAAAAGGCCGAAGGTGTACAGAACCCGTTGCTCCGTATGCTCGTTGTAATGGGCGTACCATTTTTCGGGGATTGGCAGCGCGCAGCGAGTTCTCACACCTCATAATATCCTGCGATACTACCCATTTTGAAACTATTAAAAAGCCGAAACTGGCCGGAAAAGGCCGAATATGTACAAGACAGGATTCTCCGCATGCTCGTTGTAATGGATGCACCATTCTTCGGGGATTGGCAGCGCGCAACGAGTTCTCTCACATCATAATATCCTGCGATACGACCCATTTTGAAACAATTAAAAAGCCGGATATGTCCGGAAAATGCCGAAGGTGTACAGAACCCGTTGCTCCGTATGCTCGTTGTAATGGAAGGACCATATTTGGGGGGTTGGCAGCGTGCAGCGAGTTCTCACACATCATAATATCCTGTGATACGACCCGTTTTTAATCACATAAAATGCCGGAAATGTCCGGAAAAGGCCGAAGGTGTACAGAACCCGATGCTACGTATACTCGTTGTAAGGGGCGTTCCATTTCTCAGGGATTGGCTGCGCGTAACGAGTTCTCTCACATCATAATATCCTGATATACGGCCCATTTTGAAACAATTAAAAAGCCGGAAATGTCCGGAAAAGGCCGAAGGTATACAGAACCCGTTGCTCCGTATGCTCGTTGTAGTGGGCGTACCATTTTTCGGGGATTGGCAGCGTGCAGCGAGTTCTCACACCTCATAATATCCTGCGAAACGACTCATTTTGAAACTATTAAAAAGCCGAAACTTGCCGGAAAAGGCCGAATATGTGCAAGACAGTATTCTCCGCATGCTCGTTGTATTGGAAGTACCATTCTTCGGGGAATGGCAGCGCGCAACGAGTTCTCTCACATCATAATATCCTGATATACGGCCCATTTTGAAACAATTAAAAAGCCGGAAATGTCCGGAAAAGTCCGAAGGTGTACAGAACCCGTTGCTCCGTATGCTCGTTGTAATGGGCGTACCATTTTTCGGGGATTGGAAGCGTGCAGCGAGATCTCACACATCATAATATCGTGCGATACGACCCTTTTTGAAACAATTAAAAAGCCGGAAATATCCGGAAAAGGCCGAAGGTTTACAGAACCCGGTGCTCCGTATGCTCGTTGTAAGGGAAGGACCATTTTTGGGGGATCGGCAACGCTCAACGCGTTTTTACACATCATAATATACTGTTGTACAGAACCTGATGCTCCGTATGCTCGTTGTAAGGGGCGTACCATTTCTCGGGGATTGGCAGCGCGTAACGTGTTCTCTCACATCATAATATCCTGATAAACGGCACATTTTGAAACAATTAAAAAGCCGGAAATGTCCGGAAAAGGCCGAAGGTGTACAGAACCCGTTGCTCCGTATACTCGTTGTAGTGGGCGTACCACTTTTCGGGGATTGGCAGCGTGCAGCGAGCTCTCACTCCTCATAATATCCTGCGATACGACTCATTTTGAAACTATTAAAAAGCCGAAACTGGCCGGAAAAGGCCGAATATGTACAAGACAGGATTCTCGTCATGCTCGTTGTAATGGAAGTACCATTCTTCGGGGATTTGCAGCGCGCAACGAGTTCCCTCACATCATAATATCCTGCTATACGGCCCGTTTTTAATCACATAAAATGCCGGCGATGTCCGGAAAAGGCCGAAGGTGTACAGAACCCGATGCTCCGTTTGCTCGTTGTAATGGAAGTACCATTTTTGGGGGGTTGGCAGAGAGCAACTGGTTCTTACACATCATAATATCCTGATATACGGCCCATTTTGAAACAATTAAAAAGCCGGAAATATCCGGAAAAGGCCGAAGGTGTACAGAACCCGTTGCTCCGTATGCTCGTTGTAATGGAAGGACCATTTTTGGGGGATTGGCAGCGTGCAGCGAGTTCTCACACATCATAATATCCTGTGATACGACCCGTTTTTAATCACATAAAATGCCGGAAATGTTCGGAAAAGGCCGAAGGTGTACAGAACCTGATGCTACGTATACTCGTTGTAAGGGGCGTTCCATTTCTCGGGGATTGGCTGCGCGTAACGAGTTCTCTCACATCATAATATCCTGATATACGGCCCATTTTGAAACAATTAAAAAGCCGGAAATGTCCGGAAAAGGCCGAAGGTATACAGAACCCGTTGCTCCGTATGCTCGTTGTAGTGGGCGTACCATTTTTCGGGGATTGGCAGCGTGCAGCGAGTTCTCACACCTCATAATATCCTGCGAAACGACTCATTTTGAAACTATTAAAAAGCCGAAACTTTCCGGAAAAGGCCGAATATGTACAAGACAGTATTCTCCGCATGCTCGTTGTATTGGAAGTACCATTCTTCGGGGAATGGCAGCGCGCAACGAGTACTCCCACATCATAATATCCTGATATACGGCCCATTTTGAAACAATTAAAAAGCCGGAAATGTCCGGAAAAGGCCGAAGGTGTACAGAACCCGTTGCTCCCTTTGCTTGTTGTAATGGAAGTACCATTATTGGGGGGTTGGCAGAGAGCAACTGGTTCTTACACATCATAATATCCTGATATACGGCCCATTTTGAAGCAATTAAAAAGCCGGAAATGTCCGGAAAAGGCCGAAGGTGTAGAGAACCCGTTGCTCCGTATGCTCGTTGTAATGGGCGTACCATTTTTCGGGGATGGGCAGCGTGCAGCGTGTTCTCACACATCATAATATCCTGCGATACGACCCATTTTGAAACAATTAAATAGCCGGAAATGTCCGGAAAAGGCCGAAGATGTACAGAACCCGTTGCTCCGTGTGCTCGTTGTAATGGGCGTACCATTCTTCGGGGATTGGCAGCGCGCAACGAGTTCTCTAACATCATAATATCCTGCTATACGGCCCGTTTTTAATCACATAAAATGCGGGAGATGTCCGAAAAAGGCCGACGGTGTACAGAACCTGATGCTACGTATACTCGTTGTAAGGGGCGTACCATTTCTCGGGGATTGGCAGCGCGCAACGAGGTCTCACACATCATAATATCCTGCGATACGACCCTTTTTGAAACAATTAAAAAGCCGGAAATATCCGGAAAAGGCCGAAGGTGTACAGAACCCGTTGCTCCGTATGCTCGTTGTAATGGGCGTACCATTTTTCGGGGATTGGCAGCGCGCAGCGAGTTCTCACACCTCATAATATCCTGCGATACTACCCATTTTGAAACTATTAAAAAGCCGAAACTGGCCGGAAAAGGCCGAATATGTACAAGACAGGATTCTCCGCATGCTCGTTGTAATGGATGTACTATTCTTTGGGGATTGGCAGCGCGCAACGAGTTCTCTCACATCATAATATCCTGCGATACGACCCATTTGGAAACAATTAAAAAGCCGGAAATATCCGGAAAAGGCCGAAGGTGTACAGAACCCGTTGCTCCGTATGCTCGTTGTAATGGGCGTACCATTTTTCGGGGATTGGCAGCGTGCAGCGAGATCTCACACATCATAATATCCTGCGATACGACCCTTTTTGAAACAATTAAAAAGCCGGAAATATCCGGAAAAGGCCGAAGGTGTACAGAACCCGTTGCTCCGTATGCTCGTTGTAATGGGCGTACCATTTTTCGGGGATTGGCAGCGCGCAGCGAGTTCTCACACCTCATAATATCCTGCGATACGACCCATTTTGAAACTATTAAAAAGCCGAAACTGGCCGGAAAAGGCCGAATATGTACAAGACAGGATTCTCCGCATGCTCGTTGTAATGGATGTACCATTCTTTGGGGATTGGCAGCGCGCAACGAGTTCTCTCACATCATAATATCCTGCGATACGACCCATTTTGAAACAATTAAAAAGCCGGAAATGTCCGGAAAATGCCGAAGTTGTACAGAACCCGTTGCTCCGTATGCTCGTTGAAATGGAAGGACCATTTTTGGGGGATTTGCAGCGTGCAGTGTGCAGCGAGCTCTCACACCTCATAATATCCTGCGAAACGACTCATTTTGAAACTATTAAAAAGCCGAAACTTGCCGGAAAAGGCCGAATATGTACAAGACAGGATTCTCCGCATGCTCGTTGTAATGGAAGTACCATTCTTCGGTGATTGGCAGCGCGCAACGAGTTCTCTCACATCATAATATCCTGCTATACGGCCCGTTTTTAATCACATAATATGCCGGAGATGTCCGGAAAAGGCCGAAGGTGTACAGAACCCGATGCTCCGTTTGCTCGTTGTAATGGAAGTACCATTTTTCGGGGATGGGCAGCGTGCAGCGTGTTCTCACACATCATAATATCCTGCGATACGACCCATTTTGAAACAATTAAATAGCCGGAAATGTCCGGAAAAGGCCGAAGGTGTACAGAACCCGTTGCTCCGTATGCTCGCTGTAGTGGGCGTACCATTTTTCGGGGATTGGCAGCGTGCATCGAGTTCTCACACCTCATAAT
The DNA here is from genome assembly GCA_963971185.1 of Bombus muscorum. Classification (NCBI taxonomy): domain Eukaryota; kingdom Metazoa; phylum Arthropoda; class Insecta; order Hymenoptera; family Apidae; genus Bombus; species Bombus muscorum. The sequence continues at coordinate 5,342,871 of OZ020130.1, forward strand.
ATCCTGCGATACGACTCATTTTGAAACTATTAAAAAGCCGAAACTTGCCGGAAAAGGCCGAATATGTACAAGACAGGATTCTCCGCATGCTCGTTGTAATGGAAGTACCATTCTTCGGGGATTCGCAGCGAGCAACGAGTTCTCTCACATCATAATATCCTGATATACGGCCCATTTTGAAACAATTAAAAAGCCGGAAATGTCCGGAAAAGGCCGAAGGTGTACAGAACCCGTTGCTCCCTTTGCTTGTTGTAATGGAAGTACCATTTTGGGGGGGTTGGCAGAGAGCAACTGGTTCTTACACATCATAATATCCTGATATACGGCCCATTTTGAAGCAATTAAAAAGCCGGAAATGTCCGGAAAAGGCCGAAGGTGTACAGAACCCGTTGCTCCGTATGCTCGTAGTAATGGGCGTACCATTTATCGGGGATTGGCAGCGTGCAGCCAGTTCTCACACCTCATAATATCCTGCGATACGACCCATTTTGAAACTATTAAAAAGCCGAAACTGGCCGGAAATGGCCGAATATGTACAAGACAGGATTCTCCGCATGCTCGTTGTAATGGAAGTACCATTTTTCGGGGATGGGCAGCGTGCAGCGTGTTCTCACACATCATAATATCCTGCTATACGGCCCGTTTTTAATCACATAAAATGCCGGAGATGTCCGGAAAGGCCGAAGGTGTACAGAACCCGATGCTCCGTTTGCTCGTTGTAATGGAAGTGCCATTTTTGGGGGGTTGGCAGAGAGCAACGAGTTATCTCACATTATAATATCCTGCGATACGACCCATTTTGAAACAATTAAATAGCCGGAAATGTCCGGAAAATGCCGAAGGCGTACAGTACCCGTTGCTCCGTATGCTCGTTGTAATGGAAGGACCATTTTTGGGGGATTGGCAGCGTGCAGCGAATTCTCACACATCATAATATCCTGCGATACGACCCGTTTTTAATCACATAAAATGCCGGAAATGTCCGGAAAAGGCTGAAGGTGTACAGAACCTGATGCTACGTATACTCGTTGTAAGGGGCGTTCCATTTCTCGGGGATTGGCAGCGCGTAACGAGTTCTCTCACATCATAATATCCTGATATACGGCCCATTTTGAAACAATTAAAAAGCCGGAAATGTCCGGAAAAGGCCGAAGGTGTACAGAACCCGTTGCTCCGTATGGTCGTTGTAATGGGCGTACCATTTATCGGGGATTGGCAGCGTGCAGCCAGTTCTCACACCTCATAATATCCTGCGATACGACCCATTTGGAAACTATTAAAAAGCCGAAACTGGCCGGAAATGGCCGAATATGTACAAGACAGGATTCTCCGCATGCTCGTTGTATTAGAAGTACCATTCTTCGGGGATTGGCAGCGCGCACTGAGTTCCCTCACATCATAATATCCTGCTATACGGCCCGTTTTTAATCACATAAAATGCCGGAGATGTCCGTAAAAGGCCGAAGGTGTACAGAACCCGATGCTCCGTTTGCTTGTTGTAATGGAAGTACCATTTTTGGGGGGTTGGCAGAGAGCAACTGGCTCTTACACATCATAATAATCTGATATACGGCCCATTTTGAAACAATTAAAAAACCGGAAATGTCCGGAAAAAGCCGAAGGTGTACAGAACCCGTTGCTCCGTATGATCGTTGTAATGGGCGTACCATTTTTCGGGGATTGGAAGCGTGCAGCGAGATCTCACACATCATAATATCGTGCGATACGACCCTTTTTGAAACAATTAAAAAGCCGGAAATATCCGGAAAAGGCCGAAGGTGTACAGAACCCGATGCTCCGTATGCTCGTTGTAAGGGAAGGACCATTTTTGGGGGATCGGCAACGCTCAACGCGTTTTTACACATCATAATATCCTGCAATTCGGCCCGTTTTTGATCACTTAAAATGCCGGAAATGTCCGGAAAAGGCCGAAGGTGTACAGAACCTGATGCTCCGCATGCTCGTTGTAAGGGGCGTACCATTTCTCGGGGATTGGCAGCGCGTAACGTGTTCTCTCACATCATAATATCCTGATAAACGGCACATTTTGAAACAATTGAAAAGCCGGAAATGTACGGAAAAGGCCGAAGGTGTACAGAACCCAATGCTCCGTTTGCTCGTTGTAATGGAAGTACCATTTTTGGGGGGTTGGCAGAGAGCAACTGGATCTTACACATCATAATATCCTGATATACTCCCCATTTTGAAACAATTAAAAAGCCGGAAAGTTCCGGAAAAGGCCGAAGGTGTACAGAACCCGTTGCTCCGTATGCTCGTTGTAATGGGCGTACCATTTTTCGGGGATTGGCAGCATGCAGCGAGATCTCACACATCATAATATCCTGCGATACGACCCTTTTTGAAACAATTATAAAGCCGGAAATATCCGGAAAAGGCCGAAGGTGTACAGAAACCGTTGCTGTGTATGCTCGTTGTAATGGACGTACCATTTTTCGGGGATTGGCAGCGTGCAGCCAGTTCTCACACCTCATAATATCCTGCGATAGGACCCATTTTGATACTATTAAAAAGCCGAAACTGGCCGGAAATGGCCTAATATGTACAAGACAGGATTCTCCGCATGCTGGTTGTATTGGAAGTACCATTCTTCGGGGATTGGCAGCGCGCACCGAGTTCTCTCACATCATAATATCCTGATATACGGCCCATTTTGAAACAATTAAAAAGCCGGAAATATCCGGAAAAGGCCGAAGGTGTACAGAACCCGTTGCTCCGTATGCTCGTTGTAATGGAAGGACCATTTTTGGGGGATTGGCAGCGTGCAGCGAGTTCTCACACATCATAATATCCTGCGATACGACCCGTTTTTAATCACATAAAATGCCGGAAATGTTCGGAAAAGGCCGAAGGTGTACAGAACCTGATGCTACGTATACTCGTTGTAAGGGGCGTTCCATTTCTCGGGGATTGGCTGCGCGTAACGAGTTCTCTCACATCATAATATCCTGATATACGGCCCATTTTGAAACAATTAAAAAGCCGGAAATGTCCGGAAAAGGCCGAAGGTATACAGAACCCGTTGCTCCGTATGCTCGTTGTAGTGGGCGTACCATTTTTCGGGGATTGGCAGCGTGCAGCGAGTTCTCACACCTCATAATATCCTGCGAAACGACTCATTTTGAAACTATTAAAAAGCCGAAACTTTCCGGAAAAGGCCGAATATGTACAAGACAGTATTCTCCGCATGCTCGTTGTATTGGAAGTACCATTCTTCGGGGAATGGCAGCGCGCAACGAGTTCTCCCACATCATAATATCCTGATATACGGCCCATTTTGAAACAATTAAAAAGCCGGAAATGTCCGGAAAAGGCCGAAGGTGTACAGAACCCGTTGCTCCCTTTGCTTGTTGTAATGGAAGTACCATTTTTGGGGGGTTGGCAGAGAGCAACTGGTTCTTACACATCATAATATCCTGATATACGGCCCATTTTGAAGCAATTAAAAAGCCGGAAATGTCCGGAAAAGGCCGAAGGTGTACAGAACCCGTTGCTCCGTATGCTCGTTGTAATGGGCGTACCATTTTTCGGGGATGGGCAGCGTGCAGCGTGTTCTCACACATCATAATATCCTGCGATACGACCCATTTTGAAACAATTAAATAGCCGGAAATGTCCGGAAAAGGCCGAAGATGTACAGAACCCGTTGCTCCGTGTGCTCGTTGTAATGGGCGTACCATTCTTCGGGGATTGGCAGCGCGCAACGAGTTCTCTAACATCATAATATCCTGCTATACGGCCCGTTTTTAATCACATAAAATGCGGGAGATGTCCGAAAAAGGCCGACGGTGTACAGAACCTGATGCTACGTATACTCGTTGTAAGGGGCGTACCATTTCTCGGGGATTGGCAGCGCGCAACGAGGTCTCACACATCATAATATCCTGCGATACGACCCTTTTTGAAACAATTAAAAAGCCGGAAATATCCGGAAAAGGCCGAAGGTGTACAGAACCCGTTGCTCCGTATGCTCGTTGTAATGGGCGTACCATTTTTCGGGGATTGGCAGCGCGCAGCGAGTTCTCACACCTCATAATATCCTGCGATACTACCCATTTTGAAACTATTAAAAAGCCGAAACTGGCCGGAAAAGGCCGAATATGTACAAGACAGGATTCTCCGCATGCTCGTTGTAATGGATGTACTATTCTTTGGGGATTGGCAGCGCGCAACGAGTTCTCTCACATCATAATATCCTGCGATACGACCCATTTGGAAACAATTAAAAAGCCGGAAATATCCGGAAAAGGCCGAAGGTGTACAGAACCCGTTGCTCCGTATGCTCGTTGTAATGGGCGTACCATTTTTCGGGGATTGGCAGCGTGCAGCGAGATCTCACACATCATAATATCCTGCGATACGACCCTTTTTGAAACAATTAAAAAGCCGGAAATATCCGGAAAAGGCCGAAGGTGTACAGAACCCGTTGCTCCGTATGCTCGTTGTAATGGGCGTACCATTGTTCGGGGATTGGCAGCGCGCAGCGAGTTCTCACACCTCATAATATCCTGCGATACGACCCATTTTGAAACTATTAAAAAGCCGAAACTGGCCGGAAAAGGCCGAATATGTACAAGACAGGATTCTCCGCATGCTCGTTGTAATGGATGTACCATTCTTTGGGGATTGGCAGCGCGCAACGAGTTCTCTCACATCATAATATCCTGCGATACGACCCATTTTGAAACAATTAAAAAGCCGGAAATGTCCGGAAAATGCCGAAGTTGTACAGAACCCGTTGCTCCGTATGCTCGTTGAAATGGAAGGACCATTTTTGGGGGATTTGCAGCGTGCAGTGTGCAGCGAGCTCTCACACCTCATAATATCCTGCGAAACGACTCATTTTGAAACTATTAAAAAGCCGAAACTTGCCGGAAAAGGCCGAATATGTACAAGACAGGATTCTCCGCATGCTCGTTGTAATGGAAGTACCATTCTTCGGTGATTGGCAGCGCGCAACGAGTTCTCTCACATCATAATATCCTGCTATACGGCCCGTTTTTAATCACATAATATGCCGGAGATGTCCGGAAAAGGCCGAAGGTGTACAGAACCCGATGCTCCGTTTGCTCGTTGTAATGGAAGTACCATTTTTCGGGGATGGGCAGCGTGCAGCGTGTTCTCACACATCATAATATCCTGCGATACGACCCATTTTGAAACAATTAAATAGCCGGAAATGTCCGGAAAAGGCCGAAGGTGTACAGAACCCGTTGCTCCGTATGCTCGCTGTAGTGGGCGTACCATTTTTCGGGGATTGGCAGCGTGCATCGAGTTCTCACACCTCATAATATCCTGCGATACGACTCATTTTGAAACTATTAAAAAGCCGAAACTTGCCGGAAAAGGCCGAATATGTACAAGACAGGATTCTCCGCATGCTCGTTGTAATGGAAGTACCATTCTTCGGGGATTCGCAGCGAGCAACGAGTTCTCTCACATCATAATATCCTGATATACGGCCCATTTTGAAACAATTAAAAAGCCGGAAATGTCCGGATAAGGCCGAAGGTGTACAGAACCCGTTGCTCCCTTTGCTTGTTGTAATGGAAGTACCATTTTGGGGGGGTTGGCAGAGAGCAACTGGTTCTTACACATCATAATATCCTGATATACGGCCCATTTTGAAGCAATTAAAAAGCCGGAAATGTCCGGAAAAGGCCGAAGGTGTACAGAACCCGTTGCTCCGTATGCTCGTAGTAATGGGCGTACCATTTATCGGGGATTGGCAGCGTGCAGCCAGTTCTCACACCTCATAATATCCTGCGATACGACCCATTTTGAAACTATTAAAAAGCCGAAACTGGCCGGAAATGGCCGAATATGTACAAGACAGGATTCTCCGCATGCTCGTTGTAATGGAAGTACCATTTTTCGGGGATGGGCAGCGTGCAGCGTGTTCTCACACATCATAATATCCTGCTATACGGCCCGTTTTTAATCACATAAAATGCCGGAGATGTCCGGAAAGGCCGAAGGTGTACAGAACCCGATGCTCCGTTTGCTCGTTGTAATGGAAGTGCCATTTTTGGGGGGTTGGCAGAGAGCAACGATTTATCTCACATCATAATATCCTGCGATACGACCCATTTTGAAACAATTAAATAGCCGGAAATGTCCGGAAAATGCCGAAGGCGTACAGTACCCGTTGCTCCGTATGCTCGTTGTAATGGAAGGACCATTTTTGGGGGATTGGCAGCGTGCAGCGAATTCTCACACATCATAATATCCTGCGATACGACCCGTTTTTAATCACATAGAATGCCGGAAATGTCCGGAAAAGGCTGAAGGTGTACAGAACCTGATGCTACGTATACTCGTTGTAAGGGGCGTTCCATTTCTCGGGGATTGGCAGCGCGTAACGAGTTCTCTCACATCATAATATCCTGATATACGGCCCATTTTGAAACAATTAAAAAGCCGGAAATGTCCGGAAAAGGCCGAAGGTGTACAGAACCCGTTGCTCCGTATGGTCGTTGTAATGGGCGTACCATTTATCGGGGATTGGCAGCGTGCAGCCAGTTCTCACACCTCATAATATCCTGCGATACGACCCATTTGGAAACTATTAAAAAGCCGAAACTGGCCGGAAATGGCCGAATATGTACAAGACAGGATTCTCCGCATGCTCGTTGTATTAGAAGTACCATTCTTCGGGGATTGGCAGCGCGCACCGAGTTCCCTCACATCATAATATCCTGCTATACGGCCCGTTTTTAATCACATAAAATGCCGGAGATGTCCGTAAAAGGCCGAAGGTGTACAGAACCCGATGCTCCGTTTGCTTGTTGTAATGGAAGTACCATTTTTGGGGGGTTGGCAGAGAGCAACTGGCTCTTACACATCATAATAATCTGATATACGGCCCATTTTGAAACAATTAAAAAACCGGAAATGTCCGGAAAAAGCCGAAGGTGTACAGAACCCGTTGCTCCGTATGATCGTTGTAATGGGCGTACCATTTTTCGGGGATTGGAAGCGTGCAGCGAGATCTCACACATCATAATATCGTGCGATACGACCCTTTTTGAAACAATTAAAAAGCCGGAAATATCCGGAAAAGGCCGAAGGTGTACAGAACCCGATGCTCCGTATGCTCGTTGTAAGGGAAGGACCATTTTGGGGGGATCGGCAACGCTCAACGCGTTTTTACACATCATAATATCCTGCAATTCGGCCCGTTTTTGATCACTTAAAATGCCGGAAATGTCCGGAAAAGGCCGAAGGTGTACAGAACCTGATGCTCCGTATGCTCGTTGTAAGGGGCGTACCATTTCTCGGGGATTGGCAGCGCGTAACGTGTTCTCTCACATCATAATATCCTGATAAACGGCACATTTTGAAACAATTGAAAAGCCGGAAATGTACGGAAAAGGCCGAAGGTGTACAGAACCCAATGCTCCGTTTGCTCGTTGTAATGGAAGTACCATTTTTGGGGGGTTGGCAGAGAGCAACTGGATCTTACACATCATAATATCCTGATATACTCCCCATTTTGAAACAATTAAAAAGCCGGAAAGTTCCGGAAAAGGCCGAAGGTGTACAGAACCCGTTGCTCCGTATGCTCGTTGTAATGGGCGTACCATTTTTCGGGGATTGGCAGCATGCAGCGAGATCTCACACATCATAATATCCTGCGATACGACCCTTTTTGAAACAATTATAAAGCCGGAAATATCCGGAAAAGGCCGAAGGTGTACAGAAACCGTTGCTGTGTATGCTCGTTGTAATGGACGTACCATTTTTCGGGGATTGGCAGCGTGCAGCCAGTTCTCACACCTCATAATATCCTGCGATAGGACCCATTTTGATACTATTAAAAAGCCGAAACTGGCCGGAAATGGCCTAATATGTACAAGACAGGATTCTCCGCATGCTGGTTGTATTGGAAGTACCATTCTTCGGGGATTGGCAGCGCGCACCGAGTTCTCTCACATCATAATATCCTGCTATACGGCCCGTTTTTAATCACATAAAATGCCGGAGATGTCCGGAAAAGGCCGAAGGTGTACAGTACCCGATGCTCCGTTTGCTCGTTGTAATGGAAGTACCATTTTTGGGGGGTTGGCAGAGAGCAACGAGTTCTCTCACATCATAATACCCTGCGATACGACCCATTTTGAAACAATTAAATAGCCGGAAATGTCCGGAAAAGGCCGAAGGTGTACAGAACCCGTTGCTCCGTATGCTCGTTGTAATGGGCGTACCATTTTTCGGGGATTGGCAGCGTGCAGCGAGTTCTCACACATCATAATATATTGCGATACGACCCATTGTGAAACAATTAAAAAGACCAAACTGGCCGGAAAAGGCCGAATATGTACAAGACAGGATTCTCCGCATGCTCGTTGTATTGGAAGTACCATTCTTCGGGGATTGGCAGCGCGCACCGAGTTCCCTCACATCATAATATCCTGCTATACGGCCCGTTTTTAATCACATAAAATGCGGGAGATGTCCGGAAAAGGCCGAAGGTGTACAGAACCCGATGCTCCGTTTGCTCGTTGTAATGGAAGTACCATTTTTGGGGGGTTGGCAGAGAGCAACTGGCTCTTAAACATCATAATAATCTGATATACGGCCCATTTTGAAACAATTAAAAAGCCGGAAATGTCCGGAAAAGGCCGAAGGTGTACAGAACCCGTTGCTCCGTATGATCGTTGTAATGGGCGTACCATTTTTCGGGGATTGGAAGCGTGCAGCGAGATCTCACACATCATAATATCGTGCGATACGACCCTTTTTGAAACAATTAAAAAGCCGGAAATATCCGGAAAAGGCCGAAGGTGTACAGAACCCGATGCTCCGTAAGCTCGTTGTAAGGGAAGGACCATTTTTGGGGGATCAGCAACGCTCAACGTGTTTTTACACATCATAATATCCTCCTATTCGGCCCGTTTTTGATCACTTAAAATGCCGGAAATGTCCGGAAAAGGCCGAAGGTGTACAGAACCTGATGCTCCGTATGCTCGTTGTAAGGGGCGTACCATTTCTCGGGGATTGGCAGCGCGTAACGTGTTCTCTCACATCATAATATCCTGATAAACGGCACATTTTGAAACAATTAAAAAGCCGGAAATGTCCGGAAAAGGCCGAAGGTGTACAGAACCCAATGCTCCGTTTGCTCGTTGTAATGGAAGTACCATTTTTGGGGGGTTGGCAGAGAGCAACTGGTTCTTACACATCATAATATCCTGATATACGACCCATTTTGAAACAATTAAAAAGCCGGAAAGGTCCGGAAAAGGACGAAGGTGTACAGAACCCGTTGCTCCGTATGCTCGTTGTAATGGGCGTACCATTTTTCGGGGATTGGCAGCGTGCAGCGAGATCTCACACATCATAATATCCTGCGATACGACCCTTTTTGAAACAATTATAAAGCCGGAAATATCCGGAAAAGGCCGAAGGTGTACAGAACCCGTTGCTCCGTATGCTCGTTGTAATGGGCGTACCATTTTTCGGGGATTGGCAGCGTGCAGCCAGTTCTCACACCTCATAATATCCTGCGATAAGACCCATTTTGATACTATTAAAAAGCCGAAACTGGCCGGAAATGGCCTAATATGTACAAGACAGGATTCTCCGCATGCTGGTTGTATTGGAAGTACCATTCTTCGGGGATTGGCAGCGCGCACCGAGTTCTCTCACATCATAATGTCCTGCTATACGGCCCGTTTTTAATCACATAAAATGCCGGAGATGTCCGGAAAAGGCCGAAGGTGTACAGAACCCGATGCACCGTTTGCTCGTTGTAATGGAAGTACCATTTTTGGGGGGTTGGCAGAGAGCAACGAGATCTCTCACATCATAATATCCTGCGATACGACCCATTTTGAAACAATTAAATAGCTGGAAATGTCCGGAAAATGCCGAAGGTGTACAGTACCCGTTGCTCCGTATGCTCGTTGTAATGGAAGGACCATTTTTGGGGGATTGGCAGCGTGCAGCGAATTCTCACACATCATAATATCCTGCGATACGACCCGTTTTTAATCACATAAAATGCCGGAAATGTCCGGAAATGGCCGAAGGTGTACAGAACCTGATGCTACGTATACTCGTTGTAAGGGGCGTTCCATTTCTCGGGGATTGGCAGCGCGTAACGAGTTCTCTCACATCATAATTTCCTCATATACGGCCCATTTTGAAACAATTATAAAGCCGGAAATGTCCGGAAAATGCCGAAGGTGTACAGAACCCGTTGCTCCCTTTGCTTTTTGTAATGGAAGTACCATTTTTGGGGGGTTGGCAGAGAGCAACTGGTTCTTACACATCATAATATTCTGCGATACGACCCATTTTGAAACAATTAAATAACCGGAAATGTCCGGAAAAGGCCGAAGGTGTACAGTACCCGTTGCTCCGTATGCTCGTTGTAATGGAAGGACCATTTTTGGGGGATTGGCAGCGTGCAGCGAATTCTCACACATCATAATATCCTGCGATACGACCCGTTTTTAATCACATAAAATGCCGGAAATGTCCGGAAAAGGCCGAAGGTGTACAGAACCTGATGCTACGTATACTCGTTGTAAGGGGCGTTCCATTTCTCGGGGATTGGCAGCGCGTAACGAGTTCTCTCACATCATAATATCCTGATATACGGCCCATTTTGAAACAATTAAAAAGCCGGAAATGTCCGGAAAAGGCCGAAGGTGTACAGAACCCGTTGCTCCGTATGCTCGTTGTAATGGGCGTACCATTTATCGGGGATTGGGAGCGTGCAGCCAGTTCTCACACCTCATAATAACCTGCGATACGACAAATTTTGAAACTATTAAAAAGCCGAAACTGGCCGGAAATGGCCGAATATGTACAAGACAGGATTCTCCGCATGCTCGTTGCAATGGAAGTACCATTCTTCGGGGATTGGCAGCGCGCAACGAGTTCTCTCACATCATAATATCCTGCTATACGGCCCGTTTTTAATCACATAAAATGCCGGAGATGTCCGGAAAAGGCAGAAGGTGTACAGAACCCGATGCTCCGTTTGCTCGTTGTAATGGAAGTACCATTCTTCGGGGATTGGCAGCGCGCAACGAGTTCTCTCACATCATAATATCCTGCGATACGACCCATTTTGAAACAATTAAAAAGCCGGAAATGTCCGGAAAAGGCCGAAGGTATACAGAACCCGTTGCTCCGTATGCTCGTTGTAGTGGGCGTACCATTTTTCGGGGATTGGCAGCGTGCAGCGAGTTCTCACACCTCATAATATCCTGCGAAACGACTCATTTTGAAACTATTAAAAAGCCGAAACTTGCCGGAAAAGGCCGAATATGTACAAGACAGTATTCTCCGCATGCTCGTTGTATTGGAAGTACCATTCTTCGGGGAATGGCAGCGCGCAACGAGTTCTCTCACATCATAATATCCTGATAAACGGCACATTTTGAAACAATTAAAAAGCCGGAAATGTCCGGAAAAGGCCGAAGGTGTACAGAACCCGTTGCTCCGTATACTCGTTGTAGTGGGCGTACCACTTTTCGGGGATTGGCAGAGTGCAGCGAGCTCTCACTCCTCATAATATCCTGCGATACGACTCATTTTGAAACTATTAAAAAGCCGAAACTGGCCGGAAAAGGCCGAATATGTACAAGACAGGATTCTCGTCATGCTCGTTGTAATGGAAGTACCATTCTTCGGGGATTTGCAGCGCGCAACGAGTTCCCTCACATCATAATATCCTGCTATACGGCCCGTTTTTAATCACATAAAATGCCGGCGATGTCCGGAAAAGGCCGAAGGTGTACAGAACCCGATGCTCCGTTTGCTCGTTGTAATGGAAGTACCATTTTTGGGGGGTTGGCAGAGAGCAACTGGTTCTTACACATCATAATATCCTGATATACGGCCCATTTTGAAACAATTAAAAAGCCGGAAATATCCGGAAAAGGCCGAAGGTGTACAGAACCCGTTGCTCCGTATGCTCGTTGTAATGGAAGGACCATTTTTGGGGGATTGGCAGCGTGCAGCGAGTTCTCACACATCATAATATCCTGCGATACGACCCGTTTTTAATCACATAAAATGCCGGAAATGTTCGGAAAAGGCCGAAGGTGTACAGAACCTGATGCTACGTATACTCGTTGTAAGGGGCGTTCCATTTCTCGGGGATTGGCTGCGCGTAACGAGTTCTCTCACATCATAATATCCTGATATACGGCCCATTTTGAAACAATTAAAAAGCCGGAAATGTCCGGAAAAGGCCGAAGGTATACAGAACCCGTTGCTCCGTATGCTCGTTGTAGTGGGCGTACCATTTTTCGGGGATTGGCAGCGTGCAGCGAGTTCTCACACCTCATAATATCCTGCGAAACGACTCATTTTGAAACTATTAAAAAGCCGAAACTTGCCGGAAAAGGCCGAATATGTACAAGACAGTATTCTCCGCATGCTCGTTGTATTGGAAGTACCATTCTTCGGGGAATGGCAGCGCGCAACGAGTTCTCCCACATCATAATATCCTGATATACGGCCCATTTTGAAACAATTAAAAAGCCGGAAATGTCCGGAAAAGGCCGAAGGTGTACAGAACCCGTTGCTCCCTTTGCTTGTTGTAATGGAAGTACCATTTTTGGGGGGTTGGCAGAGAGCAACTGGTTCTTACACATCATAATATCCTGATATACGGCCCATTTTGAAGCAATTAAAAAGCCGGAAATGTCCGGAAAAGGCCGAAGGTGTACAGAACCCGTTGCTCCGTATGCTCGTTGTAATGGGCGTACCATTTTTCGGGGATTGGAAGCGTGCAGCGAGATCTCACGCATCATAATATCGTGCGATACGACCCTTTTTGAAACAATTAAAAAGCCGGAAATATCCGGAAAAGGCCGAAGGTGTACAGAACCCGATGCTCCGTATGCTCGTTGTAAGGAAAGGACCATTTTTGGGGGATCGGCAACGCTCAACGCGTTTTTACACATCATAATATCCTGCTATTCGGCCCGTTTTTGATCACTTAAAATGCCGGAAATGTCCGGAAAAGGCCGACGGTGTACAGAACCCGTTGCTCCGTATGCTCGTTGTAATGGGCATACCATTTTTCGGGGATTGGCAGCGTGCAGCGAGTTCTCGCACATCATAATATCCTGCGATACGACCCATTCTGAAACAATTAAACAGACGAAACTGCCCGGAAAAGGCCGAATATGTACAAGACAGGATTCTCCGCATGCTCGTTGTAATAGAAGTACCATTTTTCGGGGATTGGCAGCGTGCAGCGAGATCTCACACATCATAATATCCTGCGATACGACCCATTTTGAAACAATTAAAAAGCCGGAAATGTCCGGAAAATGCCGAAGTTGTACAGAACCCGTTGCTCCGTATGCTCGTTGTAATGGAAGGACCATTTTTGGGGGATTGGCAGCGTGCAGCGAGTTCTCACACATCATAATATCCTGCGATACGACCCGTTTTTAATCACATAAAATGCCGGAAATGTCCGGAAAATGCCAAAGGTGTACAGCACCCGTTGCTCCGTATGCTCGTTGAAATGGAAGGACCATTTTTGGGGGATTTGCAGCGTGCAGCGTGCAGCGAGCTCTCACACCTCATAATATCCTGCGAAGCGACTCATTTTGAAACTATTAAAAAGCCGAAACTTGCCGGAAAAGGCCGAATATGTACAAGACAGGATTCTCCGCATGCTCGTTGTAATGGAAGTACCATTCTTCGGGGATTGGCAGCGCGCAACGAGTTCTCTCACATCATAATATCCTGCTATACGGCCCGTTTTTAATCACATAATATGCCGGAGATGTCCGGAAAAGGCCGAAGGTGTACAGAACCCGTTGCTCCGTATGCTCGTTGTAGTGGGCGTACCATTTTTCGGGGATTGGCAGCGTGCATCGAGTTCTCACACCTCATAATATCCTGCGAAACGACTCATTTTGAAACTATTAAAAAGCCGAAACTTGCCGGAAAAGGCGAATATGTACAAGACAGGATTCTCCGCATGCTCGTTGTAATGGAAGTACCATTCTTCGGGGATTCGCAGCGAGCAACGAGTTCTCTCACATCATAATATCCTGATATACGGCCCATTTTGAAACAATTAAAAAGCCGGAAATGTCCGGAAAAGGCCGAAGGCGTACAGAACCCGTTGCTCCCTTTGCTTGTTGTAATGGAAGTACCATTTTGGGGGGGTTGGCAGAGAGCAACTGGTTCTTACACATCATAATATCCTGATATACGGCCCATTTTGAAGCAATTAAAAAGCAGGAAATGTCCGGAAAAGGCCGAAGGTGTACAGAACCCGTTGCTCCGTATGCTCGTAGTAATGGGCGTACCATTTATCGGGGATTGGCAGCGTGCAGCCAGTTCTCACACCTCATAATATCCTGCGATACGACCCATTTTGAAACTATTAAAAAGCCGAAACTGGCCGGAAATGGCCGAATATGTACAAGACAGGATTCTCCGCATGCTCGTTGTAATGGAAGTACCATTTTTCGGGGATGGGCAGCGTGCAGCGTGTTCTCACACATCATAATATCCTGCTATACGGCCCGTTTTTAATCACATAAAATGCCGGAGATGTCCGGAAAGGCCGAAGGTGTACAGAACCCGATGCTCCGTTTGCTCGTTGTAATGGAAGTACCATTTTTGGGGGGTTGGCAGAGAGCAACGAGTTCTCTCACATCATAATATCCTGCGATACGACCCATTATGAAACAATTAAATAGCCGGAAATGTCCGGAAAATGCCGAAGGTGTACAGTACCTGTTGCTCCGTATGCTCGTTGTAATGGAAGGACCATTTTTGGGGGATTGGCAGCGTGCAGCGAATTCTCACACATCATAATATCCTGCGATACGACCCGTTTTTAATCACATAAAATACCGGAAATGTCCGGAAAAGGCCGAAGGTGTACAGAACCTGATGCTACGTATACTTGTTGTAAGGGGCGTTCCATTTCTCGGGGATTGGCAGCGCGTAACGAGTTCTCTCACATCATAATATCCTGATATACGGCCCATTTTGAAACAATTAAAAAGACGGAAATGTCCGGAAAAGGCCGAAGGTGTACAGAACCCGTTGCTCCGTATGCTCGTTGTAATGGGCGTACCATTTATCGGGGATTGGCAGCGAGCAGCCAGTTCTCACACCTCATAATATCCTGCGATACGACAAATTTTGAAACTATTAAAAAGCCGAAACTGGCCGGAAATGGCCGAATATGTACAAGACAGGATTCTCCGCATGCTCGTTGCAATGGAAGTACCATTCTTCGGGGATTGGCAGCGCGCAACGAGTTCTCTCACATCATAATATCCTGCTATACGGCCCGTTTTTAATCACATAAAATGCCGGAGATGTCCGGAAAAGGCAGAAGGTGTACAGAACCCGATGCTCCGTTTGCTCGTTGTAATGGAAGTACCATTCTTCGGGGATTGGCAGCGCGCAACGAGTTCTCTCACATCATAATATCCTGCGATACGACCCATTTTGAAACAATTAAAAAGCCGGAAATGTCCGGAAAATGCCAAAGGTGTGCAGAACCCGTTGCTCCGTATGCTCGTTGTAATGGGCGTACCATTTTTCGGGGATTGGCAGCGTGCAGCCAGTTCTCACACCTCATAATATCCTGCGATAAGACCCATTTTGATACTATTAAAAAGCCGAAACTGGCCGGAAATGGCCTAATATGTACAAGACAGGATTCTCCGCATGCTGGTTGTATTGGAAGTACCATTCTTCGGGGATTGGAAGCGCGCACCGAGTTCTCTCACATCATAATATCCTGCTATACGGCCCGTTTTTAATCACATAAAATGCCGGAGATGTCCGGAAAAGGCCGAAGGTGTACAGAACCCAATGCTCCGTTTGCTCGTTGTAATGGAAGTACCATTTTTGGGGGGTTGGCAGAGAGCAACTGGTTCTTACACATCATAACATCCTGATATACGGCCCATTTTGCGACAATTAAAAAGCCGGAAATGTCCGGAAAAGGCCGAAGATGTACAGAACCCGTTGCTCCGTATGCTCGTTGTAATGGGCGTACCATTTTTCGGGGATTGGCAGCGTGCAGCGAGATCTCACACATCATAATATCCTGCGATACGACCCTTTTTGAAACAATTAAAAAGCCGGAAATATCCGGAAAAGGCCGAAGGTGTACAGAACCCGTTGCTCCGTATGCTCGTTGTAATGGGCGTACCATCTTTCGGGGATTGGCAGCGCGCAGCGAGTTCTCACACCTCATAATATCCTGCGATACTACCCATTTTGAAACTATTAAAAAGCCGAAACTGGCCGGAAAAGGCCGAATATGTACAAGACAGGATTCTCCGCATGCTCGTTGTAATGGATGTACTATTCTTTGGGGATTGGCAGCGCGCAACGAGTTCTCTCACATCATAATATCCTGCGATACGACCCATTTGGAAACAATTAAAAAGCCGGAAATATCCGGAAAAGGCCGAAGGTGTACAGAACCCGTTGCTCCGTATGCTCGTTGTAATGGGCGTACCATTTTTCGGGGATTGGCAGCGTGCAGCGAGATCTCACACATCATAATATCCTGCGATACGACCCTTTTTGAAACAATTAAAAAGCCGGAAATATCCGGAAAAGGCCGAAGGTGTACAGAACCCGTTGCTCCGTACGCTCGTTGTAAGGGAAGGACCATTTTTGGGGGATCGGCAACGCTCAACGCGTTTTTACACATCATAATATACTGTTGTACAGAACCTGATGCTCCGTATGCTCGTTGTAAGGGGCGTACCATTTCTCGGGGATTGGCAGCGCGTAACGTGTTCTCTCACATCATAATATCCTGATAAACGGCACATTTTGAAACAATTAAAAAGCCGGAAATGTCCGGAAAAGGCCGAAGGTGTACAGAACCCGTTGCTCCGTATACTCGTTGTAGTGGGCGTACCACTTTTCGGGGATTGGCAGCGTGCAGCGAGCTCTCACTCCTCATAATATCCTGCGATACGACTCATTTTGAAACTATTAAAAAGCCGAAACTGGCCGGAAAAGGCCGAATATGTACAAGACAGGATTCTCGTCATGCTCGTTGTAATGGAAGTACCATTCTTCGGGGATTTGCAGCGCGCAACGAGTTCCCTCACATAATAATATCCTGCTATACGGCCCGTTTTTAATCACATAAAATGCCGGCGATGTCCGGAAAAGGCCGAAGGTGTACAGAACCCGATGCTCCGTTTGCTCGTTGTAATGGAAGTACCATTTTTGGGGGGTTGGCAGAGAGCAACTGGTTCTTACACATCATAATATCCTGATATACGGCCCATTTTGAAACAATTAAAAAGCCGGAAATATCCGGAAAAGGCCGAAGGTGTACAGAACCCGTTGCTCCGTATGCTCGTTGTAATGGAAGGACCATTTTTGGGGGATTGGCAGCGTGCAGCGAGTTCTCACACATCATAATATCCTGCGATACGACCCGTTTTTAATCACATAAAATGCCGGAAATGTTCGGAAAAGGCCGAAGGTGTACAGAACCTGATGCTACGTATACTCGTTGTAAGGGGCGTTCCATTTCTCGGGGATTGGCTGCGCGTAACGAGTTCTCTCACATCATAATATCCTGATATACGGCCCATTTGAAACAATTAAAAAGCCGGAAATGTCCGGAAAAGGCCGAAGGTATACAGAACCCGTTGCTCCGTATGCTCGTTGTAGTGGGCGTACCATTTTTCGGGGATTGGCAGCGTGCAGCGAGTTCTCACACCTCATAATATCCTGCGAAACGACTCATTTTGAAACTATTAAAAAGCCGAAACTTTCCGGAAAAGGCCGAATATGTACAAGACAGTATTCTCCGCATGCTCGTTGTATTGGAAGTACCATTCTTCGGGGAATGGCAGCGCGCAACGAGTTCTCCCACATCATAATATCCTGATATACGGCCCATTTTGAAACAATTAAAAAGCCGGAAATGTCCGGAAAAGGCCGAAGGTGTACAGAACCCGTTGCTCCCTTTGCTTGTTGTAATGGAAGTACCATTTTTGGGGGGTTGGCAGAGAGCAACTGGTTCTTACACATCATAATATCCTGATATACGGCCCATTTTGAAGCAATTAAAAAGCCGGAAATGTCCGGAAAAGGCCGAAGGTGTACAGAACCCGTTGCTCCGTATGCTCGTTGTAATGGGCGTACCATTTTTCGGGGATGGGCAGCGTGCAGCGTGTTCTCACACATCATAATATCCTGCGATACGACCCATTTTGAAACAATTAAATAGCCGGAAATGTCCGGAAAAGGCCGAAGATGTACAGAACCCGTTGCTCCGTGTGCTCGTTGTAATGGGCGTACCATTCTTCGGGGATTGGCAGCGCGCAACGAGTTCTCTAACATCATAATATCCTGCTATACGGCCCGTTTTTAATCACATAAAATGCGGGAGATGTCCGAAAAAGGCCGACGGTGTACAGAACCTGATGCTACGTATACTCGTTGTAAGGGGCGTACCATTTCTCGGGGATTGGCAGCGCGCAACGAGGTCTCACACATCATAATATCCTGCGATACGACCCTTTTTGAAACAATTAAAAAGCCGGAAATATCCGGAAAAGGCCGAATATGTACAAGACAGGATTCTCCGCATGCTCGTTGTAATGGATGTACTATTCTTTGGGGATTGGCAGCGCGCAACGAGTTCTCTCACATCATAATATCCTGCGATACGACCCATTTGGAAACAATTAAAAAGCCGGAAATATCCGGAAAAGGCCGAAGGTGTACAGAACCCGTTGCTCCGTATGCTCGTTGTAATGGGCGTACCATTTTTCGGGGATTGGCAGCGTGCAGCGAGATCTCACACATCATAATATCCTGCGATACGACCCTTTTTGAAACAATTAAAAAGCCGGAAATATCCGGAAAAGGCCGAAGGTGTACAGAACCCGTTGCTCCGTATGCTCGTTGTAATGGGCGTACCATTTTTCGGGGATTGGCAGCGCGCAGCGAGTTCTCACACCTCATAATATCCTGCGATACGACCCATTTTGAAACTATTAAAAAGCCGAAACTGGCCGGAAAAGGCCGAATATGTACAAGACAGGATTCTCCGCATGCTCGTTGTAATGGATGTACCATTCTTTGGGGATTGGCAGCGCGCAACGAGTTCTCTCACATCATAATATCCTGCGATACGACCCATTTTGAAACAATTAAAAAGCCGGAAATGTCCGGAAAATGCCGAAGTTGTACAGAACCCGTTGCTCCGTATGCTCGTTGAAATGGAAGGACCATTTTTGGGGGATTTGCAGCGTGCAGTGTGCAGCGAGCTCTCACACCTCATAATATCCTGCGAAACGACTCATTTTGAAACTATTAAAAAGCCGAAACTTGCCGGAAAAGGCCGAATATGTACAAGACAGGATTCTCCGCATGCTCGTTGTAATGGATGTACCATTCTTTGGGGATTGGCAGCGCGCAACGAGTTCTCTCACATCATAATATCCTGCGATACGACCCATTTTGAAACAATTAAATAGCCGGAAATGTCCGGAAAAGGCCGAAGGTGTACAGAACCCGTTGCTCCGTATGCTCGCTGTAGTGGGCGTACCATTTTTCGGGGATTGGCAGCGTGCATCGAGTTCTCACACCTCATAATATCCTGCGATACGACTCATTTTGAAACTATTAAAAAGCCGAAACTTGCCGGAAAAGGCCGAATATGTACAAGACAGGATTCTCCGCATGCTCGTTGTAATGGAAGTACCATTCTTCGGGGATTCGCAGCGAGCAACGAGTTCTCTCACATCATAATATCCTGATATACGGCCCATTTTGAAACAATTAAAAAGCCGGAAATGTCCGGAAAAGGCCGAAGGTGTACAGAACCCGTTGCTCCCTTTGCTTGTTGTAATGGAAGTACCATTTTGGGGGGGTTGGCAGAGAGCAACTGGTTCTTACACATCATAATATCCTGATATACGGCCCATTTTGAAGCAATTAAAAAGCCGGAAATGTCCGGAAAAGGCCGAAGGTGTACAGAACCCGTTGCTCCGTATGCTCGTAGTAATGGGCGTACCATTTATCGGGGATTGGCAGCGTGCAGCCAGTTCTCACACCTCATAATATCCTGCGATACGACCCATTTTGAAACTATTAAAAAGCCGAAACTGGCCGGAAATGGCCGAATATGTACAAGACAGGATTCTCCGCATGCTCGTTGTAATGGAAGTACCATTTTTCGGGGATGGGCAGCGTGCAGCGTGTTCTCACACATCATAATATCCTGCTATACGGCCCGTTTTTAATCACATAAAATGCCGGAGATGTCCGGAAAGGCCGAAGGTGTACAGAACCCGATGCTCCGTTTGCTCGTTGTAATGGAAGTGCCATTTTTGGGGGGTTGGCAGAGAGCAACGAGTTATCTCACATCATAATATCCTGCGATACGACCCATTTTGAAACAATTAAATAGCCGGAAATGTCCGGAAAATGCCGAAGGCGTACAGTACCCGTTGCTCCGTATGCTCGTTGTAATGGAAGGACCATTTTTGGGGGATTGGCAGCGTGCAGCGAATTCTCACACATCATAATATCCTGCGATACGACCCGTTTTTAATCACATAAAATGCCGGAAATGTCCGGAAAAGGCTGAAGGTGTACAGAACCTGATGCTACGTATACTCGTTGTAAGGGGCGTTCCATTTCTCGGGGATTGGCAGCGCGAAACGAGTTCTCTCACATCATAATATCCTGATATACGGCCCATTTTGAAACAATTAAAAAGCCGGAAATGTCCGGAAAAGGCCGAAGGTGTACAGAACCCGTTGCTCCGTATGGTCGTTGTAATGGGCGTACCATTTATCGGGGATTGGCAGCGTGCAGCCAGTTCTCACACCTCATAATATCCTGCGATACGACCCATTTGGAAACTATTAAAAAGCCGAAACTGGCCGGAAATGGCCGAATATGTACAAGACAGGATTCTCCGCATGCTCGTTGTATTAGAAGTACCATTCTTCGGGGATTGGCAGCGCGCACCGAGTTCCCTCACATCATAATATCCTGCTATACGGCCCGTTTTTAATCACATAAAATGCCGGAGATGTCCGTAAAAGGCCGAAGGTGTACAGAACCCGATGCTCCGTTTGCTTGTTGTAATGGAAGTACCATTTTTGGGGGGTTGGCAGAGAGCAACTGGCTCTTACACATCATAATAATCTGATATACGGCCCATTTTGAAACAATTAAAAAACCGGAAATGTCCGGAAAAAGCCGAAGGTGTACAGAACCCGTTGCTCCGTATGATCGTTGTAATGGGCGTACCATTTTTCGGGGATTGGAAGCGTGCAGCGAGATCTCACACATCATAATATCGTGCGATACGACCCTTTTTGAAACAATTAAAAAGCCGGAAATATCCGGAAAAGGCCGAAGGTGTACAGAACCCGATGCTCCGTATGCTCGTTGTAAGGGAAGGACCATTTTTGGGGGATCGGCAACGCTCAACGCGTTTTTACACATCATAATATCCTGCAATTCGGCCCGTTTTTGATCACTTAAAATGCCGGAAATGTCCGGAAAAGGCCGAAGGTGTACAGAACCTGATGCTCCGTATGCTCGTTGTAAGGGGCGTACCATTTCTCGGGGATTGGCAGCGCGTAACGTGTTCTCTCACATCATAATATCCTGATAAACGGCACATTTTGAAACAATTGAAAAGCCGGAAATGTACGGAAAAGGCCGAAGGTGTACAGAACCCAATGCTCCGTTTGCTCGTTGTAATGGAAGTACCATTTTTGGGGGGTTGGCAGAGAGCAACTGGATCTTACACATCATAATATCCTGATATACTCCCCATTTTGAAACAATTAAAAAGCCGGAAAGTTCCGGAAAAGGCCGAAGGTGTACAGAACCCGTTGCTCCGTATGCTCGTTGTAATGGGCGTACCATTTTTCGGGGATTGGCAGCATGCAGCGAGATCTCACACATCATAATATCCTGCGATACGACCCTTTTTGAAACAATTATAAAGCCGGAAATATCCGGAAAAGGCCGAAGGTGTACAGAAACCGTTGCTGTGTATGCTCGTTTTAATGGACGTACCATTTTTCGGGGATTGGCAGCGTGCAGCCAGTTCTCACACCTCATAATATCCTGCGATAGGACCCATTTTGATACTATTAAAAAGCCGAAACTGGCCGGAAATGGCCTAATATGTACAAGACAGGATTCTCCGCATGCTGGTTGTATTGGAAGTACCATTCTTCGGGGATTGGCAGCGCGCACCGAGTTCTCTCACATCATAATATCCTGCTATACGGCCCGTTTTTAATCACATAAAATGCCGGAGATGTCCGGAAAAGGCCGAAGGTGTACAGTACCCGATGCTCCGTTTGCTCGTTGTAATGGAAGTACCATTTTTGGGGGGTTGGCAGAGAGCAACGAGTTCTCTCACATCATAATATCCTGCGATACGACCCATTTTGAAACAATTAAATAGCCGGAAATGTCCGGAAAAGGCCGAAGGTGTACAGAACCCGTTGCTCCGTATGCTCGTTGTAATGGGCGTACCATTTTTCGGGGATTGGCAGCGTGCAGCGAGTTCTCACACATCATAATATATTGCGATACGACCCATTGTGAAACAATTAAAAAGACCAAACTGGCCGGAAAAGGCCGAATATGTACAAGACAGGATTCTCCGCATGCTCGTTGTATTGGAAGTACCATTCTTCGGGGATTGGCAGCGCGCACCGAGTTCCCTCACATCATAATATCCTGCTATACGGCCCGTTTTTAATCACATAAAATGCGGGAGATGTCCGGAAAAGGCCGAAGGTGTACAGAACCCGATGCTCCGTTTGCTCGTTGTAATGGAAGTACCATTTTTGGGGGGTTGGCAGAGAGCAACTGGCTCTTAAACATCATAATAATCTGATATACGGCCCATTTTGAAACAATTAAAAAGCCGGAAATGTCCGGAAAAGGCCGAAGGTGTACAGAACCCGTTGCTCCGTATGATCGTTGTAATGGGCGTACCATTTTTCGGGGATTGGAAGCGTGCAGCGAGATCTCACACATCATAATATCGTGCGATACGACCCTTTTTGAAACAATTAAAAAGCCGGAAATATCCGGAAAAGGCCGAAGGTGTACAGAACCCGATGCTCCGTAAGCTCGTTGTAAGGGAAGGACCATTTTTGGGGGATCAGCAACGCTCAACGTGTTTTTACACATCATAATATCCTCCTATTCGGCCCGTTTTTGATCACTTAAAATGCCGGAAATGTCCGGAAAAGGCCGAAGGTGTACAGAACCTGATGCTCCGTATGCTCGTTGTAAGGGGCGTACCATTTCTCGGGGATTGGCAGCGCGTAACGTGTTCTCTCACATCATAATATCCTGATAAACGGCACATTTTGAAACAATTAAAAAGCCGGAAATGTCCGGAAAAGGCCGAAGGTGTACAGAACCCAATGCTCCGTTTGCTCGTTGTAATGGAAGTACCATTTTTGGGGGGTTGGCAGAGAGCAACTGGTTCTTACACATCATAATATCCTGATATACGACCCATTTTGAAACAATTAAAAAGCCGGAAAGGTCCGGAAAAGGAAGAAGGTGTACAGAACCCGTTGCTCCGTATGCTCGTTGTAATGGGCGTACCATTTTTCGGGGATTGGCAGCGTGCAGCGAGATCTCACACATCATAATATCCTGCGATACGACCCTTTTTGAAACAATTATAAAGCCGGAAATATCCGGAAAAGGCCGAAGGTGTACAGAACCCGTTGCTCCGTATGCTCGTTGTAATGGGCGTACCATTTTTCGGGGATTGGCAGCGTGCAGCCAGTTCTCACACCTCATAATATCCTGCGATAAGACCCATTTTGATACTATTAAAAAGCCGAAACTGGCCGGAAATGGCCTAATATGTACAAGACAGGATTCTCCGCATGCTGGTTGTATTGGAAGTACCATTCTTCGGGGATTGGCAGCGCGCACCGAGTTCTCTCACATCATAATGTCCTGCTATACGGCCCGTTTTTAATCACATAAAATGCCGGAGATGTCCGGAAAAGGCCGAAGGTGTACAGAACCCGATGCACCGTTTGCTCGTTGTAATGGAAGTACCATTTTTGGGGGGTTGGCAGAGAGCAACGAGATCTCTCACATCATAATATCCTGCGATACGACCCATTTTGAAACAATTAAATAGCTGGAAATGTCCGGAAAATGCCGAAGGTGTACAGTACCCGTTGCTCCGTATGCTCGTTGTAATGGAAGGACCATTTTTGGGGGATTGGCAGCGTGCAGCGAATTCTCACACATCATAATATCCTGCGATACGACCCGTTTTTAATCACATAAAATGCCGGAAATGTCCGGAAATGGCCGAAGGTGTACAGAACCTGATGCTACGTATACTCGTTGTAAGGGGCGTTCCATTTCTCGGGGATTGGCATCGCGTAACGAGTTCTCTCACATCATAATTTCCTCATATACGGCCCATTTTGAAACAATTAAAAAGCCGGAAATGTCCGGAAAATGCCGAAGGTGTACAGAACCCGTTCCTCCCTTTGCTTTTTGTAATGGAAGTACCATTTTTGGGGGGTTGGCAGAGAGCAACTGGTTCTTACACATCATAATATTCTGCGATACGACCCATTTTGAAACAATTAAAAAGACCAAACTGGCCGGAAAAGGCCGAATATGTACAAGACAGGATTCTCCGCATGCTCGTTGTATTGGAAGTACCATTCTTCGGGATTGGCAGCGCGCACCGAGTTCCCTCACATCATAATATCCTGCTATACGGCCCGTTTTTAATCACATAAAATGCCGGAGATGTCCGGAAAAGGCCGAAGGTGTACAGAACCCGATGCTCCGTTTGCTCCTTGTAATGGAAGTACCATTTTTGGGGTGTTGGCAGAGAGCAACTGGCTCTTACACATCATAATAATCTGATATACGGCCCATTTTGAAACAATTAAAAAGCCGGAAATGTCCGGAAAAGGCCGAAGGTGTACAGAACCCGTTGCTCCGTATGATCGTTGTAATGGAAGTACCATTTTTGGGGGGTTGGCAGAGAGCAACTGGTTCTTACACATCATAATATCCTGATATACGGCCCATTTTGAAACAATTAAAAAGCCGGAAATGTCCGGAAAAGGCCGAAGGTGTACAGAACCCGTCGCTCCGTATGCTCGTTGTAGTGGGCGTACCACTTTTCGGGGATTGGCAGCGTGCAGCGAGCTCTCACACCTCATAATATCCTGCGATACGACTCATTTTGAAACTATTAAAAAGCCGAAACTGGCCGGAAAAGGCCGAATATGTACAAGACAGGATTCTCCGCATGCTCGTTGTAATAGAAGTACCATTTTTCGGGGATGGGCAGCGTGCAACGTGTTCTCACACATCATAATATCCTGCGATACGACCCATTTTGAAACAATTAAAAAGCCGGAAATGTCCGGAAAAGGCCGAAGGTGTACAGAACCCGTTGCTCCGTATACTCGTTGTAGTGGGCGTACCACTTTTCGGGGATTGGCAGCGTGCAGCGAGCTCTCACACCTCATAATATCCTGCGATACGACTCATTTTGAAACTATTAAAAAGCCGAAACTGGCCGGAAAAGGCCGAATATGTACAAGACAGGATTCTCCGCATGCTCGTTGTAATAGAAGTACCATTTTTCGGGGATGGGCAGCGTGCAACGTGTTCTCACACATCATAATATCCTGCGATACGACCCATTTTGAAACAATTAAAAAGCCGGAAATGTCCGGAAAATGCCGAAGTTGTACAGAACCCGTTGCTCCGTATGCTCGTTGTAATGGAAGGACCATTTTTGGGTGATTGGCAGCGTGCAGCGAGTTCTCACACATCATAATATCCTGCGATACGACCCGTTTTTAATCACATAAAATGCCGGAAATGTCCGGAAAATGCCAAAGGTGTACAGAACCCGTTGCTCCGTATGCTCGTTGAAATGGAAGGACCATTTTTGGGGGATTTGCAGCGTGCAGCGTGCAGCGAGCTCTCACACCTCATAATATCCTGCGAAACGACTCATTTTGAAACTATTAAAAAGCCGAAACTTGCCGGAAAAGGCCGAATATGTACAAGACAGGATTCTCCGCATGCTCGTTGTAATGGAAGTACCATTCTTCGGGGATTGGCAGCGCGCAACGAGTTCTCTCACATCATAATATCCTGCTATACGGCCCGTTTTTAATCACATAATATGCCGGAGATGTCCGGAAAAGGCCGAAGGTGTACAGAACCCGATGCTCCGTTTGCTCGTTGTAATGGAAGTACCATTTTTCGGGGATGGGCAGCGTGCAGCGTGTTTTCACACATCATAATATCCTGCGATACGACTCATTTTGAAACAATTAAATAGCCGGAAATGTCCGGAAAAGGCCGAAGGTGTACAGAACCCGTTGCTCCGTATGCTCGTTGTAGTGGGCGTACCATTTTTCGGGGATTGGCAGCGTGCATCGAGTTCTCACACCTCATAATATCCTGCGAAACGACTCATTTTGAAACTATTAAAAAGCCGAAACTTGCCGGAAAAGGCCGAATATGTACAAGACAGGATTCTCCGCATGCTCGTTGTAATGGAAGTACCATTCTTCGGGGATTGGCAGCGCGCAACGAGTTCTCTCACATCATAATATCCTGCTATACGGCCCGTTTTTAATCACATAATATGCCGGAGATGTCCGGAAAAGGCCGAAGGTGTACAGAACCCGTTGCTCCCTTTGCTTGTTGTAATGGAAGTACCATTTTGGGGGGGGTTGGCAGAGAGCAACTGGTTCTTACACATCATAATATCCTGATATACGGCCCATTTTGAAGCAATTAAAAAGCCGGAAATGTCCGGAAAAGGCCGAAGGTGTACAGCACCCGTTGCTCCGTATGCTCGTAGTAATGGGCGTACCATTTATCGGGGATTGGCAGCGTGCAGCCAGTTCTCACACCTCATAATATCCTGCGATACGACCCATTTTGAAACTATTAAAAAGCCGAAACTGGCCGGAAATGGCCGAATATGTACAAGACAGGATTCTCCGCATGCTCGTTGTAATGGAAGTACCATTTTTCGTGGATGGGCAGCGTGCAGCGTGTTCTCACACATCATAATATCCTGCTATACGGCCCGTTTTTAATCACATAAAATGCCGGAGATGTCCGGAAAGGCCGATGGTGTAGAGAACCCGATGATCCGTTTGCTCGTTGTAATGGAAGTACCATTTTTGGGGGGTTGGCAGAGAGCAACGAGTTCTCTCACATCATAATATCCTGCGATACGACCCATTTTGAAACAATTAAATAGCCGGAAATGTCCGGAAAATGCCGAAGGTGTACAGTACCCGTTGCTCCGTATGCTCGTTGTAATGGAAGGACCATTTTTGGGGGATTGGCAGCGTGCAGCGAATTCTCACACATCATAATATCCTGCGATACGACCCGTTTTTAATCACATAAAATGCCGGAAATGTCCGGAAAAGGCCGAAGGTGTACAGAACCTGATGCTACGTATACTCGTTGTAAGGGGCGTTCCATTTCTCGGGGATTGGCAGCGCGTAACGAGTTCTCTCACATCATAATATCCTGATATACGGCCCATTTTGAAACAATTAAAAAGCCGGAAATGTCCGGAAAAGGCCGAAGGTGTACAGAACCCGTTGCTCCGTATGCTCGTTGTAATGGGCGTACCATTTATCGGGGATTGGCAGCGTGCAGCCAGTTCTCACACCTCATAATATCCTGCGATACGACAAATTTTGAAACTATTAAAAAGCCGAAACTGGCCGGAAATGGCCGAATATGTACAAGTCAGGATTCTCCGCATGCTCGTTGCAATGGAAGTACCATTCTTCGGGGATTGGCAGCGCGCAACGAGTTCTCTCACATCATAATATCCTGCTATACGGCCCGTTTTTAATCACATAAAATGCCGGAGATGTCCGCAAAAGGCAGAAGGTGTACAGAACCCGATGCTCCGTTTGCTCGTTGTAATGGAAGTACCATTTTTCGGGGATGGGCAGCGTGCAGCGTGTTCTCACACATCATAATATCCTGCGATACGACCCATTTTGAAACAATTAAATAGCCGGAAATGTCCGGAAAAGGCCGAAGGTGTACAGAACCCGTTGCTCCGTATGCTCGTTGTAATGGGCGTACCATTTTTCGGGGATTGCCAGCGTGCAGCGAGTTCTCACACATCATAATATCCTGCGATACGACCCATTTTGAAACAATTAAAAAGACGAAACTGGCCGGAAAAGGCCGAATATGTACAAGACAGGATTCTCCGCATGCTCGTTGTATTGGAAGTACCATTCTTCGGGGATTGGCAGCGCGCACCGAGTTCCCTCACATCATAATATCCTGCTACACTGCCCGTTTTTAATCACATAAAATGCCGGAGATGTCCGGAAAAGGCCGAAGGTGTACAGAACCCGATGCTCCGTTTGCTCGTTGTAATGGAAGTACCATTTTTGGGGGGTTGGCAGAGAGCAACTGGCTCTTACACATCATAATAATCTGATATACGGCCCATTTTGAAACAATTAAAAAGCCGGAAATGTCCGGAAAAGGCCGAAGGTGTACAGAACCCGTTGCTCCGTTTGCTCGTTGTAATGGGCGTACCATTTTTCGGGGATTTCCAGCGTGCAGCCAGGTCTCACACCTCATAATATCCTGCGATACGACCCATTTTGAAACTATTAAAAAGCCGAAACTGGCCGGAAATGGCCGAATATGTACAAGACAGGATTCTCCGCATGCTCGTTGTATTGGAAGTACCATTCTTCGGGGATTGGCAGCGCGCACCGAGTTCCCTCACATCATAATATCCTGCTATACGGCCCGTTTTTAATCACATAAAATGTCGGAGATGTCCGGAAAAGGCCGAAGGTGTACAGAACCCGATGCTCCGTTTGCTCGTTGTAATGGAAGTACCATTTTTGGGGGGTTGGCAGAGAGCAACTGGCTCTTACACATCATAATAATCTGATATACGGCCCATTTTGAAACAATTAAAAAGCCGGAAATGTACGGAAAAGGCCGAAGGTGTACAGAACCCGTTGCTCCGTATGATCGTTGTAATGGGCGTACAATTTTTCGGGGATTGGAAGCGTGCAGCGAGATCTCACACATCATAATATCGTGCGATACGACCCTTTTTGAAACAATTAAAAAGCCGGAAATATCCGGAAAAGGCCGAAGGTGTACAGAACCCGATGCTTCGTATGCTCGTTGTAAGGGAAGGACCATTTTTGGGGGATCGGCAACGCTCAACGCGTTTTTACACATCATAATATCCTGCTATTCGGCCCGTTTTTGATCACTTAAAATGCCGGAAATGTCCGGAAAAGGCCGAAGGTGTACAGAACCTGATGCTCCGTATGCTCGTTGTAAGGGGCGTACCATTTCTCGGGGATTGGCAGCGCGTAACGTGTTCTCTCACATCATAATATCCTGATAAACGGCACATTTTGAAACAATTGAAAAGCCGGAAATGTACGGAAAAGGCCGAAGGTGTACAGAACCCAATGCTCCGTTTGCTCGTTGTAATGGAAGTACCATTTTTGGGGGGTTGGCAGAGAGCAACTGGTTCTTACACATCATAATATCCTGATATACGGCCCATTTTGAAACAATTTAAAAGCCGGAAAGTTCCGGAAAAGGCCGAAGGTGTACAGAACCCGTTGCTCCGTATGCTCGTTGTAATGGGCGTACCATTTTTCGGGGATTGGCAGCGTGCAGCGAGATCTCACACATCACAATATCCTGCGATACGACCCTTTTTGAAACAATTAAAAAGACCAAACTGGCCGGAAAAGGCCGAATATGTACAAGACAGGATTCTCCGCATGCTCGTTGTATTGGAAGTACCATTCTTCGGGGATTGGCAGCGCGCACCGAGTTCCCTCACATCATAATATCCTGCTATACGGCCCGTTTTTAATCACATAAAATGCGGGAGATGTCCGGAAAAGGCCGAAGGTGTACAGAACCCGATGCTCCGTTTGCTCGTTGTAATGGAAGTACCATTTTTGGGGGGTTGGCAGAGAGCAACTGGCTCTTAAACATCATAATAATCTGATATACGGCCCATTTGAAACAATTAAAAAGCCGGAAATGTCCGGAAAAGGCCGAAGGTGTACAGAACCCGTTGCTCCGTATGATCGTTGTAATGGAAGTACCATTTTTGGGGGGTTGGCAGAGAGCAACTGGTTCTTACACATCATAATATCCTGATATACGGCCCATTTTGAAGCAATTAAAAAGCCGGAAAGTTCCGGAAAAGGCCGAAGGTGTACAGAACCCGTTGCTCCGTATGCTCGTTGTAAGGGAAGGACCATTTTTGGGGGATCAGCAACGCTCAACGCGTTTTTACACATCATAATATCCTGCTATTCGGCCCGTTTTTGATCACTTAAAATGCCGGAAATGTCCGGAAAAGGCCGAAGGTGTACAGAACCTGATGCTCCGTATGCTCGTTGTAAGGGGCGTACCATTTCTCGGGGATTGGCAGCGCGTAACGTGTTCTCTCACATCATAGTATCCTGATAAACGGCACATTTTGAAACAATTAAAAAGCCGGAAATGTCCGGAAAAGGCCGAAGGTGTACAGAACCCAATGCTCCGTTTGCTCGTTGTAATGGAAGTACCATTTTTGGGGGGTTGGCAGAGAGCAACTGGTTCTTACACATCATAATATCCTGCGATACGACCCGTTTTTAATCACATAAAATGCCGGAAATGTCCGGAAAAGGCCGAAGGTGTACAGAACCTGATGCTACGTATACTCGTTGTAAGGGGCGTTTCATTTCTCGGGGATTGGCAGCGCGTAACGAGTTCTCTCACATCATAATTTCCTCATATACGGCTCATTTTGAAACAATTAAAAAGCCGGAAATGTCCGGAAAAGGCCGAAGGTGTACAGAACCCGTTGCTCCGTATGCTCGTTGTAGAGGGCGTACCATTTTTCGGGGATTGGCAGCGTGCAGCGAGTTCTCACACCTCATAATATCCTGCGAAACGACTCATTTTGAAACTATTAAAAAGCCGAAACTTGCCGGAAAAGGCCGAATATGTACAAGACAGGATTCTCCGCATGCTCGTTGTAATGGAAGTACCATTCTTCGGGGATTGGCAGCGCGCAACGAGTTCTCTCACGTCATAATATCCTGATATACGGCCCATTTTGAAACAATTAAAAAGCCGGAAATGTCCGGAAAAGACGGAAGGTGTACAGAACCCGTTGCTCCCTTTGCTTTTTGTAATGGAAGAACCATTTTTGAGGGGTTGGCAGAGAGCAACTGGTTCTTACACATCATAATATTCTGCGATACGACCCATTTTGAAACAATTAAAAAGACCAAACTGGCCGGAAAAGGCCGAATATGTACAAGACAGGATTCTCCGCATGCTCGTTGTATTGGAAGTACCATTCTTCGTGATTGGCAGCGCGCACCGAGTTCCCTCACATCATAATATCCTGCTATACGGCCCGTTTTTAATCACATAAAATGCCGGAGATGTCCGGAAAAGGCCGAAGGTGTACAGAACCCGAAGCTCCGTTTGCTCCTTGTAATGGAAGTACCATTTTTGGGGGGTTGGCAGAGAGCAACTGGCTCTTACACATCATAATAATCTGATATACGGCCCATTTTGAAACAATTAAAAAGCCGGAAATGTCCGGAAAAGGCCGAAGGTGTACAGAACCCGTTGCACCGTATGATCGTTGTAATGGGCGTACCATTTTTCGGGGATTGGAAGCGTGCAGCGAGATCTCACGCATCATAATATCGTGCGATACGACCCTTTTTGAAACAATTAAAAAGCCGGAAATATCCGGAAAAGGCCGAAGGTGTACAGAACCCGATGCTCCGTATGCTCGTTGTAAGGGAAGGACCATTTTTGGGGGATCGGCAACGCTCAACGCGTATTTACACATTATAATATCCTGCTATTCGGCCCGTTTTTGATCACTTAAAATGCCGGAAATGTCCGGAAAAGGCCGAAGGTGTACAGAACCTAATGCTCCGTATGCTCGTTGTAAGGGGCGTACCATTTCTCGGGGATTGGCAGCGCGTAACGTGTTCTCTCACATCATAATATCCTGATAAACGGCACATTTTGAAACAATTAAAATGCCGGAAAGGTCCGGAAAAGGCCGAAGGTGTACAGAACCCGTTGCTCCGTATGCTCGTTGTAATGGGCGTACCATTTTTCGGGGATTGGCAGCGTGCAGCGAGATCTCACACATCATAATATCCTGCGATACGACCCTTTTTGAAACAATTATAAAGCCGGAAATATCCGGAAAAGGCCGAAGGTGTACAGAACCCGTTGCTCCGTATGCTCGTTGTAATGGGCGTACCATTTTTCGGGGCTTGGCAGCGTGCAGCCATTTCTCACGCCTCATAATATCCTGCGATAAGACCCACTTTGATACTATTAAAAAGCCGAAACTGGCCGGAAATGGCCTAATATGTACAAGACAGGATTCTCCGCATGCTGGTTGTATTGGAAGTACCATTCTTCGGGGATTGGCAGCGCGCACCGAGTTCTCTCACATCATAATATCCTGCTATACGGCCCGTTTTTAATCACATAAAATGCCGGAGATGTCCGGAAAAGGCCGAAGGTGTACAGAACCCGATGCTCCGTTTGCTCGTTGTAATGGAAGTACCATTTTTGGGGGGTTGGCAGAGAGCAACTGGCTCTTACACATCATAATAATCTGATATACGGCCCATTTTGAAACAATTAAAAAGCCGGAAATGTCCGGAAAAGGCCGAAGGTGTACAGAACCCGTTGCTCCGTTTGCTCGTTGTAATGGGCGTACCATTTTTCGGGGATTTCCAGCGTGCAGCCAGGTCTCACACCTCATAATATCCTGCGATACGATCCATTTTGAAACTATTAAAAAGCCGAAACTGGCCGGAAATGGCCGAATATGTACAAGACAGGATTCTCCGCATGCTCGTTGTATTGGAAGTACCATTCTTCGGGGATTGGCAGCGCGCACCGAGTTCCCTCACATCATAATATCCTGCTATACGGCCCGTTTTTAATCACATAAAATGCCGGAGATGTCCGGAAAAGGCCGAAGGTGTACAGAACCCGATGCTCCGTTTGCTCGTTGTAATGGAAGTACCATTTTTGGGGGGTTGGCAGAGAGCAACTGGCTCTTACACATCATAACAATCTGATATACGGCCCATTTTGAAACAATTAAAAAGCCGGAAATGTACGGAAAAGGCCGAAGGTGTACAGAACCCGTTGCTCCGTATGATCGTTGTAATGGGCGTACCATTTTTCGGGGATTGGAAGCGTGCAGCGAGATCTCACACATCATAATATCGTGCGATACGACCCTTTTTGAAACAATTAAAAAGCCGGAAATATCCGGAAAAGGCCGAAGGTGTACAGAACCCGATGCTTCGTATGCTCGTTGTAAGGGAAGGACCATTTTTGGGGGATCGGCAACGCTCAACGCGTTTTTACACATCATAATATCCTGCTATTCGGCCCGTTTTTGATCACTTAAAATGCCGGAAATGTCCGGAAAAGGCCGAAGGTGTACAGAACCTGATGCTCCGTATGCTCGTTGTAAGGGGCGTACCATTTCTCGGGGATTGGCAGCGCGTAACGTGTTCTCTCACATCATAATATCCTGATAAACGGCACATTTTGAAACAATTGAAAAGCCGGAAATGTACGGAAAAGGCCGAAGGTGTACAGAACCCAATGCTCCGTTTGCTCGTTGTAATGGAAGTACCATTTTTGGGGGGTTGGCAGAGAGCAACTGGTTCTTACACATCATAATATCCTGCGATACGACCCGTTTTTAATCACATAAAAAGCCGGAAATGTCCGGAAAAGGCCGAAGGTGTACAGAACCTGATGCTACGTATACTCGTTGTAAGGGGCGTTCCATTTCTCGGGGATTGGCAGCGCGTAACGAGTTCTCTCACATCATAATTTCCTCATATACGGCCCATTTTGAAACAATTAAAAAGCCGGAAATGTCCGGAAAAGGCCGAAGGTGTACAGAACCCGTTGCTCCGTATGCTCGTTGTAGAGGGCGTACCATTTTTCGGGGATTGGCAGCGTGCAGCGAGTTCTCACACCTCATAATATCCTGCGAAACGACTCATTTTGAAACTATTAAAAAGCCGAAACTTGCCGGAAAAGGCCGAATATGTACAAGACAGGATTCTCCGCATGCTCGTTGTAATGGAAGTACCATTCTTCGGGGATTGGCAGCGCGCAACGAGTTCTCTCACATCATAATATCCTGATATACGGCCCATTTTGAAACAATTAAAAAGCCGGAAATGTCCGGAAAAGGCCGAAGGTGTACAGAACCCGTTGCTCCCTTTGCTTTTTGTAATGGAAGAACCATTTTTGAGGGGTTGGCAGAGAGCAACTGGTTCTTACACATCATAATATTCTGCGATACGACCCATTTTGAAACAATTAAAAAGACCAAACTGGCCGGAAAAGGCCGAATATGTACAAGACAGGATTCTCCGCATGCTCGTTGTATTGGAAGTACCATTCTTCGTGATTGGCAGCGCGCACCGAGTTCCCTCACATCATAATATCCTGCTATACGGCCCGTTTTTAATCACATAAAATGCCGGAGATGTCCGGAAAAGGCCGAAGGTTTACAGAACCCGATGCTCCGTTTGCTCCTTGTAATGGAAGTACCATTTTTGGGGGGTTGGCAGAGAGCAACTGGCTCTTACACATCATAATAATCTGATATACGGCCCATTTTGAAACAATTAAAAAGCCGGAAATGTCCGGAAAAGGCCGAAGGTGTACAGAACCCGTTGCTCCGTATGATCGTTGTAATGGGCGTACCATTTTTCGGGGATTGGAAGCGTGCAGCGAGATCTCACGCATCATAATATCGTGCGATACGACCCTTTTTGAAACAATTAAAAAGCCGGGAATATCCGGAAAAGGCCGAAGGTGTACAGAACCCGATGCTCCGTATGCTCGTTGTAAGGAAAGGACCATTTTTGGGGGATCGGCAACGCTCAACGCGTTTTTACACATCATAATATCCTGCTATTCGGCCCGTTTTTGATCACTTAAAATGCCGGAAATGTCCGGAAAAGGCCGAAGGTGTACAGAACCTGATGCTCCGTATGCTCGTTGTAAGGGGCGTACCATTTCTCGGGGATTGGCAGCGCGTAACGTGTTCTCTCACATCATAATATCCTGATAAACGGCACATTTTGAAACAATTAAAATGCCGGAAAGGTCCGGAAACGGCCGAAGGTGTACAGAACCCGTTGCTCCGTATGCTCGTTGTAATGGGCGTACCATTTTTCGGGGATTGGCAGCGTGCAGCGAGATCTCACACATCATAATATCCTGCGATACGACCCTTTTTGAAACAATTATAAAGCCGGAAATATCCGGAAAAGGCCGAAGGTGTACAGAACCCGTTGCTCCGTATGCTCGTTGTAATGGGCGTACCATTTTTCGGGGCTTGGCAGCGTGCAGCCAGTTCTCACGCCTCATAATATCCTGCGATAAGACCCACTTTGATACTATTAAAAAGCCGAAACTGGCCGGAAATGTCCTAATATGTACAAGACAGGATTCTCCGCATGCTGGTTGTATTGGAAGTACCATTCTTCGGGGATTGGCAGCGCGCACCGAGTTCTCTCACATCATAATATCCTGCTATACGGCCCGTTTTTAATCACATAAAATGCCGGAGATGTCCGGAAAAGGCCGAAGGTGTACAGAACCCGATGCTCCGTTTGCTCGTTGTAATGGAAGTACCATTTTTGGGGGGTTGGCAGAGAGCAACGAGTTCTCTCACATCATAATATCCTGCGATACGACCCATTTTGAAACAATTAAATAGCCGGAAATGTCCGGAAAATGCCGAAGGTGTACAATACCCGTTGCTCCGTATGCTCGTTGTAATGGAAGGACCATTTTTGGGGGATTGGCAGCGTGCAGCGAATTCTCACACATCATAATATCCTGCGATACGACCCGTTTTTAATCACATAAAATGCCGGAAATGTCCGGAAATGGCCGAAGGTGTACAGAACCTGATGCTACGTATACTCGTTGTAAGGGGCATTCCATTTCTCGGGGATTGGCAGCGCGTAACGAGTTCTCTCACATCATAATATCCTGATATACGGCCCATTTTGAAACAATTAAAAAGCCGGAAATGTCCGGAAAAGGCCGAAGGTGTACAGAACCCGTTGCTCCGTATGCTCGTTGTAGTGGGCGTACCATTTTTCGGGGATTGGCAGCGTGCAGCGAGTTCTCACACCTCATAATATCCTGCGAAACGACTCATTTTGAAACTATTAAAAAGCCGAAACGTGCCGGAAAAGGCCGAATATGTACAAGACAGTATTCTCCGCATGCTCGTTGTAATGGAAGTACCATTCTTCGGGGATTAGCAGCGCGCAACGAGTTCTCTTACATCATAATATCCTGATATACGGCCCATTTTGAAACAATTAAAAAGCCGGAAATGTCCGGAAAAGGCCGAAGGTGTACAGAACCCGTTGCTCCCTTTGCTTGTTGTAATGGAAGTACCATTTTTGGGGGGTTGGCAGAGAGCAACTGGTTCTTACACATCATAATATCCTGATATACGGCCCATTTTGAAGCAATTAAAAAGCCGGAAATGTCCGGAAAAGGCCGAAGGTGTACAAAACCCGTTGCTCCGTATGCTCGTTCTAATGGGCGTACCATTTTTCGGGGATTTCCAGCGTGCAGCCAGTTCTCACACCTCATAATATCCTGCGAAACGACTCATTTTGAAACTATTAAAAAGCCGAAACTTGCCGGAAAAGGCCGAATATGTACAAGACAGGATTCTCCGCATGCTCGTTGTAATGGAAGTACCATTCTTCGGGGATTGGCAGCGCGCAACGAGTTCTCTCACATCATAATATCCTGATATACGACCCATTTTGAAACAATTAAAAAGCCGGAAAGGTCCGGAAAAGGACGAAGGTGTACAGAACCCGTTGCTCCGTATGCTCGTTGTAATGGGCGTACCATTTTTCGGGGATTGGCAGCGTGCAGCGAGATCTCACACATCATAATATCCTGCGATACGACCCTTTTTGAAACAATTATAAAGCCGGAAATATACGGAAAAGGCCGAAGGTGTACAGAACCCGTTGCTCCGTATGCTCGTTGTAATGGGCGTACCATTTTTCGGGGATTGGCAGCGTGCAGCCAGTTCTCACACCTCATAATATCCTGCGATAAGACCCATTTTGATACTATTAAAAAGCCGAAACTGGCCGGAAATGGCCTAATATGTACAAGACAGGATTCTCCGCATGCTGGTTCTATTGGAAGTACCATTCTTCGGGGATTGGCAGCGCGCACCGAGTTCTCTCACATCATAATGTCCTGCTATACGGCCCGTTTTTAATCACATAAAATGCCGGAGATGTCCGGAAAAGGCCGAATGTGTACAGAACCCGATGCTCCGTTTGCTCGTTGTAATGGAAGTACCATTTTTGGGGGGTTGGCAGAGAGCAACGAGTTCTCTCACATCATAATATCCTGCGATACGACCCGTTTTTAATCACATAAAATGCCGGAAATGTCCGGAAAAGGCCGAAGGTGTACAGAACCTGATGCTACGTATACTCGTTGTAAGGGGCGTTCCATTTCTCGGGGATTGGCAGCGCGTAACGAGTTCTCTCACATCATAATTTCCTCATATACGGCCCATTTTGAAACAATTAAAAAGCCGGAAATGTCCGGAAAAGGCCGAAGGTGTACAGAACCCGTTGCTCCGTATGCTCGTTGTAGAGGGCGTACCATTTTTCGGGGATTGGCAGCGTGCAGCGAGTTCTCACACCTCATAATATCCTGCGAAACGACTCATTTTGAAACTATTAAAAAGCCGAAACTTGCCGGAAAAGGCCGAATATGTACAAGACAGGATTCTCCGCATGCTCGTTGTAATGGAAGTACCATTCTTCGGGGATTGGCAGCGCGCAACGAGTTCTCTCACATCAGAATATCCTGATATACGGCCCATTTTGAAACAATTAAGAAGCCGGAAATGTCCGGAAAAGGCCGAAGGTGTACAGAACCCGTTGCTCCCTTTGCTTTTTGTAATGGAAGAACCATTTTTGAGGGGTTGGCAGAGAGCAACTGGTTCTTACACATCATAATATTCTGCGATACGACCCATTTTGAAACAATTAAAAAGACCAAACTGGCCGGAAAAGGCCGAATATGTACAAGACAGGATTCTCCGCATGCTCGTTGTATTGGAAGTACCATTCTTCGTGATTGGCAGCGCGCACCGAGTTCCCTCACATCATAATATCCTGCTATACGGCCCGTTTTTAATCACATAAAATGCCGGAGATGTCCGGAAAAGGCCGAAGGTTTACAGAACCCGATGCTCCGTTTGCTCCTTGTAATGGAAGTACCATTTTTGGGGGGTTGGCAGAGAGCAACTGGCTCTTACACATCATAATAATCTGATATACGGCCCATTTTGAAACAATTAAAAAGCCGGAAATGTCCGGAAAAGGCCGAAGGTGTACAGAACCCGTTGCTCCGTATGATCGTTGTAATGGGCGTACCATTTTTCGGGGATTGGAAGCGTGCAGCGAGATCTCACGCATCATAATATCGTGCGATACGACCCTTTTTGAAACAATTAAAAAGCCGGAAATATCCGGAAAAGGCCGAAGGTGTACAGAACCCGATGCTCCGTATGCTCGTTGTAAGGGAAGGACCATTTTTGGGGGATCGGCAACGCTCAACGCGTTTTTACACATCATAATATCCTGCTATTCGGCCCGTTTTTGATCACTTAAAATGCCGGAAATGTCCGGAAAAGGCCGAAGGTGTACAGAACCTGATGCTCCGTATGCTCGTTGTAAGGGGCGTACCATTTCTCGGGGATTGGCAGCGCGTAACGTGTTCTCTCACATCATAATATCCTGATAAACGGCACATTTTGAAACAATTAAAATGCCGGAAAGGTCCGGAAACGGCCGAAGGTGTACAGAACCCGTTGCTCCGTATGCTCGTTGTAATGGGCGTACCATTTTTCGGGGATTGGCAGCGTGCAGCGAGATCTCACACATCATAATATCCTGCGATACGACCCTTTTTGAAACAATTATAAAGCCGGAAATATCCGGAAAAGGCCGAAGGTGTACAGAACCCGTTGCTCCGTATGCTCGTTGTAATGGGCGTACCATTTTTCGGGGCTTGGCAGCGTGCAGCCAGTTCTCACGCCTCATAATATCCTGCGATAAGACCCACTTTGATACTATTAAAAAGCCGAAACTGGCCGGAAATGTCCTAATATGTACAAGACAGGATTCTCCGCATGCTGGTTGTATTGGAAGTACCATTCTTCGGGGATTGGCAGCGCGCACCGAGTTCTCTCACATCATAATATCCTGCTATACGGCCCGTTTTTAATCACATAAAATGCCGGAGATGTCCGGAAAAGGCCGAAGGTGTACAGAACCCGATGCTCCGTTTGCTCCTTGTAATGGAAGTACCATTTTTGGGGGGTTGGCAGAGAGCAGCGAGTTCTCTCACATCATAATATCCTGCGATACGACCCATTTTGAAACAATTAAATAGCCGGAAATGTCCGGAAAATGCCGAAGGTGTACAATACCCGTTGCTCCGTATGCTCGTTGTAATGGAAGGACCATTTTTGGGGGATTGGCAGCGTGCAGCGAATTCTCACACATCATAATATCCTGCGATACGACCCGTTTTTAATCACATAAAATGCCGGAAATGTCCGGAAATGGCCGAAGGTGTACAGAACCTGATGCTACGTATACTCGTTGTAAGGGGCATTCCATTTCTCGGGGATTGGCAGCGCGTAACGAGTTCTCTCACATCATAATATCCTGATATACGGCCCATTTTGAAACAATTAAAAAGCCGGAAATGTCCGGAAAAGGCCGAAGGTGTACAGAACCCGTTGCTCCGTATGCTCGTTGTAGTGGGCGTACCATTTTTCGGGGATTGGCAGCGTGCAGCGAGTTCTCACACCTCATAATATCCTGCGAAACGACTCATTTTGAAACTATTAAAAAGCCGAAACGTGCCGGAAAAGGCCGAATATGTACAAGACAGTATTCTCCGCATGCTCGTTGTAATGGAAGTACCATTCTTCGGGGATTGGCAGCGCGCAACGAGTTCTCTTACATCATAATATCCTGATATACGGCCCATTTTGAAACAATTAAAAAGCCGGAAATGTCCGGAAAAGGCCGAAGGTGTACAGAACCCGTTGCTCCCTTTGCTTGTTGTAATGGAAGTACCATTTTTGGGGGGTTGGCAGAGAGCAACTGGTTCTTACACATCATAATATCCTGATATACGGCCCATTTTGAAGCAATTAAAAAGCTGGAAATGTCCGGAAAAGGCCGAAGGTGTACAAAACCCGTTGCTCCGTATGCTCGTTCTAATGGGCGTACCATTTTTCGGGGATTTCCAGCGTGCAGCCAGTTCTCACACCTCATAATATCCTGCGAAACGACTCATTTTGAAACTATTAAAAAGCCGAAACTTGCCGGAAAAGGCCGAATTGTACAAGACAGGATTCTCCGCATGCTCGTTGTAATGGAAGTACCATTCTTCGGGGATTGGCAGCGCGCAACGAGTTCTCTCACATCATAATATCCTGATATACGACCCATTTTGAAACAATTAAAAAGCCGGAAAGGTCCGGAAAAGGACGAAGGTGTACAGAACCCGTTGCTCCGTATGCTCGTTGTAATGGGCGTACCATTTTTCGGGGATTGGCAGCGTGCAGCGAGATCTCACACATCATAATATCCTGCGATACGACCCTTTTTGAAACAATTATAAAGCCGGAAATATCCGGAAAAGGCCGAAGGTGTACAGAACCCGTTGCTCCGTATGCTCGTTGTAATGGGCGTACCATTTTTCGGGGATTGGCAGCGTGCAGCCAGTTCTCACACCTCATAATATCCTGCGATAAGACCCATTTTGATACTATTAAAAAGCCGAAACTGGCCGGAAATGGCCTAATATGTACAAGACAGGATTCTCCGCATGCTGGTTCTATTGGAAGTACCATTCTTCGGGGATTGGCAGCGCGCACCGAGTTCTCTCACATCATAATGTCCTGCTATACGGCCCGTTTTTAATCACATAAAATGCCGGAGATGTCCGGAAAAGGCCGAATGTGTACAGAACCCGATGCTCCGTTTGCTCGTTGTAATGGAAGTACCATTTTTGGGGGGTTGGCAGAGAGCAACGAGTTCTCTCACATCATAATATCCTGCGATACGACCCATTTTGAAACAATTAAATAGCCGGAAATGTCCGGAAAATGCCGAAGGTGTACAGTACCCGTTGCTCCGTATGCTCGTTGTAATGGAAGGACCATTTTTGGGGGATTGGCAGCGTGCAGCGAATTCTCACACATCATAATATCCTGCGATACGACCCGTTTTTAATCACATAAAATGCCGGAAATGTCCGGAAAAGGCCGAAGGTGTACAGAACCTGATGCTACGTATACTCGTTGTAAGGGGCGTTCCATTTCTCGGGGATTGGCAGCGCGTAACGAGTTCTCTCACATCATAATTTCCTCATATACGGCCCAGTTTGAAACAATTATAAAGCCGGAAATGTCCGGAAAAGGCCGAAGGTGTACAGAACCCGTTGCTCCGTATGCTCGTTGTAGAGGGCGTACCATTTTTCGGGGATTGGCAGCGTGCAGCGAGTTCCCACACCTCACAATATCCTGTGAAACGACTCATTTTGAAACTATTAAAAAGCCGAAACTTGCCGGAAAAGGCCGAATATGTACAAGACAGGATTCTCCGCATGCTCGTTGTAATGGAAGTACCATTCTTCGGGGATTGGCAGCGCGCAACGAGTTCTCTCACATCATAATATCCTGATATACGGCCCATTTTGAAACAATTAAAAAGCCGGAAATGTCCGGAAAAGGCCGAAGGTGTACAGAACCCGTTGCTCCCTTTGCTTTTTGTAATGGAAGTACCATTTTTGAGGGGTTGGCAGAGAGCAACGGGTTCTTACACATCATAATATTCTGCGATACGACCCATTTTGAAACAATTAAAAAGACCAAACTGGCCGGAAAAGACCGAATATGTACAAGACAGGATTCTCCGCATACTCGTTGTATTGGAAGTACCATTCTTCGGGATTGGCAGCGCGCACCGAGTTCCCTCACATCATAATATCCT
Organism: Bombus muscorum; assembly: GCA_963971185.1. Lineage (NCBI taxonomy): Eukaryota > Metazoa > Arthropoda > Insecta > Hymenoptera > Apidae > Bombus > Bombus muscorum. The sequence goes on from OZ020130.1 coordinate 5,385,110, forward strand.
GCTATACGGCCCGTTTTTAATCACATAAAATGCCGGAAATGTCCGGAAAAGGCCGAAGGTGTACAGAACCTGATGCTACGTATACTCGTTGTAAGGGGCGTTCCGTTTCTCGGGGATTGGAAGCGTGCAGCGAGATCTCACGCATCATAATATCGTACGATACGACCCTTTTTGAAACAATTAAAAAGCCGGAAATATCCGGAAAAGGCCGAAGGTGTACAGAACCCGATGCTCCGTATGCTCGTTGTAAGGGAAGGACCATTTTTGGGGGATCGGCAACGCTCAACGCGTTTTTACACGTCATAATATCCTGCTATTCGGCCCGTTTTTGATCACTTAAAATGCCGGAAATATCCGGAAAAGGCCGAAGGTGTACAGAACCTAATGCTCCGTATGCTCGTTGTAAGGGGCGTACCATTTCTCGGGGATTGGCAGCGCGTAACGTGTTCTCTCACATCATAATATCCTGATAAACGGCACATTTTGAAACAATTAAAAAGCCGGAAAGGTCCGGAAAAGGCCGAAGGTGTACAGAACCCGTTGCTCCGTATGCTCGTTGTAATGGGCGTACCATTTTTCGGGGATTGGCAGCGTGCAGCGAGATCTCACACATCATAATATCCTGCGATACGACCCTTTTTGAAACAATTATAAAGCCGGAAATATCCGGAAAAGGCCGAAGGTGTACAGAACACGTTGCTCCGTATGCTCGTTGTAATGGGCGTACCATTTTTCGGGGATTGGCAGCGTGCAGCCAGTTCTCACACCTCATAATATCCTGCGATAAGACCCATTTTGATACTATTAAAAAGCCGAAACTGGCCGGAAATGGCCTGATATGTACAAGACAGGATTCTCCGCATGCTGGTTGTATTGGCAGTACCATTCTTCGGGGATTGGCAGCGCGCACCGAGTTCTCTCACATCATAATATCCTGATATACGGCCCATTTTGAAACAATTAAAAAAGCGGAAATGTCCGGAAAAGGCCGAAGGTGTACAGAACCCGTTGCTCCCTTTGCTTGTTGTAATGGAAGTACCATTTTTGGGGGGTTGGCAGAGAGCAACTGGTTGTTACACATCATAATATCCTGATATACGGCCCATTTTGAAACAATTAAAAAGCCGGAAATGTTCGGAAAAGGCCGAATATGTACAAGACAGGATTCTCCGCATGCTCGTTGTAATGGAAGTACCATTCTTCGGGGATTGGCAGCGCGCAACGAGTTCTCTCACATCATAATATCCTGCGATACGACCCGTTTTTAATCACATAAAATGCCGGAAATGTCCGGAAAAGGCCGAAGGTGTACAGAACCTGATGCTACGTATACTCGTTGTAAGGGGCGTTCCGTTTCTCGGGGATTGGCAGCGCGTAACGAGTTCTCACACATCATAATATCCTGATATACGGCCCATTTTGAAACAATTAAAAAGCCGGAAATGTCCGGAAAAGGCCGAAGGTGTACAGAACCCGTTGCTCCGTATGCTCGTTGTAGTGGGCGTACCATTTTTCGGGGATTGGCAGCGTGCAGCGAGTTCTCACACCTCATAATATCCTGCGAAACGACTCATTTTGAAACTATTAAAAAGCCGAAACTTGCCGGAAAAGGCCGAATATGTACAAGACAGGATTCTCCGCATGCTCGTTGTAATGGAAGTACCATTCTTCGGGGATTGGCAGCGCGCAACGAGTTCTCTCACATCATAATATCCTGATATACGGCCCGTTTTTAATCACATAAAATGCCGGAGATGTCCGGAAAAGGCAGAAAGTGTACAGAACCCGTTGCTCCGTATGATCGTTGTAATGGGCGTACCATTTTTCGGGGATTGGAAGCGTGCAGCGAGATCTCACGCATCATAATATCGTGCGATACGACCCTTTTTGAAACAATTAAAAAGCCGGAAATATCCGGAAAAGGCCGAAGGTGTACAGAACCCGATGCTCCGTATGCTCGTTGTAAGGGAAGGACCATTTTTGGGGGATCGGCAACGCTCAACGCGTTTTTACACATCATAATATCCTGCTATTCGGCCCGTTTTTGATCACTTAAAATGCCGGAAATGTCCGGAAAAGGCCGAAGGTGTACAGAACCTGATGCTCCGTATGCTCGTTGTAAGGGGCGTACCATTTCTCGGGGATTGGCAGCGCGTAACGTGTTCTCTCACATCATAATATCCTGATAAACGGCACATTTTGAAACAATTAAAATGCCGGAAAGGTCCGGAAACGGCCGAAGGTGTACAGAACCCGTTGCTCCGTATGCTCGTTGTAATGGGCGTACCATTTTTCGGGGATTGGCAGCGTGCAGCGAGATCTCACACATCATAATATCCTGCGATACGACCCTTTTTGAAACAATTATAAAGCCGGAAATATCCGGAAAAGGCCGAAGGTGTACAGAACCCGTTGCTCCGTATGCTCGTTGTAATGGGCGTACCATTTTTCGGGGCTTGGCAGCGTGCAGCCAGTTCTCACGCCTCATAATATCCTGCGATAAGACCCACTTTGATACTATTAAAAAGCCGAAACTGGCCGGAAATGTCCTAATATGTACAAGACAGGATTCTCCGCATGCTGGTTGTATTGGAAGTACCATTCTTCGGGGATTGGCAGCGCGCACCGAGTTCTCTCACATCATAATATCCTGCTATACGGCCCGTTTTTAATCACATAAAATGCCGGAGATGTCCGGAAAAGGCCGAAGGTGTACAGAACCCGATGCTCCGTTTGCTCCTTGTAATGGAAGTACCATTTTTGGGGGGTTGGCAGAGAGCAACGAGTTCTCTCACATCATAATATCCTGCGATACGACCCGTTTTTAATCACATAAAATGCCGGAAATGTCCGGAAATGGCCGAAGGTGTACAGAACCTGATGCTACGTATACTCGTTGTAAGGGGCATTCCATTTCTCGGGGATTGGCAGCGCGTAACGAGTTCTCTCACATCATAATATCCTGATATACGGCCCATTTTGAAACAATTAAAAAGCCGGAAATGTCCGGAAAAGGCCGAAGGTGTACAGAACCCGTTGCTCCGTATGCTCGTTGTAGTGGGCGTACCATTTTTCGGGGATTGGCAGCGTGCAGCGAGTTCTCACACCTCATAATATCCTGCGAAACGACTCATTTTGAAACTATTAAAAAGCCGAAACGTGCCGGAAAAGGCCGAATATGTACAAGACAGTATTCTCCGCATGCTCGTTGTAATGGAAGTACCATTCTTCGGGGATTGGCAGCGCGCAACGAGTTCTCTTACATCATAATATCCTGATATACGGCCCATTTTGAAACAATTAAAAAGCCGGAAATGTCCGGAAAAGGCCGAAGGTGTACAGAACCCGTTGCTCCCTTTGCTTGTTGTAATGGAAGTACCATTTTTGGGGGGTTGGCAGAGAGCAACTGGTTCTTACACATCATAATATCCTGATATACGGCCCATTTTGAAGCAATTAAAAAGCCGGAAATGTCCGGAAAAGGCCGAAGGTGTACAAAACCCGTTGCTCCGTATGCTCGTTCTAATGGGCGTACCATTTTTCGGGGATTTCCAGCGTGCAGCCAGTTCTCACACCTCATAATATCCTGCGAAACGACTCATTTTGAAACTATTAAAAAGCCGAAACTTGCCGGAAAAGGCCGAATTGTACAAGACAGGATTCTCCGCATGCTCGTTGTAATGGAAGTACCATTCTTCGGGGATTGGCAGCGCGCAACGAGTTCTCTCACATCATAATATCCTGATATACGACCCATTTTGAAACAATTAAAAAGCCGGAAAGGTCCGGAAAAGGACGAAGGTGTACAGAACCCGTTGCTCCGTATGCTCGTTGTAATGGGCGTACCATTTTTCGGGGATTGGCAGCGTGCAGCGAGATCTCACACATCATAATATCCTGCGATACGACCCTTTTTGAAACAATTATAAAGCCGGAAATATCCGGAAAAGGCCGAAGGTGTACAGAACCCGTTGCTCCGTATGCTCGTTGTAATGGGCGTACCATTTTTCGGGGATTGGCAGCGTGCAGCCAGTTCTCACACCTCATAATATCCTGCGATAAGACCCATTTTGATACTATTAAAAAGCCGAAACTGGCCGGAAATGGCCTAATATGTACAAGACAGGATTCTCCGCATGCTGGTTCTATTGGAAGTACCATTCTTCGGGGATTGGCAGCGCGCACCGAGTTCTCTCACATCATAATGTCCTGCTATACGGCCCGTTTTTAATCACATAAAATGCCGGAGATGTCCGGAAAAGGCCGAATGTGTACAGAACCCGATGCTCCGTTTGCTCGTTGTAATGGAAGTACCATTTTTGGGGGGTTGGCAGAGAGCAACGAGTTCTCTCACATCATAATATCCTGCGATACGACCCATTTTGAAACAATTAAATAGCCGGAAATGTCCGGAAAAGGCCGAAGGTGTACAGAACCTGATGCTACGTATACTCGTTGTAAGGGGCGTTCCATTTCTCGGGGATTGGCAGCGCGTAACGAGTTCTCTCACATCATAATTTCCTCATATACGGCCCAGTTTGAAACAATTAAAAAGCCGGAAATGTCCGGAAAAGGCCGAAGGTGTACAGAACCCGTTGCTCCGTATGCTCGTTGTAGAGGGCGTACCATTTTTCGGGGATTGGCAGCGTGCAGCGAGTTCCCACACCTCACAATATCCTGCGAAACGACTCATTTTGAAACTATTAAAAAGCCGAAACTTGCCGGAAAAGGCCGAATATGTACAAGACAGGATTCTCCGCATGCTCGTTGTAATGGAAGTACCATTCTTCGGGGATTGGCAGCGCGCAACGAGTTCTCTCACATCATAATATCCTGATATACGGCCCATTTTGAAACAATTAAAAAGCCGGAAATGTCCGGAAAAGGCCGAAGGTGTACAGAACCCGTTGCTCCCTTTGCTTTTTGTAATGGAAGTACCATTTTTGAGGGGTTGGCAGAGAGCAACTGGTTCTTACACATCATAATATTCTGCGATACGACCCATTTTGAAACAATTAAAAAGACCAAACTGGCCGGAAAAGACCGAATATGTACAAGACAGGATTCTCCGCATACTCGTTGTATTGGAAGTACCATTCTTCGGGATTGGCAGCGCGCACCGAGTTCCCTCACATCATAATATCCTGCTATACGGCCCGTTTTTAATCACATAAAATGCCGGAAATGTCCGGAAAAGGCCGAAGGTGTACAGAACCTGATGCTACGTATACTCGTTGTAAGGGGCGTTCCGTTTCTCGGGGATTGGAAGCGTGCAGCGAGATCTCACGCATCATAATATCGTGCGATACGACCCTTTTTGAAACAATTAAAAAGCCGGAAATATCCGGAAAAGGCCGAAGGTGTACAGAACCCGATGCTCCGTATGCTCGTTGTAAGGGAAGGACCATTTTTGGGGGATCGGCAACGCTCAACGCGTTTTTACACGTCATAATATCCTGCTATTCGGCCCGTTTTTGATCACTTAAAATGCCGGAAATGTCCGGAAAAGGCCGAAGGTGTACAGAACCTAATGCTCCGTATGCTCGTTGTAAGGGGCGTACCATTTCTCGGGGATTGGCAGCGCGTAACGTGTTCTCTCACATCATAATATCCTGATAAACGGCACATTTTGAAACAATTAAAAAGCCGGAAAGGTCCGGAAAAGGCCGAAGGTGTACAGAACCCGTTGCTCCGTATGCTCGTTGTAATGGGCGTACCATTTTTCGGGGATTGGCAGCGTGCAGCGAGATCTCACACATCATAATATCCTGCGATACGACCCTTTTTGAAACAATTATAAAGCCGGAAATATCCGGAAAAGGCCGAAGGTGTACAGAACACGTTGCTCCGTATGCTCGTTGTAATGGGCGTACCATTTTTCGGGGATTGGCAGCGTGCAGCCAGTTCTCACACCTCATAATATCCTGCGATAAGACCCATTTTGATACTATTAAAAAGCCGAAACTGGCCGGAAATGGCCTGATATGTACAAGACAGGATTCTCCGCATGCTGGTTGTATTGGCAGTACCATTTCTCGGGGATTGGCAGCGCGTAACGTGTTCTCTCACATCATAATATCCTGATAAACGGCACATTTTGAAACAATTAAAAAGCCGGAAAGGTCCGGAAAAGGCCGAAGGTGTACAGAACCCGTTGCTCCGTATGCTCGTTGTAATGGGCGTACCATTTTTCGGGGATTGGCAGCGTGCAGCGAGATCTCACACATCATAATATCCTGCGATACGACCCTTTTTGAAACAATTATAAAGCCGGAAATATCCGGAAAAGGCCGAAGGTGTACAGAACACGTTGCTCCGTATGCTCGTTGTAATGGGCGTACCATTTTTCGGGGATTGGCAGCGTGCAGCCAGTTCTCACACCTCATAATATCCTGCGATAAGACCCATTTTGATACTATTAAAAAGCCGAAACTGGCCGGAAATGGCCTGATATGTACAAGACAGGATTCTCCGCATGCTGGTTGTATTGGCAGTACCATTCTTCGGGGATTGGCAGCGCGCACCGAGTTCTCTCACATCATAATATCCTGATATACGGCCCATTTTGAAACAATTAAAAAAGCGGAAATGTCCGGAAAAGGCCGAAGGTGTACAGAACCCGTTGCTCCCTTTGCTTGTTGTAATGGAAGTACCATTTTTGGGGGGTTGGCAGAGAGCAACTGGTTGTTACACATCATAATATCCTGATATACGGCCCATTTTGAAACAATTAAAAAGCCGGAAATGTTCGGAAAAGGCCGAATATGTACAAGACAGGATTCTCCGCATGCTCGTTGTAATGGAAGTACCATTCTTCGGGGATTGGCAGCGCGCAACGAGTTCTCTCACATCATAATATCCTGCGATACGACCCGTTTTTAATCACATAAAATGCCGGAAATGTCCGGAAAAGGCCGAAGGTGTACAGAACCTGATGCTACGTATACTCGTTGTAAGGGGCGTTCCGTTTCTCGGGGATTGGCAGCGCGTAACGAGTTCTCACACATCATAATATCCTGATATACGGCCCATTTTGAAACAATTAAAAAGCCGGAAATGTCCGGAAAAGGCCGAAGGTGTACAGAACCCGTTGCTCCGTATGCTCGTTGTAGTGGGCGTACCATTTTTCGGGGATTGGCAGCGTGCAGCGAGTTCTCACACCTCATAATATCCTGCGAAACGACTCATTTTGAAACTATTAAAAAGCCGAAACTTGCCGGAAAAGGCCGAATATGTACAAGACAGGATTCTCCGCATGCTCGTTGTAATGGAAGTACCATTCTTCGGGGATTGGCAGCGCGCAACGAGTTCTCTCACATCATAATATCCTGATATACGGCCCGTTTTTAATCACATAAAATGCCGGAGATGTCCGGAAAAGGCAGAAAGTGTACAGAACCCGATGCTCCGTTTGCTCGTTGTATTGGAAGTACCATTCTTCGGGGATTGGCAGCGCGCACCGAGTTCCCTCACATCATAATATCCTGCTATACGGCCCGTTTTTAATCACATAAAATGCAGGAGATGTCCGGAAAAGGCCGAAGGTGTACAGAACACGATGCTACGTTTGCTCGTTGTAATGGAAGTACCATTCTTCGGAGATTGGCAGCGCGCAACGAGTTCTCTCACATCATAATATCCTGATATACGGCCCACTTTGAAAGAATTAAAAAGCCGGAAATGTCCGGAAAATTCCGAAGGTGTACAGAACCCGTTGCTCCCTTTGCTTGTTGTAATGGAAGTACCATTTTTGGGGGGTTGGCAGAGAGCAACTGGTTCTTACACATCATAATATCCTGATATACGGCCCATTTTGAAGCAATTAAAAAGCCGGAGATGTCCGGAAAAGGCCGAAGGTGTACAGAACCCGTTGCTCCGTATGCTCGTTGTAATGGGCGTACCATTTTTCTGGGATTTCCAGCGTGCAGCCAGTTCTCACACCTCATAATATCCTGCGATACGACCCATTTTGAAACTATTAAAAAGCCGAAACTGGCCGGAAATGGCCGAATATGTACAAGACAGGATTCTCCGCATGCTCGTTGTAATGGAAGTACCATTCTTCGGGGATTGGCAGCGCGCAACGAGTTCTCTCACATCATAATATCCTGCTATACGGCCCGTTTTTAATCACATAAAATGCCGGAGATGTCCGGAAAAGGCCGAAGGTGTACAGAACCCGATGCCCCGTTTGCTCGTTGTAATGGAAGTACCATTTTTCGGGGATGGGCAGCGTGCAGCGAGTTCTCACACCTCATAATATCCTGCGAAACGACTCATTTTGAAACTATTAAAAAGCCGAAACTTGCCGGAAAGGGCCGAATATGTACAAGACAGGATTCTCCGCATGCTCGTTGTAATGGAAGTACCATTCTTCGGGGATAGGCAGCGCGCAACGAGTTCTCTCACATCATAATATCCTGATATACGGCCCATTTTGAAACAATTAAAAAGCCGGAAATGTCCGGAAAAGGCCGAAGGTGTACAGAACCCGTTGCTCCGTATGCTCGTTGTAATGGAAGTACCATTTTTGGGGGGTTGGCAGAGAGCAACTGGTTCTTACACATCATAATATCCTGATATACGGCCCATTTTGATGCAATTAAAAAACCGGAAATGTCCGGAAAAGGCCGAAGGTGTACAGAAACCATTGCTCCGTATGCTCGTTGTAATGGGCGTACCATTTTTCGGGGATTTCCAGCGTGCAGCCAGTTCTCACACCTCATAATATCCTGCGATACGACCCATTTTGAAAAAATTAAAAAGACGAAACTGGCCGGGAAAGGCCGAATATGTACAAGACAGGATTCTCCGCATGCTCGTTGTAATGGAAGTACCATTCTTCGGGGATTTGCAGCGCGCAACGAGTTCCCTCACATCATAATATCCTGCTATACGGCCCGTTTATAATAACATAAAATGCCGGAGATGTCCGGAAAAGGCCGAAGGTGTACAGAACCCAATGCTCCGTTTGCTCGTTGTAATGGAAGTACCATTTTTGAGGGGTTGGCAGAGAGCAACTGGTTCTTACACATCATAATATCCTGATATACGGCCCATTTTGAAACAATTAAAAAGCCCGAGATGTCCGGAAAAGGCCGAAGGTGTACAGAACCTGATGCTCCGTATGCTCGTTGTAATGGAAGTACCATTCTTCGGGGATTGGCAGCGCGCAACGAGTTCTCTCACATCATAATATCCTGCGATACGACCCATTTTGAAACAATTAAAAAGCCGGAAATGTCCGGAAAATGCCAAAGGTGTACAGAACCCATTGCTCCGTATGCTCGTTGTAATGGGCGTACCATTTTTCGGGGATTGGCAGCGTGCAGCGAGTTCTCACACCTCATAATATACTGCGATACGACCCATTTGGAAACTATTAAAAAGCCGAAACTGGCCGGAAAAGGCGAATATGTACAAGACAGGATTCTCCGCATGCTCGTTGTAATGGATGCACCATTCTTCGGGGATTGGCAGCGCGCAACGAGTTCTCTCACATCATAATATCCTGCGATACGACCCATTTTGAAACAATTAAAAAGCCGGAAATGTCCGGAAAATGCCGAAGGTGTACAGAACTCGTTGCTCCGTATGCTCGTTGTAATGGAAGGACCATATTTGGGGGATTGGCAGCGTGCAGCGAGTTCTCACACATCATAATATCCTGCGATACGACCCGTTTTTAATCACATAAAATGCCGGAAATGTCCGGAAAAGGCCGAAGGTGTACAGAACCCGATGCTCCGTTTGCTCGTTGTAATGGAAGTACCATTTTTGGGGGGTTGGCAGAGAGCAACTGGTTCTTACACATCATAATATCCTGATATACGGCCCATTTTGAAGCAATTAAAAAGCCGGAAATGTCCGGAAAAGGCCGAAGGTGTACAGAACCCGTTGCTCCGTATGCTCGTTGTAATGGGCGTACCATTTTTCGGGGATTTCCAGCGTGCAGCCAGTTCTCACACCTCATAATATCCTGCGATACGACCAATTTTGAAACTATTAAAAAGCCGAAACTGGCCGGAAATGGCCGAATATGTACAAGACAGGATGCTCCGCATGCTCGTTGTAATGGAAGTACCATTCTTCGGGGATTGGCAGCGCGCAACGAGTTCTCTCACATCATAATATCCTGCCATACGGCCCGTTTTTAATCACATAAAATGCCGGAGATGTCCGGAAAAGGCCGAAGGTGTACAGAACCCGATGCTCCGTTTGCTCGTTGTAATGGAAGTACCATTTTTCGGGGATGGGCAGTGTGCTGCGTGTTCTCACACATCATAATATCCTGCGATACGACCCATTTTGAAACAATTAAATAGCCGGAAATGTCCGGAAAAGGCCGAAGGTGTACGGAACCCGTTGCCCCGTATGCTCGTTGTAATGGGCGTACCATTTTTCGGGGATTTCCAGCGTGCAGCGAGTTTTCACACCTCATAATATCCTGCGATACGACCCATTTTGAAACAATTAAAAAGACGAAACTGGCCGGAAAAGGCCGAATATGTACAAGACAGGATTCTCCGCATGCTCGTTGTATTGGAAGTACCATTCTTCGAGGATTGGCAGCGCGCACCGAGTTCCCTCACATCATAATATCCTGCTATTCGGCCCGTTTTTAATCACATAAAATGCCGGAGATGTCCGGAAAAGGCCGAAGGTGTACAGAACCCGATGCTCCGTTTGCTCGTTGTAATGGAAGTACCATTTTTGGGGGGTTGGCAGAGAGCAACTGGCTCTTACACATCATAATAATCTGATATACGGCCCATTTTGAAACAATTAAAAAGCCGGAAATGTCCGGAAAAGGCCGAAGGTGTACAGAACCCGTTGCTCCGTATGCTCGTTGTAATGGGCGTACTATTTTTCGGCGATTTGAAGCGTGCAGCGAGATCTCACACATCATAATATCGTGCCATACGACCCTTTTTGAAACAATTAAAAAGCCGGAAATATCCGGAAAAGGCCGAAGGTGTACAGAACCCGATGCTCCGTATGCTCGTTTTAATGGATGTACCATTCTTCGGGGATTGGCAGCGCGCAACGAGTTCTCTCACATCATAATATCCCGCGATACGACCCATTTTGAAACAATTAAAAAGCCGGAAATGTCCGGAAAATGCCGAAGGTGTACAGAACCCGTTGCTCCGTATGCTCGTTGTAATGGAAGGACCATTTTTGGGGGATTGGCAGCGTGCAGCGAGTTCTCACACATCATAATATCCTGCGATACGACCCATTTTGAAACAACTAAAAAGACGAAACTGGCCGGAAAAGGCCGAATATGTACAAGACAGGATTCTCCGCATGCTCGTTGTAATGGAAGTACCATTCTTCGGGGATTGGCAGCGCGCAACGAGTTCTCTCACATCATAATATCCTGCTATACGGCCCGTTTGTAATCACATAAAATGCCGGAGATGTCCGGAAAAGGCCGAAGGTGTACAGAACCCGATGCTCCGTTTGCTCGTTGTAATGGAAGTACCATTTTTCGGGGAAGGGCAGCGTGCAGCGTGTTCTCACACATTATAATATCCTGCGATACGACCCATTTTGAAACAATTTAATAGCCGGAAATGTCCGGAAAAGGCCGAAGGTGTACAGAACCCGTTGCTCCGTATGCTCGTTGTCATGGTCGTACCATTTTTCGGGGATTGGCAGCGTGCAGCGAGTTCTCACACATCATAATATCCTGCGATACGACCCATTTTGAAACAATTAAAAACACGAAACTGGCCGGAATAGGCCGAATATGTACAAGACAGGATTCTCCGCATGCTCGTTGTATTGGAAGTACCATTCTTCGGGGATTGGCAGCGCGCACCGAGTTCTCTCACATCAGAATATCCTGCTATACGGCCCGTTTTTAATCACATAAAATGCCGGATATGTCCGGAAAAGGCCGAAGGTGTACAGAACCCGATACTCCGTTTGCTCGTTGTAATGGAAGTACCATTTTTGGGGGGTTGGCAGAGAGCAACTGGTTCTTACACATCATAATAATCTGATATACGGCCCATTTTGAAACAATTAAAAAGCCGGAAATGTCTGGAAAAGGCCGAAGGTGTGCAGAACCCGTTGCTCCGTATGTTCGTTGTAATGGGCGTACCATTTTTCGGGGATTGGAAGTGTGCAGCGAGATCTCACACATCATAATATCGTGCGATACGACCATTTTTGAAACAATTAAAAAGCCGGAAATATCCGGAAAAGGCCGAAGGTGTACAGAACCCGATGCTCCGTATGCTCGTTGTAAGGGAAGGACCATTTTTGGGGGATTGGCAACGCACAACGTGTTCTCTCACATCATAATATCCTGATAAACGGCACATTTTGAAACAATTAAAAAGCCGGAAATGTCCGGAAAAGGCCGAAGGTGTACAGAACCCGTTGCTCCGTATGCTCGTTGTAGTGGGCGTACCATTTTTCGGGGATTTTCAGCGTGCAGCGAGTTCTCACACCTCATAATATCCTTATATACGACTCATTTCGAAACAATTAAAAAGCCGAAACTGGCCGGAAGAGGCCGAATATGTACAAGACAGGATTCTCGTCATGCTCGTTGTAATGGAAGTACCATTCTTCGGTGATTTGCAGCGCGCAACGAGTTCCCTCACATCATAATATCCTGCTATACGGCCCGTTTTTAATCACATAAAATGCCGGAGATGTCCGGAAAAGGCCGAAGGTGTACAGAACCTGATGCTCCGTATGCTCGTTGTAAGGGGCGTACCATTTCTCAGGGATTGGCAGCGCGTAGCGAATTCTCTCACATCATAATATCCTGATATACGGCCCATTTTGAAACAATTAATAAGCCGGAAATGTCTAGAAAAGGCCGAAGGTGTACAGAACCCGTTGCTCCGTATGCTCGTTGTAATGGGCGTACCATTTTTCGGGGATTGGCAGCGTGCAGCGAGTTCTCACACCTCATAATATCCTGCGATACGACTCATTTTGAAACTATTAAAAAGCCGATACTGGCCGGAAAAGGCCGAATATGTACAAGACAGGATTCTCCGCATGCTCGTTGTAATGGAAGTACCATTCTTCGGGGATTGGCTGCGCGCAACGAGTTCTCTCACATCATAATATCCTGCGATACGACCCATTTTGAAACAATTAAAAAGCCGAAACTGGCCGGAAAAGGCCGAATATGTACAAGACAGGATTCTCCGGATGCTGGTTGTATTGGAAGTTCTATTCTTCGGGGATTGGCAGCGCGCACCGTGTTCTCTCACATCATAATATCCTGCTATTCGGCCCGTTTTTGATCACTTAAAATGCCGGAAATGTCCGGAAAAGGCCGAAGGTGTACAGAACCTGATGCTCCGTATGCTCGTTGTAAGGGCCGTACCATTTCTCGGGGATTGGCAGCGCGTAACGTGTTCTCTCACATCATAATATCCTGCGATACGACCCATTTTGAAACAATTAAAAAGGCGAAACTGGCCGGAAAAGGCCGAATATGTACAAGACAGGATTCTCCGCATGCTCGTTGTAATGGAAGTACCATTCTTCGGGGATTGGCAGCGCGCAACGAGTTCTCTCACATCATAATATCCTGATATACGGCCCATTTTGAAACAATTAAAAAGCCGGAAATGTCCGGAAAAGGCCGAAGGTGTACAGGACCCGTTGCTCCCTTTGCTTGTTGTAATGGGCGTACCATTTGTCGGGGATTTCCAGCGTGCAGCCAGTTTTCACACCTCATAATATCCTGCGATACGACCCATTTTGAAACTATTAAAAAGCCGAAACTGGCCGGAAAAGGCCGAATATGTACAAGACAGGATTCTCCGCATGCTCGTTGTAATGGATGTACCATTCTTCGGGGATTGGCAGCGCGCAACGAGTTCTCTCACATCATAATATCCTGCGATACGACCCATTTTGAAACAATTAAATAGCCGGAAATGTCCGGAAAATGCCGAACGTGCACAGAACCTGATGCTACGTATACTCGTTGTAAGGGGCGTGCCATTTCTCGGGGATTGGCAGCGCGCAACGAGATCTCTCACATCATAATATCCTGCGATACGACCCGTTTTTAATCACATAAAATGCCGGAAATGTCCGGAAAAGGCCGAAGGTGCACAGAACCTGATGCTACGTATACTCGTTGTAAGGGGCGTGCCATTTCTCGGGGATTGGCAGCGCGCAACGAGATCTCTCACATCATAATATCCTGCGATACGACCCTTTTAGAAACAATTAAAAAGCCGGAAATATCCGGAAAAGGCCGAAGGTTTGCAGAACCCGTTGCTCCGTATGCTCGTTGTAATGGGCGTACCATTTTTCGGGGATTGCCAGCGTGCAGCGAGATCTCACACATCATAATATCCTGCGATACGACCCTTTTTGAAGCAATTAAAAAGCCGAAACTGGCCGGAAAAGGCCGAATATGTACAAGACAATATTCTCCGGATGCTGCTTGTATTGGAAGTACCATTCTTCGGGGATTGGCAGCGCGCACCGTGTTCTCTCACATCATAATATCCTGCTATTCGGCCCGTTTTTGATCACTTAAAATGCCGGAAATGTCCGGAAAAGGACGAGGGTGTACAGAACCTGATGCTCCGTATGCTCGTTGTAAGGGCCGTACCATTTCTCGGGGATTGGCAGCGCGTAACGTGTTCTCTCAGATCATAATATCCTGCGATACGACTCATTTTGAAACTATTAAAAACCCGAAACTGGCCGGAAAAGGCCGAATATGTACAAGACAGGATTCTCCGCATGCTCGTTGTAATGGGCGTACCATTTTTCGGGGATTGGCTGCGCGCAACGAGTTCTCACACATCATAATATCCTGCGATACGACCCATTTTGAAACAATTAAAAAGACGAAACTGGCCGGAAAAGGCCGAATATGTACAAGACAGGATTCTCCGCATGCTCGTTGTAATGGATGTACCATTCTTCGGGGATTGGCAGCGCGCAACGAGTTCTCACACATCATAATATCCTGCGATACGACCCGTTTTTAATCACATGAAATGCCGTAAATGTCCGGAAAAGGCCGAAGGTGTACAGAACATGATGCTACGTATACTCGTTGTAAGGGGCGTACCATTTCTCGGGGATTGGCAGCGCGCAACGAGATCTCACACATCATAATATCCTGCGATACGACCCTTTTTGAAACAATTAAAAAGCCGGAACTATCCGGAAAAGGCCGAAGGTGTACAGAACCCGTTGCTCCGTATGCTCGTTGTAATGGGCGTACCATTTTTCGGGGATTGGCAGCGTGCAGCGAGATCTCACACACCATATCCTGCTATACGACCCTTTTTGAAACAATTAAAAAGCCAAAACTGGCCGGAAAAGGCCGAATATGTACAAGACAGGATTCTCCGGATGCTGGTTGTATTGGAAGTACCATTCTTCGGGGATTGGCAGCGCGCACCGTGTTCTCTCACATCATAATATCCTGATAAACGGCACATTTTGAAACAATTAAAAAGCCGGAAATGTCCGGAAAAGGCCGAAGGTGTACAGAACCCGTTGCTCCGTATGCTCGTTGTAGTGGGCGTACCATTTTTCGGGGATTGGCAGCGTGCAGCGAGTTCTCACACCTCATAATATCCTGCTATACGACTCATTTCGAAACAATTAAAAAGCCGAAACTGGCCGGAAGAGGCCGAATATGTACAAGACAGGATTCTCGTCATGCTCGTTGTAATGGAAGTACCATTCTTCGGGGATTTGCAGCGCGCAACGAGTTCCCTCACATCATAATATCCTGCTATACGGCCCGTTTTTAATCACATAAAATGCCGGAGATGTCCGGAAAAGGCCGAAGGTGTACAGAACCTGATGCTCCGTATGCTCGTTGTAAGGGGCGTACCATTTCTCGGGGATTGGCAACGCGTTACGAGTTCTCTCACATCATAATATCCTGAAATACGGCCCCTTTTGAAACAATTAAAAAGCCGGAAATGTCCGGAAAAGGCCGAAGGTGTACAGAACCTGATGCTCCGTATGCTCGTTGTAAGGGGCGTACCATTTTTCGGGGATTGGCAGCGTGCAGCGAGTTCTCACACCTCATAATATCCTGCGATACGACTCATTTTGAAACTATTAAAAAGCCGATACTGGCCGGAAAAGGCCGAATATGTACAAGACAGGATTCTCCGCATGCTCGTTGTAATGGAAGTACCATTCTTCGGGGATTGGCTGCGCGCAACGAGTTCTCTCACATCATAATATCCTGCGATACGACCCATTTTGAAACAATTAAAAAGCCGAAACTGGCCGGAAAAGGCCGAATATGTACAAGACAGGATTCTCCGGATGCTGGTTGTATTGGAAGTTCTATTCTTCGGGGATTGGCAGCGCGCACCGTGTTCTCTCACATCATAATATCCTGATATACGGCCCATTTTGAAACAATTAAAAAGCCGGAAATGTCCGGAAAAGGCCGAAGGTGTACAGAACCCGTTGCTCCCTTTGCTTGTTGTAATGGGCGTACCATTTTTCGGGGATTTCCAGCGTGCAGCCAGTTTTCACACCTCATAATATCCTGCGATACGACCCATTTTGAAACTATTAAAAAGCCGAAACTGGCCGGAAAAGGCCGAATATGTACAAGACAGGATTCTCCGCATGCTCGTTGTAATGGATGTACCATTCTTCGGGGATTGGCAGCGCGCAACGAGTTCTCTCACATCACAATATCCTGCGATACGACCCATTTTGAAACAATTAAATAGCCGGAAATGTCCGGAAAATGCCGAACATGTACATAACCCGTTGCTCCGTATGCTCGTTGTAATGGTCGTACCATTTTTCGGGGATTGGCAGCGTGCAGCGAGATCTCACACATCATAATATCCTGCGATACGACCCGTTTTTAATCACATAAAATGCCGGAAATGTCCGGAAAAGGCCGAAGGTGTACAGAACCCGTTGCTCCGTATGCTCGTTGTAATGGAAGGACCATTTCTCGGGGATTGGCAGCGCGCAACGAGATCTCACACATCATAATATCCTGCGATACGACCCTTTTAGAAACAATTAAAAAGCCGGAAATATCCGGAAAAGGCCGAAGGTGTACAGAACCCGTTGCTCCGTATGCTCGTTGTAGTGGGCGTACCATTTTTCGGGGATTGGCAGCGTGCAGCGAGATCTCACACATCATAATATCCTGCGATACGACCCTTTTTGAAACAATTAAAAAGCCGAAACTGGCCGGAAAAGGCCGAATATGTACAAGACAGGATTCTCCGGATGCTGCTTGTATTGGAAGTACCATTCTTCGGGGATTGGCAGCGCGCACCGTGTTCTCTCACATCATAATATCCTGCTATTCGGCCCGTTTTTGATCACTTAAAATGCCGGAAATGTCCGGAAAAGGACGAAGGTGTACAGAACCTGATGCTCCGTATGCTCGTTGTAAGGGCCGTACCATTTCTCGGGGATTGGCAGCGCGTAACGTGTTCTCTCACATCATAATATCCTGCGATACGACTCATTTTGAAACTATTAAAAAGCCGAAACTGGCCGGAAAAGGCCGAATATGTACAAGACAGGATTCTCCGCATGCTCGTTGTAATGGGCGTACCATTTTTCGGGGATTGGCTGCGCGCAACGAGTTCTCACACATCATAATATCCTGCGATACGACCCATTTTGAAACAATTAAAAAGACGAAACTGGCCGGAAAAGGCCGAATATGTACAAGACAGGATTCTCCGCATGCTCGTTGTAATGGATGTACCATTCTTCGGGGATTGGCAGCGCGCAACGAGTTCTCTCACATCATAATATCCTGCGATACGACCCATTTTGAAACAATTAAATAGCCGGAAATGTCCGGAAAATGCCGAACGTGTACATAACCCGTTGCTCCGTATGCTCGTTGTAATGGGCGTACCATTTTTCGGGGATTGGCAGCGTGCAGCGAGATCTCACACATCATAATATCCTGCGATACGACCCGTTTTTAATCACATAAAATGCCGGAAATGTCCGGAAAAGGCCGAAGGTGTACAGAACCTGATGCTACGTATACTCGTTGTAAGGGGCGTACCATTTCTCGGGGATTGGCAGCGCGTAACGAGTTCTCTCACATCATAATATCCTGAAATACGGCCCATTTTGAAACAATTAAAAAGCCGGAAATGTTCGGAAAAGGCCGAAGTTGTACAGAACCTGATGCTCCGTATGCTCGTTGTAAGGGGCGTACCATTTCTCGGGGATTGGCAGCGCGTAACGAATTCTCTCACATCATAATATCCTGATATACAGCCCATTTTGGAACTATTAAAAAGCCGGAAATGTCCAGAAAAGGCCGAAGGTGTACAGAACCCGTTGCTCCGTATGCTCGTTGTAATGGGCGTACCATTTTTCGGGGATTGGAAGCGTGCAGCGAGATCTCACACATCATAATATCGTGCGATACGACCCTTTTTGAAACAATTAAAAAGCCGGAAATGTCCGGAAAAGGCCGAAGGTGTACAGAACCCGTTGCTCCGTATGCTCGTTGTAATGGGCGTACCATTTTTCGGGGATTGGAAGCGTGCAGCGAGATCTCACACATCATAATATCGTGCGATACGACCCTTTTTGAAACAATTAAAAAGCCGGAAATATCCGGAAAAGGCCGAAGGTGTACAGAACCCGATGCTCCGTATGCTCGTTGTAAGGGAAGGACCATTTTTGGGGGATCGGCAACGCTCAACGCGTTTTTACACATCATAATATCCTGCTATTCGGCCCGTTTTTGATCACTTAAAATGCCGGAAATGTCCGGAAAAGGCCGAAGGTGTACAGAACCTGATGCTCCGTATGCTCGTTGTAATGGAAGGACCATTTCTCGGGGATTGGCAGCGCGTAACGTGTTCTCTCACATCATAATATCCTGACAAACGGCACATTTTGAAACAATTAAAAAGCCGGAAATGTCCGGATAAGGCCGAAGGTGTACAGAACCCAATGCTCCGTTTGCTCGTTGTAATGGAAGTACCATTTTTGGGGGGTTGGCAGAGAGCAACTGGTTCTTACACATCATAATATCCTGATATACGGCCCATTTTGAAACAATTAAAAAGCCGGAAATGTCCGGAAAAGGCCGAAGGTGTACAGAACCCGTTGCTCCGTATGCTCGTTGTAATGGGCGTACCATTTTTCGGGGATTGGCAGCGTGCAGCGAGATCTCACACATCATAATATCCTGCGATACGACCCTTTTTGAAACAATTATAAAGCCGGAAAAATCCGGAAAAGGCCGAAGGTGTACAAAACCCGTTGCTCCGTATGCTCGTTGTAATGGAAGGACCATTTTTGGGGGATTGGCAACGCTCAACGCGTTTTTACACATCATAATATCCTGCTATTCGGCCCATTTTGAAACAATTAAAAAGACGGAAATGTCCGGAAAATGCCAAAGGTGTACAGAACCCGTTGCTCCGTATGCTCGTTGTAATGGGCGTACCATTTTTCGGGGATTGGCAGCGTGCAGCGAGTTCTCTCACATCATAATATCCCGCGATACGACCCATTTTGAAACAATTAAAAAGCCGGAAATGTCCGGAAAATGCCGAAGGTGTACAGAACCCGTTGCTCCGTATGCTCGTTGTAATGGAAGGACCATTTTTGGGGGATTGGCAGCGAGCAGCGAGTTCTCACACATCATAATATCCTGCGATACGACAAATTTTGAAACAATTAAAAAGACGAAACTGGCCGGAAAAGGCCGAATATGTACAAGACAGGATTCTCCGCATGCTCGTTTTATTGGAAGTACCATTCTTCGGGGATTGGCAGCGCGCACCGAGTTCCCTCACATCATAATATCCTGCTATACGGCCCGTTTTTAATCACATAAAATGCCGGAGATGTCCGGAAAAGACCGAAGGTGTACAGAACCCGATGCTCCGTTTGCTCGTTGTAATGGAAGTACCATTTTTGGGGGGTTGGCAGAGAGCAACTGGTTCTTACACATCATAATATCCTGATATGCGGCCCATTTTGAAACAATTAAAAAGCCGGAAATGTCCGGAAAAGGCCGAAGGTGTACAGAACCCGTTGCTCCGTATGCTCGTTGTAATGGGCGTACTATTTTTCGGGGATTGGCAGCGTGCAGCGAGTTCTCACACCTCATAATATCCTGCGATACGACTCATTTTGAAACTATTAAAAAGCCGAAACTGGCCGGAAAAGGCCGAATATGTACAAGACAGGATTCTCGTCATGCTCGTTGTAATGGAAGTACCATTCTTCGGGGATTTGCAGCGCGCAACGAGTTCCCTCACATCATAATATCCTGCTATACGGCCCGTTTTTAATTACATAAAAAGCCGCAAATGTCCGGAAAATGCCAAAGGTGTACAGAACCCGTTGCTCCGTATGCTCGTTGTAATGGGCGTACCATTTTTCGGGGATTGGCAGCGTGCAGCGAGTTCTCTCACATCATAATATCCCACGATACGACCCATTTTGAAACAATTAAATAGCCGGAAATGTCCGGAAAAGGCCGAAGGTGTACAGAACCCGTTGCTCCGTATGCTCATTGTAATGGGCGTACCATTTTTCGGGGATTTCCAGCGTGCAGCCAGTTTTCACACCTCATAATATCCTGCGATACGATCCATTTTGAAACTATGAAAAAGCCGAAACTGGCCGGAAATGGCCGAATATGTACAAGACAGGATTCTCCGCATGCTCGTTGTATTGGAAGTACCATTCTTCGGGGATTGACAGCGCGCATCGAGTTCCCTCACATCATAATATCCTGATATTCGGCCCATTTTTGATCACTTAAAATGCCGGAAATGTCCGGAAAAGGCCGAAGGTGTACAGAACCTGATGCTCCGTATGCTCGTTGTAATGGAAGTACCATTTCTCGGGGATTGGCAGCGCGTAACGAATTCTCTCACATCATAATATCCTGATATACAGCCCATTTTGAAACTATTAAAAAGCCGGAAATGTCCGGATAAGGCCGAAGGTGTACAGAACCCAATGCTCCGTTTGCTCGTTGTAATGGAAGTACCATTTTTGGGGGGTTGGCAGAGAGCAACTGGTTCTTACACATCATAATATCCTGATATACGGCCCATTTTGAAACAATTAAAAAGCCGGAAATGTCCGGAAAAGGCCGAAGGTGTACAGAACCCGTTGCTCCGTATGCTCGTTGTAATGGGCGTACCATTTTTCGGGGATTGGCAGCGTGCAGCGAGATCTCACACATCATAATATCCTGCGATACGACCCTTTTTGAAACAATTATAAAGCCGGAAAAATCCGGAAAAGGCCGAAGGTGTACAAAACCCGTTGCTCCGTATGCTCGTTGTAATGGAAGGACCATTTTTGGGGGATTGGCAACGCTCAACGCGTTTTTACACATCATAATATCCTGCTATTCGGCCCATTTTGAAACAATTAAAAAGCCGGAAATGTCCGGAAAATGCCAAAGGTGTACAGAACCCGTTGCTCCGTATGCTCGTTGTAATGGGCGTACCATTTTTCGGGGATTGGCAGCGTGCAGCGTGTTCTCTCACATCATAATATCCCGCGATACGACCCATTTTGAAACAATTAAAAAGCCGGAAATGTCCGGAAAATGCCGAAGGTGTACAGAACCCGTTGCTCCGTATGCTCGTTGTAATGGAAGGACCATTTTTGGGGGATTGGCAGCGAGCAGCGAGTTCTCACACATCATAATATCCTGCGATACGACAAATTTTGAAACAAATAAAAAGACGAAACTGGCCGGAAAAGGCCGAATATGTACAAGACAGGATTCTCCGCATGCTCGTTTTATTGGAAGTACCATTCTTCGGGGATTGGCAGCGCGCACCGAGTTCCCTCACATCATAATATCCTGCTATACGGCCCGTTTTTAATCACATAAAATGCCGGAGATGTCCGGAAAAGGCCGAAGGTGTACAGAACCCGATGCTCCGTTTGCTCGTTGTAATGGAAGTACCATTTTTGGGGGGTTGGCAGAGAGCAACTGGTTCTTACACATCATAATATCCTGATATGCGGCCCATTTTGAAACAATTAAAAAGCCGGAAATGTCCGGAAAAGGCCGAAGGTGTACAGAACCCGTTGCTCCGTATGCTCGTTGTAATGGGCGTACTATTTTTCGGGGATTGGCAGCGTGCAGCGAGTTCTCACACCTCATAATATCCTGCGATACGACTCATTTTGAAACTATTAAAAAGCCGAAACTGGCCGGAAAAGGCCGAATATGTACAAGACAGGATTCTCGTCATGCTCGTTGTAATGGAAGTACCATTCTTCGGGGATTTGCAGCGCGCAACGAGTTCCCTCACATCATAATATCCTGCTATACGGCCCGTTTTTAATTACATAAAAAGCCGGAAATGTCCGGAAAATGCCAAAGGTGTACAGAACCCGTTGCTCCGTATGCTCGTTGTAATGGGCGTACCATTTTTCGGGGATTGGCAGCGTGCAGCGAGTTCTCTCACATCATAATATCCCACGATACGACCCATTTTGAAACAATTAAATATCCGGAAATGTCCGGAAAAGGCCGAAGGTGTACGGAACCCGTTGCTCCTTATGCTCGTTGTAATGGGCGTACCATTTTTCGGGGATTGGCAGCGTGCAGCGAGTTCTCATACATCATAATATCCTGCGATACGACCCATTTTGAAACAATTAAAAAGACGAAACTGGCCGGAAAAGGCCGAATATGTACAAGACAGAATTCTCCGCATGCTCGTTGTAATGGAAGTACCATTCTTCGGGGATTGGCAGCGCGCAACGAGTTCTCTCACATCATAATATCCTGATATACGGCCCATTTTGAAACAATTAAAAAGCCGGAAATGTCCGGAAAAGGCCGAAGGTGTACAGAACCCGTTGCTCCGTTTGCTCGATGTAAAGGAAGTACCATTTTTGGGGGGTTGGCTGAGAGCAACTGGTTCTTACACATCATAATATCCTGATATACGGCCCATTTTGAAGAAATTAAAAAGCCGGTAATGTCCGGAAAAGGCCGAAGGTGTACAGAACCCGTTGCTCCGTATGCTCATTGTAATGGGCGTACCATTTTTCGGGGATTTCCATCGTGCAGCCAGTTTTCACACCTCATAATATCCTGCGATACGACCCATTTTGAAACTATGAAAAAGCCGAAACTGGCCGGAAATGGCCGAATATGTACAAGACAGGATTCTCCGCATGCTCGTTGTATTGGAAGTACCATTCTTCGGGGATTGACAGCGCGCATCGAGTTCCCTCATATCATAATATCCTGATATTCGGCCCATTTTTGATCACTTAAAATGCCGGAAATGTCCGGAAAAGGCCGAAGGTGTACAGAACCTGATGCTCCGTATGCTCGTTGTAATGGAAGTACCATTCTTCGGGGATTGGCAGCGCGCAACGAGTTCTCTCACATCATAATATCCTGCGATACGACCCATTTTGAAACAATTAAAAAGTCGGAATGGTCCGGAAAATGCCAAAGGTGTACAGAACCCGTTGCTCCGTATGCTCGTTGTAATGGGCGTACCATTTTTCGGGGATTGGCAGCGTGCAGCGAGTTCTCACACCTCATAATATCCTGCGATACGACCCATTTTGAAACTATTAAAAAGCCGAAACTGGCCGGAAAAGGCCGAATATGTACAAGACAGGATTCTCCGCATTCTCGTTGTAATGGATGTACCATTCGTCGGGGATTGGCAGCGCGCAACGAGTTCTCTCACATCATAATATCCCGCGATACGACCCATTTTGAAACAATTAAAAAGCCGGAAATGTCCGGAAAATGCCGAAGGTGTACAGAACCCGTTGCTCCGTATGCTCGTTGTAATGGAAGGACCATATTTGGGGGATTGGCAGCGTGCAGCGTGTTCTCACACATCATTATATCCTGCGATACGACCCGTTTTTAATCACATAAAATGCCGGAAATGTCCGGAAAAGGCCGAAGGTGTACAGAACCCGTTGCTCCGTATGCTCGTTGTAATGGGCGTACCATTTCTCGGGGATTGGCAGCGCGTAACGAGTTCTCTCACATCATAATATCCTGAAATACGGCCCATTTTGAAACAACTAAATAGCCGGAAATGTCCGGAAAATGCCGAAGGTGTACAGAACCCGTTGCTCCGTATGCTCGTTGTAATGTAAGGACCATTTTTGGGGGATTGGCAGCGTGCAGCGAGTTCTCACACATCATAATATCCTGCGATAGGACCCGTTTTTAATCACATAAAATGCCGGAGATGTCCGGAAAAGGCCGAAGGTGTACAGAAACCAATGCACCGTTTGCTCGTTGTAATGGAAGTAACATTTTTGGGGGGTTGGCAGAGAGCAACTGGTTCCTACACATCATAATATCCTGATATAAGGCCCGTTTTTGATCACTTAAAATGCCGGAAATGTCCGGAAAAGGCCGAAGGTGTACAGAACCTGATGCTCCGTATGCTCGTTGTAAGGGGCGTACCATTTCTCGGGGATTGGCAGCGCGTAACGAGTTCTCTCACATCATAATATCCTGAAATACGGCCCATTTTGAAACAATTAAAAAGCCGGAAATGCCCGGAAAATGCCGAAGGTGTACAGAACCCGTTGCTCCGTATGCTCGTTGTAATGGAAGGACCATTTTTGGGGGATTTGCAGCGTGCAGCGAGTTCTCACACATCATAATATCCTGCGATACGACCCATTTTGAAACAACTAAAAAGACGAAACTGGCCGGAAAAGGCCGAATATGTACAAGACAGGATTCTCCGCATGCTCGTTGTAATGGAAGTTCCATTCTTCGGGGATTGGCAGCGCGCAACGAGTTCTCTCACATCATAATATCCTGCTATACGGCCCGTTTGTAATCACATAAAATGCCGGAGATGTTCGGAAAAGGCCGAAGGTGTACAGAACCCGATGCTCCGTTTGCTCGTGGTAATGGAAGTACCATTTTTCGGGGAAGGGCAGCGTGCTGCGTGTTCTCACACATCATAATATCCTGCGATACGACCCATTTTGAAACAATTAAATAGCCGGAAATGTCCGGAAAAGGCCGAAGGTGTACAGAACCCGTTGCTCCGTATGCTCGTTGTAATGGTCGTACCATTTTTCGGGGATTGGCAGCGTGCAGCGAGTTCTCACACATCATAATATCCTGCGATACGACCCATTTTGAAACAATTAAAAACACGAAACTGGCCGGAAAAGGCCGAATATGTACAAGACAGGATTCTCCGCATGCCCGTTGTATTGGAAGTACCATTCTTCGGGGATTGGCAGCGCGCACCGAGTTCTCTCACATCAGAATATCCTGCTATACGACTCATTTTGAAACTATAAAAAGCCGAAACTGGCCGGAAAAGGCCGAATATGTACCAGACAGGATTCTCGACATGCTCGTTGTAATGGAAGTACCATTTTTGGGGGGTTGGCAGAGAGCAACTGGTTCTTACACATCATAATATCCTGATATACGGCCCATTTTGAAACAATTAAAAAGCCGGAAATGTCCGGAAAAGGCCGAAGGTGTACAGAACCCGTTGCTCCGTATGCTCGTTGTAATGGGCGTACCATTTTTCGGGGATTGGCAGCGTGCAGCGAGATCTCACACATCATAATATCCTGCGATACGACCCTTTTTGAAACAATTATAAAGCCGGAAAAATCCGGAAAAGGCCGAAGGTGTACAAAACCCGTTGCTCCGTATGCTCGTTGTAATGGAAGGACCATTTTTGGGGGATTGGCAACGCTCAACGCGTTTTTACACATCATAATATCCTGCTATTCGGCCCATTTTGAAACAATTAAAAAGCCGGAAATGTCCGGAAAATGCCGAAGGTGTACAGAACCCGTTGCTCCGTATGCTCGTTGTAATGGAAGGACCATTTTTGGGGGAATGGCAGCGTGCAGCGAGTTCTCACACATCATAATATCCTGCGATACGACAAATTTTGAAACAAATAAAAAGACGAAACTGGCCGGAAAAGGCCGAATATGTACAAGACAGGATTCTCCGCATGCTCGTTTGATTGGAAGTACCATTCTTCGGGGATTGGCAGCGCGCACCGAGTTCCCTCACATCATAATATCCTGCTATACGGCCCGTTTTTAATCACATAAAATGCCGGAGATGTCCGGAAAAGGCCGAAGGTGTACAGAACCCGATGCTCCGTTTGCTCGTTGTAATGGAAGTACCATTTTTGGGGGGTTGGCAGAGAGCAACTGGTTCTTACACATCATAATATCCTGATATGCGGCCCATTTTGAAACAATTAAAAAGCCGGAAATGTCCGGAAAAGGCCGAAGGTGTACAGAACCCAATGCTCCGTTTGCTCGTTGTAATGGAAGTACCATTTTTGGGGGGTTGGCAGAGAGCAACTGGTTCTTACACATCATAATATCCTGATATACGGCCCGTTTTTGATCACTTAAAGTGCCGGAAATGTCCGGAAAAGGCCGAAGGTGTACAGAACCTGATGCTCCGTATGCTCGTTGTAAGGGGCGTACCATTTCTCGGGGATTGGCAGCGCGTAACGAGTTCTCTCACATCATAATATCCTGAAATACGACCCATTTTGAAACAATTAAAAAGCCGGAAATGGTCGGAAAAGGCCGAAGGTGTACAGAACCTGATGCTCCGTATGCTCGTTGTAAGGGGCGTACCATTTCTCGGGGATTGGCAGCGCGTAACGAATTCTCTCACATCATAATATCCTGATATACAGCCCATTTTGAAACTATTAAAAAGCCGGAAATGTCCAGAAAAGGCCGAAGGTGTACAGAACCCGTTGCTCCGTATGCTCGTTGTAATGGGCATACCATTTTTCGGGGATTGGAAGCGTGCAGCGAGATCTCACACATCATAATATCGTGCGATACGACCCTTTTTGAAACAATTAAAAAGCCGGAAATGTCCGGAAAAGGCCGAAGGTGTACAGAACCCGTTGCTCCGTATGCTCGTTGTAATGGGCGTACCATTTTTCGGGGATTGGAAGCGTGCAGCGAGATCTCACACATCATAATATCGTGCGATACGACCCTTTTTGAAACAATTAAAAAGCCGGAAATATCCGGAAAAGGCCGAAGGTGTACAGAACCCGATGCTCCGTATGCTCGTTGTAAGGGAAGGACCATTTTTGGGGGATCGGCAACGCTCAACGCGTTTTTACACATCATAATATCCTGCTATTCGGCCCGTTTTTGATCACTTAAAATGCCGGAAATGTCCGGAAAAGGCCGAAGGTGTACAGAACCTGATGCTCCGTATGCTCGTTGTAATGGAAGGACCATTTCTCGGGGATTGGCAGCGCGTAACGTGTTCTCTCACATCATAATATCCTGACAAACGGCACATTTTGAAACAATTAAAAAGCCGGAAATGTCCGGATAAGGCCGAAGGTGTACAGAACCCAATGCTCCGTTTGCTCGTTGTAATGGAAGTACCATTTTTGGGGGGTTGGCAGAGAGCAACTGGTTCTTACACATCATAATATCCTGATATACGGCCCATTTTGAAACAATTAAAAAGCCGGAAATGTCCGGAAAAGGCCGAAGGTGTACAGAACCCGTTGCTCCGTATGCTCGTTGTAATGGGCGTACCATTTTTCGGGGATTGGCAGCGTGCAGCGAGATCTCACACATCATAATATCCTGCGATACGACCCTTTTTGAAACAATTATAAAGCCGGAAAAATCCGGAAAAGGCCGAAGGTGTACAAAACCCGTTGCTCCGTATGCTCGTTGTAATGGAAGGACCATTTTTGGGGGATTGGCAACGCTCAACGCGTTTTTACACATCATAATATCCTGCTATTCGGCCCATTTTGAAACAATTAAAAAGACGGAAATGTCCGGAAAATGCCAAAGGTGTACAGAACCCGTTGCTCCGTATGCTCGTTGTAATGGGCGTACCATTTTTCGGGGATTGGCAGCGTGCAGCGAGTTCTCTCACATCATAATATCCCGCGATACGACCCATTTTGAAACAATTAAAAAGCCGGAAATGTCCGGAAAATGCCGAAGGTGTACAGAACCCGTTGCTCCGTATGCTCGTTGTAATGGAAGGACCATTTTTGGGGGATTGGCAGCGAGCAGCGAGTTCTCACACATCATAATATCCTGCGATACGACAAATTTTGAAACAAATAAAAAGACGAAACTGGCCGGAAAAGGCCGAATATGTACAAGACAGGATTCTCCGCATGCTCGTTTTATTGGAAGTACCATTCTTCGGGGATTGGCAGCGCGCACCGAGTTCCCTCACATCATAATATCCTGCTATACGGCCCGTTTTTAATCACATAAAATGCCGGAGATGTCCGGAAAAGGCCGAAGGTGTACAGAACCCGATGCTCCGTTTGCTCGTTGTAATGGAAGTACCATTTTTGGGGGGTTGGCAGAGAGCAACTGGTTCTTACACATCATAATATCCTGATATGCGGCCCATTTTGAAACAATTAAAAAGCCGGAAATGTCCGGAAAAGGCCGAAGGTGTACAGAACCCGTTGCTCCGTATGCTCGTTGTAATGGGCGTACTATTTTTCGGGGATTGGCAGCGTGCAGCGAGTTCTCACACCTCATAATATCCTGCGATACGACCCATTTTGAAACAATTAAAAAGACGAAACTGGCCGGAAAAGGCCGAATATGTACAAGACAGGATTCTCCGCATGCTCGTTGTAATGGAAGTACCATTCTTCGGGGATTGGCAGCGCGCAACGAGTTCTCTCACATCATAATATCCTGATATACGGCCCATTTTGAAACAATTAAAAAGCCGGAAATGTCCGGAAAAGGCCGAAGGTGTACAGAACCCGTTGCTCCGTTTGCTCGATGTAATGGAAGTACCATTTTTGGGGGGTTGGCTGAGAGCAACTGGTTCTTACACATCATAATATCCTGATATACGGCCCATTTTGAAGAAATTAAAAAGCCGGAAATGTCCGGAAAAGGCCGAAGGTGTACAGAACCCGTTGCTCCGTATGCTCATTGTAATGGGCGTACCATTTTTCGGGGATTTCCAGCGTGCAGCCAGTTTTCACACCTCATAATATCCTGCGATACGACCCATTTTGAAACTATGAAAAAGCCGAAACTGGCCGGAAATGGCCGAATATGTACAAGACAGGATTCTCCGCATGCTCGTTGTATTGGAAGTACCATTCTTCGGGGATTGACAGCGCGCATCGAGTTCCCTCACATCATAATATCCTGATATTCGGCCCATTTTTGATCACTTAAAATGCCGGAAATGTCCGGAAAAGGCCGAAGGTGTACAGAACCTGATGCTCCGTATGCTCGTTGTAATGGAAGTACCATTCTTCGGGGATTGGCAGCGCGCAACGAGTTCTCTCACATCATAATATCCTGCGATACGACCCATTTTGAAACAATTAAAAAGTCGGAATGGTCCGGAAAATGCCAAAGGTGTACAGAACCCGTTGCTCCGTATGCTCGTTGTAATGGGCGTACCATTTTTCGGGGATTGGCAGCGTGCAGCGAGTTCTCACACCTCATAATATCCTGCGATACGACCCATTTTGAAACTATTAAAAAGCCGAAACTGGCCGGAAAAGGCCGAATATGTACAAGACAGGATTCTCCGCATTCTCGTTGTAATGGATGTACCATTCGTCGGGGATTGGCAGCGCGCAACGAGTTCTCTCACATCATAATATCCCGCGATACGACCCATTTTGAAACAATTAAAAAGCCGGAAATGTCCGGAAAATGCCGAAGGTGTACAGAACCCGTTGCTCCGTATGCTCGTTGTAATGGAAGGACCATATTTGGGGGATTGGCAGCGTGCAGCGTGTTCTCACACATCATTATAGCCTGCGATACGACCCGTTTTTAATCACATAAAATGCCGGAAATGTCCGGAAAAGGCCGAAGGTGTACAGAACCCGATGCTCCGTTTGCTCGTTGTAATGGAAGTACCATTTTTGGGGGGTTGGCAGAGAGCAACTGGTTCTTACACATCATAATAATCTGATATACGGCCCATTTTGAAACAATTAAAGAGCCGGAAATGTCCGGAAAAGGCCGCAGGTGTACAGAACCCGTTGCTCCGTATGCTCGTTGTAATGGGCGTACCATTTCTCGGGGATTGGCAGCGCGTAACGAGTTCTCTCACATCATAATATCCTGAAATACGGCCCATTTTGAAACAACTAAATAGCCGGAAATGTCCGGAAAAGGCCGAAGGTGTACAGAACCTGATGCTACGTATACTCGTTGTAAGGGGCGTACCATTTCTCGGGGATTGGCAGCGCGCAACGAGGTCTCACACATCATAATATCCTGCGATACGATCCTTTTTGAAACAATTAAAAAGCGGGAAATATCCGGAAAAGGCTGAAGGTGTACAGAACCCGTTGCTCCGTATGCTCGTTGTAATGGGCGTACCATTTTTCGGGGATTGGCAGCGTGCAGCGAGTTCCCACACTTCATAATATCCTGCGATACAACCCATTTTGAAACTATTAAAAAGCCGAAACTGGCCGGAAAAGGCCGAATATGTACAAGACAGGATTCTCCGCATGCTCGTTGTAATGGTTGTACCATTCTTCGGGGATTGGCAGCGCGCAACGAGTTCTCTCACATCATAATATCCTGCGATACGACCCATTTTGAAACAATTAAATAGCCGGAAATGTCCGGAAAATGCCGAACGTGTACATAACCCGTTGCTCCGTATGCTCGTTGTAATTGGCGTACCATTTTTCGGGGATTGGAAGCGTGCAGCGGGATCTCACACATCATAATATCGTGCGATACGACCCTTTTTGAAACAATTAAAAAGCCGGAAATATCCGGAAAAGGCCGAAGGTGTACAGAACCCGTTGCTCCGTATGCTCGTTGTAATGGGCGTACTATTTTTCGGGGATTGGCAGCGTGCAGCGAGATCTCACACATCATAATATCCTGCGATACGACCCTTTTTGAAACAATTAAAAAGCGGGAAATATCCGGAAAAGGCTGAAGGTGTACAGAACCCGTTGCTCCGTATGCACGTTGTAATGGGCGTACCATTTTTTGGGGATTGGCAGCGTGCAGCGAGTTCTCACACCTCATAATATCCTGCGATACGACCCATTTTGAAACTGTTAAAATGCCGAAACTGGCCGGAAAATGCCGAATATGTACAAGACAGGATTCTGCGCATGCTCGTTGTAATGGAAGTACCATTCTTCGGGGATTGGCAGCGCGCAACGAGTACTCTCACATCATAATATCCTGCGATACGACCCATTTTGAAACAATTAAATAGCCGGAAATGTCCGGAAAATGCCGAACGTGTACAGAACCCGTTGCTCCGTATGCTCGTTGTAATGTAAGGACCATTTTTGGGGGATTGGCAGCGTGCAGCGAGTTCTCACACATCATAATATCCTGCGATACGACCCATTTTGAAACAATTAAATAGCCGGAAATGTCCGGAAAAGGCCGAAGGTGTACAGAACCCGTTGCTCCGTATGCTCGTTGTAATGGTCGTACCATTTTTCGGGGATTGGCAGCGTGCAGCGAGTTCTCACACATCATAATATCCTGCGATACGACCCATTTTGAAACAATTAAAAAGCCGGAAATATCCGGAAAAGGCCGAAGGTGTACAGAACCCGTTGCTCCGTATGCTCGTTGTAATGGGCGTACTATTTTTCGGGGATTGGCAGCGTGCAGCGAGATCTCACACATCATAATATCCTGCGATACGACCCTTTTTGAAACAATTAAAATGCCGGAGATGTCCGGAAAAGGCCGAAGGTGTACAGAACCCAATGCTCCGTTTGCTCGTTGTAATGGAAGTGCCATTTTTGGGGGGTTGGCAGAGAGCAACTGGTTCTTACACATCATAATATCCTGATATAAGGCCCGTTTTTGATCACTTAAAATGCCGGAAATGTCCGGAAAAGGCCGAAGGTGTACAGAACCTGATGCTCCGTATGCTCGTTGTAAGGGGCGTACCATTTCTCGGGGATTGGCAGCGTGCAGCGAGATCTCACACATCATAATATCCTGCGATACGACCCATTTTGAAACAACTAAAAAGACGAAACTGGCCGGAAAAGGCCGAATATGTACAAGACAGGATTCTCCGCATGCTCGTTGTAATGGAAGTACCATTCTTCGGGGATTGGCAGCGCGCAACGAGTTCTCTCACATCATAATATCCTGCTATACGGCCCGTTTGTAATCACATAAAATGCCGGAGATGTTCGGAAAAGGCCGAAGGTGTACAGAACCCGATGCTCCGTTTGCTCGTGGTAATGGAAGTACCATTTTTCGGGGAAGGGCAGCGTGCAGCGTGTTCTCACACATCATAATATCCTGCGATACGACCCATTTTGAAACAATTAAATAGCCGGAAATGTCCGGAAAAGGCCGAAGGTGTACAGAACCCGTTGCTCCGTATGCTCGTTGTAATGGTCGTACCATTTTTCGGGGATTGGCAGCGTGCAGCGAGTTCTCACACATCATAATATCCTGCGATACGACCCATTTTGAAACAATTAAAAACACGAAACTGGCCGGAAAAGGCCGAATATGTACAAGACAGGATTCTCCGCATGCCCGTTGTATTGGAAGTACCATTCTTCGGGGATTGGCAGCGCGCAGCGAGTTCTCTCACATCAGAATATCCTGCTATACGACTCATTTTGAAACTATAAAAAGCCGAAACTGGCCGGAAAAGGCCGAATATGTACCAGACAGGATTCTCGACATGCTCGTTGTAATGGAAGTACCATTTTTGGGGGGTTGGCAGAGAGCAACTGGTTCTTACACATCATAATATCCTGATATACGGCCCATTTTGAAACAATTAAAAAGCCGGAAATGTCCGGAAAAGGCCGAAGGTATACAGAACCCGTTGCTCCGTATGCTCGTTGTAATGGAAGGACCATTTTTGGGGGGTTGGCAGAGAGCAACTGGTTCTCACACCTCATAATATCCTGCGATACGACCCATTTTGAAACTATTAAAAAGCCGAAACTGGCCGGAAAAGGCCGAATATGTACAAGACAGGATTCTCCGCATTCTCGTTGTAATGGATGTACCATTCGTCGGGGATTGGCAGCGCGCAACGAGTTCTCTCACATCATAATATCCCGCGATACGACCCATTTTTAAACAATTAAAAAGCCGGAAATGTCCGGAAAATGCCGAAGGTGTACAGAACCCGATGCTCCGTTTGCCCGTTGTAATGGAAGTACCATTTTTGGGGGGTTGGCAGAGAGCAACTGGCTCTTACACATCATAATAATCTGATATATGGCCCATTTTGAAACAATTAAAAAGCCGGAAATGTCCGGAAAAGGCCGAAGGTGTACATAACCCGTTGCTCCGTATGCTCGTTGTAATGGGCGTACCATTTTTCGGGGATTGGCAGCGTGCAGCGAGATCTCACACATCATAGTATCCTGCGATACGACCCGTTTTTAATCACATAAAATGCCGGAAATGTCCGGAAAAGGCCGAAGGTCTACAGAACCCGTTGCTCCGTATGCTCGTTGTAATGGAAGGACCATTTTTCGGGGATTGGCAGCGTGCAGCTAGTTCTCACACATCATAATATCCTGCGATACGATCCTTTTTGAAACAATTAAAAAGCGGGAAATATCCGGAAAAGGCTGAAGGTGTACAGAACCCGTTGCTCCGTATGCTCGTTGTAATGGAAGTACCATTCTTCGGGGATTGGCAGCGCGCAACGAGTTCTCTCACATCATAATATCCTGCTATACGGCCCGTTTGTAATCACATAAAATGCCGGAGATGTTCGGAAAAGGCCGAAGGTGTACAGAACCCGATGCTCCGTTTGCTCGTGGTAATGGAAGTACCATTTTTCGGGGAAGGGCAGCGTGCAGCGTGTTCTCACACATCATAATATCCTGCGATACGACCCATTTTGAAACAATTAAATAGCCGGAAATATCCGGAAAATGCCGAACGTGTACATAACCCGTTGCTCCGTATGCTCGTTGTAATTGGCGTACCATTTTTCGGGGATTGGAAGCGTGCAGCGAGATCTCACACATCATAATATCGTGCGATACGACCCTTTTTGAAACAATTAAAAAGCCGGAAATATCCGGAAAAGGCCGAAGGTGTACAGAACCCGTTGCTCCGTATGCTCGTTGTAATGGGCGTACTATTTTTCGGGGATTGGCAGCGTGCAGCGAGATCTCACACATCATAATATCCTGCGATACGACCCTTTTTGAAACAATTAAAAAGCGGGAAATATCCGGAAAAGGCTGAAGGTGTACAGAACCCGTTGCTCCGTATGCACGTTGTAATGGGCGTACCATTTTTTGGGGATTGGCAGCGTGCAGCGAGTTCTCACACCTCATAATATCCTGCGATACGACCCATTTTGAAACTGTTAAAAAGCCGAAACTGGCCGGAAAATGCCGAATATGTACAAGACAGGATTCTCCGCATGCTCGTTGTAATGGAAGTACCATTCTTCGGGGATTGGCAGCGCGCAACGAGTACTCTCACATCATAATATCCTGCGATACGACCCATTTTGAAACAATTAAATAGCCGGAAATGTCCGGAAAATGCCGAACGTGTACAGAACCCGTTGCTCCGTATGCTCGTTGTAATGTAAGGACCATTTTTGGGGGATTGGCAGCGTGCAGCGAGTTCTCACACATCATAATATCCTGCGATAGGACCCGTTTTTAATCACATAAAATGCCGGAGATGTCCGGAAAAGGCCGAAGGTGTACAGAACCCAATGCTCCGTTTGCTCGTTGTAATGGAAGTGCCATTTTTGGGGGGTTGGCAGAGAGCAACTGGTTCTTAAACATCATAATATCCTGATATAAGGCCCGTTTTTGATTACTTAAAATGCCGGAAATGTCCGGAAAAGGCCGAAGGTGTACAGAACCTGATGCTCCGTATGCTCGTTGTAAGGGGCGTACCATTTCTCGGGGATTGGCAGCGCGTAACGAGTTCTCTCACATCATAATATCCTGAAATACGGCCCATTTTGAAACAATTAAAAAGCCGGAAATGTCCGGAAAATGCCGAAGGTGTACAGAACCCGTTGCTCCGTATGCTCGTTGTAATGGAAGGACCATTTTTGGGGGATTTGCAGCGTGCAGCGAGTTCTCACACATCATAATATCCTGCGATACGACCCATTTTGAAACAACTAAAAAGACGAAACTGGCCGGAAAAGGCCGAATATGTACAAGACAGGATTCTCCGCATGCTCGTTGTAATGGAAGTACCATTCTTCGGGGATTGGCAGCGCGCAACGAGTTCTCTCACATCATAATATCCTGCTATACGGCCCGTTTGTAATCACATAAAATGCCGGAGATGTTCGGAAAAGGCCGAAGGTGTACAGAACCCGATGCTCCGTTTGCTCGTGGTAATGGAAGTACCATTTTTCGGGGAAGGGCAGCGTGCAGCGTGTTCTCACACATCATAATATCCTGCGATACGACCCATTTTGAAACAATTAAATAGCCGGAAATGTCCGGAAAAGGCCGAAGGTGTACAGAACCCGTTGCTCCGTATGCTCGTTGTAATGGTCGTACCATTTTTCGGGGATTGGCAGCGTGCAGCGAGTTCTCACACATCATAATATCCTGCGATACGACCCATTTTGAAACAATTAAAAACACGAAACTGGCCGGAAAAGGCCGAATATGTACAAGACAGGATTCTCCGCATGCCCGTTGTATTGGAAGTACCATTCTTCGGGGATTGGCAGCGCGCAGCGAGTTCTCTCACATCAGAATATCCTGCTATACGACTCATTTTGAAACTATAAAAAGCCGAAACTGGCCGGAAAAGGCCGAATATGTACCAGACAGGATTCTCGACATGCTCGTTGTAATGGAAGTACCATTTTTGGGGGGTTGGCAGAGAGCAACTGGTTCTTACACATCATAATATCCTGATATACGGCCCATTTTGAAACAATTAAAAAGCCGGAAATGTCCGGAAAAGGCCGAAGGTATACAGAACCCGTTGCTCCGTATGCTCGTTGTAATGGAAGGACCATTTTTGGGGGGTTGGCAGAGAGCAACTGGTTCTCACACCTCATAATATCCTGCGATACGACCCATTTTGAAACTATTAAAAAGCCGAAACTGGCCGGAAAAGGCCGAATATGTACAAGACAGGATTCTCCGCATTCTCGTTGTAATGGATGTACCATTCGTCGGGGATTGGCAGCGCGCAACGAGTTCTCTCACATCATAATATCCCGCGATACGACCCATTTTTAAACAATTAAAAAGCCGGAAATGTCCGGAAAATGCCGAAGGTGTACAGAACCCGATGCTCCGTTTGCTCGTTGTAATGGAAGTACCATTTTTGGGGGGTTGGCAGAGAGCAACTGGCTCTTACACATCATAATAATCTGATATATGGCCCATTTTGAAACAATTAAAAAGCCGGAAATGTCCGGAAAAGGCCGAAGGTGTACATAACCCGTTGCTCCGTATGCTCGTTGTAATGGGCGTACCATTTTTCGGGGATTGGCAGCGTGCAGCGAGATCTCACACATCATAGTATCCTGCGATACGACCCGTTTTTAATCACATAAAATGCCGGAAAAGGCCGAAGGTCTACAGAACCCGTTGCTCCGTATGCTCGTTGTAATGGAAGGACCATTTTTCGGGGATTGGCAGCGTGCAGCTAGTCCTCACACATCATAATATCCTGCGATACGACCCGTTTTTAATCACATAAAATGCCGGAAATGTCCGGAAAATGCCGAAGGTGTACAGAACCTGATGCTACGTATACTCGTTGCAATGGGCGTACCGTTTCTCGGGGATTGGCAGCGCGCAACGAGATCTCACACATCATAATATACTGCGATACGACCCTTTTTGAAACAGTTAAAAAGCGGGAAATATCCGGAAAAGGCTGAAGGTGTACAGAACCCGTTGCTCCGTATGCTCGTTGTAATGGGCGTACCATTTTTCGGGGATTGGCAGCGTGCAGCGAGTTCCCACACTTCATAATATCCTGCGATACAACCCATTTTGAAACTATTAAAAAGCCGAAACTGGCCGGAAAAGGCCGAATATGTACAAGACAGGATTCTCCGCATGCTCGCTGTAATGGATGTACCATTCTTCGGGGATTGGCAGCGCGCAACGAGTTCTCTCACATCATAATATCCTGCGATACGACCCATTTTGAAACAATTAAATAGCCGGAAATGTCCGGAAAATGCCGAACGTGTACATAACCCGTTGCTCCGTATGCTCGTTGTAATGGGCGTACCATTTTTCGGGGATTGGCAGCGTGCAGCGAGATCTCGCACATCATAATATCCTGGGATACGACACTTTTTGAAACAATTATAAAGCCGGAAATATCCGGAAAAGGCCGAAGGTGTACAGAACCCGTTGCTCCGTATGCTCGTTGTAATGGGCGTACCATTTTTCGGGGATTGGCAGCGTGCAGCGAGATCTCACACATCATAGTATCCTGCGATACGACCCGTTTTTAATCACATAAAATGCCGGAAATGTCCGGAAAACGCCGAAGGTCTACAGAACCCGTTGCTCCGTATGCTCGTTGTAATGGAAGTACCATTCTTCGGGGATTGGCAGCGCGCAACGAGTTCTCTCACATCAGAATATCCTGCTATACGGCCCGTTTGTAATCACATAAAATGCCGGAGATGTCCGGAAAAGGCCGAAGGTGTACAGAACCCGATGCTCCGTTTGCTCGTGGTAATGGAAGTACCATTTTTCGGGGAAGGGCAGCGTGCAGCGTGTTCTCACACATCATAATATCCTGCGATACGACCCATTTTGAAACAATTAAATAGCCGGAAATGTCCGGAAAAGGCCGAAGGTGTACAGAACCCGTTGCTCCGTATGCTCGTTGTAATGGTCGTACCATTTTTCGGGGATTGGCAGCGTGCAGCGAGTTCTCACACATCATAATATCCTGCGATACGACCCATTTTGAAACAATTAAAAACACGAAACTGGCCGGAAAAGGCCGAATATGTACAAGACAGGATTCTCCGCATGCCCGTTGTATTGGAAGTACCATTCTTCGGGGATTGGCAGCGCGCACCGAGTTCTCTCACATCAGAATATCCTGCTATACGACTCATTTTGAAACTATAAAAAGCCGAAACTGGCCGGAAAAGGCCGAATATGTACCAGACAGGATTCTCGACATGCTCGTTGTAATGGAAGTACCATTTTTGGGGGGTTGGCAGAGAGCAACTGGTTCTTACACATCATAATATCCTGATATACGGCCCATTTTGAAACAATTAAAAAGCCGGAAATGTCCGGAAAAAGCCGAAGGTATACAGAACCCGTTGCTCCGTATGCTCGTTGTAATGGAAGGACCATTTTTGGGGGGTTAGCAGAGAGCAACTGGTTCTCACACCTCATAATATCCTGCGATACGACCCATTTTGAAACTATTAAAAAGCCGAAACTGGCCGGAAAAGGCCGAATATGTACAAGACAGGATTCTCCGCATTCTCGTTGTAATGGATGTACCATTCGTCGGGGATTGGCAGCGCGCAACGAGTTCTCTCACATCATAATATCCCGCGATACGACCCGTTTTTAATCACATAAAATGCCGGAAATGTCCGGAAAAGGCCGAAGGTGTACAGAACCCGTTGCTCCGTATGCTCGTTGTAATGGAAGGACCATTTTTCGGGGATTGGCAGCGTGCAGCTAGTTCTCACACATCATAATATTCTGCGATACGACCCTTTTTGAAACAATTATAAAGCCGGAAAAATCCGGAAAAGGCCGAAGGTGTACAGAACCCGTTGCTCCGTATGCTCGTTGTAATGGAAGGACCATTTTTGGGGGATTGGCAACGCTCAACGCGTTTTTACACATCATAATATCCTGCTATTCGGCCCATTTTGAAACAATTAAAAAGCCGGAAATGTCCAGAAAAGGCCAAAGGTGTACAGAACCCGTTGCTCCGTATGCTCGTTGTAATGGGCGTACCATTTTTCGGGGATTGGCAGCGTGCAGCGAGTTCTCTCACATCATAATATCCCGCGATACGACCCATTTTGAAACAATTAAAAAGCCGGAAATGTCCGGAAAATGCCGAAGGTGTACAGAACCCGTTGCTCCGTATGCTCGTTGTAATGGAAGGACCATTTTTGGGGGATTGGCAGCGTGCAGCGAGTTCTCACACATCATAATGTCCTGCGATACGACAAATTTTGTAACAAATAAAAAGACGAAACTGGCCGGAAAAGGCCGAATATGTACAAGACAGGATTCTCCGCATGCTCGTTTTATTGGAAGTACCATTCTTCGGGGATTGGCAGCGCGCACCGAGTTCCCTCACATCATAATATCCTGCTGTACGGCCCGTTTTTAATCACATAAAATGCCGGAGATGTCCGGAAAAGGCCGAAGGTGTACAGAACCCGATGCTCCGTTTGCTCGTTGTAATGGAAGTACCATTTTTGGGGGGTTGGCAGAGAGCAACTGGTTCTTACACATCATAATATCCTGATATGCGGCCCATTTTGAAACAATTAAAAAGCCGGAAATGTCCGGAAAAGGCCGAAGGTGTACAGAACCCGTTGCTCCGTATGCTCGTTGTAATGGGCGTACTATTTTTCGGGGATTGGCAGCGTGCAGCGAGTTCTCACACCTCATAATATCCTGCGATACGACTCATTTTGAAACTATTAAAAAGCCGAAACTGGCCGGAAAAGGCCGAATATGTACAAGACAGGATTCTCGTCATGCTCGTTGTAATGGAAGTACCATTCTTCGGGGATTTGCAGCGCGCAACGAGTTCCCTCACATCATAATATCCTGCTATACGGCCCGTTTTTAATTACATAAAATGCCGGAGATGTCCGGAAAAGGCCGAAGGTGTACAGAAACCAATGCTCCGTTTGCTCGTTGTAATGGAAGTACCATTTTTGGGGGGTTGGCAGAGAGCAACAGGTTCTTACACATCATAATATCCTGATATACGGCCCATTTTGAAACAATTAAAAAGCCGGAAATGTACGGAAAAGGCCGAAGGTGTACAGAACCCGTTGCTCCGTATGCTCGTTGTAATGGGCGTACCATTTTTCGGGGATTGGCAGCGTGCAGCGAAATCTCTCACATCATAATATCCCGCGATACGACCCATTTTGAAACAATTAAAAAGCCGCAAATGTCCGGAAAATGCCGAAGGTGTACAGAACCCGTTGCTCCGTATGCTCGTTGTAATGGAAGGACCATATTTGGGGGATTGGCAGCGTGCAGCGAGTTCTCACACATCATAATATCCTGCGATACGACCCGTTTTTAATCACATAAAATGCCGGAAATGTCCGGAAAAGGCCGAAGGTGTACAGAACCCGATGCTCCGTTTGCTCGTTGTAATGGAAGTACCATTTTTGGGGGGTTGGCAGAGAGCAACTGTCTCTTACACATCATAATAATCTGATATACGGCCCATTTTGAAACAATTAAAAAGCCGTAAATGTCCGGAAAAGGCCGAAGGTGTACAGAACCCGTTGCTCCGTATGCTCGTTGTAATGGGCGTACCATTTCTCGGGGATTGGCAGCGCGTAACGAGTTCTCTCACATCATAATATCCTGAAATACGGCCCATTTTGAAACAACTAAATAGCCGGAAATGTCCGGAAAAGGCCGAAGGTGTACAGAACCTGATGCTACGTATACTCGTTGCAAGGGGCGTACCATTTCTCGGGGATTGGCAGCGCGCAAAGAGGTCTTACACATCATAATATCCTGCGATACGACCCTTTTTGAAACAATTAAAAAGCGGGAAATATCCGGAAAAGGCTGAAGGTGTACAGAACCCGTTGCTCCGTATGCTCGTTGTAATGGGCGTACCATTTTTCGGGGATTGGCAGCGTGCAGCGAGTTCCCACACTTCATAATATCCTGCGATACAACCCATTTTGAAACTATTAAAAAGCCGAAACTGGCCGGAAAAGGCCGAATATGTACAAGACAGGATTCTCCACATGCTCGCTGTAATGGATGTACCATTCTTCGGGGATTGGCAGCGCGCAACGAGTTCTCTCACATCATAATATCCAGCGATACGACCCATTTTCAAACAATTAAATAGCCGGAAATGTCCGGAAAATGCCGAACGTGTACATAACCCGTTGCTCCGTATGCTCGTTGTAATGGGCGTACCATTTTTCGGGGATTGGCAGCGTGCAGCGAGATCTCACACATCATAATATCCTGCGATACGACCCGTTTTTAATCACATAAAATGCCGGAAATGTTCGGAAAAGGCCGAAGGTGTACAGAACCCGTTGCTCCGTATGCTCGTTGTAATGGAAGGACCATTTTTCGGGGATTGGCAGCGTGCAGCTAGTTCTCACACATCATAATATCCTGCGATACGACCCGTTTTTAATCACATAAAATGCCGGAAATGTCCGGAAAAGGCCGAAGGTGTACAGAACCTGATGCTACGTATACTCGTTGTAATGGGCGTACCATTTCTCGGGGATTGGCAGCGCGCAGCGAGATCTCACACATCATAATATCCTGCGATACGACCCTTTTTGAAACAATTAAAAAGCCGGAAATATCCGGAAAAGGCCGAAGGTGTACAGAACCCGTTGCTCCGTATGCACGTTGTAATGGGCGTACCATTTCTCGGGGATTGGCAGCGCGTAACGAGTTCTCTCACATCATAATATCCTGAAATACGGCCCATTTTGAAACAACTAAATAGCCGGAAATGTCCGGAAAAGGCCGAAGGTGTACAGAACCTGATGCTACGTATACTCGTTGTAAGGGGCGTACCATTTCTCGGGGATTGGCAGCGCGCAACGAGGTCTCACACATCATAATATCCTGCGATACGACCCTTTTTGAAACAATTAAAAAGCGGGAAATATCCGGAAAAGGCTGAAGGTGTACAGAACCCGTTGCTCCGTATGCTCGTTGTAATGGGCGTACCATTTTTCG
Source organism: Bombus muscorum (assembly GCA_963971185.1). NCBI lineage: Eukaryota > Metazoa > Arthropoda > Insecta > Hymenoptera > Apidae > Bombus > Bombus muscorum. The sequence continues at coordinate 5,427,010 of OZ020130.1, forward strand.
GGGATTGGCAGCGTGCAGCGAGTTCCCACACTTCATAATATCCTGCGATACAACCCATTTTGAAACTATTAAAAAGCCGAAACTGGCCGGAAAAGGCCGAATATGTACAAGACAGGATTCTCCGCATGCTCGCTTTAATGGATGTACCATTCTTCGGGGATTGGCAGCGCGCAACGAGTTCTCTCACATCATAATATCCTGCGATACGACCCATTTTGAAACAATTAAAAAGCCGAAACTGGCCGGAAAAGGCCGAATTTGTACAAGACAGGATTCTCCGGATGCTGGTTGTATTGGAAGTTCTATTCTTCGGGGATTGGCAGCGCGCACCGTGTTCTCTCACATCATAAAATCCTGCTATTCGGCCCGTTTTTGATCACTTAAAATGCCGGAAATGTCCGGAAAAGGTCGAAGGTGTACAGAACCTGATGCTCCGTATGCTCGTTGTAAGGGCCGTACCATTTCTCGGGGATTGGCAGCGCGTAACGTGTTCTCTCACATCATAATATCCTGCGATACGACCCGTTTTTAATCACATAAAATGCCGGAAATGTCCGGAAAAGGCCGAAGGTGTACAGAACCTGATGCTACGTATACTCGTTGTAAGGGGCGTACCATTTCTCGGGGATTGGCAGCGCGCAACGAGATCTCACACATTATAATATCCTGCGATACGACCCTTTTTGAAACAATTAAAAAGCCGGAAATATCCGGAAAAGGCCGAAGGTGTACAGAACCCGTTGCTCCGTATGCTCGTTGTAATGGGCGTACTATTTTTCGGGGATTGGCAGCGTGCAGCGAGATCTCACACATCATAATATCCTGCGATACGACCCTTTTTGAAACAATTAAAAAGCGGGAAATATCCGGAAAAGGCTGAAGGTGTACAGAACCCGTTGCTCCGTATGCACGTTGTAATGGGCGTACCATTTTTCGGGGATTGGCAGCGTGCAGCGAGTTCTCACACTTCATAATATCCTGCGATACGACCCATTTTGAAACTATTAAAAAGCCGAAACTGGCCGGAAAAGGCCGAATATCTACAAGACAGGATTCTCCGCATGCTCGTTGTAATGGATGTACCATTCTTCGGGGATTGGCAGCGCGCAACGAGTACTCTCACATCATAATATCCTGCGATACGACCCATTTTGAAACAATTAAATAGCCGGAAATGTCCGGAAAATGCCGAACGTGTACAGAACCCGTTGCTCCGTATGCTCGTTGTAATGTAAGGACCATTTTTGGGGGATTTGCAGCGTGCAGCGAGTTCTCACACATCATAATATCCTGCGATAGGACCCGTTTTTAATCACATAAAATGCCGGAGATGTCCGGAAAAGGCCGAAGGTGTACAGAACCCAATGCTCCGTTTGCTCGTTGTAATGGAAGTACCATTTTTGGGGGGTTGGCAGAGAGCAACTGGTTCTTACACATCATAATATCCTGATATACGGCCCGTTTTTGATCACTTAAAATGCCGGAAATGTCCGGAAAAGGCCGAAGGTGTACAGAACCTGATGCTCCGTATGCTCGTTGTAAGGGGCGTACCATTTCTCGGGGATTGGCAGGACGTAACGAGTTCTCTCACATCATAATATCCTGAAATACGGCCCATTTTGAAACAATTAAAAAGCCGGAAATGTCCGGAAAATGCCGAAGGTGTACAGAACCCGTTGCTCCGTATGCTCGTTGTAATGGAAGGACCATTTTTGGGGGATTGGCAGCGTGCAGCGAGTTCTCACACATCATAATATCCTGCGATACGACCCATTTTGAAACAACTAAAAAGACGAAACTGGCCGGAAAAGGCCGAATATGTACAAGACAGGATTCTCCGCATGCTCGTTGTAATGGAAGTACCATTCTTCGGGGATTGGTAGCGCGCAACGAGTTCTCTCACATCATAATATCCTGCTATACGGCCCGTTTGTAATCACATAAAATGCCGGAGATGTCCGGAAAAGGCCGAAGGTGTACAGAACCCGATGCTCCGTTTGCTCGTGGTAATGGAAGTACCATTTTTCGGGGAAGGGCAGCGTGCAGCGTGTTCTCACACATCATAATATCCTGCGATACGACCCATTTTGAAACAATTAAATAGCCGGAAATGTCCGGAAAGGCCGAAGGTGTACAGAACCCGTTGCTCCGTATGCTCGTTGTAATGGTCGTACCATTTTTCGGGGATTGGCAGCGTGCAGCGAGTTCTCACACATCATAATATCCTGCGATACGACCCATTTTGAAACAATTAAAAACACGAAACTGGCCGGAAAAGGCCGAATATGTACAAGACAGGATTCTCCGCATGCTCGTTGTATTGGAAGTACCATTCTTCGGGGATTGGCAGCGCGCACCGAGTTCTCTCACATCAGAATATCCTGCTATACGGCCCGTTTTTAATCACATAAAATGCCGGAGATGTCCGGAAAAGGCCGAAGGTGTACAGAACCCGTTGCTCCGTATGCTCGCTGTAATGGAAGGACCATTTTTCGGGGATTGGCAGCGTGCAGCTAGTTCTCACACATCATAATATCCTGCGATACGACCCGTTTTTAATCACATAAAATGCCGGAAATGTCCGGAAAAGGCCGAAGGTGTACAGAACCTGATGCTACGTATACTCGTTGTAAGGGGCGTACCATTTCTCGGGGATTGGCAGCGCGCAACGAGATCTCACACATCATAATATCCTGCGATACGACCCTTTTTGAAACAATTAAAAAGCCGGAAATATCCGGAAAAGGCCGAATATGTGCAAGACAGGATTCTCCGGATGCTGGTTGTATTGGAAGTACCATTCTTCGGGGATTGGCAGCGCGCAACGAGTTCTCTCACATCATAATATCCAGCGATACGACCCATTTTCAAACAATTAAATAGCCGGAAATGTCCGGAAAAGGCCGAAGGTGTACAGAACCCGTTGCTCCGTATGCTCGTTGTAATGGAAGGACCATTTTTCGGGGATTGGCAGCGTGCAGCTAGTTCTCACACATCATAATATCCTGCGATACGACCCGTTTTTAATCACATAAAATGCCGGAAATGTCCGGAAAAGGCCGAAGGTGTACAGAACCTGATGCTACGTATACTCGTTGTAATGGGCGTACCATTTCTCGGGGATTGGCAGCGCGCAACGAGATCTCACACATCATAATATCCTGCGATACGACCCTTTTTGAAACAATTAAAAAGCCGGAAATATCCGGAAAAGGCCGAAGGTGTACAGAACCCGTTGCTCCGTATGCACGTTGTAATGGGCGTACCATTTCTCGGGGATTGGCAGCGCGTAACGAGTTCTCTCACATCATAATATCCTGAAATACGGCCCATTTTGAAACAACTAAATAGCCGGAAATGTCCGGAAAAGGCCGAAGGTGTACAGAACCTGATGCTACGTATACTCGTTGTAAGGGGCGTACCATTTCTCGGGGATTGGCAGCGCGCAACGAGGTCTCACACATCATAATATCCTGCGATACGACCCTTTTTGAAACAATTAAAAAGCGGGAAATATCCGGAAAAGGCTGAAGGTGTACAGAACCCGTTGCTCCGTATGCTCGTTGTAATGGGCGTACCATTTTTCGGGGATTGGCAGCGTGCAGCGAGTTCCCACACTTCATAATATCCTGCGATACAACCCATTTTGAAACTATTAAAAAGCCGAAACTGGCCGGAAAAGGCCGAATATGTACAAGACAGGATTCTCCGCATGCTCGCTTTAATGGATGTACCATTCTTCGGGGATTGGCAGCGCGCAACGAGTTCTCTCACATCATAATATCCTGCGATACGACCCATTTTGAAACAATTAAAAAGCCGAAACTGGCCGGAAAAGGCCGAATTTGTACAAGACAGGATTCTCCGGATGCTGGTTGTATTGGAAGTTCTATTCTTCGGGGATTGGCAGCGCGCACCGTGTTCTCTCACATCATAAAATCCTGCTATTCGGCCCGTTTTTGATCACTTAAAATGCCGGAAATGTCCGGAAAAGGTCGAAGGTGTACAGAACCTGATGCTCCGTATGCTCGTTGTAAGGGCCGTACCATTTCTCGGGGATTGGCAGCGCGTAACGTGTTCTCTCACATCATAATATGCTGCGATACGACCCGTTTTTAATCACATAAAATGCCGGAAATGTCCGGAAAAGGCCGAAGGTGTACAGAACCTGATGCTACGTATACTCGTTGTAAGGGGCGTACCATTTCTCGGGGATTGGCAGCGCGCAACGAGATCTCACACATTATAATATCCTGCGATACGACCCTTTTTGAAACAATTAAAAAGCCGGAAATATCCGGAAAAGGCCGAAGGTGTACAGAACCCGTTGCTCCGTATGCTCGTTGTAATGGAAGGACCATTTTTCGGGGATTGGCAACGCTCAACGCGTTTTTACACATCATAATATCCTGCTATTCGGCCCATTTTGAAACAATTAAAAAGCCGGAAATGTCCAGAAAAGGCCAAAGGTGTACAGAACCCGTTGCTCCGTATGCTCGTTGTAATGGGCGTACCATTTTTCGGGGATTGGCAGCGTGCAGCGAGTTCTCTCACATCATAATATCCCGCGATACGACCCATTTTGAAACAATTAAAAAGCCGGAAATGTCCGGAAAATGCCGAAGGTGTACAGAACCCGTTGCTCCGTATGCTCGTTGTAATGGAAGGACCATTTTTGGGGGATTGGCAGCGTGCAGCGAGTTCTCACACATCATAATGTCCTGCGATACGACAAATTTTGTAACAAATAAAAAGACGAAACTGGCCGGAAAAGGCCGAATATGTACAAGACAGGATTCTCCGCATGCTCGTTTTATTGGAAGTACCATTCTTCGGGGATTGGCAGCGCGCACCGAGTTCCCTCACATCATAATATCCTGCTGTACGGCCCGTTTTTAATCACATAAAATGCCGGAGATGTCCGGAAAAGGCCGAAGGTGTACAGAACCCGATGCTCCGTTTGCTCGTTGTAATGGAAGTACCATTTTTGGGGGGTTGGCAGAGAGCAACTGGTTCTTACACATCATAATATCCTGATATGCGGCCCATTTTGAAACAATTAAAAAGCCGGAAATGTCCGGAAAAGGCCGAAGGTGTACAGAACCCGTTGCTCCGTATGCTCGTTGTAATGGGCGTACTATTTTTCGGGGATTGGCAGCGTGCAGCGAGTTCTCACACCTCATAATATCCTGCGATACGACTCATTTTGAAACTATTAAAAAGCCGAAACTGGCCGGAAAAGGCCGAATATGTACAAGACAGGATTCTCGTCATGCTCGTTGTAATGGAAGTACCATTCTTCGGGGATTTGCAGCGCGCAACGAGTTCCCTCACATCATAATATCCTGCTATACGGCCCGTTTTTAATTACATAAAATGCCGGAGATGTCCGGAAAAGGCCGAAGGTGTACAGAAACCAATGCTCCGTTTGCTCGTTGTAATGGAAGTACCATTTTTGGGGGGTTGGCAGAGAGCAACAGGTTCTTACACATCATAATATCCTGATATACGGCCCATTTTGAAACAATTAAAAAGCCGGAAATGTACGGAAAAGGCCGAAGGTGTACAGAACCCGTTGCTCCGTATGCTCGTTGTAATGGGCGTACCATTTTTCGGGGATTGGCAGCGTGCAGCGAAATCTCTCACATCATAATATCCCGCGATACGACCCATTTTGAAACAATTAAAAAGCCGCAAATGTCCGGAAAATGCCGAAGGTGTACAGAACCCGTTGCTCCGTATGCTCGTTGTAATGGAAGGACCATATTTGGGGGATTGGCAGCGTGCAGCGAGTTCTCACACATCATAATATCCTGCGATACGACCCGTTTTTAATCACATAAAATGCCGGAAATGTCCGGAAAAGGCCGAAGGTGTACAGAACCCGATGCTCCGTTTGCTCGTTGTAATGGAAGTACCATTTTTGGGGGGTTGGCAGAGAGCAACTGTCTCTTACACATCATAATAATCTGATATACGGCCCATTTTGAAACAATTAAAAAGCCGTAAATGTCCGGAAAAGGCCGAAGGTGTACAGAACCCGTTGCTCCGTATGCTCGTTGTAATGGGCGTACCATTTCTCGGGGATTGGCAGCGCGTAACGAGTTCTCTCACATCATAATATCCTGAAATACGGCCCATTTTGAAACAACTAAATAGCCGGAAATGTCCGGAAAAGGCCGAAGGTGTACAGAACCTGATGCTACGTATACTCGTTGCAAGGGGCGTACCATTTCTCGGGGATTGGCAGCGCGCAAAGAGGTCTTACACATCATAATATCCTGCGATACGACCCTTTTTGAAACAATTAAAAAGCGGGAAATATCCGGAAAAGGCTGAAGGTGTACAGAACCCGTTGCTCCGTATGCTCGTTGTAATGGGCGTACCATTTTTCGGGGATTGGCAGCGTGCAGCGAGTTCCCACACTTCATAATATCCTGCGATACAACCCATTTTGAAACTATTAAAAAGCCGAAACTGGCCGGAAAAGGCCGAATATGTACAAGACAGGATTCTCCACATGCTCGCTGTAATGGATGTACCATTCTTCGGGGATTGGCAGCGCGCAACGAGTTCTCTCACATCATAATATCCAGCGATACGACCCATTTTCAAACAATTAAATAGCCGGAAATGTCCGGAAAATGCCGAACGTGTACATAACCCGTTGCTCCGTATGCTCGTTGTAATGGGCGTACCATTTTTCGGGGATTGGCAGCGTGCAGCGAGATCTCACACATCATAATATCCTGCGATACGACCCGTTTTTAATCACATAAAATGCCGGAAATGTTCGGAAAAGGCCGAAGGTGTACAGAACCCGTTGCTCCGTATGCTCGTTGTAATGGAAGGACCATTTTTCGGGGATTGGCAGCGTGCAGCTAGTTCTCACACATCATAATATCCTGCGATACGACCCGTTTTTAATCACATAAAATGCCGGAAATGTCCGGAAAAGGCCGAAGGTGTACAGAACCTGATGCTACGTATACTCGTTGTAATGGGCGTACCATTTCTCGGGGATTGGCAGCGCGCAGCGAGATCTCACACATCATAATATCCTGCGATACGACCCTTTTTGAAACAATTAAAAAGCCGGAAATATCCGGAAAAGGCCGAAGGTGTACAGAACCCGTTGCTCCGTATGCACGTTGTAATGGGCGTACCATTTCTCGGGGATTGGCAGCGCGTAACGAGTTCTCTCACATCATAATATCCTGAAATACGGCCCATTTTGAAACAACTAAATAGCCGGAAATGTCCGGAAAAGGCCGAAGGTGTACAGAACCTGATGCTACGTATACTCGTTGTAAGGGGCGTACCATTTCTCGGGGATTGGCAGCGCGCAACGAGGTCTCACACATCATAATATCCTGCGATACGACCCTTTTTGAAACAATTAAAAAGCGGGAAATATCCGGAAAAGGCTGAAGGTGTACAGAACCCGTTGCTCCGTATGCTCGTTGTAATGGGCGTACCATTTTTCGGGGATTGGCAGCGTGCAGCGAGTTCCCACACTTCATAATATCCTGCGATACAACCCATTTTGAAACTATTAAAAAGCCGAAACTGGCCGGAAAAGGCCGAATATGTACAAGACAGGATTCTCCGCATGCTCGCTTTAATGGATGTACCATTCTTCGGGGATTGGCAGCGCGCAACGAGTTCTCTCACATCATAATATCCTGCGATACGACCCATTTTGAAACAATTAAAAAGCCGAAACTGGCCGGAAAAGGCCGAATTTGTACAAGACAGGATTCTCCGGATGCTGGTTGTATTGGAAGTTCTATTCTTCGGGGATTGGCAGCGCGCACCGTGTTCTCTCACATCATAAAATCCTGCTATTCGGCCCGTTTTTGATCACTTAAAATGCCGGAAATGTCCGGAAAAGGTCGAAGGTGTACAGAACCTGATGCTCCGTATGCTCGTTGTAAGGGCCGTACCATTTCTCGGGGATTGGCAGCGCGTAACGTGTTCTCTCACATCATAATATCCTGCGATACGACCCGTTTTTAATCACATAAAATGCCGGAAATGTCCGGAAAAGGCCGAAGGTGTACAGAACCTGATGCTACGTATACTCGTTGTAAGGGGCGTACCATTTCTCGGGGATTGGCAGCGCGCAACGAGATCTCACACATTATAATATCCTGCGATACGACCCTTTTTGAAACAATTAAAAAGCCGGAAATATCCGGAAAAGGCCGAAGGTGTACAGAACCCGTTGCTCCGTATGCTCGTTGTAATGGGCGTACTATTTTTCGGGGATTGGCAGCGTGCAGCGAGATCTCACACATCATAATATCCTGCGATACGACCCTTTTTGAAACAATTAAAAAGCGGGAAATATCCGGAAAAGGCTGAAGGTGTACAGAACCCGTTGCTCCGTATGCACGTTGTAATGGGCGTACCATTTTTCGGGGATTGGCAGCGTGCAGCGAGTTCTCACACTTCATAATATCCTGCGATACGACCCATTTTGAAACTATTAAAAAGCCGAAACTGGCCGGAAAAGGCCGAATATCTACAAGACAGGATTCTCCGCATGCTCGTTGTAATGGATGTACCATTCTTCGGGGATTGGCAGCGCGCAACGAGTACTCTCACATCATAATATCCTGCGATACGACCCATTTTGAAACAATTAAATAGCCGGAAATGTCCGGAAAATGCCGAACGTGTACAGAACCCGTTGCTCCGTATGCTCGTTGTAATGTAAGGACCATTTTTGGGGGATTTGCAGCGTGCAGCGAGTTCTCACACATCATAATATCCTGCGATAGGACCCGTTTTTAATCACATAAAATGCCGGAGATGTCCGGAAAAGGCCGAAGGTGTACAGAACCCAATGCTCCGTTTGCTCGTTGTAATGGAAGTACCATTTTTGGGGGGTTGGCAGAGAGCAACTGGTTCTTACACATCATAATATCCTGATATACGGCCCGTTTTTGATCACTTAAAATGCCGGAAATGTCCGGAAAAGGCCGAAGGTGTACAGAACCTGATGCTCCGTATGCTCGTTGTAAGGGGCGTACCATTTCTCGGGGATTGGCAGGACGTAACGAGTTCTCTCACATCATAATATCCTGAAATACGGCCCATTTTGAAACAATTAAAAAGCCGGAAATGTCCGGAAAATGCCGAAGGTGTACAGAACCCGTTGCTCCGTATGCTCGTTGTAATGGAAGGACCATTTTTGGGGGATTGGCAGCGTGCAGCGAGTTCTCACACATCATAATATCCTGCGATACGACCCATTTTGAAACAACTAAAAAGACGAAACTGGCCGGAAAAGGCCGAATATGTACAAGACAGGATTCTCCGCATGCTCGTTGTAATGGAAGTACCATTCTTCGGGGATTGGTAGCGCGCAACGAGTTCTCTCACATCATAATATCCTGCTATACGGCCCGTTTGTAATCACATAAAATGCCGGAGATGTCCGGAAAAGGCCGAAGGTGTACAGAACCCGATGCTCCGTTTGCTCGTGGTAATGGAAGTACCATTTTTCGGGGAAGGGCAGCGTGCAGCGTGTTCTCACACATCATAATATCCTGCGATACGACCCATTTTGAAACAATTAAATAGCCGGAAATGTCCGGAAAAGGCCGAAGGTGTACAGAACCCGTTGCTCCGTATGCTCGTTGTAATGGTCGTACCATTTTTCGGGGATTGGCAGCGTGCAGCGAGTTCTCACACATCATAATATCCTGCGATACGACCCATTTTGAAACAATTAAAAACACGAAACTGGCCGGAAAAGGCCGAATATGTACAAGACAGGATTCTCCGCATGCTCGTTGTATTGGAAGTACCATTCTTCGGGGATTGGCAGCGCGCACCGAGTTCTCTCACATCAGAATATCCTGCTATACGGCCCGTTTTTAATCACATAAAATGCCGGAGATGTCCGGAAAAGGCCGAAGGTGTACAGAACCCGTTGCTCCGTATGCTCGCTGTAATGGAAGGACCATTTTTCGGGGATTGGCAGCGTGCAGCTAGTTCTCACACATCATAATATCCTGCGATACGACCCGTTTTTAATCACATAAAATGCCGGAAATGTCCGGAAAAGGCCGAAGGTGTACAGAACCTGATGCTACGTATACTCGTTGTAAGGGGCGTACCATTTCTCGGGGATTGGCAGCGCGCAACGAGATCTCACACATCATAATATCCTGCGATACGACCCTTTTTGAAACAATTAAAAAGCCGGAAATATCCGGAAAAGGCCGAATATGTGCAAGACAGGATTCTCCGGATGCTGGTTGTATTGGAAGTACCATTCTTCGGGGATTGGCAGCGCGCAACGAGTTCTCTCACATCATAATATCCAGCGATACGACCCATTTTCAAACAATTAAATAGCCGGAAATGTCCGGAAAAGGCCGAAGGTGTACAGAACCCGTTGCTCCGTATGCTCGTTGTAATGGAAGGACCATTTTTCGGGGATTGGCAGCGTGCAGCTAGTTCTCACACATCATAATATCCTGCGATACGACCCGTTTTTAATCACATAAAATGCCGGAAATGTCCGGAAAAGGCCGAAGGTGTACAGAACCTGATGCTACGTATACTCGTTGTAATGGGCGTACCATTTCTCGGGGATTGGCAGCGCGCAACGAGATCTCACACATCATAATATCCTGCGATACGACCCTTTTTGAAACAATTAAAAAGCCGGAAATATCCGGAAAAGGCCGAAGGTGTACAGAACCCGTTGCTCCGTATGCACGTTGTAATGGGCGTACCATTTCTCGGGGATTGGCAGCGCGTAACGAGTTCTCTCACATCATAATATCCTGAAATACGGCCCATTTTGAAACAACTAAATAGCCGGAAATGTCCGGAAAAGGCCGAAGGTGTACAGAACCTGATGCTACGTATACTCGTTGTAAGGGGCGTACCATTTCTCGGGGATTGGCAGCGCGCAACGAGGTCTCACACATCATAATATCCTGCGATACGACCCTTTTTGAAACAATTAAAAAGCGGGAAATATCCGGAAAAGGCTGAAGGTGTACAGAACCCGTTGCTCCGTATGCTCGTTGTAATGGGCGTACCATTTTTCGGGGATTGGCAGCGTGCAGCGAGTTCCCACACTTCATAATATCCTGCGATACAACCCATTTTGAAACTATTAAAAAGCCGAAACTGGCCGGAAAAGGCCGAATATGTACAAGACAGGATTCTCCGCATGCTCGCTTTAATGGATGTACCATTCTTCGGGGATTGGCAGCGCGCAACGAGTTCTCTCACATCATAATATCCTGCGATACGACCCATTTTGAAACAATTAAAAAGCCGAAACTGGCCGGAAAAGGCCGAATTTGTACAAGACAGGATTCTCCGGATGCTGGTTGTATTGGAAGTTCTATTCTTCGGGGATTGGCAGCGCGCACCGTGTTCTCTCACATCATAAAATCCTGCTATTCGGCCCGTTTTTGATCACTTAAAATGCCGGAAATGTCCGGAAAAGGTCGAAGGTGTACAGAACCTGATGCTCCGTATGCTCGTTGTAAGGGCCGTACCATTTCTCGGGGATTGGCAGCGCGTAACGTGTTCTCTCACATCATAATATGCTGCGATACGACCCGTTTTTAATCACATAAAATGCCGGAAATGTCCGGAAAAGGCCGAAGGTGTACAGAACCTGATGCTACGTATACTCGTTGTAAGGGGCGTACCATTTCTCGGGGATTGGCAGCGCGCAACGAGATCTCACACATTATAATATCCTGCGATACGACCCTTTTTGAAACAATTAAAAAGCCGGAAATATCCGGAAAAGGCCGAAGGTGTACAGAACCCGTTGCTCCGTATGCTCGTTGTAATGGGCGTACTATTTTTCGGGGATTGGCAGCGTGCAGCGAGATCTCACACATCATAATATCCTGCGATACGACCCTTTTTGAAACAATTAAAAAGCGGGAAATATCCGGAAAAGGCTGAAGGTGTACAGAACCCGTTGCTCCGTATGCACGTTGTAATGGGCGTACCATTTTTCGGGGATTGGCAGCGTGCAGCGAGTTCTCACACTTCATAATATCCTGCGATACGACCCATTTTGAAACTATTAAAAAGCCGAAACTGGCCGGAAAAGGCCGAATATCTACAAGACAGGATTCTCCGCATGCTCGTTGTAATGGATGTACCATTCTTCGGGGATTGGCAGCGCGCAACGAGTACTCTCACATCATAATATCCTGCGATACGACCCATTTTGAAACAATTAAATAGCCGGAAATGTCCGGAAAATGCCGAACGTGTACAGAACCCGTTGCTCCGTATGCTCGTTGTAATGGATGTACCATTCTTCGGGGATTGGCAGCGCGCAACGAGTTCTCTCACATCATGATATCCTGAAATACGGCCCATTTTGAAACAATTAAAAAGCCGGAAATGTCCGGAAAATGCCGAAGGTGTACAGAACCCGTTGCTCCGTATGCTCGTTGTAATGGAAGGACCATTTTTGGGGGATTGGCAGCGTGCAGCGAGTTCTCACACATCATAATATCCTGCGATACGACCCATTTTGAAACAACTAAAAAGACGAAACTGGCCGGAAAAGGCCGAATATGTACAAGACAGGATTCTCCGCATGCTCGTTGTAATGGAAGTACCATTCTTCGGGGATTGGTAGCGCGCAACGAGTTCTCTCACATCATAATATCCTGCTATACGGCCCGTTTGTAATCACATAAAATGCCGGAGATGTCCGGAAAAGGCCGAAGGTGTACAGAACCCGATGCTCCGTTTGCTCGTGGTAATGGAAGTACCATTTTTCGGGGAAGGGCAGCGTGCAGCGTGTTCTCACACATCATAATATCCTGCGATACGACCCATTTTGAAACAATTAAATAGCCGGAAATGTCCGGAAAAGGCCGAAGGTGTACAGAACCCGTTGCTCCGTATGCTCGTTGTAATGGTCGTACCATTTTTCGGGGATTGGCAGCGTGCAGCGAGTTCTCACACATCATAATATCCTGCGATACGACCCATTTTGAAACAATTAAAAACACGAAACTGGCCGGAAAAGGCCGAATATGTACAAGACAGGATTCTCCGCATGCTCGTTGTATTGGAAGTACCATTCTTCGGGGATTGGCAGCGCGCACCGAGTTCTCTCACATCAGAATATCCTGCTATACGGCCCGTTTTTAATCACATAAAATGCCGGAGATGTCCGGAAAAGGCCGAAGGTGTACAGAACCCGTTGCTCCGTATGCTCGCTGTAATGGAAGGACCATTTTTCGGGGATTGGCAGCGTGCAGCTAGTTCTCACACATCATAATATCCTGCGATACGACCCGTTTTTAATCACATAAAATGCCGGAAATGTCCGGAAAAGGCCGAAGGTGTACAGAACCTGATGCTACGTATACTCGTTGTAAGGGGCGTACCATTTCTCGGGGATTGGCAGCGCGCAACGAGATCTCACACATCATAATATCCTGCGATACGACCCTTTTTGAAACAATTAAAAAGCCGGAAATATCCGGAAAAGGCCGAATATGTGCAAGACAGGATTCTCCGGATGCTGGTTGTATTGGAAGTACCATTCTTCGGGGATTGGCAGCGCGCACCGTGTTCTCTCACATCATAATATCCTGCTATTCGGCCCGTTTTTGATCACTTAAAATGCCGGAAATGTCCGGAAAAGGACGAAGGTGTACAGAACCTGATGCTCCGTATGCTCGTTGTAAGGGCCGTACCATTTCTCGGGGATTGGCAGCGCGCGACGAGTTCTCTCACATCATAATATCCTGATATACGGCCCATTTTGAAACAATTAAAAAGCCGGAAATGTCCGGAAAAGGCCGAAGGTGTACAGAACCCGTTGCTCCCTTTGCTTGTTGTAATGGGCGTACCATTTTTCGGGGATTTCCAGCGTGCAGCCAGTTTTCACACCTCATAATATCCTGCGATACGACCCATTTTGAAACTATTAAAAAGCCGGAAATGTCCGGAAAAGGCGGAAGGTGTACAGAACCTGATGCTCCGTATGCTCGTTGTAATGGAAGTACCATTCTTCGGGGATTGGCAGCGCGCAACGAGTTCTCTCACATCATAATATCCTGCGATACGACCCATTTTGAAACAATTACAAAGCCGGAAATGTCCGGAAAATGCCAAAGGTGTACAGAACCCGTTGCTCCGTATGCTCGTTGTAATGGGCGTACCATATTTCGGGGATTGGCAGCGTGCAGCGAGTTCTCACACCTCATAATATCCTGCGATACGACCCATTTTGAAACTATTAAAAAGCCGAAACTGGCCGGAAAAGGCCGAATATGTACAAGACAGGATTCTCCGCATTCTCGTTGTAATGGATGTACCATTCTTCGGGGATTGGCAGCGCGCAACGAGTTATCTCACATCATAATATCCCGCGATACGACCCATTTTGAAACAATTAAAAAGCCGGAAATGTCCGGAAAATGCCGAAGGTGTACAGAACCCGTTGCTCCGTATGCTCGTTGTAATGGAAGGACCATATTTGGGGGATTGGCAGCGAGCAACTGGTTCTTACACATCATAATATCCTGATATACGGCCCGTTTTTGATCACTTAAAATGCCGGAAATGTCCGGAAAAGGCCGAAGGTGTACAGAACCTGATGCTCCGTATGCTCGTTGTAAGGGGCGTACCATTTCTCGGGGATTGGCAGCGCGTAACGAGTTCTCTCACATCATAATATCCTGAAATACGGCCCATATTGAAACAATTAAAAAGCCGTAAATGTTCGGAAAAGGCCGAAGGTGTACAGAACCTGATGCTCCGTATGCTCGTTGTAAGGGGCGTACCATTTCTCGGGGATTGGCAGCGCGTAACGAATTCTCTCACATCATAATATCCTGATATACGGCCCATTTTGAAACTATTAAAAAGCCGGAAATGTCCAGAAAAGGCCGAAGGTGTACAGAACCCGATGCTCCGTTTGCTCGTTGTAATGGAAGTACCATTTTTGGGGGGTTGGCAGAGAGCAACTGGCTCTTACACATCATAATAATCTGATATACGGCCCATTTTGAAACAATTAAAAAGCCGGAAATGTCCGGAAAAGGCCGAAGGTGTACAGAACCCGTTGCTCCGTATGCTCGTTGTAATGGGCGTACCATTTTTCGGGGATTGGCAGCGTGCAGCGAAATCTCACACATCATAATATCCTGCGATACGACCCTTTTTGAAACAATTAAAAAGCCGGAAATTTCCGGAAAAGGCCGAAGGTGTACAGAACCCGTTGCTCCGTATGCTCGTTGTAATGGAAGGACCATTTTTGGAGGATTGGCAACGCTCAACGCGCTTTTACACATCATAATATCCTGCTATTCGGCCCATTTTTGATCACTTAAAATGCCGGAAATGTCCGGAAAAGGCCGAAGGTGTACAGAACCTGATGCTCCGTATGCTCGTTCTAAGGGGCGTACCATTTCTCGGGGATTGGCAGCGCGTAACGAGTTCTCTCACATCATAATATCCTGAAATACGGCCCATTTTGAAACAATTAAAAAGCCGGAAATGTCCGGAAAAGGCCGAAGGTGTACAGAACCTGATGCTCCGTATGCTCGTTGTAATGGAAGTACCATTCTTCGGGGATTGGCAGCGCGCAACGAGTTCTCTCACATCATAATATCCTGCGATACGACCCATTTTGAAACAATTAAAAAGCCGGAAATGTCCGGAAAATGCCAAAGGTGTACAGAACCCGTTGCTCCGTATGCTCGTTGTAATGGGCGTACCATATTTCGGGGATTGGCAGCGTGCAGCGAGTTCTCACACCTCATAATATCCTGCGATACGACCCATTTTGAAACTATTAAAAAGCCGAAACTGGCCGGAAAAGGCCGAATATGTACAAGACAGGATTCTCCGCATTCTCGTTGTAATGGATGTACCATTCTTCGGGGATTGGCAGCGCGCAACGAGTTATCTCACATCATAATATCCCGCGATACGACCCATTTTGAAACAATTAAAAAGCCGGAAATGTCCGGAAAATGCCGAAGGTGTACAGAACCCGTTGCTCCGTATGCTCGTTGTAATGGAAGGACCATATTTGGGGGATTGGCAGCGAGCAGCGAGTTCTCACACATCATAATATCCTGCGATACGACCCGTTTTTAATCACATAAAATGCCGGAAATGTCCGGAAAAGGCCGCAGGTGTACAGAACCCGATGCTCCGTTTGCTCGTTGTAATGGAAGGACCATTTTTCGGGGATTGGCAGCGTGCAGCTAGTTCTCACACATCATAATATCCTGCGATACGACCCTTTTTGAAACAATTAAAAAGCCGGAAATATCCGGAAAAGGCCGAAGGTGTACAGAACCCGTTGCTCCGTATGCTCGTTGTAATGGAAGGACCATTTTTGGAGGATTGGCAACGCTCAACGCGTTTTTACACATCATAATATCCTGCTATTCGGCCCATTTTTGATCACTTAAAATGCCGGAAATGTCCGGAAAAGGCCGAAGGTGTACAGAACCTGATGCTCCGTATGCTCGTTGTAAGGGGCGTACCATTTCTCGGGGATTGGCAGCGCGTAACGAGTTCTCTCACATCATAATATCCTGAAATACGGCCCATTTTGAAACAATTAAAAAGCCGGAAATGTCCGGAAAAGGCCGAAGGTGTACAGAACCTGATGCTCCGTATGCTCGTTGTAATGGGCGTACCATTTTTGGGGGATTTCCAGCGTGCAGCCAGTTCTCACACCTCATAATATCCTGCGATACGACCCATTTTGAAACTATTAAAAAGCCGAAACTGGCCGGAAATGGCCGAATATGTACAAGACAGGATTCTCCGCATGCTCGTTGTAATGGAAGTACCATTCTTCGGGGATAGGCAGCGCGCAACGAGTTCTCTCACATCATAATATCCTGATATACGGCCCATTTTGAAACAATTAAAAAGCCGGAAATGTCCGGAAAAGGCCGAAGGTGTACAGAACCCAATGCTCCGTTTGCTCGTTGTAATGGAAGTACCATTTTTGGGGGGTTGGCAGAGAGCAACTGGTTCTTACACATCATAATATCCTGATATACGGCCCATTTTGAAACAATTAAAAATCCGGAAATATCCGGAAAAGGCTGAAGGTGTACAGAACCCGTTGCTCCGTATGCTCGTTGTAATGGGCGTACCATTTTTCGGGGATTGGCAGCGTGCAGCGAGTTCCCACACTTCATAATATCCTGCGATACGACCCATTTTGAAACTATTAAAAAGCCGAAACTGGCCGGAAAAGGCCGAATATGTACAAGACAGGATTCTCCGCATGCTCGTTTTATTGGAAGTATAATTCTTCGGGGATTGGCAGCGCGCACCGAGTTCCCTCACATCATAATATCCTGCTATACGGCCCGTTTTTAATCACATAAAATGCCGGAAATGTCCGGAAAAGGCCGAAGGTGTACAGAACCTGATGCTACGTATACTCGTTGTAAGGGGCGTACCATTTCTCGGGGATTGGCAGCGCGCAACGAGTTCTCTCACATCATAATATCCCGCGATACGACCCGTTTTTAATCACATAAAATGCCGGAAATGTCCGGAAAAGGCCGAAGGTGTACAGAACCCGTTGCTCCGTATGCTCGTTGTAATGGAAGGACCATTTTTCGGGGATTGGCAGCGTGCAGCGAGTTCTCACACATCATAATATCCTGCGATACGACCCGTTTTTAATCACATAAAATGCCGGAAATGTCCGGAAAAGGCCGAAGGTGTACAGAACCTGATGCTCCGTATGCTCGTTGTAATGGAAGGACCATTCTTCGGGGATTGGCTGCGCGCAACGAGTTCTCTCACATCATAATATCCTGCGATTCGACCCATTTTGAAACAATTAAAAAGCCGGAAATGTCCGGAAAATGCCAAAGGTGTACAGAACACGTTCCTCCGTATGCTCGTTGTAATGGGCGTACCATTTTTCGGGAATTGGCAGCGTGCAGCGTGTTCTCACACCTCACAATATCCTGCCATACGACCCATTTTGAAACTATTAAAAAGCCGAAACTGGCCGGAAAAGGCCGAATATGTACAAGACAGGATTCTCCGCATGCTCGTTGTAATGGATGTACCATTCTTCGGGGATTGGCAGCGCGCAACGAGTTCTCTCACATCATAATATCCTGCGATACGACCCATTTTGAAACAATTAAAAAGCCGGAAATGTCCGGAAAATGCCAAAGGTGTACAGAACCCGTTGCTCCGTATGCTCGTTGTAATGGGCGTACCATTTTTCGGGGATTGGAAGCGTGCAGCGAGATCTCACACATCATAATATCGTGCGATACTACCCTTTTTGAAACAATTAAAAAGCCGGAAATATCCGGAAAAGGCCGAAGGTGTACAGAACCCGTTGCTCCGTATGCTCGTTGTAATGGAAGGACCATTTTTGGGGGATTGGCAACGCTTAACGCGTTTTTACACATCATAATATCTTGCTATTCGGCCCATTTTTGATCACTTAAAATGCCCGAAATGTCCGGAAAAGGCCGAAGGTGTACAGAACCTGATGCTCCGTATGCTCGTTGTAATGGAAGTACCATTCTTCGGGGATTGGCAGCGCGCAACGAGTTCTCTCACATCATAATATCCTGCGATACGACCCATTTTGAAACAATTAAAAAGCCGGAAATGTCCGGAAAATGCCAAAGGTGTACAGAACCCGTTGCTCCGTATGCTCGTTGTAATGGGCGTACCATTTTTCGGGGATTGGCAGCGTGCAGCGAGTTCTGACACCTCATAATATCCTGCGATACGACCCATTTTGAAACTATTAAAAAGCCGAAACTGGCCGGAAAAGGCCGAATATGTACAAGACAGGATTCTCCGCATGCTCGTTGTAATGGATGTACCATTCTTCGGGGATTGGCAGCGCGCAACGAGTTCTCTCACATCATAATATCCCGCGATACGACCCGTTTTTAATCACATAAAATGCCGGAAATGTCCGGAAAAGGCCGAAGGTGTACAGAATCCGTTGCTCCGTATGCTCGTTGTAATGGAAGGACCAATTTTCGGCGATTGGCAGCGTGCAGCGAGATCTCACACATCATAGTATCCTGCGATACGACCCTTTTTGAAACAATTAAAAAGCGGGAAATATCCGGAAAAGCCTGAAGGTGTACAGAACCCGTTGCTCCGTATACTCGTTGTAATGTAAGGACCATTTTTGGGGGATTGGCAGCGTGCAGCGAGTTCTCACACATCATAATATCCTGCGATACGACCCGTTTTTAATCACATAAAATGCCGGAGATGTCCGGAAAAGGCCGAAGGTGTACAGAACCCAATGCTCCGTTTGCTCGTTGTAATGGAAGTACCATTTTTGGGGGGTTGGCAGAGAGCAACTGGTTCTTACACATCATAATATCCTGATATACGGCCCGTTTTTGATCACTTAAAATGCCGGAAATGTCCGGAAAAGGCCGAAGGTGTACAGAACCTGATGCTCCGTATGCTCGTTGTAAGGGGCGTACCATTTCTCGGGGATTGGCAGCGCGTAACGAGTTCTCTCACATCATGATATCCTGAAATGCGGCCCATTTTGAAACAATTAAAAAGCCGGAAATGTTCGGAAAAGGCCGAAGGTGTACAGAACCTGATGCTCCGTATGCTCGTTGTAAGGGGCGTACCATTTTTCGGGGATTGGAAGCGTGCAGCGAGATCTCACACATCATAATATCGTGCGATACGACCCTTTTTGAAACAATTAAAAAGCCGGAAATATCCGGAAAAGGCCGAAGGTGTACAGAAACCGTTGCTCCGTATGCTCGTTGTAATGGAAGGACCATTTTTGGGTGATTGGCAACGCTCAACGCGTTTTTACACATCATAATATCCTGCTATTCGGCCCATTTTTGATCACTTAAAATGCCGGAAAGGTCCGGAAAAGGCCGAAGGTGTACAGAACCTGATGCTCCGTATGCTCGTAGTAAGGGGCGTACCATTTCTCGGGGATTGGCAGCGCGTAACGAGTTCTCTCACATCATAATATCCTGAAATACGGCCCATTTTGAAACAACTAAAAAGCCGGAAATGTCCGGAAAAGGCCGAAGGTGTACAGAACCTGATGCTCCGTATACTCGTTGTAATTTAAGTACCATTCTTCGGGGATTGGCAGCGCGCAACGAGTTCTCTCACATCATAATATCCTGCGATACGACCCATTTTGAAACAATTAAAAAGCTTGAAATGTCCGGAAAATGCCAAAGGTGTACAGAACCCGTTCCTCCGTATGCTCGTTGTAATGGGCGTACCATTTTTCGGGGATTGGCAGCGTGCAGCGAGTTCTCACACCTCATAATATCCTGCGATACGACCCATTTTGAAACTATTAAAAAGCCGAAACTGGCCGGGAAAGGCCGAATATGTACAAGACAGGATTCTCCGCATGCTCGTTGTAATGGAAGTACCATTCTTCGGGGATTGGCAGCGCGCAACGAGTTCTCTCACATCATAATATCCCGCGATACGACCCGTTTTTAATCACATAAAATGCCGGAAATGTCCGGAAAAGGCCGAAGGTGTACAGAACCCGTTGCTCCGTATGCTCGTTGTAATGGGCGTACCATTTTTCGGGGATTGGCAGCGTGCAGCGAGATCTCACACATCATAGTATCCTGCGATACGACCCTTTTTGAAACAATTAAAAAGCGGGAAATATCCGGAAAAGGCTGAAGGTGTACAGAACCCGTTGCTCCGTATGCTCGTTGTAATGTAAGGACCATTTTTGGGGGGTTGGCAGAGAGCAACTGGTTCTTACACATCATAATATCCTGATATACGGCCCGTTTTTGATCACTTAAAATGCCGGAAATGTCCGGAAACGGCCGAAGGTGTACAGAACCTGATGCTCCGTATGCTCGTTGTAAGGGGCGTACCATTTCTCGGGGATTGGCAGCGCGTAACGAGTTCTCTCACATCATGATATCCTGAAATGCGGCCCATTTTGAAACAATTAAAAAGCCGGAAATGTTCGGAAAAGGCCGAAGGTGTACAGAACCTGATGCTCCGTATGCTCGTTGTAAGGGGCGTACCATTTCTCGAGGATTGGCAGCGCGTAACGAATTCTCTCACATCATAATATCCTGATATACGGCCCATTTTGAAACAATTAAAAAGCCGGAAATGTCCGGAAAAGGCCGAAGGTGTACAGAACCCGTTGCTCCGTATGCTCGTTGTAATGGGCGTACCATTTTTCGGGGATTGGAAGCGTGCAGCGAGATCTCACACATCATAATATCGTGCGATACGACCCTTTTTGAAACAATTAAAAAGCCGGAAATATCCGGAAAAGGCCGAAGGTGTACAGAACCCGTTGCTCCGTATGCTCGTTGTAATGGAAGGACCATTTTTGGGTGATTGGCAACGCTCAACCCGTTTTTACACATCATAATATCCTGCTATTCGGCCCATTTTTGATCACTTAAAATGCCGGAAATGTCCGGAAAAGGCCGAAGGTGTACAGAACCTGATGCTCCGTATGCTCGTTGTAAGGGGCGTACCATTTCTCGGGGATTGGCAGCGCGTAACGAGTTCTCTCACATCATAATATCCTGAAATACGGCCCATTTTGAAACTATTAAAAAGCCGGAAATGTCCGGTAAAGGCCGAAGGTGTACAGAACCCGTTGCACCGTATGCTCGTTGTAGTGGGCGTACCATTTTTCGGGGATTGGCAGCATGCAGCGAGTTCTCACACCTCATAATATCCTGCGATACGACCCATTTTGAAACAACTAAAAAGACGAAACTGGCCGGAAAAGGCCGAATATGTACAAGACAGGATTCTCCGCATGCTCGTTGTATTGGAAGTACCATTCTTCGGGGATTGGCAGCGCGCACCGAGTTCCCTCACATCATAATATCCCACGATACGACCCATTTTGAAACAATTAAAAAGCCGGAAATCTTCGGAAAATGCCGGAGGTGTACAGAACCCGTTGCTCCGTATGCTCGTTGTAATGGAAGGACCATTTTTCGGGGATTGGCAGCATGCAGCGAGTTCTCACACCTCATAATATCCTGCGATACAACCCATTTTGAAACAACTAAAAAGACGAAACTGGCCGGAAAAGGCCGAATATGTACAAGACAGGATTCTCCGCATGCTCGTTGTATTGGAAGTACCATTCTTCGGGGATTGGCAGCGCGCACCGAGTTCCCTCACATCATAATATCCTGCTATACGGTCCGTTTTTAATCACATAAAATGCCGGAGATGTCCGGAAAAGGCCGAAGGTGTACAGAACCCGATGCTCCGTTTGCTCGTTGTAATGGAAGTACCATTTTTGGGGGGTTGGCAGAGAGCAACTGGCTCTTACACATCATAATAATCTGATATACGGCCCATTTTGTAACAATTAAAAAGCCGGAAATGTCCGGAAAAGGCCGAAGGTGTACAGAACCCGTTGCTCCGTATGCTCGTTGTAGTGGGCGTACCATTTTTCGGGGATTGGCAGCGTGCAGCGAGTTCTCACACCTCATAATATCCTGCGATACGACTTATTTTGAAACTATTAAAAAGCCGAAACTGGCCGGAAAAGGCCGAATATGTACAAGACAGGATTCTCGTCATGCTCGTTGTAATGGAAGTACCATTCTTCGGGGATTTGCAGCGCGCAACGAGTTCCCTCACATCATAATATCCTGCTATACGGCCCGTTTTTAATCACATAAAATGCCGGAGATGTCCGGAAAAGGCCGAAGGTGTACAGAACCCAATGCTCCGTTTGCTCGTTGTAATGGAAGTACCATTTTTGGGGGGTTGGCAGAGAGCAACTGGTTCTTACACATCATAATATCCTGATATACGGCCCATTTTGAAACAATTAAAAAGCCGGAAATATCCGGAAAAGGCCGAAGGTGTACAGAACCCGTTGCTCTGTATGCTCGTTGTAATGGGCGTACCATTTTTCGGTGATTGGCAGCGTGCAGCGAGATCTCACACATCATAATATCCTGCGATACGACCCTTTTTGAAACAATTAAAAAGCCGGAAATATCCGGAAAAGGCCGAATATGTACAAGACAGGATTCTCCGCATGCTCGTTGTAATGGAAGTACCATTCTTAGGGGATTGGCAGCGCGCAACGAGTTCTCTCACATCATAATATCCTGCGATACGACCCATTTTGAAACAATTAAAAAGCCGGAAATGTTCGGAAAATGCCAAAGGTGTACAGGACCCGTTGCTCCGTTTGCTCGTTGTAATGGAAGTACCATTTTTGGGGGGTTGGCAGCGTGCAGCGAGTTCTCACACATCATAATATCCTGCGATACGACCCATTTTGAAACAACTAAAAAGACGAAACTGGCCGGAAAAGGCCGAATATGTACATGACAGGATTCTCCGCATGCTCGTTGTATTGGAAGTACCATTCTTCGGGGATTGGCAGCGCGCACCGAGTTCCCTCACATCATAATATCCTGCTATACGGCCCGTTTTTAATCACATAAAATGCCGGAGATGTCCGGAAAAGGCCGAAGGTGTACAGAAACCGATGCTCCGTTTGCTCGTTGTAATGGAAGTACCATTTTTGGGGGGTTGGCTGAGAGCAACTGGCTCTTACACATCATAATAATCTGATATACGGCCCATTTTGAAACAATTAAAAAGCCGGAAATGTCCGGAAAATGCCAAAGGTGTACAGAACCCGTTGCTCCGCATGCTCGTTGTAATGGGCGTACCATTTTTCGGGGATTGGCAGCGTGCAGCGAGTTCTCACACCTCATAATATCCTGCGATACGACTCATTTTGAAACTATTAAAAAGCCGAAACTGGCCGGAAAAGGCCGAATATGTACAAGACAGGATTCTCCGCATGCTCGTTGTAATGGATGTACCATTCTTCGGGGATTTGCAGCGCGCAACGAGTTCCCTCACATCATAATATCCTGCTATACGGCCCGTTTTTAATCACATAAAATGCCGGAGATGTCCGGAAAAGGCCGAAGGTGTACAGAACCCAATGCTCCGTTTGCTCGTTGTAATGGAAGTACCATTTTTGGGGGGTTGGCAGAGAGCAACTGGTTCTTACACATCATAGTATCCTGCTATTCGGCCCATTTTTGATCACTTAAAATGCCGGAAATGTCCGGAAAAGGCCGAAGGTGTACAGAACCTGATGCTCCGTATGCTCGTTGTAAGGGGCGTACCATTTCTCGGGGATTGGCAGCGAGTAACGATTTCTGTCACATCATAATATCCTGAAATACGGCCCATTTTGAAACAATTAAAAAGCCGGAAATGTCCGGAAAAGGGCGAAAGTGTACAGAACCTGATGCTCCGTATGCTCGTTGTAATGGAAGTACCATTCTTCGGGGATTGGCAGCGCGCAACGAGTTCTCTCACATCATAATATCCTGCGATACGACCCATTTTGAAACAATTAAAAAGCCGGAAATGTCCGGAAAATGCCAATGGTGTACAGAACCCGTTGCTCCGTATGCTCGTTGTAATGGGCGTACCATTTTGCGGGGATTGGCAGGGTGCTGCGAGTTCTCACACCTCATAATATCCTGCGATACGACCCATTTTGAAACTATTAAAAAGCCGAAACTGGCCGGGAAAGGCCGAATATGTACAAGACAGGATTCTCCGCATGCTCGTTGTAATGGATGTACCATTCTTCGGGGATTGGCAGCGCGCAACGAGTTCTCTCACGTCATAATATCCCGCGATACGACCCATTTTGAAACAATTAAAAAGACGAAACTGGCCGGAAAAGGCCGAATATGTACAAGACAGGATTCTCCGCATGCTCGTTGTAATGGATGTACCATTTTTCGGGGATTGGAAGCGTGCAGCGAGATCTCACACATCATAATATCCCGCGATACGACCCATTTTGAAACAATTAAAAAGACGAATCTGGCCGGAAAAGGCCGAATATGTACAAGACAGGATTCTCCGCATGCTCGTTGTATTGGAAGTACCATTCTTCGGGGATTGGCAGCGCGCACCGAGTTCCCTCACATCATAATATCCTGCTATACGGCCCGTTTTTAATCACATAAAATGCCGGAGATGTCCGGAAAAGGCCGAAGGTGTACAGAACCCGATGCTCCGTTTGCTCGTTGTAATGGAAGTACCATTTTTGGGGGGTTGGCAGCGTGCAGCGAGTTCTCACACATCATAATATCCTGCGATACGACCCATTTTGAAACTACTAAAAAGACGAAACTGGCCGGAAAAGGCCGAATATGTACATGACAGGATTCTCCGCATGCTCGTTGTATTGGAAGTACCATTCTTCGGGGATTGGCAGCGCGCACCGAGTTCCCTCACATCATAATATCCTGCTATACGGCCCGTTTTTAATCACATAAAATGCCGGAGATGTCCGGAAAAGGTCGAAGGTGTACAGAACCCGATGCTCCGTTTGCTCGTTGTAATGGAAGTACCATTTTTGGGGGGTTGGCAGAGAGCAACTGGCTCTTACACATCATAATAATCTGATATACGGCCCATTTTGAAACAATTAAAAAGCCGGAAATGTCCGGAAATGGCCGAAGGTGTACAGAACCCGTTGCTCCGTATGCTCGTTGTAATGGGCGTACCATTTTTCGGGGATTGGAAGCGTGCAGCGAGATCTCACACATCATAATATCGTGCGATACGACCCATTTTGAAACAATTAAAAAGCCGGAAATGTCCGGAAAATGCCAAAGGTGTACAGAACCCGTTGCTCCGTATGCTCGTTGTAATGGGCGTACCATTTTTCGGGGATTGGCAGCGTGCAGCGAGTTCTCACACCTCATAACATCCTGCGAAACGACTCATTTTGAAACTATTAAAAAGCCGAAACTTGCCGGAAAAGGCCGAATATGTAAAAGACAGGATTCTCCGCATGCTCGTTGTAATGGAAGTACCATTCTTCGGAGATTGGCAGCGCGCAACGAGTTCTCTCACATCATAATATCCTGATATACGGCCCGTTTTTAATCACATAAGATGCCGGAGATGTCCGGAAAAGGCCGAAGGTGTACAGAACCCGATGCCCCGTTTGCTCGTTGTAATGGAAGTACCATTTTTCGGGGATGGGCAGCGTGCAGCGAGTTCTCACACCTCATAATATCCTGCGAAACGACTCATTTTGAAACTATTAAAAAGCCGAAACTTGCCGGAAAAGGCCGAATATGTACAAGACAGGATTCTCCGCATGCTCGTTGTAATGGAAGTACCATTCTTCGGAGATTGGCAGCGCGCAACGAGTTCTCTCACATCATAATATCCTGATATACGGCCCGTTTTTAATTACATAAAATGCCGGAGATGTCCGGAAAAGGCCGAAGGTGTACAGAACCCGATGCCCCGTTTGCTCGTTGTAATGGAAGTACCATTTTTCGGGGATGGGCAGCGTGCAGCGAGTTCTCACACCTCATAATATCCTGCGAAACGACTCATTTTGAAACTATTAAAAAGCCGAAACTTGCCGGAAAAGGCCGAATATGTACAAGACAGGATTCTCCGCATGCTCGTTGTAATGGAAGTACCATTCTTCGGAGATTGGCAGCGCGCAACGAGTTCTCTCACATCATAATATCCTGATATACGGCCCGTTTTTAATCACATAAAATGCCGGAGATGTCCGGAAAAGGCCGAAGGTGTACAGAACCCGATGCCCCGTTTGCTCGTTGTAATGGAAGTACCATTTTTCGGGGATGGGCAGCGTGCAGCGAGTTCTCACACCTCATAATATCCTGCGAAACGACTCATTTTGAAACTATTAAAAAGCCGAAACTTGCCGGAAAAGGCCGAATATGTACAAGACAGGATTCTCCGCATGCTCGTTGTAATGGAAGTACCATTCTTCGGGGATAGGCAGCGCGCAACGAGTTCTCTCACATCATAATATCCTGATATACAGCCCATTTTGAAACAATTAGAAAGCCGGAAATGTCCGGAAAAGGCCGAAGGTGTACAGAACCCGTTGCTCCGTATGCTCGTTGTAATGGGCGTACCATTTTTCGGGGATTGGAAGCGTGCAGCGAGATCACACACATCATAATATCGTGCGATACGACCCTTTTTGAAACAACTAAAAAGCCGGAAATATCCGGAAAAGGCCGAAGGTTTACAGAACCCGATGCTCCGTATGCTCGTTGTAAGGGAAGGACCATTTTTGGGGGATCGGCAACGCTCAACGCGTTTTTACACATCATAATATACTGGTGTACAGAACCTGATGCTCCGTATGCTCGTTGTAAGGGGCGTACCATTTCTCGGGGATTGGCAGCGCGTAACGTGTTCTCTCACATCATAATATCCTGATAAACGGCACATTTTGAAACAATTAAAAAGCCGGAAATGTCCGGAAAAGGCCGAAGGTGTACAGAACCCGTTGCTCCGTATGCTCGTTGTAGTGGGCGTACCATTTTTCGGGGATTGGCAGCGTGCAGCGAGCTCTCACACCTCATAATATCCTGCGATACGACTCATTTTGAAACTATTAAAAAGCCGAAACTGGCCGGAAAAGGCCGAATATGTACAAGACAGGATACTCGTCATGCTCGTTGTAATGGAAGTACCATTCTTCGGGGATTTGCAGCGCGCAACGAGTTCCCTCACATCATAATATCCTGCTATACGGCCCGTTTTTAATCACATAAAATGCCGGCGATGTCCGGAAAAGGCCGAAGGTGTACAGTACCCGATGCTTCGTTTGCTCGTTGTAATGGAAGTACCATTTTTGGCGGGTTGGCAGAGAGCAACGAGTTCTCTCACATCATAGTATCCTGCGATACGACCCGTTTTGAAACAATAAAATAGCCGGAAATGTCCGGAAAATGCCGAAGGTGTACAGAACCCGTTGCTCCGTATGCTCGTTGTAATGGAAGGACCATTTTTGGGGGATTGGCAGCGTGCAGCGAGTTCTCACACATCATAATATCCTGCGATACGACCCGTTTTTAATCACATAAAATGCCGGAAATGTTCGGAAAAGGCCGAAGGTGTACAGAACCTGATGCTACGTATACTCGTTGTAAGGGGCGTTCCATTTCTCGGGGATTGGCTGCGCGTAACGAGTTCTCTCACCTCATAATATCCTGCGAAACGACTCATTTTGAAACTATTAAAAAGCCGAAACTTGCCGGAAAAGGCCGAATATGTACAAGACAGTATTCTCCGCATGCTCGTTGTATTGGAAGTACCATTCTTCGGGGAATGGCAGCGCGCAACGAGTTCTCTCACATCATAATATCCTGATATACGGCCCATTTTGAAACAATTAAAAAGCCGGAAATGTCCGGAAAAGGCCGAAGGTGTACAGAACCCGTTGCTCCCTTTGCTTGTTGTAATGGAAGTACCATTTTTGGGGGGTTGGCAGAGAGCAACTGGTTCTTACACATCATAATATCCTGATATACGGCCCATTTTGAAGCAATTAAAAAGCCGGAAATGTCCGGAAAAGGCCGAAGGTGTACAGAACCCGTTGCTCCGTATGCTCGTTGTAATGGGCGTACCATTTTTCGGGGATTTCCAGCGTGCAGCCAGTTCTCACACCTCATAATATCCTGCGATACGACCCATTTTGAAACTATTAAAAAGCCGAAACTGGCCGGAAATGGCCGAATATGTACAAGACAGGATTCTCGTCATGCTCGTTGTAATGGAAGTACCATTCTTCGGGGATTTGTAGCGCGCAACGAGTTCCCTCACATCATAATATCCTGCTATACGGTCCGTTTTTAATCACATAAAATGCCGGAGATGTCCGGAAAAGGCCGAAGGTGTACAGAACCCGATGCTCCGTTTGCTCGTTGTAATGGAAGTACCATTTTTGGGGGGTTGGCAGAGAGCAACTGGCTCTTACACATCATAATAATCTGATATACGGCCCATTTTGAAACAATTAAAAAGCCGGAAATGTCCGGAAAAGGCCGAAGGTGTACAGAACCCGTTGCTCCGTATGCTCGTTGTAGTGGGCGTACCATTTTTCGGGGATTGGCAGCGTGCAGCGAGTTCTCACACCTCATAATATCCTGCGATACGACTCATTTTGAAACCATTAAAAAGCCGAAACTGGCCGGAAAAGGCCGAATATGTACATGACAGGATTCTCGTCATGCTCGTTTTAATGGAAGTACCATTCTTCGGGGATTTGCAGCGCGCAACGAGTTCCCTGACATCATAATATCCTGCTATACGGCCCGTTTTTGATCACTTAGAATGCCGGAAATGTCCGGAAAAGGCCGAAGGTGTACAGAACCTGATGCTCCGTATGCTCGTTGTAAGGGGCGTACCATTTCTCGGGGATTGGCAGCGTGCAGCGAGATCTCACACATCATAATATCCTGCTATACGGCCCGTTTTTGATCACTTAAAATGCCGGAAATGTCCGGAAAAGGCCGAAGGTGTACAGAACCTGATGCTCCGTATGCTCGTTGTAATGGAAGGACCATTTTTGGGGTATTGGCAACGCTCAACGCGTTTTTACACATCATAGTATCCTGCTATTCGGCCCATTTTTGATCACTTAAAATGCCGGAAATGTCCGGAAAAGGCCGAAGGTGTACAGAACCTGATGCTCCGTATGCTCGTTGTAAGGGGCGTACCATTTCTCGGGGATTGGCAGCGCGTAACGAGTTCTGTCACATCATAATATCCTGAAATACGGCCCATTTTGAAACAATTAAAAAGCCGGAAATGTCCGGAAAAGGGCGAAGGTGTACAGAACCTGATGCTCCGTATGCTCGTTGTAATGGAAGTACCATTCTTCGGGGATTGGCAGCGCGCAACGAGTTCTCTCACATCATAATATCCTGCGATACGACCCATTTTGAAACAATTAAAAAGCCGGAAATTTCCGGAAAAGGCCGAAGGTGTACAGAACCCGTTGCTCCGTATGCTCGTTGTAATGGGCGTACCATTTTTCGGGGATTGGAAGCGTGCAGCGAGATCACACACATCATAATATCGTGCGATACGACCCTTTTTGAAACAATTAAAAAGCCGGAAATATTCGGAAAAGGCCGAAGGTTTACAGAACCCGATGCTCCGTATGCTCGTTGTAAGGGAAGGACCATTTTTGGGGGATCGGCAACGCTCAACGCGTTTTTACACATCATAATATACTGGTGTACAGAACCTGATGCTCCGTATGCTCGTTGTAAGGGGCGTACCATTTTTCGGGGATTGGCAGCGTGCAGCGAGCTCTCACACCTCATAATATCCTGCGATACGACTCATTTTGAAACTATTAAAAAGCCGAAACTGGCCGGAAAAGGCCGAATATGTACAAGACAGGATACTCGTCATGCTCGTTGTAATGGAAGTACCATTCTTCGGGGATTTGCAGCGCGCAACGAGTTCCCTCACATCATAATATCCTGCTATACGGCCCGTTTTTAATCACATAAAATGCCGGCGATGTCCGGAAAAGGCCGAAGGTGTACAGAACCCGATGCTCCGTTTGCTCGTTGTAATGGAAGTACCATTTTTGGCGGGTTGGCAGAGAGCAACGAGTAATCTCACATCATAATATCCTGCGATACGACCCGTTTTGAAACAATAAAATAGCCGGAAATGTCCGGAAAATGCCGAAGGTGTACAGAACCCGTTGCTCCGTATGCTCGTTGTAATGGAAGGACCATTTTTGGGGGATTGGCAGCGTGCAGCGAGTTCTCACACATCATAATATCCTGCGATACGACCCGTTTTTAATCACATAAAATGCCGGAAATGTTCGGAAAAGGCCGAAGGTGTACAGAACCTGATGCTACGTATACTCGTTGTAAGGGGCGTTCCATTTCTCGGGGATTGGCTGCGCGTAACGAGTTCTCTCACCTCATAATATCCTGCGAAACGACTCATTTTGAAAATATTAAAAAGCCGAAACTTGCCGGAAAAGGCCGAATATGTACAAGACAGTATTCTCCGCATGCTCGTTGTATTGGAAGTACCATTCTTCGGGGAATGGCAGCGCGCAACGAGTTCTCTCACATCATAATATCCTGATATACGGCCCATTTTGAAACAATTAAAAAGCCGGAAATGTCCGGAAAAGGCCGAAGGTGTACAGAACCCGTTGCTCCCTTTGCTTGTTGTAATGGAAGTACCATTTTTGGGGGGTTGGCAGAGAGCAACTGGTTCTTACACATCATAATATCCTGATATACGTCCCATTTTGAAGCAATTAAAAAGCCGGAAATGTCCGGAAAAGGCCGAAGGTGTACAGAACCCGTTGCTCCGTATGCTCGTTGTAATGGGCGTACCATTTTTCGGGGATTTCCAGCGTGCAGCCAGTTCTCACACCTCATAATATCCTGCGATACGACCCATTTTGAAACTATTAAAAAGCCGAAACTGGCCGGAAATGGCCGAATATGTACAAGACAGGATTCTCGTCATGCTCGTTGTAATGGAAGTACCATTCTTCGGGGATTTGTAGCGCGCAACGAGTTCCCTCACATCATAATATCTTGCTATACGGTCCGTTTTTAATCACATAAAATGCCGGAGATGTCCGGAAAAGGCCGAAGGTGTACAGAACCCGATGCTCCGTTTGCTCGTTGTAATGGAAGTACCATTTTTGGGGGGTTGGCAGAGAGCAACTGGCTCTTACACATCATAATAATCTGATATACGGCCCATTTTGAAACAATTAAAAAGCCGGAAATGTCCGGAAAAGGCCGAAGGTGTACAGAACCCGTTGCTCCGTATGCTCGTTGTAGTGGGCGTACCATTTTTCGGGGATTGGCAGCGTGCAGCGAGTTCTCACACCTCATAATATCCTGCGTTACGACTCATTTTGAAACTATTAAAAAGCCGAAACTGGCCGGAAAAGGCCGAATATGTACATGACAGGATTCTCGTCATGCTCGTTGTAATGGAAGTACCATTCTTCGGGGATTTGCAGCGCGCAACGAGTTCCCTGACATCATAATATCCTGCTATACGGCCCGTTTTTGATCACTTAAAATGCCGGAAATGTCCGGAAAAGGCCGAAGGTGTACAGAACCTGATGCTCCGTATGCTCGTTGTAAGGGGCGTACCATTTCTCGGGGATTGGCAGCGCGTAACGAGTTCTGTCACATCATAATATCCTGAAATGCGGCCCATTTTGAAACAATTAAAAAGCCGGAAATGTCCGGAAAAGGGCGAAGGTGTACAGAACCTGATGCTCCGTATGCTCGTTGTAATGGAAGTACCATTCTTCGGGGATTGGCAGCGCGCAACGAGTTCTCTCACATCATAATATCCTGATATACGGCCCATTTTGAAACAATTAAAAAGCCGGAAATGTCCGGAAAAGGCCGAAGGTGTACAGAACCCGTTGCTCCCTTTGCTTGTTGTAATGGAAGTACCATTTTTGGGGGGTTGGCAGAGAGCAACTGGTTCTTACACATCATAATATCCTGATATACGGCCCATTTTGAAGCAATTAAAAAGCCGGAAATGTCCGGAAAAGGCCGAAGGTGTACAGAACCCGTTGCTCCGTATGCTCGTTGTAATGGGCGTACCATTTTGCGGGGATTGGCAGGGTGCTGCGAGTTCTCACACCTCATAATATCCTGCGATACGACCCATTTTGAAACTATTAAAAAGCCGAAACTGGCCGGGAAAGGCCGAATATGTACAAGACAGGATTCTCCGCATGCTCGTTGTAATGGATGTACCATTCTTCGGGGATTGGCAGCGCGCAACGAGTTCTCTCACGTCATAATATCCCGCGATACGACCCATTTTGAAACAATTAAAAAGACGAAACTGGCCGGAAAAGGCCGAATATGTACAAGACAGGATTCTCCGCATGCTCGTTGTAATGGATGTACCATTTTTCGGGGATTGGAAGCGTGCAGCGAGATCTCACACATCATAATATCCCGCGATACGACCCATTTTGAAACAATTAAAAAGACGAAACTGGCCGGAAAAGGCCGAATATGTACAAGACAGGATTCTCCGCATGCTCGTTGTATTGGAAGTACCATTCTTCGGGGATTGGCAGCGCGCACCGAGTTCCCTCACATCATAATATCCTGCTATACGGCCCGTTTTTAATCACATAAAATGCCGGAGATGTCCGGAAAAGGCCGAACGTGTACAGAACCCGTTGCTCCGTATGCTCGTTGTAATGGGCGTACCATTTTTCGGGGATTGGCAGCGTGCAGCGAGTTCTCACACCTCATAATATCCTGCGAAACGACTCATTTTGAAACTATTAAAAAGCCGAAACTTGCCGGAAAAGGCCGAATATGTAAAAGACAGGATTCTCCGCATGCTCGTTGTAATGGAAGTACCATTCTTCGGAGATTGGCAGCGCGCAACGAGTTCTCTCACATCATAATATCCTGATATACGGCCCGTTTTTAATCACATAAAATGCCGGAGATGTCCGGAAAAGGCCGAAGGTGTACAGAACCCGATGCCCCGTTTGCTCGTTGTAATGGAAGTACCATTTTTCGGGGATGGGCAGCGTGCAGCGAGTTCTCACACCTCATAATATCCTGCGAAACGAATCATTTTGAATCTATTAAGAAGCCGAAACTTGCCGGAAAAGGCCGAATATGTAAAAGACAGGATTCTCCGCATGCTCGTTGTAATGGATGTACCATTCTTCGGGGATTGGCAGCGCGCAACCAGTTCTCTCACGTCATAATATCCCGCGATACGACCCATTTTGAAACAATTAAAAAGACGAAACTGGCCGGAAAAGGCCGAATATGTACAAGACAGGATTCTCCGCATGCTCGTTGTAATGGATGTACCATTTTTCGGGGATTGGAAGCGTGCAGCGAGATCTCACACATCATAATATCCCGCGATACGACCCATTTTGAAACAATTAAAAAGACGAAACTGGCCGGAAAAGGCCGAATATGTACAAGACAGGATTCTCCGCATGCTCGTTGTATTGGAAGTACCATTCTTCGGGGATTGGCAGCGCGCACCGAGTTCCCTCACATCATAATATCCTGCTATACGGCCCGTTTTTAATCACATAAAATGCCGGAGATGTCCGGAAAAGGCCGAAGGTGTACAGAACCCGATGCTCCGTTTGCTCGTTGTAATGGAAGTACCATTTTTGGGGGGTTGGCAGCGTGCAGCGAGTTCTCACACATCATAATATCCTGCGATACGACCCATTTTGAAACAACTATAAAGACGAAACTGGCCGGAAAAGGCCGAATATGTACATGACAGGATTCTCCGCATGCTCGTTGTATTGGAAGTACCATTCTTCGGGGATTGGCAGCGCGCACCGAGTTCCCTCACATCATAATATCCTGCTATACGGCCCGTTTTTAATCACATAAAATGCCGGAGATGTCCGGAAAAGGCCGAAGGTGTACAGAACCCGATGCTCCGTTTGCTCGTTGTAATGGAAGTACCATTTTTGGGGGGTTGGCAGAGAGCAACTGGCTCTTACACATCATAATAATCTGATATACGGCCCATTTTGAAACAATTAAAAAGCCGGAAATGTCCGGAAAAGGCCGAAGGTGTACAGAACCCGTTGCTCCGTATGCTCGTTGTAATGGGCGTACCATTTTTCGGGGATTGGAAGCGTGCAGCGAGATCTCACACATCATAATATCGTGCGATACGACCCATTTTGAAACAATTAAAAAGCCGGAAATGTCCGGAAAATGCCAAAGGTGTACAGAACCCGTTGCTCCGTATGCTCGTTGTAATGGGCGTACCATTTTTCGGGGATTGGCAGCGTGCAGCGAGTTCTCACACCTCATAATATCCTGCGAAACGACTCATTTTGAAACTATTAAAAAGCCGAAACTTGCCGGAAAAGGCCGAATATGTAAAAGACAGGATTCTCCGCATGCTCGTTGTAATGGAAGTACCATTCTTCGGAGATTGGCAGCGCGCAACGAGTTCTCTCACATCATAATATCCTGATATACGGCCCGTTTTTAATCACATAAAATGCCGGAGATGTCCGGAAAAGGCCGAAGGTGTACAGAACCCGATGCCCCGTTTGCTCGTTGTAATGGAAGTACCATTTTTCGGGGATGGGCAGCGTGCAGCGAGTTCTCACACCTCATAATATCCTGCGAAACGAATCATTTTGAATCTATTAAGAAGCCGAAACTTGCCGGAAAAGGCCGAATATGTACAAGACAGGATGCTCCGTATGCTCGTTGTAATGGAAGTACCATTCTTCGGGGATTGGCAGCGCGCAACGAGTTCTCTCACATCATAATATCCTGCGATACGACCCATTTTGAAACAATTAAAAAGCCGGAAATGTCCGGAAAATGCCAAAGGTGTACAGAACCCGTTCCTCCGTATGCTCGTTGTAATGGGCGTACCATTTTTCGGGGATTGGCAGCGTGCAGCGAGTTCTGACACCTCATAATATCCTGCGATACGACCCATTTTGAAACTATTAAAAAGCCGAAACTGGCCGGAAAAGGCCGAATATGTACAAGACAGGATTCTCCGCATACTCGTTGTAATGGATGTACCATTCTTCGGGGATTGGCAGCGCGCAACGAGTTCTCTCACATCATAATATCCCGCGATACGACCCGTTTTTAATCACATAAAATGCCGGAAATGTCCGGAAAAGGCCGAAGGTGTACAGAACCGGTTGCTCCGTATGCTCGTTGTAATGGAAGGACCATTTTTCGGGGATTGGCAGCGTGCAGCGAGTTCTCACACATCATAATATCCTGCGATACGACCCGTTTTTAATCACTTAAAATGCCGGAAATGTCCGGAAAAGGCCGAAGGTGTACAGAACCTGATGCTCCGTATGCTCGTTGTAATGGAAGTACCATTCTTCGGGGATTGGCAGCGCGTAACGAATTCTCTCACATCATAATATCCTGATATACGGCCCATTTTGAAACAACTAAAAAGCCGGAAATGTCCAGAAAATGCCGAAGGTGTACAGAACCCGTTGCTCCGTATGCTCGTTGTAATGGGCGTACCATTTTTCGGGGATTGGAAGCGTGCAGCGAGATCTCACACATCATAATATCGTGCGATGCGACCCTTTTTGAAACAATTAAAAAGCCGGAAATATCCGGAAAAGGCCGAAGGTGTACAGAACCCGATGCTCCGTATGCTCGTTGTAAGGGAAGGACCATTTTTGGGGGATCGGCAACGCTCAACGCGTTTTTACACATCATAATATCCTGCTATTCGGCCCGTTTTTGATCACTTAAAATGCCGGAAATGTCCGGAAGAGGCCGAAGGTGTACAGAACCTGATGCTCCGTATGCTCGTTGTAAGGGGCGTACCATTTCTCGGGGATTGGCAGCGCGTAACATGTTCTCTCACATCATAATATCCTGATAAACGGCACATTTTGAAACAATTAAAAAGCCGGAAATGTCCGGAAAAGGCCGAAGGTGTACAGAACCCGTTGCTCCGTATGCTCGTTGTAATGGAAGTACCATTTTTGGGGGGTTGGCAGAGAGCAACTGGTTCTTACACATCATAATATCCTGATATACGGCCCATTTTGAAACAATTAAAAAGCCGGAAATGTCCGGAAAAGGCCGAAGGTGTACAGAACCCGTTGCTCCGTATGCTCGTTGTAATGGGCGTACCATTTTTCGGGGATTGGCAGCGTGCAGCGAGATCTCACACATCATAATATCCTGCGATACGACCCTTTTTGAAACAATTATAAAGCCGGAAAAATCCGGAAAAGGCCGAAGGTGTACAAAGCCCGTTGCTCCGTATGCTCGTTGTAATGCAAGGACCATTTTTGGGGGATTGGCAACGCTCAACGCGTTTTTACACATCATAATATCCTGCTATTCGGCCCATTTTTGATCACTTAAAATGCCGGAAATGTCCGGAAAAGGCCGAAGGTGTACAGAACCTGATGCTCCGTATGCTCGGTGTAATGGAAGTACCATTCTTCGGGGATTGGCACCGCGCAACGAGTTCTCTCACATCATAATATCCTGCGATACGACCCATTTTGAAACAATTAAAAAGCCGGAAATGTCCGGAAAATGCCAAAGGTGTACAGAACCCGTTGCTCCGTATGCTCGTTGTAATGGGCGTACCATTTTTCGGGGATTGGCAGCGTGCAGCGAGTTCTCTCACATCATAATATCCTGCTATACGGCCCGTTTTTAATCACATAAAATGCCGGAGATGTCCGGAAAAGGCCGAAGGTGTACAAAACCTGATGCTCCGTATGCTCGTTGTAATGGAAGTACCATTCTTCGGGGATTGGCACCGCGCAACGAGTTCTCTCACATCATAATATCCCGCGATACGACCCATTTTGAAACAATTAAAAAGCCGGAAATGTCCGGAAAATGCCGAAGGTGTACAGAACCCGTTGCTCCGTATGCTCGTTGTAATGGAAGGACCATTTTTCGGGGATTGGCAGCGTGCAGCGAGTTCTCACACCTCATAATATCCTGCGATACGACCCATTTTGAAACTATTAAAAAGCCGAAACTGGCCGGAAAAGGCCGAATATGTACAAGACAGGATTCTCCGCATGCTCGTTGTAATGGATGTACCATTCTTCGGGGATTGGCAGCGCGCAACGAGTTCTCTCACATCATAATATCCCGCGATACGACCCGTTTTTAATCACATAAAATGCCGGAAATGTCCGGAAAAGGCCGAAGGTGTACAGAACCCGTTGCTCCGTATGCTCATTGTAATGGGCGTACCATTTTTCGGGGATTGGGAGCGTGCAGCGAGATCTCACACATCATAGTATCCTGCGATACGACCCTTTTTGAAACAATTAAAAAGCGGGTAATATCCGGAAAAGGCTGAAGGTGTACAGAACCCGTTGCTCCGTATGCTCGTTGTAATGTAAGGACCATTTTTGGGGGATTGGCAGCGTGCAGCGAGATCTCACACATCATAGTATCCTGCGATACGACCCTTTTTGAAACAATTAAAAAGCGGGTAATATCCGGAAAAGGCTGAAGGTGTACAGAACCCGATGCTCCGTTTGCTCGTTGTAATGGAAGTACCATTTTTGGGGGGTTGGCAGAGAGCAACTGGTTCTTACACATCATAATATCCTGATCTACGGCCCGTTTTTGATCACTTAAAATGCCGGAAATGTCCGGAAAAGGCCGAAGGTGTACAGAACCTGATGCTCCGTATGCTCGTTGTAAGGGGCGTACCATTTCTCGGGGATTGGCAGCGCGTAACGAGTTCTCTCACATCATGATATCCTGAAATGCGGCCCATTTTGAAACAATTAAAAAGCCGGAAATGTTCGGAAAAGGCCGAAGGTGTACAGAACCTGATGCTCCGTATGCTCGTTGTAAGGGGCGTACCATATCTCGAGGATTGGCAGCGCGTAACGAATTCTCTCACATCATAATATCCTGATATACGGCCCATTTTGAAACAATTAAAAAGCCGGAAATGTCCGGAAAAGGCCGAAGGTGTACAGAACCCGTTGCTCC
The DNA here is from genome assembly GCA_963971185.1 of Bombus muscorum. Taxonomy (NCBI): domain Eukaryota; kingdom Metazoa; phylum Arthropoda; class Insecta; order Hymenoptera; family Apidae; genus Bombus; species Bombus muscorum. Next base: position 5,465,394 of record OZ020130.1, read on the forward strand.
GTATGCTCGTTGTAATGGGCGTACCATTTTTCGGGGATTGGAAGCGTGTAGCGAGATCTCACACATCATAATATCGTGCGATACGACCCTTTTTGAAACAATTAAAAAGCCGGAAATATCCGGAAAAGGCCGAAGGTGTACAGAACCCGTTGCTCCGTATGCTCGTTGTAATGGAAGGACCATTTTTGGGGAATTGGCAACGCTCAACGCATTTTTACACATCATAATATCCTGCTATTCGGCCCATTTTTGATCACTTAAAATGCCGGAAATGTCCGGAAAAGGCCGAAGGTGTACAGAACCTGATGCTCCGTATGCTCGTTGTAAGGGGCGTACCATTTCTCGGGGATTGGCAGCGCGTAACGAGTTCTCTCACATCATAATATCCTGAAATACGGCCCATTTTGAAACAACTAAAAAGCCGGAAATGTTCGGAAAAGGCCGAAGGTGTACAGAACCTGATGCTCCGTATGCTCGTTGTAATGGATGTACCATTCTTCGGGGATTGGCAGCGCGCAACGAGATCTCTCACATCATAATATCCCGCGATACGACCCGTTTTTAATCACATAAAATGCCGGAAATGTCCGGAAAAGGCCGAAGGTGTACAGAACTCGTTGCTCCGTATGCTCGTTGTAATGGAAGGACCATTTTTCGGGGATTGGCAGCGTGCAGCGAGTTCTCACACATCATAATATCCCGCGATACGACCCGTTTTTAATCACATAAAATGCCGGAAATGTCCGGAAAAGGCCGAAGGTGTACAGAACCCGTTGCTCCGTATGCTCGTTGTAATGGAAGGACCATTTTTCGGGGATTGGCAGCGTGCAGCGAGTTCTCACACATCATAATATCGTGCGATACGACCCTTTTTGAAACAATTAAAAAGCGGGAAATATCCGGAAAAGGCTGAAGGTGTACAGAACCCGTTGCTCCGTATGCTCGTTGTAATGGGCGTACCATTTTTCGGGGATTGGCAGCGTGCAGCGAGTTCTCACACTTCATAATATCCTGCGATACGACCCATTTTGAAAGAATTAAATAGCCGGAAATGTCCGGAAAATGCCGAACGTGTACATAACCCGTTGCTCCGTATGCTCGTTGTAATGTAAGGACCATTTTTGGGGGATTGGCAGCGTGCAGCGAGTTCTCACACATCATAATATCCTGCGATACGTCCCGTTTTTAATCACATAAAATGCCGGAGATGTCCGGAAAAGGCCGAAGGTGTACAGAACCCGTTGCTCCGTATGCTCGTTGTAATGGGCGTAACATTTTTCGGGGATTGGAAGCGTGCAGCGAGATCTCACACATCATAATATCGTGCGATACGACCCTTTTTGAAACAATTAAAAAGCCGGAAATATCCGGAAAAGGCCGAAGGTGTACAGAACCCGTTGCTCCGTATGCTCGTTGTAATGGAAGGACCATTTTTGGCTGATTGGCAACGCTCAACGCGTTTTTACACATCATAATATCCTGCTATTCGGCCCATTTTTGATCACTTAAAATGCCGGAAATGTCCGGAAAAGGCCGAAGGTGTACAGAACCTGATGCTCCGTATGCTCGTAGTAAGGGGCGTACCATTTCTCGGGGATTGGCAGCGCGTAACGAGTTCTCTCACATCATAATATCCTGAAATACGGCCCATTTTGAAACAACTAAAAAGCCGGAAATGTCCGGAAAAGGCCGAAGGTGTACAGAACCTGATGCTCCGTATGCTCGTTGTAATGGAAGTACCATTCTTCGGGGATTGGCAGCGCGCAACGAGCTCTCTCACATCATAATATCCTGCGATACGACCCATTTTGAAACAATTAAAAAGCCGGAAATGTCCGGAAAATGCCAAAGGTGTACAGAACCCGTTCCTCCGTATGCTCGTTGTAATGGGCGTACCATTTTTCGGGGATTGGCAGCGTGCAGCGAGTTCTCACACCTCATAATATCCTGCGATACGACCCATTTTGAAACTATTAAAGAGCCGAAACTGGCCAGAAAAGGCCGAATATGTACAAGACAGGATTCTCCGCATGCTCGTTGAAATGGATGTACCATTCTTCGGGGATTGGCAGCGCGCAACGAGTTCTCTCACATCATAATATCCCGCGATACGACCCATTTTAAAACAATTAAAAAGCCGGAAATGTCCGGAAAATGCCGAAGGTGTACAGAACCCGTTGCTCCGTATGCTCGTTGTAATGGAAGGACCATTTTTGGGGGATTGGCAGCGTGCAGCGAGTTCTCACACATCATACTATCCTGCGATACGACAAATTTTGAAACAATTAAAAAGACGAAACTGGCCGGAAAAGGCCGAATATGTACAAGACAGGATACTCCGCATGCTCGTTTTATTGGAAGTACCATTCTTCTGGGATTGGCAGCGCGCACCGAGTTCCCTCACATCATAATATCCTGCTATACGGCCCGTTTTTAATCACACAAAATGCCGGAGATGTCCGGAAAAGGCCGAAGGTGTACAGAACCCGATGCTCCGTTTGCTCGTTGTAATGGAAGTACCATTTTTGGGGGGTTGGCAGAGGGCAACTGGTTCTTACACATCATAATATCCTGATATACGGCCCATTTTGAAACAACTAAAAAGCCGGAAATGTCCGGAAAAGGCCGAAGGTGTACAGAACCCGTTGCTCCGTATGCTCGTTGTAATGGGCGTACCATTTTTCGGGGATTGGAAGCGTGCAGCGAGATCTCACACATCATAATATCGTGCGATACGACCCTTTTTGAAACAATTAAAAAGCCGGAAATATCCGGAAAAGGCCGAAGGTGTACAGAACCCGTTGCTCCGTATGCTCGTTGTAATGGAAGGACCATTTTTGGGTGATTGGCAACGCTCAACGCGTTTTTACACATCATAATATCCTGCTATTCGGCCCATTTTTGATCACTTAAAATGCCGGAAATGTCCGGAAAAGGCCGAAGGTGTACAGAACCTGATGCTCCGTATGCTCGTTGTAAGGGGCGTACCATTTCTCGGGGATTGGCAGCGCGTAACGAGTTCTCTCACATCATAATATCCTGAAATACGGCCCATTTTGAAACTATTAAAAAGCCGGAAATGTCCGGAAAAGGCCGAAGGTGTACAGAACCCGTTGCACCGTATGCTCGTTGTAGTGGGCGTACCATTTTTCTGGGATTGGCAGCATGCAGCGAGTTCTCACACCTCATAATATCCTGCGATACGACCCATTTTGAAACAACTAAAAAGACGACACTGGCCGGAAAAGGCCGAATATGTACAAGACAGGATTCTCCGCATGCTCGTTGTATTGGAAGCACCATTCTTCGGGGATTGGCAGCGCGCACCGAGTTCCCTCACATCATAATATCCCACGATACGACCCATTTTGAAACAATTAAAAAGCCGGAAATCTTCGGAAAATGCCGAAGGTGTACAGAACCCGTTGCTCCGTATGCTCGTTGTAATGGAAGGACCATTTTTGGGGGATTGGCAGAGTGCAGCGAGTTCTCACACATCATAATATCCTGCGATACAACCCATTTTGAAACAACTAAAAAGACGAAACTGGCCGGAAAAGGCCGAATATGTACAAGACAGGATTCTCCGCATGCTCGTTGTATTGGAAGTACCATTCTTCGGGGATTGGCAGCGCGCACCGAGTTCCCTCACATCATAATATCCTGCTATACGGTCCGTTTTTAATCACATAAAATGCCGGAGATGTCCGGAAAAGGCCGAAGGTGTACAGAACCCGATGCTCCGTTTGCTCGTTGTAATGGAAGTACCATTTTTGGGGGGTTGGCAGAGAGCAACTGGCTCTTACACATCATAATAATCTGATGTACGGCCCATTTTGAAACAATTAAAAAGCCGGAAATGTCCGGAAAAGGCCGAAGGTGTACAGAACCCGTTGCTCCGTATGCTCGTTGTAGTGGGCGTACCATTTTTCGGGGATTGGCAGCGTGCAGCGAGTTCTCACACCTCATAATATCCTGCGACACGACTCATTTTGAAACTATTAAAAAGCGGAAACTGGCCGGAAAAGGCCGAATATGTACAAGACAGGATTCTCGTCATGCTCGTTGTAATGGAAGTACCATTCTTCGGGGATTTGCAGCGCGCAACGAGTTCCCTCACATCATAATATCCTGCTATACGGCCCGTTTTTAATCACATAAAATGCCGGAGATGTCCGGAAAAGGCCGAAGGTGTACAGAACCCAATGCTCCGTTTGCTCGTTGTAATGGAAGTACCATTTTTGGGGGGTTGGCAGAGAGCAACTGGTTCTTACACATCATAATATCCTGACATACGGCCCATTTTGAAACAATTAAAAAGCCGGAAATATCCGGAAAAGGCCGAAGGTGTACAGAACCCGTTGCTCCGTATGCTCGTTGTAATGGGCGTACCATTTTTCGGGGATTGGCAGCGTGCAGCGAGATCTCACACATCATAATATCCTGCGATACGACCCTTTTTGAAACAATTAAAAAGCCGGAAATATCCGGAAAAGGCCGAAGGTGTACAGAACCCGTTGCTCCGTATGCTCGTTGTAATGGGCGTACCATTTTTCGGGGATTGGAAGCGTGCAGCGAGATCTCACACATCATAATATCGTGCGATACGACCCTTTTTGAAACAATTAAAAAGCCGGAAATATCCGGAAAAGGCCGAAGGTGTACAGAACCCGTTGCTCCGTATGCTCGTTGTAATGGAAGGACCATTTTTGGGTGATTGGCAACGCTCAACGCGTTTTTACACATCATAATATCCTTCTATTCGGCCCATTTTTGATCACTTAAAATGCCGGAAATGTCCGGAAAAGGCCGAAGGTGTACAGAACCTGATGCTCCGTATGCTCGTTGTAAGGGGCGTACCATTTCTCGGGGATTGGCAGCGCGTAACGAGTTCTCTCACATCATAATATCCTGAAATACGGCCCATTTTGAAACTATTAAAAAGCCGGAAATGTCCGGAAAAGGCCGAAGGTGTACAGAACCCGTTGCACCGTATGCTCGTTGTAGTGGGCGTACCATTTTTCGGGGATTGGCAGCATGCAGCGAGTTCTCACACCTCATAATATCCTGCGATGCGACCCATTTTGAAACAACTAAAAAGACGACACTGGCCGGAAAAGGCCGAATATGTACAAGACAGGATTCTCCGCATGCTCGTTGTATTGGAAGTACCATTCTTCGGGGATTGGCAGCGCGCACCGAGTTCCCTCACATCATAATATCCCACGATACGACCCATTTTGAAACAATTAAAAAGCCGGAAATCTTCGGAAAATGCCGAAGGTGTACAGAACCCGTTGCTCCGTATGCTCGTTGTAATGGAAGGACCATTTTTGGGGGATTGGCAGAGTGCAGCGAGTTCTCACACATCATAATATCCTGCGATACAACCCATTTTGAAACAACTAAAAAGACGAAACTGGCCGGAAAAGGCCGAATATGTACAAGACAGGATTCTCCGCATGCTCGTTGTATTGGAAGTACCATTCTTCGGGGATTGGCAGCGCGCACCGAGTTCCCTCACATCATAATATCCTGCTATACGGTCCGTTTTTAATCACATAAAATGCCGGAGATGTCCGGAAAAGGCCGAAGGTGTACAGAACCCGATGCTCCGTTTGCTCGTTGTAATGGAAGTACCATTTTTGGGGGGTTGGCAGAGAGCAACTGGCTCTTACACATCATAATAATCTGATGTACGGCCCATTTTGAAACAATTAAAAAGCCGGAAATGTCCGGAAAAGGCCGAAGGTGTACAGAACCCGTTGCTCCGTATGCTCGTTGTAGTGGGCGTACCATTTTTCGGAGATTGGCAGCGTGCAGCGAGTTCTCACACCTCATAATATCCTGCGATACGACTCATTTTGAAACTATTAAAAAGCCGAAACTGGCCGGAAAAGGCCGAATATGTACAAGACAGGATTCTCGTCATGCTCGTTGTAATGGAAGTACCATTCTTCGGGGATTTGCAGCGCGCAACGAGTTCCCTCACATCATAATATCCTGCTATACGGCCCGTTTTTAATCACATAAGATGCCGGAGATGTCCGGAAAAGGCCGAAGGTGTACAGAACCCAATGCTCCGTTTGCTCGTTGTAATGGAAGTACCATTTTTGGGGGGTTGGCAGAGAGCAACTGGTTCTTACACATCATAATATCCTGACATACGGCCCATTTTGAAACAATTAAAAAGCCGGAAATATCCGGAAAAGGCCGAAGGTGTACAGAACCTGATGCTCCGTATGCTCGTTGTAAGGGGCGTACCATTTCTCGGGGATTGGCAGCGCGTAAGGAGTTCTCTCACATCATAATATCCTGAAATACGGCCCATTTTGAAACTATTAAAAAGCCGGAAATGTCCGGAAAAGGCCGAAGGTGTACAGAACCCGTTGCACCGTATGCTCGTTGTAGTGGGCGTACCATTTTTCGGGGATTGGCAGCATGCAGCGAGTTCTCACACCTCATAATATCCTGCGATACGACCCATTTTGAAACAACTAAAAAGACGACACTGGCCGGAAAAGGCCGAATATGTACAAGACAGGATTCTCCGCATGCTCGTTGTATTGGAAGTACCATTCTTCGGGGATTGGCAGCGCGCACCGAGTTCCCTCACATCATAATATCCCACGATACGACCCATTTTGAAACAATTAAAAAGCCGGAAATCTTCGGAAAATGCCGAAGGTGTACAGAACCCGTTGCTCCGTATGCTCGTTGTAATGGAAGGACCATTTTTGGGGGATTGGCAGAGTGCAGCGAGTTCTCACACCTCATAATATCCTGCGATACGACTCATTTTGAAACTATTAAAAAGCCGAAACTGGCCGGAAAAGGCCGAATATGTACAAGACAGGATTCTCGTCATGCTCGTTGTAATGGAAGTACCATTCTTCGGGGATTTGCAGCGCGCAACGAGTTCCATCACATCATAATATCCTGCTATACGGCCCGTTTTTAATCACATAAAATGCCGGAGATGTCCGGAAAAGGCCGAAGGTGTACAGAACCCAATGCTCCGTTTGCTCGTTGTAATGGAAGTACCATTTTTGGGGGGTTGGCAGAGAGCAACTGGTTCTTACACATCATAATATCCTGACATACGGCCCATTTTGAAACAATTAAAAAGCCGGAAATATCCGGAAAAGGCCGAAGGTGTACAGAACCCGTTGCTCCGTATGCTCGTTGTAATGGGCGTACCATTTTTCGGGGATTGGCAGCGTGCAGCGAGATCTCACACATCATAATATCCTGCGATACGACCCTTTTTGAAACAATTAAAAAGCCGGAAATATCCGGAAAAGGCCGAAGGTGTTCAGAACCCGTTGCTCCGTATGCTCGTTGTAATGGGCGTACCATTTTTCGGGGATTGGAAGCGTGCAGCGAGATCTCACACATCATAATATCGTGCGATACGACCCTTTTTGAAACAATTAAAAAGCCGGAAATATCCGGAAAAGGCCGAAGGTGTACAGAACCCGTTGCTCCGTATGCTCGTTGTAATGGAAGGACCATTTTTGGGTGATTGGCAACGCTCAACGCGTTTTTACACATCATAATATCCTGCTATTCGGCCCATTTTTGATCACTTAAAATGCCGGAAATGTCCGGAAAAGGCCGAAGGTGTACAGAACCTGATGCTCCGTATGCTCGTTGTAAGGGGCGTACCATTTCTCGGGGATTGGCAGCGCGTAACGAGTTCTCTCACATCATAATATCCTGAAATACGGCCCATTTTGAAACTATTAAAAAGCCGGAAATGTCCGGAAAAGGCCGAAGGTGTACAGAACCCGTTGCACCGTATGCTCGTTGTAGTGGGCGTACCATTTTTCGGGGATTGGCAGCATGCAGCGAGTTCTCACACCTCATAATATCCTGCGATACGACCCATTTTGAAACAACTAAAAAGACGACACTGGCCGGAAAAGGCCGAATATGTACAAGACAGGATTCTCCGCATGCTCGTTGTGTTGGAAGTACCATTCTTCGGGGATTGGCAGCGCGCACCGAGTTCCCTCACATCATAATATCCTGCTATACGGTCCGTTTTTAATCACATAAAATGCCGGAGATGTCCGGAAAAGGCCGAAGGTGTACAGAACCCGATGCTCCGTTTGCTCGTTGTAATGGAAGTACCATTTTTGGGGGGTTGGCAGAGAGCAACTGGCTCTTACACATCATAATAATCTGATGTACGGCCCATTTTGAAACAATTAAAAAGCCGGAAATGTCCGGAAAAGGCCGAAGGTGTACAGAACCCGTTGCTCCGTATGCTCGTTGTAGTGGGCGTACCATTTTTCGGGGATTGGCAGCGTGCAGCGAGTTCTCACACCTCATAATATCCTGCGATACGACTCATTTTGAAACTATTAAAAAGCCGAAACTGGCCGGAAAAGGCCGAATATGTACAAGACAGGATTCTCGTCATGCTCGTTGTAATGGAAGTACCATTCTTCGGGGATTTGCAGCGCGCAACGAGTTCCCTCACATCATAATATCCTGCTATACGGCCCGTTTTTAATCACATAAAATGCCGGAGATGTCCGGAAAAGGCCGAAGGTGTACAGAACCCAATGCTCCGTTTGCTCGTTGTAATGGAAGTACCATTTTTGGGGGGTTGGCAGAGAGCAACTGGTTCTTACACATCATAATATCCTGACATACGGCCCATTTTGAAACAATTAAAAAGCCGGAAATATCCGGAAAAGGCCGAAGGTGTACAGAACCCGTTGCTCCGTATGCTCGTTGTAATGGGCGTACCATTTTTCGGGGATTGGCAGCGTGCAGCGAGATCTCACACATCATAATATCCTGCGATACGACCCTTTTTGAAACAATTAAAAAGCCGGAAATATCCGGAAAAGGCCGAAGGTGTACAGAACCCGTTGCTCCGTATGCTCGTTGTAATGGAAGGACCATTTTTGGGGGATTGGCAACGCTCAACGCGTTTTTACACATCATAATATCCTGCTATACGGTCCGTTTTTAATCACATAAAATGCCGGAGATGTACGGAAAAGGCCGAAGGTGTACAGAATCCGATGCTCCGTTTGCTCGTTGTAATGGAAGTACCATTTTTGGGGGGTTGGCAGAGAGCAACTGGTTCTTACACATCGTAATATCCTGATATACGGCCCATTTTGAAACAATTAAAAAGCCGGAAATATCCGGAAAAGGCCGAAGGTGTACAGAACCCGTTGCTCCGTATGCTCGTTGTAGTGGGCGTACCATTTTTCGGGGATTGGCAGCGTGCAGCGAGTTCTCACACCTCATAATATCCTGCGATACGACTCATTTTGAAACTATTAAAAAGCCGAAACTGGCCGGAAAAGGCCGAATATGTACAAGACAGGATTCTCCGCATGCTCGTTGTAATGGATGTACCATTCTTCGGGGATTGGCAGCGCGCAACGAGTTCTCTCACGTCATAATATCCCGCGGTACGACCCATTTTGAAACAATTAAAAAGACGAAACTGGCCGGAAAAGGCCGAATATGTACAGGACAGGATTCTCCGCATGCTCGTTGTATTGGAAGTACCATTCTTCGGGGATTGGCAGCGCGCACCGAGTTCCCTCACATCATAATATCCTGCTATACGGCCCGTTTTTAATCACATAAAATGCCGGCGATGTCCGGAAAAGGCCGAAGGTGTACAGAACCCGATGCTCCGTTTGCTCGTTGTAATGGAAGTACCATTTTTGGGGGGTTGGCAGAGAGCAACGAGTTTTCTCACATCATAATATCCTGCGATACGACCCGTTTTGAAACAATAAAATAGCCGGAAATGTCCGGAAAATGCCGAAGGTTTACAGAACCCGTTGCTCCGTATGCTCGTTGTAATGGAAGGACCATTTTTGGGGGATTGGCAGCGTGCAGCGAGTTCTCACACATCATAATATCCTGCGATACGACCCGTTTTTAATCACATAAAATGCCGGAAATGTTCGGAAAAGGCCGAAGGTGTACAGAACCTGATTCTACGTATACTCGTTGTAATGGAAGGACCATTTTTGGGGGATCGGCAACGCTCTACGCGTTTTTACACATCATAATATACTGGTGTACAGAACCTGATGCTCCGTATGCTCGTTGTAAGGGGCGTACCATTTCTCGGGGATTGGCAGCGCGTAACGTGTTCTCTCACATCATAATATCCTGATAAACGGCGCATTTTGAAACAATTAAAAAGCCGGAAATGTCCGGAAAAGGCCGAAGGTGTACAGAACCCGTTGCTCCGTATGCTCGTTGTAATGGGCGTACCATTTTTCGGGGATTGGCAGCGTGCAGCGAGATCTCACACATCATAATATCCTGCGATACGACCCTTTTTGAAACAATTAAAAAGCCGGAAATATCCGGAAAAGGCCGAAGGTGTACAGAACCCGTTGCTCCGTATGCTCGTTGTAATGGAAGGACCATTTTTGGGGGATTGGCAACGCTCAACGCGTTTTTACACATCATAATATCCTGCTATACGGTCCGTTTTTAATCACATAAAATGCCGGAGATGTACGGAAAAGGCCGAAGGTGTACAGAATCCGATGCTCCGTTTGCTCGTTGTAATGGAAGTACCATTTTTGGGGGGTTGGCAGAGAGCAACTGGTTCTTACACATCGTAATATCCTGATATACGGCACATTTTGAAACAATTAAAAAGCCAGAAATGTCCGGAAAATGCCAAAGGAGTACAGAACCCGTTGCTCCGTATGCTCGTTGTAATGGGCGTACCATTTTTCGGGGATTGGCAGCGTGCAGCGAGTTCTCACACCTCATAATATCCTGCGATACGACTCATTTTGAAACTATTAAAAAGCCGAAACTGGCCGGAAAAGGCCGAATATGTACAAGACAGGATTCTCGTCATGCTCGTTGTAATGGAAGTACCATTCTTCGGGGATTGGCAGCGTGCAGCGAGTTCTCACACCTCATAATATCCTGCGATACGACTCATTTTGAAACTATTAAAAAGCCGAAACTGGCCGGAAAAGGCCGAATATGTACAAGACAGGATTCTCGTCATGCTCGCTGTAATGGGCGTACCATTCTTCGGGGATTGGCAGCGCGCAACGAGTTCTCTCACATCATAGTATCCTGCGATACGACCCATTTTGAAACAATTAAAAAGCCGGAAATGTCCGGAAAATGCCAAAGGAGTACAGAACCCGTTGCTCCGTATGCTCGTTGTAATGGGCGTACCATTTTTCGGGGATTGGCAACGCTCAACGCGTTTTTACACATCATAATATCCTGCTATACGGTCCGTTTTTAATCACATAAAATGCCGGAGATGTACGGAAAAGGCCGAAGGTGTACAGAATCCGATGCTCCGTTTGCTCGTTGTAATGGAAGTACCATTTTTGGGGGGTTGGCAGAGAGCAACTGGTTCTTACACATCGTAATATCCTGATATACGGCCCATTTTGAAACAATTAAAAAGCCGGAAATATCCGGAAAAGGCCGAAGGTGTACAGAACCCGTTGCTCCGTATGCTCGTTGTAGTGGGCGTACCATTTTTCGGGGATTGGCAGCGTGCAGCGAGTTCTCACACCTCATAATATCCTGCGATACGACTCATTTTGAAACTATTAAAAAGCCGAAACTGGCCGGAAAAGGCCGAATATGTACAAGACAGGATTCTCCGCATGCTCGTTGTAATGGATGTACCATTCTTCGGGGATTGGCAGCGCGCAACGAGTTCTCTCACGTCATAATATCCCGCGGTACGACCCATTTTGAAACAATTAAAAAGACGAAACTGGCCGGAAAAGGCCGAATATGTACAGGACAGGATTCTCCGCATGCTCGTTGTATTGGAAGTACCATTCTTCGGGGATTGGCAGCGCGCACCGAGTTCCCTCACATCATAATATCCTGCTATACGGCCCGTTTTTAATCACATAAAATGCCGGCGATGTCCGGAAAAGGCCGAAGGTGTACAGAACCCGATGCTCCGTTTGCTCGTTGTAATGGAAGTACCATTTTTGGGGGGTTGGCAGAGAGCAACGAGTTTTCTCACATCATAATATCCTGCGATACGACCCGTTTTGAAACAATAAAATAGCCGGAAATGTCCGGAAAATGCCGAAGGTTTACAGAACCCGTTGCTCCGTATGCTCGTTGTAATGGAAGGACCATTTTTGGGGGATTGGCAGCGTGCAGCGAGTTCTCACACATCATAATATCCTGCGATACGACCCGTTTTTAATCACATAAAATGCCGGAAATGTTCGGAAAAGGCCGAAGGTGTACAGAACCTGATTCTACGTATACTCGTTGTAATGGAAGGACCATTTTTGGGGGATCGGCAACGCTCTACGCGTTTTTACACATCATAATATACTGGTGTACAGAACCTGATGCTCCGTATGCTCGTTGTAAGGGGCGTACCATTTCTCGGGGATTGGCAGCGCGTAACGTGTTCTCTCACATCATAATATCCTGATAAACGGCGCATTTTGAAACAATTAAAAAGCCGGAAATGTCCGGAAAAGGCCGAAGGTGTACAGAACCCGTTGCTCCGTATGCTCGTTGTAATGGGCGTACCATTTTTCGGGGATTGGCAGCGTGCAGCGAGATCTCACACATCATAATATCCTGCGATACGACCCTTTTTGAAACAATTAAAAAGCCGGAAATATCCGGAAAAGGCCGAAGGTGTACAGAACCCGTTGCTCCGTATGCTCGTTGTAATGGAAGGACCATTTTTGGGGGATTGGCAACGCTCAACGCGTTTTTACACATCATAATATCCTGCTATACGGTCCGTTTTTAATCACATAAAATGCCGGAGATGTACGGAAAAGGCCGAAGGTGTACAGAATCCGATGCTCCGTTTGCTCGTTGTAATGGAAGTACCATTTTTGGGGGGTTGGCAGAGAGCAACTGGTTCTTACACATCGTAATATCCTGATATACGGCCCATTTTGAAACAATTAAAAAGCCGGAAATGTCCGGAAAATGCCAAAGGAGTACAGAACCCGTTGCTCCGTATGCTCGTTGTAATGGGCGTACCATTTTTCGGGGATTGGCAGCGTGCAGCGAGTTCTCACACCTCATAATATCCTGCGATACGACTCATTTTGAAACTATTAAAAAGCCGAAACTGGCCGGAAAAGGCCGAATATGTACAAGACAGGATTCTCGTCATGCTCGTTGTAATGGAAGTACCATTCTTCGGGGATTGGCAGCGTGCAGCGAGTTCTCACACCTCATAATATCCTGCGATACGACTCATTTTGAAACTATTAAAAAGCCGAAACTGGCCGGAAAAGGCCGAATATGTACAAGACAGGATTCTCGTCATGCTCGCTGTAATGGGCGTACCATTCTTCGGGGATTGGCAGCGCGCAACGAGTTCTCTCACATCATAGTATCCTGCGATACGACCCATTTTGAAACAATTAAAAAGCCGGAAATGTCCGGAAAATGCCAAAGGAGTACAGAACCCGTTGCTCCGTATGCTCGTTGTAATGGGCGTACCATTTTTCGGGGATTGGCAGCGTGCAGCGAGTTCTCACACCTCATAATATCCTGCGATACGACTCATTTTGAAACTATTAAAAAGCCGAAACTGGCCGGAAAAGGCCGAATATGTACAAGACAGGATTCTCGTCATGCTCGTTGTAATGGAAGTACCATTCTTCGGGGATTGGCAGCGTGCAGCGAGTTCTCACACCTCATAATATCCTGCGATACGACTCATTTTGAAACTATTAAAAAGCCGAAACTGGCCGGAAAAGGCCGAATATGTACAAGACAGGATTCTCGTCATGCTCGCTGTAATGGGCGTACCATTCTTCGGGGATTGGCAGCGCGCAACGAGTTCTCTCACATCATAGTATCCTGCGATACGACCCATTTTGAAACAATTAAAAAGCCGGAAATGTCCGGAAAATGCCAAAGGAGTACAGAACCCGTTGCTCCGTATGCTCGTTGTAATGGGCGTACCATTTTTCGGGGATTGGCAACGCTCAACGCGTTTTTACACATCATAATATCCTGCTATACGGTCCGTTTTTAATCACATAAAATGCCGGAGATGTACGGAAAAGGCCGAAGGTGTACAGAATCCGATGCTCCGTTTGCTCGTTGTAATGGAAGTACCATTTTTGGGGGGTTGGCAGAGAGCAACTGGTTCTTACACATCGTAATATCCTGATATACGGCCCATTTTGAAACAATTAAAAAGCCGGAAATATCCGGAAAAGGCCGAAGGTGTACAGAACCCGTTGCTCCGTATGCTCGTTGTAGTGGGCGTACCATTTTTCGGGGATTGGCAGCGTGCAGCGAGTTCTCACACCTCATAATATCCTGCGATACGACTCATTTTGAAACTATTAAAAAGCCGAAACTGGCCGGAAAAGGCCGAATATGTACAAGACAGGATTCTCCGCATGCTCGTTGTAATGGATGTACCATTCTTCGGGGATTGGCAGCGCGCAACGAGTTCTCTCACGTCATAATATCCCGCGGTACGACCCATTTTGAAACAATTAAAAAGACGAAACTGGCCGGAAAAGGCCGAATATGTACAGGACAGGATTCTCCGCATGCTCGTTGTATTGGAAGTACCATTCTTCGGGGATTGGCAGCGCGCACCGAGTTCCCTCACATCATAATATCCTGCTATACGGCCCGTTTTTAATCACATAAAATGCCGGCGATGTCCGGAAAAGGCCGAAGGTGTACAGAACCCGATGCTCCGTTTGCTCGTTGTAATGGAAGTACCATTTTTGGGGGGTTGGCAGAGAGCAACGAGTTTTCTCACATCATAATATCCTGCGATACGACCCGTTTTGAAACAATAAAATAGCCGGAAATGTCCGGAAAATGCCGAAGGTTTACAGAACCCGTTGCTCCGTATGCTCGTTGTAATGGAAGGACCATTTTTGGGGGATTGGCAGCGTGCAGCGAGTTCTCACACATCATAATATCCTGCGATACGACCCGTTTTTAATCACATAAAATGCCGGAAATGTTCGGAAAAGGCCGAAGGTGTACAGAACCTGATTCTACGTATACTCGTTGTAATGGAAGGACCATTTTTGGGGGATCGGCAACGCTCTACGCGTTTTTACACATCATAATATACTGGTGTACAGAACCTGATGCTCCGTATGCTCGTTGTAAGGGGCGTACCATTTCTCGGGGATTGGCAGCGCGTAACGTGTTCTCTCACATCATAATATCCTGATAAACGGCGCATTTTGAAACAATTAAAAAGCCGGAAATGTCCGGAAAAGGCCGAAGGTGTACAGAACCCGTTGCTCCGTATGCTCGTTGTAATGGGCGTACCATTTTTCGGGGATTGGCAGCGTGCAGCGAGATCTCACACATCATAATATCCTGCGATACGACCCTTTTTGAAACAATTAAAAAGCCGGAAATATCCGGAAAAGGCCGAAGGTGTACAGAACCCGTTGCTCCGTATGCTCGTTGTAATGGAAGGACCATTTTTGGGGGATTGGCAACGCTCAACGCGTTTTTACACATCATAATATCCTGCTATACGGTCCGTTTTTAATCACATAAAATGCCGGAGATGTACGGAAAAGGCCGAAGGTGTACAGAATCCGATGCTCCGTTTGCTCGTTGTAATGGAAGTACCATTTTTGGGGGGTTGGCAGAGAGCAACTGGTTCTTACACATCGTAATATCCTGATATACGGCCCATTTTGAAACAATTAAAAAGCCGGAAATGTCCGGAAAATGCCAAAGGAGTACAGAACCCGTTGCTCCGTATGCTCGTTGTAATGGGCGTACCATTTTTCGGGGATTGGCAGCGTGCAGCGAGTTCTCACACCTCATAATATCCTGCGATACGACTCATTTTGAAACTATTAAAAAGCCGAAACTGGCCGGAAAAGGCCGAATATGTACAAGACAGGATTCTCGTCATGCTCGTTGTAATGGAAGTACCATTCTTCGGGGATTGGCAGCGTGCAGCGAGTTCTCACACCTCATAATATCCTGCGATACGACTCATTTTGAAACTATTAAAAAGCCGAAACTGGCCGGAAAAGGCCGAATATGTACAAGACAGGATTCTCGTCATGCTCGCTGTAATGGGCGTACCATTCTTCGGGGATTGGCAGCGCGCAACGAGTTCTCTCACATCATAGTATCCTGCGATACGACCCATTTTGAAACAATTAAAAAGCCGGAAATGTCCGGAAAATGCCAAAGGAGTACAGAACCCGTTGCTCCGTATGCTCGTTGTAATGGGCGTACCATTTTTCGGGGATTGGCAGCGTGCAGCGAGTTCTCACACCTCATAATATCCTGCGATACGACCTATTTTGAAACTATTAAAAAGCCGAAACTGGCCGGAAAAGGCCGAATATGTACAAGACAGGATTTTCCGCATGCTCGTTGTAATGGATGTACCATTCTTCGGGGATTGGCAGCGCGCAACGAGTTCTCTCACATCATAATATCGCGCGATACGACCCATTTTGAAACAATTAAAAAGCCGGAAATGTCCGGAAAATGCCAAAGGAGTACAGAACCCGTTGCTCCGTATGCTCGTTGTAATGGGCGTACCATTTTTCGGGGATTGGCAGCGTGCAGCGAGTTCTCACACATCATAATATCCTGCGATACGACCCTTTTTGAAACAATTAAAAAGCCGGAAATATCCGGAAAAGGCCGAAGGTGTACAGAACCCGTTGCTCCGTATGCTCGTTGTAATGGAAGGACCATTTTTGGGGGATCGGCACCGCTCAACGCGTTTTTACACATCATAATATACTTGTGTACAGAACCTGATGCTCCGTATGCTCGTTGTAAGGGGCGTACCATTTCTCGGGGATTGGCAGCGCGTAACGTGTTCTCTCACATCATAATATCCTGATAAACGGCACATTTTGAAACAATTAAAAAGCCGGAAATTTCCGGAAAAGGCCGAAGGTGTACAGAACCCGTTGCTCCGTATGCTCGTTGTAATGGGCGTACTATTCTTCGGGGATTGGCAGCGCGCAACGAGTTCTCTCACATCATAATATCCTGCTATACGGCCCGTTCTTAATCACATAAAATGCCGGAGATGTCCGGAAAAGGCCGAAGGTGTACAGAACCCGATGCCCCGTTTGCTCGTTGTAATGGAAGTACCATTTTTCGGGGATGGGCAGCGTGCAGCGAGTTCTCACACCTCATAATATCCTGCGAAACGACTCATTTTGAAACTATTAAAAAGCCGAAACTTGCCGGAAAAGGCCGAATATGTACAAGACAGGATTCTCCGCACGCTCGTTGTAATGGAAGTACCATTCTTCGGGGATAGGCAGCGCGCAACGAGTTCTCTCACATCATAATATCCTGATATACGGCCCATTTTGAAACAATTTAAAAGCCGGAAATGTCCGGAAAAGGCCGAAGGTGTACAGAACCCGTTGCTCCGTATGCTCGTTGTAATGGGCGTACCATTTTTCGGGGATTGGAAGCGTGCAGCGAGATCTCACACATCATAATATCGTGCGATACGACCCTTTTTGAAACAATTAAAAAGCCGGAAATATCCGGAAAAGGCCGAAGGTTTACAGAACCTGATGCTCCGTATGCTCGTTGTAAGGGAAGGACCATTTTTGGGGGATCGGCAACGCTCAACGCGTTTTTACACATCATAATATACTGGTGTACAGAACCTGATGCTCCGTATGCTCGTTGTAACGGGCGTACCATTTCTCGGGGATTGGCAGCGCGTAACGTGTTCTCTCACATCATAATATCCTGATAAACGGCACATTTTGAAACAATTAAAAAGCCGGAAATGTCCGGAAAAGGCCGAAGGTGTACAGAACCCGTAGCTCCGTATGCTCGTTGTAGTGGGCGTACCATTTTTCGTGGATTGGCAGCGTGCAGCGAGCTCTCGCACCTCATAATATCCTGCGATACGACTCATTTTGAAACTATTAAAAAGCCGAAACTGGCCGGAAAAGGCCGAATATGTACAAGACAGGATTCTCGTCATGCTCGTTGTAATGGAAGTACCATTCTTCGGGGATTTGCAGCGCGCAACGGGTTCCCTCACATCATAATATCCTGCTATACGGCCCGTTTTTAATCACATAAAATGCCGGCGATGTCCGGAAAAGGCCGTAGGTGTACAGAACCCGATGCTCCGTTTGCTCGTTGTAATGGAAGTACCATTTTTGGGGGGTTGGCAGAGAGCAACGAGTTTTCTCACATCATAATATCCTGCGATACGACCCGTTTTGAAACAATAAAATAGCCGGAAATGTCCGGAAATTGCCGAAGGTGTACAGAACCCGTTGCTCCGTATGCTCGTTGTAATGGAAGGACCATTTTTGGGGAATTGGCAGCGTGCAGCGAGTTCTCACACATCATAATATCCTGCGATACGACCCGTTTTTAATCACATAAAATGCCGGAAATGTTCGGAAAAGGCCGAAGGTGTACAGAACCTGATGCTACGTATACTCGTTGTAAGGGGCGTTCCATTTCTCGGGGATTGGCTGCGCGTAACGAGTTCTCTCACATCATAATATTCTGATATACGGCCCATTTTGAAACTATTAAAAAGCCGAAACTGGCCGGAAAAGGCCGAATATGTACAAGACAGGATTCTCGTCATGCTCGTTGTAATGGAAGTACCATTCTTCGGGGATTGGCAGCGTGCAGCGAGTTCTCACACCTCATAATATCCTGCGATACGTCTCATTTTGAAACTATTAAAAAGCCGAAACTGGCCGGAAAAGGCCGAATATGTACAAGACAGGATTCTCGTCATGCTCGCTGTAATGGGCGTACCATTCTTCGGGGATTGGCAGCGCGCAACGAGTTCTCTCACATCATAATATCCTGCGATACGACCCATTTTGAAACAATTAAAAAGCCGGAAATGTCCGGAAAATGCCAAAGGAGTACAGAACCCGTTGCTCCGTATGCTCGTTGTAATGGGCGTACCATTTTTCGGGGATTGGCAGCGTGCAGCGAGTTCTCACACCTCATAATATCCTGCGATACGACCTATTTTGAAACTATTAAAAAGCCGAAACTGGCCGGAAAAGGCCGAATATGTACAAGACAGGATTTTCCGCATGCTCGTTGTAATGGATGTACCATTCTTCGGGGATTGGCAGCGCGCAACGAGTTCCCTCACATCATAATATCCTGCTATACGGCCCGTTTTTAATCACATAAAATGCCGGCGATGTCCGGAAAAGGCCGTAGGTGTACAGAACCCGATGCTCCGTTTGCTCGTTGTAATGGAAGTACCATTTTTGGGGGGTTGGCAGAGAGCAACGAGTTTTCTCACATCATAATATCCTGCGATACGACCCGTTTTGAAACAATAAAATAGCCGGAAATGTCCGGAAATTGCCGAAGGTGTACAGAACCCGTTGCTCCGTATGCTCGTTGTAATGGAAGGACCATTTTTGGGGGATTGGCAGCGTGCAGCGAGTTCTCACACATCATAATATCCTGCGATACGACCCGTTTTTAATCACATAAAATGCCGGAAATGTTCGGAAAAGGCCGAAGGTGTACAGAACCTGAGGCTACGTATACTCGTTGTAAGGGGCGTTCCATTTCTCGGGGATTGGCTGCGCGTAACGAGTTCTCTCACATCATAATATCCTGATATACGGCCCATTTTGAAACAATTAAAAAGCTGGAAATGTCCGGAAAAGGCCGAAGGTATACAGAACCCGTTGCTCAGTATGCTCGTTGTAGTGGGCGTACCATTTTTCGGGGATTGGCAGCGTGCAGCGAGTTCTCTCACCTCATAATATCCTGCGAAACAACTCATTTTGAAACTATTAAAAAGCCGAAACTTGCCGGAAAAGGCCGAATATGTACAAGACAGTATTCTCCGCATGCTCGTTGTATTGGAAGTACCATTCTTCGGGGAATGGCAGCGCGCAACGAGTTCTCTGACATCATAATATCCTGATATACGGCCCATTTTGAAACAATTAAAAAGCCGGAAATGTCCGGAAAAGGCCGAAGTTGTACAGAACCCGTTGCTCCCTTTGCTTGTTGTAATGGAAGTACCATTTTTGGGGGGTTGGCAGAGAGCAACTGGTTCTTACACATCATAATATCCTGATATACGGCCCATTTTGAAGCAATTAAAAAGCCGGAAATGTCCGGAAAAGGCCGAAGGTGTACAGAACCCGTTGCTCCGTATGCTCGTTGTAATGGGCGTACCATTTTTCGGGGATTTCCAGCGTGCAGCCAGTTCTCACACCTCATAATATCCTGCGGTACGACCCATTTTGAAACTATTAAAAAGCCGAAACTGGCCGGAAATGGCCGAATATGTACAAGACAGGATTCTGCGCATGCTCGTTGTAATGGAAGTACCATTCTTCGGGGATTTGCAGCGCGCAACGAGTTCCCTTACATCATAATATCCTGCTATACGGCCCGTTTTTAATCACATAAAATGCCGGAGATGTCCGGAAAAGGCCGAAGGTGTACAGAACTCGTTGCTCCGTATGCTCGTTGTAAGGGAAGGACCATTTTTGGGGGATCGGCAACGCTCAACGCGTTTTTACACATCATAATATCCTGCTATTCGGCCCGTTTTTGATCACTTAAAATGCCGAAAATGTCCGGAAAAGGCCGAAGGTGTACAGAACCTAATGCTCCGTATGCTCGTTGTAAGGGGCGTACCATTTCTCGGGGATTGGCAGCGCGTAACGTGTTCTCTCACAACATAATATCCTGATAAACGGCACATTTTGAAACAATTAAAAAGCCGGAAATGTCCGGAAAAGGCCGAAGGTGTACAGAACCCGTTGCTCCGTATGCTCGTTGTAGTGGGCGTACCATTTTTCGGGGATTGGCAGCGTGCAGCGAGTTCTCACACCTCATAATATCCTGCGATACGACTCATTTTGAAACTATTAAAAAGCCGAAACTGGCCGGAAAAGGCCGAATATGTACAAGACAGGATTCTCGTCATGCTCGTTGTAATGGAAGTACCATTCTTCGGGGATTTGCAGCGCGCAACGAGTTCCCTCACATCATAATATCCTGCTATACGGCCCGTTTTTAATCACATAAAATGCCGGAGATGTCCGGAAAAGGCCGAAGGTGTACGGAACCCGTTGCTCCGTATGCTCGTTGTAATGGGCGTACCATTTTGCGGGGTTTGGCAGCGTGCAGCGAGATGTCACACATCATAATATCCTGCGATACGACCCTTTTCGAAACAATTAAAAAGCCTGAAATATCCGGAAAAGGCCGAAGGTGTACAGAACCCGTTGCTCCGTATGCTCGTTGTAATGGAAGGACCATTTTTGGGGGATTGGCAACGCTCAACGAGTTTTAACACATCATAATATCCTGCTATTCGGCCCATTTTTGATCACTTAAAATGCCGGAAATGTCCGGAAAAGGCCGAAGGTGTACAGAACCTGATGCTCCGTATGCTCGTTGTAACAGGCGTACCATTTCTCGGGGATTGGCAGCGCGTAACGAGTTCTCTCACATCATAATATCCTGCGATACGACCCATTTTGAAACAATTAAAAAGCCGGAAATGTCCGGAAAATGCCAAAGGTGTACAGAACCCGTTGCTCCGTATGCTCGTTGTAATGGGCGTACCATTTTTCGGGGATTGGCAGCGTGCAGCGAGTTCTCACACATCATAATATCCTGCGATACGACCCGTTGTTAATCACATAAAATGCCGGAAATGTATGGAAAAGGCCGAAGGTGTACAGAACCTGATGCTACGTATACTCGTTGTAAGGCGCGTACCATTTCTCGGGGATTGGCAGCGCGCAACGAGGTCTCACACATCATAATATCCTGCGATACGACCCTTTTTGAAACAATTAAAAAGCCGGAAATATCCGGAAAAGGCCGAAGGTGTACAGAACCCGTTGCTCCGTATGCTCGTTGTAATGGGCGTACCATTTTTCGGGGATTGGCAGCGTGCAGCGAGTTCTCACACCTCATAATATCCTGCGATATACCCATTTTGAAACAATTAAAAAGCCGGAAATGTCCGGAAAATGCCAAAGGTGTACAGAACCCGTTGCTCCGTATGCTCGTTGTAATGGGCGTACCATTTTTCGGGGATTGGCAGCGTGCAGCGAGTTCTCACACATCATAATATCCTGCGATACGACCCGTTGTTAATCACATAAAATGCCGGAAATGTATGGAAAAGGCCGAAGGTGTACAGAACCTGATGCTACGTATACTCGTTGTAAGGCGCGTACCATTTCTCGGGGATTGGCAGCGCGCAACGAGGTCTCACACATCATAATATCCTGCGATACGACCCTTTTTGAAACAATTAAAAAGCCGGAAATATCCGGAAAAGGCCGAAGGTGTACAGAACCCGTTGCTCCGTATGCTCGTTGTAATGGGCGTACCATTTTTCGGGGATTGGCAGCGTGCAGCGAGTTCTCACACCTCATAATATCCTGCGATATACCCATTTTGAAACTATTAAAAAGCCGAAACTGGCCGGAAAAGGCCGAATATGTACTAGACAGGATTCTCCGCATGCTCGTTGTAATGGATGTACCATTCCTCGGGGATTGGCAGCGCGCAACGAGTTCTCTCACATCATAATATCATGATATACGGCCCATTTTGAAACAATGAAAAAGCCGGAAATGTCCGGAAAAGGCCGAAGGTGTACAGAACCCGTTGCTCCGTATGCTCGTTGTAATGGGCGTACCATTTTTCGGGGATTTCCAGCGTGCAGCCAGTTCTCACACCTCATAATATCCTGCGATACGACCCATTTTGAAACTATTAACAAGCCGAAACTGGCCGGAAAAGGCCGAATATGTACTAGACAGGATTCTCCGCATGCTCGTTGTAATGGAAGTACCATTCTTCGGGGATTGGCAGCGCGCAACGAGTTCTCTCACATCATAATATCCTGATATACGGCCCATTTTTAAACAATTAAAAAGCCGGAAATGTTCGGAAAAGGCCGAAGTTGTACAGAACCTGATGCTCCGTATGCTCGTTGTAATGGATGTACCATTCTTCGGGGATTGGCAGCGCGCAACGAGTTCTCTCACATCATAATATCGCGCGATGCGACCCATTATGAAACAATTAAAAAGCCGGAAATGTCCGGAAAATGCCGAAGGTGTACAGAACCCGTTGCTCCGTATGCTCGTTGTAATGGAAGGACCATTTTTGGGGGATTGGCAGCGTGCAGCGAGTTCTCACACCTCATAATATCCTGCGATACGACTCATTTTGAAACTATTAAAAAGGCGAAACTGGCCGGAAAAGGCCGAATATGTACAAGACAGGATTCTCGTCATGCTCGTTGTAATGGAAGTACCATTCTTCGGGGATTTGCAGCGCGCAACGAGTTCCCTCACATCATAATATCCTGCTATACGACCCTTTTTGAAACAATTAAAAAGCCGGAAATATCCGGAAAAGGCCGAAGGTGTACAGAACCCGTTGCTCCGTATGCTCGTTGTAATGGGCGTACAATTTTTCGGGGATTGGCAGCGTGCAGCGAGATCTCACACATCATAATATCCTGCGATACGACTCATTTTGAAACTATTAAAAAGCCGAAACTGGCCGGAAGAGGCCGAATATGTACAAGACAGGATTCTCCGCATGCTCATTGTAATGGAAGTACAATTCTTCGGGGATTGGCAGCGCGCAACGAGTTCTCTCACATTATAATATGCTGATATACGGCCCATTTGAAACAATTAAAAAGCCGGAAATGTCCGGAAAAGGCCGAAGGTGTACAGAACCCGTTGCTCCCTTTGCTTGTTGTAATGGAAGTACCATTTTTGGGGGGTTGGCAGAGAGGAACTGGTTCTTACACATCATAATATCCTGATATACGGCCCATTTTTGATCACTTAAAATGCCGGAAATGTCCGGAAAAGGCCGAAGGTGTACAGAACCTGATGCTCCGTATGCTCGTTGTAAGGGGCGTACCATTTCTCGGGGATTGGCAGCGCGTAACGAGTTCTCTCACATCGTAATATCCTGAAATACGGCCCATTTTGAAACAATTAAAAAGCCGGAAATGTCCGGAAAAGGGCGAAGGTGTACAGAACCTGATGCTCCGTATGCTCCTTGTAATGGAAGTACCATTTTTGGGGGGTTGGCAGCGTGCAGCGAGTTCTCACACATCATAATATCCTGCGATACGACCCATTTTGACACAACTAAAAAGACGAAACTGGCCGGAAAAGGCCGAATATGTACATGACAGGATTCTCCGCATGCTCGTTGTATTGGAAGTACCTTTCTTCGGGGATTGGCAGCGCGCACCGAGTTCCCTCACATCATAATATCCTGCTATACGGCCCGTTTTTAATCACATAAAATGCCGGAGATGTCCGGAAAAGGCCGAAGGTGTACAGAACCTGATGCTCCGTATGCTCGTTGTAATGGAAGTACCATTCTTCGGGGATTGGCAGCGCGCAACGAGTTCTCTCACATCATAATATCCTGCGATACGACCCATTTTGAAACAATTAAAAAGCCGGAAATGTCCGGAAAATGCCAAAGGTGTACAGAACCCGTTGCTCCGTATGCTCGTTGTAATGGGCGTACCATTTTTCGGGGATTGGCAGCGTGCAGCGAGTTCTCACACCTCATAATATCCTGCGATACGACTCATTTTGAAACTATTAAAAAGCCGAAACTGGCCGGAAAAGGCCGAATATGTACAAGACAGGATTCTCGTCATGCTCGTTGTAATGGAAGTACCATTCTTCGGGGATTGGCAGCGTGCAGCGAGTTCTCACACCTCATAATATCCTGCGATACGACTCATTTTGAAACTATTAAAAAGCCGACACTGGCCGGAAAAGGCCGAATATGTACAAGACAGGATTCTCGTCATGCTCGTTGTAATGGAAGTACCATTCTTCGGGGATTTGCAGCGCCCAACGAGTTCCCTCACATCATAATATCCTGCTATACGGCCCGTTTTTAATCACATAAAATGGCGGAGATGTCCGGAAAAGGCCGAAGGTGTACAGAACCCAATGCTCCGTTTGCTCGTTGTAATGGAAGTACCATTTTTGGGAGGTTGGCAGAGAGCAACTGGTTCTTACACATCATAATATCCTGATATACGGCCCATTTTGATACATTTAAAAAGCCGGAAATGTCCGGAAAAGGCCGAAGTTGTACAGAACCTGATGCTCCGTATGCTCGTTGTAATGGAAGTACCATTCTTCGGGGATTGGCAGCGCGCAACGAGTTCTCTCACATCATAATATCCTGCGATACGACCCATTTTGAAACAATTAAAAAGCCGGAAATGTCCGGAAAATGCCAAAGGTGTACAGAACCCGTTGCTCCGTATGCTCGTTGTAATGGGCGTACCATTTTTCGGGGATTGGCAGCGTGCAGCGAGTTCTCACACCTCATAATATCCTGCGATACGACCTATTTTGAAACTATTAAAAAGCCGAAACTGGCCGGAAAAGGCCGAATATGTACAAGACAGGATTCTCGTCATGCTCGTTGTAATGGAAGTACCATTCTTCGGGGATTTGTAGCGCGCAACGAGTTCCCTGACATCATAATATCCTGCTATACGGCCCGTTTTTAATCACATAAAATGCCGGAGATGTCCGGAAAAGGCCGAAGGTGTACAGAACCCAATGCTCCGTTTGCTCGTTGTAATGGAAGTACCATTTTTGGGGGTTGGCAGAGAGCAACTGGTTCTTACACATCATAATATCCTGATATACGGCCCATTTTGAAACAATTAAAAAGCCGGAAATGTCCGGAAAAGGCCGAAGGTGTACAGAACCCGTTGCTCCGTATGCTCGTTGTAATGGGCGTACCATTTTTCGGGGATTGGCAGCGTGCAGCGAGATCTCACACATCATAATATCCTGCGATACGACCCTTTTTGAAACAATTAAAAAGCCGGAAATATCCGGAAAAGGCCGAAGGTGTACAGAACCCGTTGCTCCGTATGCTCGTTGTAATGGAAGGACCATTTTTGGGGGATTGGCAGCGTGCAGCGAGTTCTCACACCTCATAATATCCTGCGAAACGACTCATTTTGAAACTATTAAAAAGCCGAAACTTGCCGGAAAAGGCCGAATATGTAAAAGACAGGATTCTCGTCATGCTCGTTGTAATGGAAGTACCATTCTTCGGGGATTTGCAGCGCGCAACGAGTTCCCTCACATCATAATATCCTGCTATACGGCCCGTTTTTGATCACATAAAATGCCGGCGATGTCCGGAAAATGCCGAAGGTGTACAGAACCCGTTGCTCCGTATGCTCGTTGTAATGGAAGGACCATTTTTGGGGGATTGGCAGCGTGCAGCGAGTTCTCACACATCATAATATCCTGCGATACGACCCGTTTTTAATCACATAAAATGCCGGAAATGTTCGGAAAAGGCCGAAGGTGTACAGAACCTGATGCTACGTATACTCGTTGTAAGGGGCGTTCCATTTCTCGGGGATTGGCTGCGCGTAACGAGTTCTCTCACATCATAATATCCTGATATACGGCCCATTTTGAAACAATTAAAAAGCCGGAAATGTCCGGAAAAGGCCGAAGGTATACAGAACCCGTTGCTCCGTATGCTCGTTGTAGTGGGCGTACCATTTTTCGGGGATTGGCAGCGTGCAGCGAGTTCTCTCACCTCATAATATCCTGCGAAACGACTCATTTTGAAACTATTAAAAAGCCGAAACTTGCCGGAAAAGGCCGAATATGTACAAGACAGTATTCTCCGCATGCTCGTTGTATTGGAAGTACCATTCTTCGGGGAATGGCAGCGCGCAACGTGTTCTCTCACATCATAATATCCTGATATACGGCCCATTTTGAAACAATGAAAAAGCCGGAAATGTCCGGAAAAGGCCGAAGGTGTACAGAACCCGTTGCTCCGTATGCTCGTTGTAATGGGCGTACCATTTTTCGGGGATTTCCAGCGTGCAGCCAGTTCTCACACCTCATAATATCCTGCGATACGACCCATTTTGAAACTATTAACAAGCCGAAACTGGCCGGAAAAGGCCGAATATGTACTAGACAGGATTCTCCGCATGCTCGTTGTAATGGAAGTACCATTCTTCGGGGATTGGCAGCGCGCAACGAGTTCTCTCACATCATAATATCCTGATATACGGCCCATTTTGAAACAATTAAAAAGCCGGAAATGTCCGGAAAAGGCCGAAGTTGTACAGAACCTGATGCTCCGTATGCTCGTTGTAATGGATGTACCATTCTTCGGGGATTGGCAGCGCGCAACGAGTTCTCTCACATCATAATATCGCGCGATGCGACCCATTTTGAAACAATTAAAAAGCCGGAAATGTCCGGAAAATGCCGAAGGTGTACAGAACCCGTTGCTCCGTATGCTCGTTGTAATGGAAGGACCATTTTTGGGGGATTGGCAGCGTGCAGCGAGTTCTCACACCTCATAATATCCTGCGATACGACTCATTTTGAAACTATTAAAAAGGCGAAACTGGCCGGAAAAGGCCGAATATGTACAAGACAGGATTCTCGTCATGCTCGTTGTAATGGAAGTACCATTCTTCGGGGATTTGCAGCGCGCAACGAGTTCCCTCACATCATAATATCCTGCTATACGGCCCGTTTTTAATCACATAAAATGCCGGAGATGTCCGGAAAAGGCCGAAGGTGTACAGAACCCAATGCTCCGTTTGCTCGTTGTAATGGAAGTACCATTTTTGGGGGGTTGGCAGAGAGCAACTGGTTCTTACACATCATAATATCCTGATATACGGCCCATTTTGAAACAATTAGAAAGCCGGAAATATCCGGAAAAGGCCGAAGGTGTACAGAACCCGTTGCTCCGTATGTTCGTTGTAATGGGCGTACAATTTTTCGGGGATTGGCAGCGTGCAGCGTGATCTCACACATCATAATATCCTGCGATACGACCCTTTTTGAAACAATTAAAAAGCCGGAAATATCCGGAAAAGGCCGAAGGTGTACAGAACCCGTTGCTCCGTATGCTCGTTGTAATGGGCGTACAATTTTTCGGGGATTGGCAGCGTGCAGCGAGATCTCACACATCATAATATCCTGCGATACGACTCATTTTGAAACTATTAAAAAGCCGAAACTGGCCGGAAAAGGCCGAATATGTACAAGACAGGATTCTCCGCATGCTCATTGTAATGGAAGTACAATTCATCGGGGATTGGCAGCGCGCAACGAGTTCTCTCACATTATAATATGCTGATATACGGCCCATTTGAAACAATTAAAAAGCAGGAAATGTCCGGAAAAGGCCGAAGGTGTACAGAACCCGTTGCTCCCTTTGCTTGTTGTTATGGAAGTACCATTTTTGGGGGGTTGGCAGAGAGGAACTGGTTCTTACACATCATAATATCCTGATATACGGCCCATTTTTGATCACTTAAAATGCCGGAAATGTCCGGAAAAGGCCGAAGGTGTACAGAACCTGATGCTCCGTATGCTCGTTGTAAGGGGCGTACCATTTCTCGGGGAGTGGCAGCGCGTAACGAGTTCTCTCACATCATAATATCCTGAAATACGGCCCATTTTGAAACAATTAAAAAGCCGGAAATGTCCGGAAAAGGGCGAAGGTGTACAGAACCTGATGCTCCGTATACTCCTTGTAATGGAAGTACCATTTTTGGGGGGTTGGCAGCGTGCAGCGAGTTCTCACACATCATAATATCCTGCGATACGACCCATTTTGAAACAACTAAAAAGACGAAACTGGCCGGAAAAGGCCGAATATGTACATGACAGGATTCTCCGCATGCTCGTTGTATGGGAAGTACCTTTCTTCGGGGATTGGCAGCGCGCACCGAGTTCCCTCACATCATAATATCCTGCTATACGGCCCGTTTTTAATCACATAAAATGCCGGAGATGTCCGGAAAAGGCCGAAGGTGTACAGAACCTGATGCTCCGTATGCTCGTTGTAATGGAAGTACCATTCTTCGGGGATTGGCAGCGCGCAACGAGTTCTCTCACATCATAATATCCTGCGATACTACCCATTTTGAAACAATTAAAAAGCCGGAAATGTCCGGAAAATGCCAAAGGAGTACAGAACCCGTTGCTCCGTATGCTCGTTGTAATGGGCGTACCATTTTTCGGGGATTGGCAGCGTGCAGCGAGTTCTCACACCTCATAATATCCTGCGATACGACTCATTTTGAAACTATTAAAAAGACGAAACTGGCCGGAAAAGGCCGAATATGTACAAGACAGGATTCTCGTCATGCTCGTTGTAATGGAAGTACCATTCTTCGGGGATTGGCAGCGTGCAGCGAGTTCTCACACCTCATAATATCCTGCGATACGACTCATTTTGAAACTATTAAAAAGCCGACACTGGCCGGAAAAGGCCGAATATGTACAAGACAGGATTCTCGTCATGCTCGTTGTAATGGAAGTACCATTCTTCGGGGATTTGCAGCGCGCAACGAGTTCCCTCACATCATAATATCCTGCTATACGGCCCGTTTTTAATCACATAAAATGGCGGAGATGTCCGGAAAAGGCCGAAGGTGTACAGAACCCAATGCTCCGTTTGCTCGTTGTAATGGAAGTACCATTTTTGGGAGGTTGGCAGAGAGCAACTGGTTCTTACACATCATAATATCCTGATATACGGCCCATTTTGATACATTTAAAAAGCCGGAAATGTCCGGAAAAGGCCGAAGGTGTACAGAACCTGATGCTCCGTATGCTCGTTGTAATGGAAGTACCATTCTTCGGGGATTGGCAGCGCGCAACGAGTTCTCTCACATCATAATATCCTGCGATACGACCCATTTTGAAACAATTAAAAAGCCGGAAATGTCCGGAAAATGCCAAAGGTGTACAGAACCCGTTGCTCCGTATGCTCGTTGTAATGGGCGTACCATTTTTCGGGGATTGGCAGCGTGCAGCGAGTTCTCACACCTCATAATATCCTGCGATACGACCTATTTTGAAACTATTAAAAAGCCGAAACTGGCCGGAAAAGGCCGAATATGTACAAGACAGGATTCTCGTCATGCTCGTTGTAATGGAAGTACCATTCTTCGGGGATTTGTAGCGCGCAACGAGTTCCCTGACATCATAATATCCTGCTATACGGCCCGTTTTTAATCACATAAAATGCCGGAGATGTCCGGAAAAGGCCGAAGGTGTACAGAACCCAATGCTCCGTTTGCTCGTTGTAATGGAAGTACCATTTTTGGGGGTTGGCAGAGAGCAACTGGTTCTTACACATCATAATATCCTGATATACGGCCCATTTTGAAACAATTAAAAAGCCGGAAATGTCCGGAAAAGGCCGAAGGTGTACAGAACCCGTTGCTCCGTATGCTCGTTGTAATGGGCGTACCATTTTTCGGGGATTGGCAGCGTGCAGCGAGATCTCACACATCATAATATCCTGCGATACGACCCTTTTTGAAACAATTAAAAAGCCGGAAATATCCGGAAAAGGCCGAAGGTGTACAGAACCCGTTGCTCCGTATGCTCGTTGTAATGGAAGGACCATTTTTGGGGGATTGGCAGCGTGCAGCGAGTTCTCACACCTCATAATATCCTGCGAAACGACTCATTTTGAAACTATTAAAAAGCCGAAACTTGCCGGAAAAGGCCGAATATGTAAAAGACAGGATTCTCGTCATGCTCGTTGTAATGGAAGTACCATTCTTCGGGGATTTGCAGCGCGCAACGAGTTCCCTCACATCATAATATCCTGCTATACGGCCCGTTTTTGATCACATAAAATGCCGGCGATGTCCGGAAAATGCCGAAGGTGTACAGAACCCGTTGCTCCGTATGCTCGTTGTAATGGAAGGACCATTTTGGGGGGATTGGCAGCGTGCAGCGAGTTCTCACACATCATAATATCCTGCGATACGACCCGTTTTTAATCACATAAAATGCCGGAAATGTTCGGAAAAGGCCGAAGGTGTACAGAACCTGATGCTACGTATACTCGTTGTAAGGGGCGTTCCATTTCTCGGGGATTGGCTGCGCGTAACGAGTTCTCTCACATCATAATATCCTGATATACGGCCCATTTTGAAACAATTAAAAAGCCGGAAATGTCCGGAAAAGGCCGAAGGTATACAGAACCCGTTGCTCCGTATGCTCGTTGTAGTGGGCGTACCATTTTTCGGGGATTGGCAGCGTGCAGCGAGTTCTCTCACCTCATAATATCCTGCGAAACGACTCATTTTGAAACTATTAAAAAGCCGAAACTTGCCGGAAAAGGCCGAATATGTACAAGACAGTATTCTCCGCATGCTCGTTGTATTGGAAGTACCATTCTTCGGGGAATGGCAGCGCGCAACGTGTTCTCTCACATCATAATATCCTGATATACGGCCCATTTTGAAACAATTAAAAAGCCGGAAATGTCCGGAAAAGGCCGAAGTTGTACAGAACCCGTTGCTCCCTTTGCTTGTTGTAATGGAAGTACCATTTTTGGGGGGTTGGCAGAGAGCAACTGGTTCTTACACATCATAATATCCTGATATACGGCCCATTTTTGATCACTTAAAATGCCGGAAATGTCCGGAAAAGGCCGAAGGTGTACAGAACCTGATGCTCCGTATGCTCGTTGTAATAGGCGTACCATTTTTCGGGGATTTCCAGCGTGCAGCCAGTTCTCACACCTCATAATATCCTGCGATACGACCCATTTTGAAACTATTAAAAAGCCGAAACTGGCCGGAAATGGCCGAATATGTACAAGACAGGATTCTCCGCATGCTCGTTGTAATGGAAGTACCATTCTTCGGGGATTGGCAGCGCGCAACGAGTTCTCTCACATCGTAATATCCTGCTATACGGCCCGTTTTTAATCACATAAAATGCCGGAGATGTCCGGAAAAGGCAGAAGGTGTACAGAACCCGATGCTCCCTTTGCTCGTTGTAATGGAAGTACCATTTTTCGGGGATGGGCAGCGTGCAGCGTGTTCTCATACATCATAATAACCTGCGATACGACCCATTTTGAAACAATTAAAAAGACGAAACTGCCCGGGAAAGGCCGAATATGTACAAGACAGGATTCTCCGCATGCTCGTTGTAATGGAAGTACCATTCTTCGGGGATTTGCAGCGCGCAACGAGTTCCCTCACATCATAATATCCTGCTATACGGCCCGTTTTTAATCACATAAAATGCCGGAAATGTCCGGAAAAGGCCGAAGGTGTACAGAACCCGTTGCTCCGTATGCTCGTTGTAATGGGCGTACCATTTTTCGGGGATTGGAAGCGTGCAGCGAGATCTCACACATCATAATATCGTGCGATACGACCCTTTTTGAAACAATTAAAAAGCCGGAAATATCCGGAAAAGGCCGAAGGTTTACAGAACCCGATGCTCCGTATGCTCGTTGTAAGGGAAGGACCATTTTTGGGGGGTTGGCAGAGAGCAACGAGTTCTCTCACATCATAATATCCTGCGATACGACCCGTTTTGAAACAATAAAATAGCCGGAAATGTCCGGAAAAGGCCGAAGGTGTACAGAACCCGTTGCTCCGTATGCTCGTTGTAGTGGGCGTACCGTTTTTCGGGGATTGGCAGCGTGCAGCGAGTTCTCACACCTCATAATATCCTGCGAAACGACTCATTTTGAAACTATTAAAAAGCCGAAACTTGCCGGAAAAGGCCGAATATGTACAAGACAGTATTCTCCGCATGCTCGTTGTATTGGAAGTACCATTCTTCGGGGATTTGCAGCGCGCAACAAGTTCCCTCACATCATAATATCCTGCTATACGGCCCGTTTTTAATCACATAAAATGCCGGAGATGTCCGGAAAAGGCCGAAGGTGTACAGAACCCAATGCTCCGTTTGCTCGTTGTAATGGAAGTACCATTTTTGGGGGGTTGGCAGAGAGCAACTGGTTCTTACACATCATAATATCCTGATATACGGCCCATTTTGAAACAATTAAAAAGCCGGAAATATCCGGAAAAGGCCGAAGGTGTACAGAACCCGTTGCTCCGTATGCTCGTTGTAATGGGCGTACAATTTTTCGGGGATTGGCAGCGTGCAGCGAGATCTCACACATCATAATATCCTGCTATTCGGCCCATTTTGAAACAATTAAAAAGCCGGAAATATCCGGAAAAGGCCGAAGGTGTACAGAACCTGATGCTACGTATACTCGTTGTAAGGGGCGTACCATTCCTCGGGGATTGGCAGCGCGCAACGAGGTCTCACACATAATAATATCCTGCGATACGACCCTCTTTGAAACAATTAAAAAGCAAGAAATATCCGGAAAAGGCCGAAGGTGTACAGAACCCGTTGCTCCCTTTGCTTGTTGTAATGGAAGTACCATTTTTGGGGGGTTGGCAGAGAGGAACTGGTTCTTACACATCATAATATCCTGATATACGGCCCATTTTTGATCACTTAAAATGCCGGAAATGTCCGGAAAAGGCCGAAGGTGTACAGAACCTGATGCTCCGTATGCTCGTTGTAATAGGCGTACCATTTTTCGGGGATTTCCAGCGTGCAGCCAGTTCTCACACCTCATAATATCCTGCGATACGACCCATTTTGAAACAATTAAAAAGACGAAACTGCCCGGGAAAGGCCGAATATGTACAAGACAGGATTCTCCGCATGCTCGTTGTAATGGAAGTACCATTCTTCGGGGATTTGCAGCGCGCAACGAGTTCCCTCACATCATAATATCCTGCTATACGGCCCGTTTTTAATCACATAAAATGCCGGAAATGTCCGGAAATGGCCGAAGGTGTACAGAACCCGTTGCTCCGTATGCTCGTTGTAATGGGCGTACCATTTTTCGGGGATTGGAAGCGTGCAGCGAGATCTCACACATCATAATATCGTGCGATACGACCCTTTTTGAAACAATTAAAAAGCCGGAAATATCCGGAAAAGGCCGAAGGTTTACAGAACCCGATGCTCCGTATGCTCGTTGTAAGGGAAGGACCATTTTTGGGGGGTTGGCAGAGAGCAACGAGTTCTCTCACATCATAATATCCTGATAAACGGCACATTTTGAAACAATTAAAAAGCCGGAAATGTCCGGAAAAGGCCGAAGGTGTACAGAACCCGTTGCTCCGTATGCTCGTTGTAGTGGGCGTACCATTTTTCGGGGATTGGCAGCGTGCAGCGAGCTCTCACACCTCATAATATCCTGCGATACGACCCGTTTTTAATCACATAAAATGCCGGAAATGTTCGGAAAAGGCCGAAGGTGTACAGAACCTGATGCTACGTATACTCGTTGTAAGGGGCGTTCCATTTCTCGGGGATTGGCTGCGCGTAACGAGTTCTCTCACATCATAATATCCTGATATACGGCCCATTTTGAAACAATTAAAAAGCCGGAAATATCCGGAAAAGGCCGAAGGTGTACAGAACCCGTTGCTCCGTATGCTCGTTGTAATGGGCGTACAATTTTTCGGGGATTGGCAGCGTGCAGCGAGATCTCACACATCATAATATCCTGCGATACGACCCTTTTTGAAACAATTAAAAAGCCGGAAATATCCGGAAAAGGCCGAAGGTGTACAGAACCCGTTGCTCCGTATGCTCGTTGTAATGGAAGGGCCATTTTTGGGGGATTGGAAGCGCTCAACGCGTTTTTACACATCATAATATCCTGCTATTCGGCCCATTTTGAAGCAATTAAAAAGCCGGAAATATCCGGAAAAGGCCGAAGGTGTGCAGAACCTGATGCTACGTATACTCGCTGTAAGGGGCGTGCCATTCCTCGGGGATTGGCAGCGCGCAACGAGGTCTCACACATAATAATATCCTGCGATACGACCCTCTTTGAAACTATTAAAAAGCAAGAAATATCCGGAAAAGGCCGAAGGTGTACAGAACCCGTTGCTCCGTATGCTCGTTGTAATGGGCGAACCATTTTTCGGGGATTGGCTGCGTGCAGCGAGATCTCACACATCATAATATCCTGCGATACGACCCGTTTTTAGTCACATAAAATGCTGGAAATGTCCGGAATAGGCCGAAGGTGTACAGAACCTGATGCTACGTATACTCGTTGTAAGGGGCGTACCATTTCTCGGGGATTGGCAGCGCGTAACGAGTTCTGTCACATCATAATATCCTGATATACGGCCCATTTTGAAACAATTAAAAAGCCGGAAATGTCCGGAAAAGGCCGAAGGTGTACAGAACCCGTTGATCCGTATGCTCGTTGTAGTGGGCGTACCATTTTTCGGGGATTGGCAGCGTGCAGCGAGTTCTCACACCTCATAATATCCTGCGATACGACTCATTTTGAAACTATTAAAAAGCCGAAACTGGCCGGAAAAGGCCGAATATGTACAAGACAGGATTCTCCGCAATGCTCATTGTAATGGAAGTACCATTCTTCGGGGATTGGCAGCGCGCAACGAGTTCTCTCACATCATAATATCCTGATATACGGCCCATTTGAAACAATTAAAAAGCCGGAAATGTCCGGTAAAGGCCGAAGGTGTACAGAACCCGCTGCTCCCTTTGCTTGTTGTAATGGAAGTACCATTTTTGGGGGGTTGGCAGAGAGGAACTGGTTCTTACACATCATAATATCCTGATATACGGCCCATTTTTGATCACTTAAAATGCCGGAAATGTCCGGAAAAGGCCGTAGGTGTACAGAACCTGATGCTCCGTATGCTCGTTGTAAGGGGCGTACCATTTCTCGGGGATTGGCAGCGCGTAACGAGTTCTCTCACATCATAATATCCTGAAATACGGCCCAATTTGAAACAATTAAAAAGCCGGAAATGTCCGGAAAAGGGCGAAGGTGTACAGAACCTGATGCTCCGTATGCTCGTTGTAATGGAAGTACCATTCTTCGGGGATTTGCAGCGCGCAACGAGTTCCCTCACATCATAATATCCTGCTATACGGCCCGTTTTTGATCACATAAAATGCCGGCGATGTCCGGAAAATGCCGAAGGTGTACAGAACCCGTTGCTCCGTATGCTCGTTGTAATGGAAGGACCATTTTGGGGGGATTGGCAGCGTGCAGCGAGTTCTCACACATCATAATATCCTGCGATACGACCCGTTTTTAATCACATAAAATGCCGGAAATGTTCGGAAAAGGCCGAAGGTGTACAGAACCTGATGCTACGTATACTCGTTGTAAGGGGCGTTCCATTTCTCGGGGATTGGCTGCGCGTAACGAGTTCTCTCACATCATAATATCCTGATATACGGCCCATTTTGAAACAATTAAAAAGCCGGAAATGTCCGGAAAAGGCCGAAGGTATACAGAACCCGTTGCTCCGTATGCTCGTTGTAGTGGGCGTACCATTTTTCGGGGATTGGCAGCGTGCAGCGAGTTCTCTCACCTCATAATATCCTGCGAAACGACTCATTTTGAAACTATTAAAAAGCCGAAACTTGCCGGAAAAGGCCGAATATGTACAAGACAGTATTCTCCGCATGCTCGTTGTATTGGAAGTACCATTCTTCGGGGAATGGCAGCGCGCAACGTGTTCTCTCACATCATAATATCCTGATATACGGCCCATTTTGAAACAATTAAAAAGCCGGAAATGTCCGGAAAAGGCCGAAGTTGTACAGAACCCGTTGCTCCCTTTGCTTGTTGTAATGGAAGTACCATTTTTGGGGGGTTGGCAGAGAGCAACTGGTTCTTACACATCATAATATCCTGATATACGGCCCATTTTTGATCACTTAAAATGCCGGAAATGTCCGGAAAAGGCCGAAGGTGTACAGAACCTGATGCTCCGTATGCTCGTTGTAATAGGCGTACCATTTTTCGGGGATTTCCAGCGTGCAGCCAGTTCTCACACCTCATAATATCCTGCGATACGACCCATTTTGAAACTATTAAAAAGCCGAAACTGGCCGGAAATGGCCGAATATGTACAAGACAGGATTCTCCGCATGCTCGTTGTAATGGAAGTACCATTCTTCGGGGATTGGCAGCGCGCAACGAGTTCTCTCACATCGTAATATCCTGCTATACGGCCCGTTTTTAATCACATAAAATGCCGGAGATGTCCGGAAAAGGCAGAAGGTGTACAGAACCCGATGCTCCGTTTGCTCGTTGTAATGGAAGTACCATTTTTCGGGGATGGGCAGCGTGCAGCGTGTTCTCATACATCATAATAACCTGCGATACGACCCATTTTGAAACAATTAAAAAGACGAAACTGCCCGGGAAAGGCCGAATATGTACAAGACAGGATTCTCCGCATGCTCGTTGTAATGGAAGTACCATTCTTCGGGGATTTGCAGCGCGCAACGAGTTCCCTCACATCATAATATCCTGCTATACGGCCCGTTTTTAATCACATAAAATGCCGGAAATGTCCGGAAAAGGCCGAAGGTGTACAGAACCCGTTGCTCCGTATGCTCGTTGTAATGGGCGTACCATTTTTCGGGGATTGGAAGCGTGCAGCGAGATCTCACACATCATAATATCGTGCGATACGACCCTTTTTGAAACAATTAAAAAGCCGGAAATATCCGGAAAAGGCCGAAGGTTTACAGAACCCGATGCTCCGTATGCTCGTTGTAAGGGAAGGACCATTTTTGGGGGGTTGGCAGAGAGCAACGAGTTCTCTCACATCATAATATCCTGCGATACGACCCGTTTTGAAACAATAAAATAGCCGGAAATGTCCGGAAAAGGCCGAAGGTGTACAGAACCCGTTGTTCCGTATGCTCGTTGTAGTGGGCGTACCGTTTTTCGGGGATTGGCAGCGTGCAGCGAGTTCTCACACCTCATAATATCCTGCGAAACGACTCATTTTGAAACTATTAAAAAGCCGAAACTTGCCGGAAAAGGCCGAATATGTACAAGACAGTATTCTCCGCATGCTCGTTGTATTGGAAGTACCATTCTTCGGGGATTTGCAGCGCGCAACAAGTTCCCTCACATCATAATATCCTGCTATACGGCCCGTTTTTAATCACATAAAATGCCGGAGATGTCCGGAAAAGGCCGAAGGTGTACAGAACCCAATGCTCCGTTTGCTCGTTGTAATGGAAGTACCATTTTTGGGGGGTTGGCAGAGAGCAACTGGTTCTTACACATCATAATATCCTGATATACGGCCCATTTTGAAACAATTAAAAAGCCGGAAATATCCGGAAAAGGCCGAAGGTGTACAGAACCCGTTGCTCCGTATGCTCGTTGTAATGGGCGTACAATTTTTCGGGGATTGGCAGCGTGCAGCGAGATCTCACACATCATAATATCCTGCTATTCGGCCCATTTTGAAACAATTAAAAAGCCGGAAATATCCGGAAAAGGCCGAAGGTGTACAGAACCTGATGCTACGTATACTCGTTGTAAGGGGCGTACCATTCCTCGGGGATTGGCAGCGCGCAACGAGGTCTCACACATAATAATATCCTGCGATACGACCCTCTTTGAAACAATTAAAAAGCAAGAAATATCCGGAAAAGGCCGAAGGTGTACAGAACCCGTTGCTCCGTATGCTCGTTGTAATGGGCGAACCATTTTTCGGGGATTGGCTGCGTGCAGCGAGATCTCACACATCATAATATCCTGCGATACGACCCGTTTTTAGTCACATAAAATGCTGGAAATGTCCGGAATAGGCCGAAGGTGTACAGAACCTGATGCTACGTATACTCGTTGTAAGGGGCGTACCATTTCTCGGGGATTGGCAGCGCGTAACGAGTTCTGTCACATCATAATATCCTGATATACGGCCCATTTTGAAACAATTAAAAAGCCGGAAATGTCCGGAAAAGGCCGAAGGTGTACAGAACCCGTTGCTCCGTATGCTCGTTGTAGTGGGCGTACCATTTTTCGGGGATTGGCAGCGTGCAGCGAGTTCTCACACCTCATAATATCCTGCGATACGACTCATTTTGAAACTATTAAAAAGCCGAAACTGGCCGGAAAAGGCCGAATATGTACAAGACAGGATTCTCCGCATGCTCATTGTAATGGAAGTACCATTCTTCGGGGATTGGCAGCGCGCAACGAGTTCTCTCACATCATAATATCCTGATATACGGCCCATTTGAAACAATTAAAAAGCCGGAAATGTCCGGAAAAGGCCGAAGGTGTACAGAACCCGTTGCTCCCTTTGCTTGTTGTAATGGAAGTACCATTTTTGGGGGGTTGGCAGAGAGGAACTGGTTCTTACACATCATAATATCCTGATATACGGCCCATTTTTGATCACTTAAAATGCCGGAAAT
This sequence comes from Bombus muscorum, assembly GCA_963971185.1. NCBI lineage: Eukaryota > Metazoa > Arthropoda > Insecta > Hymenoptera > Apidae > Bombus > Bombus muscorum. The sequence goes on from OZ020130.1 coordinate 5,504,531, forward strand.
GTCCGGAAAAGGCCGAAGGTGTACAGAACCTGATGCTCCGTATGCTCGTTGTAATAGGCGTACCATTTTTCGGGGATTTCCAGCGTGCAGCCAGTTCTCACACCTCATAATATCCTGCGATACGACCCATTTTGAAACAATTAAAAAGACGAAACTGCCCGGGAAAGGCCGAATATGTACAAGACAGGATTCTCCGCATGCTCGTTGTAATGGAAGTACCATTCTTCGGGGATTTGCAGCGCGCAACGAGTTCCCTCACATCATAATATCCTGCTATACGGCCCGTTTTTAATCACATAAAATGCCGGAAATGTCCGGAAATGGCCGAAGGTGTACAGAACCCGTTGCTCCGTATGCTCGTTGTAATGGGCGTACCATTTTTCGGGGATTGGAAGCGTGCAGCGAGATCTCACACATCATAATATCGTGCGATACGACCCTTTTTGAAACAATTAAAAAGCCGGAAATATCCGGAAAAGGCCGAAGGTTTACAGAACCCGATGCTCCGTATGCTCGTTGTAAGGGAAGGACCATTTTTGGGGGGTTGGCAGAGAGCAACGAGTTCTCTCACATCATAATATCCTGATAAACGGCACATTTTGAAACAATTAAAAAGCCGGAAATGTCCGGAAAAGGCCGAAGGTGTACAGAACCCGTTGCTCCGTATGCTCGTTGTAGTGGGCGTACCATTTTTCGGGGATTGGCAGCGTGCAGCGAGCTCTCACACCTCATAATATCCTGCGATACGACTCATTTTGAAACTATTAAAAAGCCGAAACTGGCCGGAAAAGGCCGAATATGTACAAGACAGGATTCTCGTCATGCTCGTTGTAATGGAAGTACCATTCTTCGGGGATTTGCAGCGCGCAACGAGTTCCCTCACATCATAATATCCTGCTATACGGCCCGTTTTTAATCACATAAAATGCCGGCGATGTCCGGAAAAGGCCGAAGGTGTACAGAACCCGATGCTCCGTTTGCTCGTTGTAATGGAAGTACCATTTTTGGGGGGTTGGCAGAGAGCAACGAGTTCTCTCACATCATAATATCCTGCGATACGACCCGTTTTGAAACAATAAAATAGCCGGAAATGTCCGGAAAATGCCGAAGGTGTACAGAACCCGTTGCTCCGTATGCTCGTTGTAATGGAAGGACCATTTTTGGGGGATTGGCAGCGTGCAGCGAGTTCTCACACATCATAATATCCTGCGATACGACCCGTTTTTAATCACATAAAATGCCGGAAATGTTCGGAAAAGGCCGAAGGTGTACAGAACCTGATGCTACGTATACTCGTTGTAAGGGGCGTTCCATTTCTCGGGGATTGGCTGCGCGTAACGAGTTCTCTCACATCATAATATCCTGATATACGGCCCATTTTGAAACAATTAAAAAGCCGGAAATATCCGGAAAAGGCCGAAGGTGTACAGAACCCGTTGCTCCGTATGCTCGTTGTAATGGGCGTACAATTTTTCGGGGATTGGCAGCGTGCAGCGAGATCTCACACATCATAATATCCTGCGATACGACCCTTTTTGAAACAATTAAAAAGCCGGAAATATCCGGAAAAGGCCGAAGGTGTACAGAACCCGTTGCTCCGTATGCTCGTTGTAATGGAAGGGCCATTTTTGGGGGATTGGAAGCGCTCAACGCGTTTTTACACATCATAATATCCTGCTATTCGGCCCATTTTGAAGCAATTAAAAAGCCGGAAATATCCGGAAAAGGCCGAAGGTGTGCAGAACCTGATGCTACGTATACTCGCTGTAAGGGGCGTGCCATTCCTCGGGGATTGGCAGCGCGCAACGAGGTCTCACACATAATAATATCCTGCGATACGACCCTCTTTGAAACTATTAAAAAGCAAGAAATATCCGGAAAAGGCCGAAGGTGTACAGAACCCGTTGCTCCGTATGCTCGTTGTAATGGGCGAACCATTTTTCGGGGATTGGCTGCGTGCAGCGAGATCTCACACATCATAATATCCTGCGATACGACCCGTTTTTAGTCACATAAAATGCTGGAAATGTCCGGAATAGGCCGAAGGTGTACAGAACCTGATGCTACGTATACTCGTTGTAAGGGGCGTACCATTTCTCGGGGATTGGCAGCGCGTAACGAGTTCTGTCACATCATAATATCCTGATATACGGCCCATTTTGAAACAATTAAAAAGCCGGAAATGTCCGGAAAAGGCCGAAGGTGTACAGAACCCGTTGATCCGTATGCTCGTTGTAGTGGGCGTACCATTTTTCGGGGATTGGCAGCGTGCAGCGAGTTCTCACACCTCATAATATCCTGCGATACGACTCATTTTGAAACTATTAAAAAGCCGAAACTGGCCGGAAAAGGCCGAATATGTACAAGACAGGATTCTCCGCAATGCTCATTGTAATGGAAGTACCATTCTTCGGGGATTGGCAGCGCGCAACGAGTTCTCTCACATCATAATATCCTGATATACGGCCCATTTGAAACAATTAAAAAGCCGGAAATGTCCGGTAAAGGCCGAAGGTGTACAGAACCCGTTGCTCCCTTTGCTTGTTGTAATGGAAGTACCATTTTTGGGGGGTTGGCAGAGAGGAACTGGTTCTTACACATCATAATATCCTGATATACGGCCCATTTTTGATCACTTAAAATGCCGGAAATGTCCGGAAAAGGCCGTAGGTGTACAGAACCTGATGCTCCGTATGCTCGTTGTAAGGGGCGTACCATTTCTCGGGGATTGGCAGCGCGTAACGAGTTCTCTCACATCATAATATCCTGAAATACGGCCCAATTTGAAACAATTAAAAAGCCGGAAATGTCCGGAAAAGGGCGAAGGTGTACAGAACCTGATGCTCCGTATGCTCGTTGTAATGGAAGTACCATTCTTCGGGGATTGGCAGCGCGCAACGAGTTCTCTCACATCATATTATCCTGCGATACGACCCATTTTGTAACAATTAAAAAGCCGGAAATGTCCGGAAAATGCCAAAGGTGTATAGAACCCGTTGCTCCATATGCTCGTTGTAATGGGCGTACCATTTTGCGGGGATTGGCAGCGTGCTGCGAGTTCTCACACCTCATAATATCCTGCGATACGACCCATTTTGAAACTATTAAAAAGCCGAAACTGGCCGGGAAAGGCCGAATATGTACAAGACAGGATTCTCCGCATGCTCGTTGTAATGGATGTACCATTCTTCGGGGATTGGCAGCGCGCAACGAGTTCTCTCACGTCATAATATCCCGCGATACGACCCATTTTGAAACAATTAAAAAGACGAAACTGGCCGGAAAAGGCCGAATATGTACAAGACAGGATTCTCCGCATGCTCGTTGTATTGGAAGTACCATTCTTCGGGGATTGGCAGCGCGCACCGAGTTCCCTCACATCATAATATCCTGCTATACGGCCCGTTCTTAGTCACATAAAATGCCGGAGATGTCCGGAAAAGGCCGAAGGTGTACAGAACCCGATGCTCCGTTTGCTCGTTGTAATGGAAGTACCATTTTTGGGGGGTTGGCAGCGTGCAGCGAGTTCTCACACATCATAATATCCTGCGATACGACCCATTTTGAAACAACTAAAAAGACGAATCTGGCCGGAAAAGGCCGAATATGTACATGACAGGATTCTCCGCATGCTCGTTGTATTGGAAGTACCATTCTTCGGGGATTGGCAGCGCGCACCGAGTTCCCTCACATCATAATATCCTGCTATACGGCCCGTTTTTAATCAGATAAAATGCCGGAGATGTCCGGAAAAGGCCGAAGGTGTACAGAACCCGATGCTCCGTTTGCTCGTTGTAATGGAAGTACCATTTTTGGGGGGTTGGCAGAGAGCAACTGGCTCTTACACATCATAATAATCTGATATACGGCCCATTTTGAAACAATTAAAAAGCCGGGAATGTCCGGAAAAGGCCGAAGGTGTACAGAACCCGTTGCTCCGTATGCTCGTTGTACTGGGCGTACCATTTTTTGGGGATTGGAAGCGTGCAGCGAGATCTCACACATCATAATATCGCGCGATACGACCCATTTTGAAACAATTAAAAAGCCGGAAATGTCCGGAAAATGCCAAAGGTGTACAGAACCCGTTGCTCCGTATGCTCGTTGTAATGGGCGTACCATTTTTCGGGGATTGGCAGCGTGCAGCGAGTTCTCACACCTCATAATATCCTGCGATACGACTCATTTTGAAACTATTAAAAAGCCGAAACTGGCCGGAAAAGGCCGAATATGTACAAGACAGGATTCTCGTCATGCTCGTTGTAATGGAAGTACCATTCTTCGGGGATTGGCAGCGTGCAGCGAGTTCTCACACCTCATAATATCCTGCGATACGACTCATTTTGAAACTATTAAAAAGCCGAAACTGGCCGGAAAAGGCCGAATATGTACAAGACAGGATTCTCGTCATGCTCGTTGTAATGGAAGTACCATTCTTCGGGGATTTGCAGCGCGCAACGAGTTCCCTCACATCATAATATCCTGCTATACGGCCCGTTTTTAATCACATAAAATGGCGCAGATGTCCGGAAAAGGCCGAAGGTGTACAGAACCCAATGCTCCGTTTGCTCGTTGTAATGGAAGTACCATTTTTGGGGGGTTGGCAGAGAGCAACTGGTTCTTACACATCATAATATCCTGATATACGGCCCATTTTGAAACATTTAAAAAGCCGGAAATGTCCGGAAAAGGCCGAAGGTGTACAGAACCTGATGCTCCGTATGCTCGTTGTAATGGAAGTACCATTCTTCGGGGATTTGCAGCGCGCAACGAGTTCCCTCACATCATAATATCCTGCTATACGGCCCGTTTTTAATCACATAAAATGGCGCAGATGTCCGGAAAAGGCCGAAGGTGTACAGAACCCAATGCTCCGTTTGCTCGTTGTAATGGAAGTACCATTTTTGGGGGGTTGGCAGAGAGCAACTGGTTCTTACACATCATAATATCCTGATATACGGCCCATTTTGAAACATTTAAAAAGCCGGAAATGTCCGGAAAAGGCCGAAGGTGTACAGAACCCGTTGCTCCGTATGCTCATTGTAATGGAAGGACCATTTTTGGGGGATTGGCAGCGTGCAGCGAGTTCTCACACATCATAATATCCTGCGATACGACCCTTTTTTAATCACATAAAATGCCGGAAATGTTCGGAAAAGGCCGAAGGTGTACAGAACCTGATGCTACGTATACTCGTTGTAAGGGGCGTTCCATTTCTCGGGGATTGGCTGCGCGTAACGAGTTCTCTCACATCATAATATCCTGATATACGGCCCATTTTGAAACTATTAAAAAGCCGAAACTTGCCGGAAAAGGCCGAAGGTATACAGAACCCGTTGCTCCGTATGCTCGTTGTAGTGGGCGTACCATTTTTCGGGGATTGGCAGCGTGCAGCGAGATCTCACACATCATAATATCCTGCGATACGACCCTTTTTGAAACAATTAAAAAGCCGGAAATATCCGGAAAAGGCCGAAGGTGTACAGAACCCGTTGCTCCGTATGCTCGTTGTAATGGAAGGGCCATTTTTGGGGGATTGGAAACGCTCAACGCGTTTTTACACATCATAATATCCTGCTATTCGGCCCATTTTGAAGCAATTAAAAAGCCGGAAATATCCGGAAAAGGCCGAAGGTGTGCAGAACCTGATGCTACGTATACTCGCTGTAAGGGGCGTACCATTCCTCGGGGATTGGCAGCGCACAACGAGGTCTCACACATAATAATATCCTGCGATACGACCCTCTTTGAAACTATTAAAAAGCAAGAAATATCCGGAAAAGGCCGAAGGTGTACAGAACCCGTTGCTCCGTATGCTCGTTGTAATGGGCGAACCATTTTTCGGGGATTGGCTGCGTGCAGCGAGATCTCACACATCATAATATCCTGCGATACGACCCGTTTTTAGTCACATAAAATGCTGGAAATGTCCGGAATAGGCCGAAGGTGTACAGAACCTGATGCTACGTATACTCGTTGTAAGGGGCGTACCATTTCTCGGGGATTGGCAGCGCGTAACGAGTTCTGTCAAATCATAATATCCTGATATACGGCCCATTTTGAAACAATTAAAAAGCCGGAAATGTCCGGAAAAGGCCGAAGGTGTACAGAACCCGTTGCTCCGTTTGCTCGTTGTAATGGAAGTACCATTTTTGGGGGGTAGGCAGCGTGCAGCGAGTTCTCACACATCATAATATCCTGCGATACGACCCATTTTGAAACAACTAAAAAGACGAATCTGGCCGGAAAAGGCCGAATATGTACATGACAGGATTCTCCGCATGCTCGTTGTATTGGAAGTACCATTCTTCGGGGATTGGCAGCGCGCAACGAGTTCCCTCACATCATTATATCCTGATATACGGCCCATTTGAAACAATTAAAAAGCCGGAAATGTCCGGTAAAGGCTGAAGGTGTACAGAACCCGTTGCTCCCTTTGCTTGTTGTAATGGAAGTAACATTTTTGGGGGGTTGGCAGAGAGGAACTGGTTCTTACACATCATAATATCCTGATATACGGCCCATTTTTGATCACTTAAAATGCCGGAAATGTCCGGAAAAGGCCGTAGGTGTACAGAACCTGATGCTCCGTATGCTCGTTGTATGGGGCGTACCATTTCTCGGGGATTGGCAGCGCGTAACGAGTTCTCTCACATCATAATATCCTGAAATACGGCCCAATTTGAAACAATTAAAAAGCCGGAAATGTCCGGAAAAGGGCGAAGGTGTACAGAACCTGATGCTCCGTATGCTCGTTGTAATGGAAGTACCATTCTTCGGGGATTGGCAGCGCGCAACGAGTTCTCTCACATCATAATATCCTGCGATACGACCCATTTTGTAACAATTAAAAAGCCGGAAATGTCCGGAAAATGCCAAAGGTGTATAGAACCCGTTGCTCCATATGCTCGTTGTAATGGGCGTACCATTTTGCGGGGATTGGCAGCGTGCTGCGAGTTCTCACACCTCATAATATCCTGCGATACGACCCATTTTGAAACAATTAAAAAGACGAAACTGGCCGGAAAAGGCCGAATATGTACAAGACAGGATTCTCCGCATGCTCGTTGTATTGGAAGTACCATTCTTCGGGGATTGGCAGCGCGCACCGAGTTCCCTCACATCATAATATCCTGCTATACGGCCCGTTTTTAGTCACATAAAATGCCGGAGATGTCCGGAAAAGGCCGAAGGTGTACAGAACCCGATGCTCCGTTTGCTCGTTGTAATGGAAGTACCATTTTTGGGGGGTTGGCAGCGTGCAGCGAGTTCTCACACATCATAATATCCTGCGATACGACCCATTTTGAAACAACTAAAAAGACGAATCTGGCCGGAAAAGGCCGAATATGTACATGACAGGATTCTCCGCATGCTCGTTGTATTGGAAGTACCATTCTTCGGGGATTGGCAGCGCGCACCGAGTTCCCTCACATCATAATATCCTGCTATACGGCCCGTTTTTAATCAGATAAAATGCCGGAGATGTCCGGAAAAGGCCGAAGGTGTACAGAACCCGATGCTCCGTTTGCTCGTTGTAATGGAAGTACCATTTTTGGGGGGTTGGCAGAGAGCAACTGGCTCTTACACATCATAATAATCTGATATACGGCCCATTTTGAAACAATTAAAAAGCCGGGAATGTCCGGAAAAGGCCGAAGGTGTACAGAACCCGTTGCTCCGTATGCTCGTTGTAGTGGGCGTACCATTTTTCGGGGATTGGCAGCGTGCAGCGAGATCTCACACATCATAATATCCTGCGATACGACCCTTTTTGAAACAATTAAAAAGCCGGAAATATCCGGAAAAGGCCGAAGGTGTACAGAACCCGTTGCTCCGTATGCTCGTTGTAATGGAAGGGCCATTTTTGGGGGATTGGAAACGCTCAACGCGTTTTTACACATCATAATATCCTGCTATTCGGCCCATTTTGAAGCAATTAAAAAGCCGGAAATATCCGGAAAAGGCCGAAGGTGTGCAGAACCTGATGCTACGTATACTCGCTGTAAGGGGCGTACCATTCCTCGGGGATTGGCAGCGCGCAACGAGGTCTCACACATAATAATATCCTGCGATACGACCCTCTTTGAAACTATTAAAAAGCAAGAAATATCCGGAAAAGGCCGAAGGTGTACAGAACCCGTTGCTCCGTATGCTCGTTGTAATGGGCGAACCATTTTTCGGGGATTGGCTGCGTGCAGCGAGATCTCACACATCATAATATCCTGCGATACGACCCGTTTTTAGTCACATAAAATGCTGGAAATGTCCGGAATAGGCCGAAGGTGTACAGAACCTGATGCTACGTATACTCGTTGTAAGGGGCGTACCATTTCTCGGGGATTGGCAGCGCGTAACGAGTTCTGTCACATCATAATATCCTGATATACGGCCCATTTTGAAACAATTAAAAAGCCGGAAATGTCCGGAAAAGGCCGAAGGTGTACAGAACCCGTTGCTCCGTTTGCTCGTTGTAATGGAAGTACCATTTTTGGGGGGTAGGCAGCGTGCAGCGAGTTCTCACACATCATAATATCCTGCGATACGACCCATTTTGAAACAACTAAAAAGACGAATCTGGCCGGAAAAGGCCGAATATGTACATGACAGGATTCTCCGCATGCTCGTTGTATTGGAAGTACCATTCTTCGGGGATTGGCAGCGCGCAACGAGTTCTCTCACATCATAATATCCTGATATACGGCCCATTTGAAACAATTAAAAAGCCGGAAATGTCCGGTAAAGGCCGAAGGTGTACAGAACCCGTTGCTCCCTTTGCTTGTTGTAATGGAAGTACCATTTTTGGGGGGTTGGCAGAGAGGAACTGGTTCTAACACATCATAATATCCTGATATACGGCCCATTTTTGATCACTTATAATGCCGGAAATGTCCGGAAAAGGCCGTAGGTGTACAGAACCTGATGCTCCGTATGCTCGTTGTAAGGGGCGTACCATTTCTCGGGGATTGGCAGCGCGTAACGAGTTCTCTCACATCATAATATCCTGAAATACGGCCCAATTTGAAACAATTAAAAAGCCGGAAATGTCCGGAAAAGGGCGAAGGTGTACAGAACCTGATGCTCCGTATGCTCGTTGTAATGGAAGTACCATTCTTCGGGGATTGGCAGCGCGCAACGAGTTCTCTCACATCATAATATCCTGCGATACGACCCATTTTGTAACAATTAAAAAGCCGGAAATGTCCGGAAAATGCCAAAGGTGTATAGAACCCGTTGCTCCATATGCTCGTTGTAATGGGCGTACCATTTTGCGGGGATTGGCAGCGTGCTGCGAGTTCTCACACCTCATAATATCCTGCGATACGACCCATTTTGAAACAATTAAAAAGACGAAACTGGCCGGAAAAGGCCGAATATGTACAAGACAGGATTCTCCGCATGCTCGTTGTATTGGAAGTACCATTCTTCGGGGATTGGCAGCGCGCACCGAGTTCCCTCACATCATAATATCCTGCTATACGGCCCGTTTTTAGTCACATAAAATGCCGGAGATGTCCGGAAAAGGCCGAAGGTGTACAGAACCCGATGCTCCGTTTGCTCGTTGTAATGGAAGTACCATTTTTGGGGGGTTGGCAGCGTGCAGCGAGTTCTCACACATCATAATATCCTGCGATACGACCCATTTTGAAACAACTAAAAAGACGAATCTGGCCGGAAAAGGCCGAATATGTACATGACAGGATTCTCCGCATGCTCGTTGTATTGGAAGTACCATTCTTCGGGGATTGGCAGCGCGCACCGAGTTCCCTCACATCATAATATCCTGCTATACGGCCCGTTTTTAATCAGATAAAATGGCGGAGATGTCCGGAAAAGGCCGAAGGTGTACAGAACCCGGTGCTCCGTTTGCTCGTTGTAATGGAAGTACCATTTTTGGGGGATTGGCAGAGAGCAACTGGTTCTTACACATCATAATATCCTGCGATACGACCCATTTTGAAACAATTAAAAAGCCGGAAATGTCCGGAAAATGCCAAAGGTGTACAGAACCCGTTGCTCCGTATGCTCGTTGTAATGGAAGGACCATTTTTGGGGGATTGGCAGCGTGCTGCGAGGTCTCACACCTCATAATATCCTGCGAAACGACTCATTTTGAAACTATTAAAAAGCCGAAACTTGCCGGAAAAGGCCGAATATGTAAAAGACAGGATTCTCGTCATGCTCGTTGTAATGGAAGTACCATTCTTCGGGGATTTGCAGCGCGCAACGAGTTTCCTCACATCATAATATCCTGCTATACGGCCCGTTTTTAATCACATAAAATGCCGGCGATGTCCGGAAAAGGCCGAAGGTGTACAGAACCCGATGCTCCGTTTGCTCGTTGTAATGGAAGTACCATTTTTGGGGGGTTGGCAGAGAGCAACGAGTTCTCTCACATCATAATATCCTGCGATACGACCCGTTTTGAAACAATAAAATAGCCGGAAATGTCCGGAAAATGCCGAAGGTGTACAGAACCCGTTGCTCCGTATGCTCGTTGTAATGGAAGGACCATTTTTGGGGGATTGGCAGCGTGCAGCGAGTTCTCACACATCATAATATCCTGCGATACGACCCTTTTTTAATCACATAAAATGCCGGAAATGTTCGGAAAAGGCCGAAAGTGTACAGAACCTGATGCTACGTATACTCGTTGTAAGGGGCGTTCCATTTCTCGGGGATTGGCTGCGCGTAACGAGTTCTCTCACATCATAATATCCTGATATACGGCCCATTTTGAAACTATTAAAAAGCCGAAACTTGCCGGAAAAGGCCGAATATGTACAAGACAGTATTCTCCGCATGCTCGTTGTATTGGAAGTACCATTCTTCGGGGAATGGCTGCGCGCAACGAGTTCTCTCACATCATAATATCCTGATATACGGCCCATTTTGAAACAATTAAAAAGCCGGAAATGTCCGGAAAAGGCCGAAGGTGTACAGAACCCGTTGCTCCGTATGCTCGTTGTAATGGGCGTACCATTATTCGGGGATTGGCAGCGTGCAGCGAGATCTCACACATCATAATATCCTGCGATACGACCCTTTTTGAAACAATTAAAAAGCCGGAAATGTCCGGAAAAGGCCGAAGGTATACAGAACCCGTTGCTCCGTTTGCTCGTTGTAATGGAAGTACCATTTTTGGGGGGTAGGCAGCGTGCAGCGAGTTCTCACACATCATAATATCCTGCGATACGACCCATTTTGAAACAACTAAAAAGACGAATCTGGCCGGAAAAGGCCGAATATGTACATGACAGGATTCTCCGCATGCTCGTTGTATTGGAAGTACCATTCATCGGGGATTGGCAGCGCGCACCGAGTTCCCTCACATCATAATATCCTGCTATACGGCCCGTTTTTAATCACATAAAATGCCGGAGATGTCCGGAAAAGGCCGAAGGTGTACAGAACCCGATGCTCCGTTTGCTCGTTGTAATGGAAGTACCATTTTTGGGGGGTTGGCAGAGAGCAACTGGCTCTTACACATCATAATAATCTGATATACGGCCCATTTTGAAACAATTAAAAAGCCGGAAATGTCCGGAAAAGGCCGAAGGTGTACAGAACCCGTTGCTCCGTATGCTCGTTGTACTGGGAGTACCATTTTTCGGGGATTGGAAGCGTGCAGCGAGATCTCACACATCATAATATCGTGCGATACGACCCATTTTGAAACAATTAAAAAGCCGGAAATGTCCGGAAAATGCCAAAGGTGTACAGAACCCGTTGCTCCGTATGCTCGTTGTAATGGGCGTACCATTTTTCGGGGATTGGCAGCGTGCAGCGAGTTCTCACACCTCATAATATCCTGCGATACGACTCATTTTGAAACTATTAAAAAGCCGAAACTGGCCGGAAAAGGCCGAATATGTACAAGACAGGATTCTCGTCATGCTCGTTGTAATGGAAGTACCATTCTTCGGGGATTTGCAGCGCGCAACGAGTTCCCTCACATCATAATATCCTGCTATACGGCCCGTTTTTAATCACATAAAATGCCGGCGATGTCCGGAAAAGGCCGAAGGTGTACAGAACCCGATGCTCCGTTTGCTCGTTGTAATGGAAGTACCATTTTTGGGGGGTTGGCAGAGAGCAACGAGTTCTCTCACATCATAATATCCTGCGATACGACCCGTTTTGAAACAATAAAATAGCCGGAAATGTCCGGAAAATGCCGAAGGTGTACAGAACCCGTTGCTCCGTATGCTCATTGTAATGGAAGGACCATTTTTGGGGGATTGGCAGCGTGCAGCGAGTTCTCACACATCATAATATCCTGCGATACGACCCTTTTTTAATCACATAAAATGCCGGAAATGTTCGGAAAAGGCCGAAGGTGTACAGAACCTGATGCTACGTATACTCGTTGTAAGGGGCGTTCCATTTCTCGGGGATTGGCTGCGCGTAACGAGTTCTCTCACATCATAATATCCTGATATACGGCCCATTTTGAAACTATTAAAAAGCCGAAACTTGCCGGAAAAGGCCGAAGGTATACAGAACCCGTTGCTCCGTATGCTCGTTGTAGTGGGCGTACCATTTTTCGGGGATTGGCAGCGTGCAGCGAGATCTCACACATCATAATATCCTGCGATACGACCCTTTTTGAAACAATTAAAAAGCCGGAAATATCCGGAAAAGGCCGAAGGTGTACAGAACCCGTTGCTCCGTATGCTCGTTGTAATGGAAGGGCCATTTTTGGGGGATTGGAAACGCTCAACGCGTTTTTACACATCATGATATCCTGCTATTCGGCCCATTTTGAAGCAATTAAAAAGCCGGAAATATCCGGAAAAGGCCGAAGGTGTGCAGAACCTGATGCTACATATACTCGCTGTAAGGGGCGTACCATTCCTCGGGGATTGGCAGCGCGCAACGAGGTCTCACACATAATAATATCCTGCGATACGACCCTCTTTGAAACTATTAAAAAGCAAGAAATATCCGGAAAAGGCCGAAGGTGTACAGAACCCGTTGCTCCGTATGCTCGTTGTAATGGGCGAACCATTTTTCGGGGATTGGCTGCGTGCAGCGAGATCTCACACATCATAATATCCTGCGATACGACCCGTTTTTAGTCACATAAACTGCTGGAAATGTCCGGAATAGGCCGAAGGTGTACAGAACCTGATGCTACGTATACTCGTTGTACGGGGCGTACCATTTCTCGGGGATTGGCAGCGCGTAACGAGTTCTGTCACATCATAATATCCTGATATACGGCCCATTTTGAAACAATTAAAAAGCCGGAAATGTCCGGAAAAGGCCGAAGGTGTACAGAACCCGTTGCTCCGTTTGCTCGTTGTAATGGAAGTACCATTTTTGGGGGGTAGGCAGCGTGCAGCGAGTTCTCACACATCATAATATCCTGCGATACGACCCATTTTGAAACAACTAAAAAGACGAATCTGGCCGGAAAAGGCCGAATATGTACATGACAGGATTCTCCGCATGCTCGTTGTATTGGAAGTACCATTCTTCGGGGATTGGCAGCGCGCAACGAGTTCTCTCACATCATAATATCCTGATATACGGCCCATTTGAAACAATTAAAAAGCCGGAAATGTCCGGTAAAGGCCGAAGGTGTACAGAAACCGTTGCTCCCTTTGCTTGTTGTAATGGAAGTAACATTTTTGGGGGGTTGGCAGAGAGGAACTGGTTCTTACACATCATAATATCCTGATATACGGCCCATTTTTGATCACTTAAAATGCCGGAAATGTCCGGAAAAGGCCGTAGGTGTACAGAACCTGATGCTCCGTATGCTCGTTGTAAGGGGCGTACCATTTCTCGGGGATTGGCAGCGCGTAACGAGTTCTCTCACATCATAATATCCTGAAATACGGCCCAATTTGAAACAATTAAAAAGCCGGAAATGTCCGGAAAAGGGCGAAGGTGTACAGAACCTGATGCTCCGTATGCTCGTTGTAATGGAAGTACCATTCTTCGGGGATTGGCAGCGCGCAACGAGTTCTCTCACATCATAATATCCTGCGATACGACCCATTTTGTAACAATTAAAAAGCCGGAAATGTCCGGAAAATGCCAAAGGTGTATAGAACCCGTTGCTCCATATGCTCGTTGTAATGGGCGTACCATTTTGCGGGGATTGGCAGCGTGCTGCGAGTTCTCACACCTCATAATATCCTGCGATACGACCCATTTTGAAACAATTAAAAAGACGAAACTGGCCGGAAAAGGCCGAATATGTACAAGACAGGATTCTCCGCATGCTCGTTGTATTGGAAGTACCATTCTTCGGGGATTGGCAGCGCGCACCGAGTTCCCTCACATCATAATATCCTGCTATACGGCCCGTTTTTAGTCACATAAAATGCCGGAGATGTCCGGAAAAGGCCGAAGGTGTACAGAACCCGATGCTCCGTTTGCTCGTTGTAATGGAAGTACCATTTTTGGGGGGTTGGCAGCGTGCAGCGAGTTCTCACACATCATAATATCCTGCGATACGACCCATTTTGAAACAACTAAAAAGACGAATCTGGCCGGAAAAGGCCGAATATGTACATGACAGGATTCTCCGCATGCTCGTTGTATTGGAAGTACCATTCTTCGGGGATTGGCAGCGCGCACCGAGTTCCCTCACATCATAATATCCTGCTATACGGCCCGTTTTTAATCAGATAAAATGCCGGAGATGTCCGGAAAAGGCCGAAGGTGTACAGAACCCGATGCTCCGTTTGCTCGTTGTAATGGAAGTACCATTTTTGGGGGGTTGGCAGAGAGCAACTGGCTCTTACACATCATAATAATCTGATATACGGCCCATTTTGAAACAATTAAAAAGCCGGGAATGTCCGGAAAAGGCCGAAGGTGTACAGAACCCGTTGCTCCGTATGCTCGTTGTAGTGGGCGTACCATTTTTCGGGGATTGGCAGCGTGCAGCGAGATCTCACACATCATAATATCCTGCGATACGACCCTTTTTGAAACAATTAAAAAGCCGGAAATATCCGGAAAAGGCCGAAGGTGTACAGAACCCGTTGCTCCGTATGCTCGTTGTAATGGAAGGGCCATTTTTGGGGGATTGGAAACGCTCAACGCGTTTTTACACATCATAATATCCTGCTATTCGGCCCATTTTGAAGCAATTAAAAAGCCGGAAATATCCGGAAAAGGCCGAAGGTGTGCAGAACCTGATGCTACGTATACTCGCTGTAAGGGGCGTACCATTCCTCGGGGATTGGCAGCGCGCAACGAGGTCTCACACATAATAATATCCTGCGATACGACCCTCTTTGAAACTATTAAAAAGCAAGAAATATCCGGAAAAGGCCGAAGGTGTACAGAACCCGTTGCTCCGTATGCTCGTTGTAATGGGCGAACCATTTTTCGGGGATTGGCTGCGTGCAGCGAGATCTCACACATCATAATATCCTGCGATACGACCCGTTTTTAGTCACATAAAATGCTGGAAATGTCCGGAATAGGCCGAAGGTGTACAGAACCTGATGCTACGTATACTCGTTGTAAGGGGCGTACCATTTCTCGGGGATTGGCAGCGCGTAACGAGTTCTGTCACATCATAATATCCTGATATACGGCCCATTTTGAAACAATTAAAAAGCCGGAAATGTCCGGAAAAGGCCGAAGGTGTACAGAACCCGTTGCTCCGTTTGCTCGTTGTAATGGAAGTACCATTTTTGGGGGGTAGGCAGCGTGCAGCGAGTTCTCACACATCATAATATCCTGCGATACGACCCATTTTGAAACAACTAAAAAGACGAATCTGGCCGGAAAAGGCCGAATATGTACATGACAGGATTCTCCGCATGCTCGTTGTATTGGAAGTACCATTCTTCGGGGATTGGCAGCGCGCAACGAGTTCTCTCACATCATAATATCCTGATATACGGCCCATTTGAAACAATTAAAAAGCCGGAAATGTCCGGTAAAGGCCGAAGGTGTACAGAACCCGTTGCTCCCTTTGCTTGTTGTAATGGAAGTACCATTTTTGGGGGGTTGGCAGAGAGGAACTGGTTCTAACACATCATAATATCCTGATATACGGCCCATTTTTGATCACTTATAATGCCGGAAATGTCCGGAAAAGGCCGTAGGTGTACAGAACCTGATGCTCCGTATGCTCGTTGTAAGGGGCGTACCATTTCTCGGGGATTGGCAGCGCGTAACGAGTTCTCTCACATCATAATATCCTGAAATACGGCCCAATTTGAAACAATTAAAAAGCCGGAAATGTCCGGAAAAGGGCGAAGGTGTACAGAACCTGATGCTCCGTATGCTCGTTGTAATGGAAGTACCATTCTTCGGGGATTGGCAGCGCGCAACGAGTTCTCTCACATCATAATATCCTGCGATACGACCCATTTTGTAACAATTAAAAAGCCGGAAATGTCCGGAAAATGCCAAAGGTGTATAGAACCCGTTGCTCCATATGCTCGTTGTAATGGGCGTACCATTTTGCGGGGATTGGCAGCGTGCTGCGAGTTCTCACACCTCATAATATCCTGCGATACGACCCATTTTGAAACAATTAAAAAGACGAAACTGGCCGGAAAAGGCCGAATATGTACAAGACAGGATTCTCCGCATGCTCGTTGTATTGGAAGTACCATTCTTCGGGGATTGGCAGCGCGCACCGAGTTCCCTCACATCATAATATCCTGCTATACGGCCCGTTTTTAGTCACATAAAATGCCGGAGATGTCCGGAAAAGGCCGAAGGTGTACAGAACCCGATGCTCCGTTTGCTCGTTGTAATGGAAGTACCATTTTTGGGGGGTTGGCAGCGTGCAGCGAGTTCTCACACATCATAATATCCTGCGATACGACCCATTTTGAAACAACTAAAAAGACGAATCTGGCCGGAAAAGGCCGAATATGTACATGACAGGATTCTCCGCATGCTCGTTGTATTGGAAGTACCATTCTTCGGGGATTGGCAGCGCGCACCGAGTTCCCTCACATCATAATATCCTGCTATACGGCCCGTTTTTAATCAGATAAAATGCCGGAGATGTCCGGAAAAGGCCGAAGGTGTACAGAACCCGATGCTCCGTTTGCTCGTTGTAATGGAAGTACCATTTTTGGGGGGTTGGCAGAGAGCAACTGGCTCTTACACATCATAATAATCTGATATACGGCCCATTTTGAAACAATTAAAAAGCCGGGAATGTCCGGAAAAGGCCGAAGGTGTACAGAACCCGTTGCTCCGTATGCTCGTTGTAGTGGGCGTACCATTTTTCGGGGATTGGCAGCGTGCAGCGAGATCTCACACATCATAATATCCTGCGATACGACCCTTTTTGAAACAATTAAAAAGCCGGAAATATCCGGAAAAGGCCGAAGGTGTACAGAACCCGTTGCTCCGTATGCTCGTTGTAATGGAAGGGCCATTTTTGGGGGATTGGAAACGCTCAACGCGTTTTTACACATCATAATATCCTGCTATTCGGCCCATTTTGACGCAATTAAAAAGCCGGAAATATCCGGAAAAGGCCGAAGGTGTGCAGAACCTGATGCTACGTATACTCGCTGTAAGGGGCGTACCATTCCTCGGGGATTGGCAGCGCGCAACGAGGTCTCACACATAATAATATCCTGCGATACGACCCTCTTTGAAACTATTAAAAAGCAAGAAATATCCGGAAAAGGCCGAAGGTGTACAGAACCCGTTGCTCCGTATGCTCGTTGTAATGGGCGAACCATTTTTCGGGGATTGGCTGCGTGCAGCGAGATCTCACACATCATAATATCCTGCGATACGACCCGTTTTTAGTCACATAAAATGCTGGAAATGTCCGGAATAGGCCGAAGGTGTACAGAACCTGATGCTACGTATACTCGTTGTAAGGGGCGTACCATTTCTCGGGGATTGGCAGCGCGTAACGAGTTCTGTCACATCATAATATCCTGATATACGGCCCATTTTGAAACAATTAAAAAGCCGGAAATGTCCGGAAAAGGCCGAAGGTGTACAGAACCCGTTGCTCCGTTTGCTCGTTGTAATGGAAGTACCATTTTTGGGGGGTAGGCAGCGTGCAGCGAGTTCTCACACATCATAATATCCTGCGATACGACCCATTTTGAAACAACTAAAAAGACGAATCTGGCCGGAAAAGGCCGAATATGTACATGACAGGATTCTCCGCATGCTCGTTGTATTGGAAGTACCATTCTTCGGGGATTGGCAGCGCGCAACGAGTTCTCTCACATCATAATATCCTGATATACGGCCCATTTGAAACAATTAAAAAGCCGGAAATGTCCGGTAAAGGCCGAAGGTGTACAGAACCCGTTGCTCCCTTTGCTTGTTGTAATGGAAGTACCATTTTTGGGGGGTTGGCAGAGAGGAACTGGTTCTAACACATCATAATATCCTGATATACGGCCCATTTTTGATCACTTAAAATGCCGGAAATGTCCGGAAAAGGCCGTAGGTGTACAGAACCTGTTGCTCCGTATGCTCGTTGTAAGGGGCGTACCATTTCTCGGGGATTGGCAGCGCGTAACGAGTTCTCTCACATCATAATATCCTGAAATACGGCCCAATTTGAAACAATTAAAAAGCCGGAAATGTCCGGAAAAGGGCGAAGGTGTACAGAACCTGATGCTCCGTATGCTCGTTGTAATGGAAGTACCATTCTTCGGGGATTGGCAGCGCGCAACGAGTTCTCTCACATCATAATATCCTGCGATACGACCCATTTTGTAACAATTAAAAAGCCGGAAATGTCCGGAAAATGCCAAAGGTGTATAGAACCCGTTGCTCCATATGCTCGTTGTAATGGGCGTACCATTTTGCGGGGATTGGCAGCGTGCTGCGAGTTCTCACACCTCATAATATCCTGCGATACGACCCATTTTGAAACAATTAAAAAGACGAAACTGGCCGGAAAAGGCCGAATATGTACAAGACAGGATTCTCCGCATGCTCGTTGTATTGGAAGTACCATTCTTCGGGGATTGGCAGCGCGCACCGAGTTCCCTCACATCATAATATCCTGCTATACGGCCCGTTTTTAGTCACATAAAATGCCGGAGATGTCCGGAAAAGGCCGAAGGTGTACAGAACCCGATGCTCCGTTTGCTCGTTGTAATGGAAGTACCATTTTTGGGGGGTTGGCAGCGTGCAGCGAGTTCTCACACATCATAATATCCTGCGATACGACCCATTTTGAAACAACTAAAAAGACGAATCTGGCCGGAAAAGGCCGAATATGTACATGACAGGATTCTCCGCATGCTCGTTGTATTGGAAGTACCATTCTTCGGGGATTGGCAGCGCGCACCGAGTTCCCTCACATCATAATATCCTGCTATACGGCCCGTTTTTAATCAGATAAAATGCCGGAGATGTCCGGAAAAGGCCGAAGGTGTACAGAACCCGATGCTCCGTTTGCTCGTTGTAATGGAAGTACCATTTTTGGGGGGTTGGCAGAGAGCAACTGGCTCTTACACATCATAATAATCTGATATACGGCCCAATTTGAAACAATTAAAAAGCCGGGAATGTCCGGAAAAGGCCGAAGGTGTACAGAACCCGTTGCTCCGTATGCTCGTTGTACTGGGCGTACCATTTTGTGGGGATTGGAAGCGTGCAGCGAGATCTCACACATCATAATATCGCGCGATACGACCCATTTTGAAACAATTAAAAAGCCGGAAATGTCCGGAAAATGCCAAAGGTGTACAGAACCCGTTGCTCCGTATGCTCGTTGTAATGGGCGTACCATTTTTCGGGGATTGGCAGCGTGCAGCGAGTTCTCACACCTCATAATATCCTGCGATACGACTCATTTTGAAACTATTAAAAAGCCGAAACTGGCCGGAAAAGGCCGAATATGTACAAGACAGGATTCTCGTCATGCTCGTTGTAATGGAAGTACCATTCTTCGGGGATTGGCAGCGTGCAGCAAGTTCTCACACCTCATAATATCCTGCGATACGACTCATTTTGAAACTATTAAAAAGCCGAAACTGGCCGGAAAAGGCCGAATATGTACAAGACAGGATTATCGTCATGCTCGTTGTAATGGAAGTACCATTCTTCGGGGATTTGCAGCGCGCAACGAGTTCCCTCACATCATAATATCCTGCTATACGGCCCGTTTTTAATCACATAAAATGGCGGAGATGTCCGGAAAAGGCCGAAGGTGTACAGAACCCAATGCTCCGTTTGCTCGTTGTAATGGAAGTACCATTTTTGGGGGGTTGGCAGAGAGCAACTGGTTCTTACACATCATAATATCCTGATATACGGCCCATTTTGAAACATTTAAAAAGCCGGAAATGTCCGGAAAAGGCCGAAGGTGTACAGAACCTGATGCTCCGTATGCTCGTTGTAATGGAAGTACCATTCTTCGGGGATTGGCAGCGCGCAACGAGTTCTCTCACATCTTAATATCCTGCGATACGACCCATTTTGAAACAATTAAAAAGCCGGAAATGTCCGGAAAATGCCAAAGGTGTACAGAACCCGTTGCTCCGTATGCTCGTTGTAATGGAAGGACCATTTTTGGGGGATTGGCAGCGTGCTGCGAGTTCTCACACCTCATAATATCCTGCGAAACGACTCATTTTGAAACTATTAAAAAGCCGAAACTTGCCGGAAAAGGCCGAATATGTAAAAGACAGGATTCTCGTCATGCTCGTTGTAATGGAAGTACCATTCTTCGGGGATTTGCAGCGCGCAACGAGTTTCCTCACATCATAATATCCTGCTATACGGCCCGTTTTTAATCACATAAAATGCCGGCGATGTCCGGAAAAGGCCGAAGGTGTACAGAACCCGATGCTCCGTTTGCTCGTTGTAATGGAAGTACCATTTTTGGGGGGTTGGCAGAGAGCAACGAGTTCTCTCACATCATAATATCCTGCGATACGACCCGTTTTGAAACAATAAAATAGCCGGAAATGTCCGGAAAATGCCGAAGGTGTACAGAACCCGTTGCTCCGTATGCTCGTTGTAATGGAAGGACCATTTTTGGGGGATTGGCAGCGTGCAGCGAGTTCTCACACATCATAATATCCTGCGATACGACCCTTTTTTAATCACATAAAATGCCGGAAATGTTCGGAAAAGGCCGAAAGTGTACAGAACCTGATGCTACGTATACTCGTTGTAAGGGGCGTTCCATTTCTCGGGGATTGGCTGCGCGTAACGAGTTCTCTCACATCATAATATACTGATATACGGCCCATTTTGAAACTATTAAAAAGCCGAAACTTGCCGGAAAAGGCCGAATATGTACAAGACAGTATTCTCCGCATGCTCGTTGTATTGGAAGTACCATTCTTCGGGGAATGGCAGCGCGCAACGAGTTCTCTCACATCATAATATCCTGATATACGGCCCATTTTGAAACAATTAAAAAGCCGGAAATGTCCGGAAAAGGCCGAAGGTGTACAGAACCCGTTGCTCCGTATGCTCGTTGTAATGGGCGTACCATTATTCGGGGATTGGCAGCGTGCAGCGAGATCTCACACATCATAATATCCTGCGATACGACCCTTTTTGAAACAATTAAAAAGCCGGAAATGTCCGGAAAAGGCCGAAGGTATACAGAACCCGTTGCTCCGTTTGCTCGTTGTAATGGAAGTACCATTTTTGGGGGGTAGGCAGCGTGCAGCGAGTTCTCACACATCATAATATCCTGCGATACGACCCATTTTGAAACAACTAAAAAGACGAATCTGGCCGGAAAAGGCCGAATATGTACATGACAGGATTCTCCGCATGCTCGTTGTATTGGAAGTACCATTCATCGGGGATTGGCAGCGCGCACCGAGTTCCCTCACATCATAATATCCTGCTATACGGCCCGTTTTTAATCACATAAAATGCCGGAGATGTCCGGAAAAGGCCGAAGGTGTACAGAACCCGATGCTCCGTTTGCTCGTTGTAATGGAAGTACCATTTTTGGGGGGTTGGCAGAGAGCAACTGGCTCTTACACATCATAATAATCTGATATAGGGCCCATTTTGAAACAATTAAAAAGCCGGAAATGTCCGGAAAAGGCCGAAGGTGTACAGAACCCGTTGCTCCGTATGCTCGTTGTACTGGGAGTACCATTTTTCGGGGATTGGAAGCGTGCAGCGAGATCTCACACATCATAATATCGTGCGATACGACCCATTTTGAAACAATTAAAAAGCCGGAAATGTCCGGAAAATGCCAAAGGTGTACAGAACCCGTTGCTCCGTATGCTCGTTGTAATGGGCGTACCATTTTTCGGGGATTGGCAGCGTGCAGCGAGTTCTCACACCTCATAATATCCTGCGATACGACTCATTTTGAAACTATTAAAAAGCCGAAACTGGCCGGAAAAGGCCGAATATGTACAAGACAGGATTCTCGTCATGCTCGTTGTAATGGAAGTACCATTCTTCGGGGATTGGCAGCGTGCAGCGAGATCTCACACATCATAATATCCTGCGATACGACCCTTTTTGAAACAATTGAAAAGCCGGAAAAATCCGGAAAAGGCCGAAGGTGTACAGAACCCGTTGCTCCGTATGCTCGTTGTAATGGAAGGACCATTTTTGGGGGATTGGCAGCGTGCAGCGAGTTCTCACACCTCATAATATCCTGCGAAACGACTCATTTTGAAATTATTAAAAAGCCGAAACTTGCCGGAAAAGGCCGAATATGTAAAAGACAGGATTCTCGTCATGCTCGTTGTAATGGAAGTACCATTCTTCGGGGATTTGCAGCGCGCAACGAGTTCCCTCACATCATAATATCCTGCTATACGGCCCGTTTTTAATCACATAAAATGCCGGCGATGTCCGGAAAAGGCCGAAGGTGTACAGAACCCGATGCTCCGTTTGCTCGTTGTAATGGAAGTACCATTTTTGGGGGGTTGGCAGAGAGCAACGAGTTCTCTCACATCATAATATCCTGCGATACGACCCGTTTTGAAACAATAAAATAGCCGGAAATGTCCGGAAAATGCCGAAGGTGTACAGAACCCGTTGCTCCGTATGCTCGTTGTAATGGAAGGACCATTTTTGGGGGATTGGCAGCGTGCAGCGAGTTCTCACACATCATAATATCCTGCGATACGACCCTTTTTTAATCACATAAAATGCCGGAAATGTTCGGAAAAGGCCGAAGGTGTACAGAACCTGATGCTACGTATACTCGTTGTAAGGGGCGTTCCATTTCTCGGGGATTGGCTGCGCGTAACGAGTTCTCTCACATCATAATATCCTGATATACGGCCCATTTTGAAACTATTAAAAAGCCGAAACTTGCCGGAAAAGGCCGAAGGTATACAGAACCCGTTGCTCCGTATGCTCGTTGTAGTGGGCGTACCATTTTTCGGGGATTGGCAGCGTGCAGCGAGTTCTCACACCTCATAATATCCTGCGAAACGACTCATTTTGAAACTATTAAAAAGCCGAAACTTGCCGGAAAAGGCCGAATATGTACAAGACAGTATTCTCCGCATGCTCGTTGTATTGGAAGTACCATTCTTCGGGGAATGGCAGCGCGCAACGAGTTCTCTCACATCATAATATCCTGATATACGGCCCATTTTGAAACAATTAAAAAGCCGGAAATGTCCGGAAAAGGCCGAAGGTGTACAGAACCCGTTGCTCCGTATGCTCGTTGTAATGGGCGTACCATTTTTCGGGGATTGGCAGCGTGCAGCGAGATCTCACACATCATAATATCCTGCGATACGACCCTTTTTGAAACAATTAAAAAGCCGGAAATATCCGGAAAAGGCCGAAGGTGTACAGAACCCGTTGCTCCGTATGCTCGTTGTAATGGAAGGACCATTTTTGGGGGATTGGCAGCGTGCAGCGAGTTCTCACACCTCATAATATCCTGCGAAACGACTCATTTTGAAACTATTAAAAAGCCGAAACTTGCCGGAAAAGGCCGAATATGTAAAAGACAGGATTCTCGTCATGCTCGTTGTGATGGATGTACCATTTTTCGGGGATTGGCAGCGCGCAACGAGTTCTCTCACATCATAATATCCTGATATACGGCCCATTTTGAAGCAATTAAAAAGCCGGAAATGTCCGGAAAAGGCCGAAGGTGTACAGAACCCGTTGCTCCGTATGCTCGTTGTAATGGGCGTACCATTTTTCGGGGATTTCCAGCGTGCAGCCAGTTCTCACACCTCATAATATCCAGCGATACGACCCATTTTGAAACTATTAAAAAGCCGAAACTGGCCGGAAATGGCCGAATATGTACAAGACAGGATTCTCCGCATGCTCGTTGTAATGGAAGTACCATTCTTCGGGGATTGGCAGCGCGCAACGAGTTCTCTCACATCATAATATCCTGCTATACGGCCCGTTTTTAATCACATAAAATGCCGGAGATGTCCGGAAAAGGCCGAAGGTGTACAGAACCCAATGCTCCGTTTGCTCGTTGTAATGGAAGTACCATTTTTGGGGGATTTCCAGCGTGCAACCAGTTCTCACACCTCATAATATCCTGCGATACGACCCATTTTGAAACTATTAAAAAGCCGAAACTGGCCGGAAAAGGCCGAATATGTACAAGACAGGATTCTCCGCATGCTCGTTGTAATGGGCGTACCATTTTTCGGGGATTGGCAGCGTGCAGCGAGATCTCACACATCATAATATCCTGATATACGGCCCATTTTGAAACAATTAAAAAGCCGGAAATGTCCGGAAAAGGCCGAAGGTGTACAGAACCCGTTGCTCCCTTTGCTTGTTGTAATGGAAGTACCATTTTTGGGGGGTTGGCAGAGAGCAACTGGTTCTTACACATCATAATATCCTGAAATACGGCCCATTTTGAAGCAATTAAAAAGCCGGAAATGTCCGGAAAAGGCCGAAGGTGTACAGAACCCGTTGCTCCGTATGCTCGTTGTAATGGGCGTACCATTTTTCGGGGATTTCCAGCGTGCAGCCAGTTCTCACACCTCATAATATCCTGCGATACGACCCATTTTGAAACTATTAAAAAGCCGAAACTGGCCGGAAATGGCCGAATATGTACAAGACAGGATTCTCCGCATGCTCGTTGTAATGGAAGTACCATTCTTCGGGGATTGGCAGCGCGCAACGAGTTCTCTCACATCATAATATCCTGCTATACGGCCCGTTTTTAATCACATAAAATGCCGGAGATGTCCGGAAAAGGCCGAAGGTGTACAGAACCCAATGCTCCGTTTGCTCGTTGTAATGGAAGTACCATTTTTGGGGGATTTCCAGCGTGCAACCAGTTCTCACACCTCATAATATCCTGCGATACGACCCATTTTGAAACTATTAAAAAGCCGAAACTGGCCGGAAAAGGCCGAATATGTACAAGACAGGATTCTCCGCATGCTCGTTGTAATGGGCGTACCATTTTTCGGGGATTGGCAGCGTGCAGCGAGATCTCACACATCATAATATCCTGCGATACGACCCTTTTTGAAACAATTAAAAAGCCGGAAATATCCGGAAAAGGCCGAAGGTGTACAGAACCCGTTGCTCCGTATGCTCGTTGTAATGGAAGGACCATTTTTGGGGGATTGGCAGCGTGCAGCGAGTTCTCACACCTCATAATATCCTGCGAAACGACTCATTTTGAAACTATTAAAAAGCCGAAACTTGCCGGAAAAGGCCGAATATGTAAAAGACAGGATTCTCGTCATGCTCGTTGTAATGGATGTACCATTTTTCGGGGATTGGCAGCGCGCAACGAGTTCTCTCACATCATAATATCCTGATATACGGCCCATTTTGAAGCAATTAAAAAGCCGGAAATGTCCGGAAAAGGCCGAAGGTGTACAGAACCCGTTGCTCCGTATGCTCGTTGTAATGGGCGTACCATTTTTCGGGGATTTCCAGCGTGCAGCCAGTTCTCACACCTCATAATATCCTGCGATACGACCCATTTTGAAACTATTAAAAAGCCGAAACTGGCCGGAAATGGCCGAATATGTACAAGACAGGATTCTCCGCATGCTCGTTGTAATGGAAGTACCATTTTTCGGGGAGTGGCAGCGCGCAACGAGTTCTCTCACATCATAATATCCTGCTATACGGCCCGTTTTTAATCACATAAAATGCCGGAGATGTCCGGAAAAGGCCGAAGGTGTACAGAACCCAATGCTCCGTTTGCTCGTTGTAATGGTAGTACCATTTTTGGGGGTTGGCAGAGAGCAACTGGTTCTTACACATAATAATATCCTGATATACGGCCCATTTTGAAACAATTAAAAAGCCGGAAATGTCCGGAAAAGGCCGAAGGTGTACAGAACCCGTTGCTCCGTATGCTCGTTGTAATGGGCGTACCATTTTTCGGGGATTGGCAGCGTGCAGCGAGATCTCACACATCATATTAACCTGCGATACGACCCTTTTTTAAACAATTAAAAAGCCGGAAATATCCGGAAAAGGCCGAAGGTGTACAGAACCCGTTGCTCCGTATGCTCGTTGTAATGGAAGGACCATTTTTGGGGGATTGGCAACGCTCAACGCGTTTTTACACATCATAATATCATGCTATTCGGCCCATTTTTGATCACTTAAAATGCCGGAAATGTCCGGAAAAGGCCGAAGATGTACAGAACCTGATGCTCCGTATGCTCGTTGTAAGGGGCGTACCATTTCTCGGGGATTGGCAGCGCGTAACGAGTTATCTCATAACATAATATCCTGAAATACGGCCCATTTTGAAACAATTAAAAAGCCGGAAATGTCCGGAAAAGGCCGAAGGTGTACAGAACCTGATGCTCCGTATGCTCGTTGTAATGGAAGTACCATTCTTCGGGGATTGGCAGCGCGCAACGAGTTCTCTCACATCATAATATCCTGCGATACGACCCATTTTGAAACAATTAAAAAGCCGGAAATGTCCGGAAAAGGCCGAAGGTGTACAGAACCCGTTGCTCCCTTTGCTTGTTGTAATGGAAGTACCATTTTTGGGGGGTTGGCAGAGAGCAACTGGTTCTTACACATCATAATATCCTGATATACGGCCCTTTTTGAAACAATTAAAAAGCCGGAAATATCCGGAAAAGGCCGAAGGTGTACAGAACCCGTTGCTCCCTTTGCTTGTTGTAATGGAAGTACCATTTTTGGGGGGTTGGCAGAGAGCAACTGGTTCTTACACATCATAATATCCTGATATACGGCCCGTTTTTAATCACATAAAATGCCGGAGATGTCCGGAAAAGGCCGAAGGTGTACAGAACCCAATGCTCCGTTTGCTCGTTGTAATGGAAGTACCATTTTTGGGGGATTTCCAGCGTGCAACCAGTTCTCACACCTCATAATATCCTGCGATACGACCGATTTTGAAACTATTAAAAAGCCGAAACTGGCCGGAAATGGCCGAATATGTACAAGACAGGATTCTCCGCATGCTCGTTGTAATGCAAGTACCATTCTTCGGGGATTGGCAGCGCGCAACGAGTTCTCTCACATCATAATATCCTGCTCTACGGCCCGTTTTTAATCACATAAAATGCCGGAGATGTCCGGAAAAGGCCGAAGGTGTACAGAACCCAATGCTCCGTTTGCTCGTTGTAATGGAAGTACCATTTTTGGGGGGTTGGCAGAGAGCAACTGGTTCTTACACATCATAATATGCTGATATACGGCCCATTTTGAAACAATTAAAAAGCCGGAAATATCCGGAAAAGGCCGAAGGTGTACAGAACCCGTTGCTCCGTATGCTCGTTGTAATGGAAGGACCATTTTTGGGGGATTGGCAGCGTGCAGCGAGTTCTCACACCTCATAATATCCTGCGAAACGACTCATTTTGAAACTATTAAAAAGCCGAAACTGGCCGGAAAAGGCCGAATATGTAAAAGACAGGATTCTCGTCATGCTCGTTGTAATGGATGTACCATTTTTCGGGGATTGGCAGCGCGCAACGAGTTCTCTCACATCATAATATCCTGATATACGGCCCATTTTGAAACTATTAAAAAGCCGAAACTTGCCGGAAAAGGCCGAAGGTATACAGAACCCGTTGCTCCCTTTGCTTGTTGTAATGGAAGTACCATTTTTGGGGGGTTGGCAGAGAGCAACTGGTTCTTACACATCATAATATCCTGATATACGGCCCTTTTTGAAACAATAAAAAAGCCGGAAATATCCGGAAAAGGCCGAAGGTGTACAGAACCCGTTGCTCCCTTTGCTTGTTGTAATGGAAGTACCATTTTTGGGGGGTTGGCAGAGAGCAACTGGTTCTTACACATCATAATATCCTGATATACGGCCCGTTTTTAATCACATAAAATGCCGGAGATGTCCGGAAAAGGCCGAAGGTGTACAGAACCCAATGCTCCGTTTGCTCGTTGTAATGGAAGTACCATTTTTGGGGGATTTCCAGCGTGCAACCAGTTCTCACACCTCATAATATCCTGCGATACGACCGATTTTGAAACTATTAAAAAGCCGAAACTGGCCGGAAATGGCCGAATATGTACAAGACAGGATTCTCCGCATGCTCGTTGTAATGCAAGTACCATTCTTCGGGGATTGGCAGCGCGCAACGAGTTCTCTCACATCATAATATCCTGCTCTACGGCCCGTTTTTAATCACATAAAATGCCGGAGATGTCCGGAAAAGGCCGAAGGTGTACAGAACCCAATGCTCCGTTTGCTCGTTGTAATGGAAGTACCATTTTTGGGGGGTTGGCAGAGAGCAACTGGTTCTTACACATCATAATATCCTGATATACGGCCCATTTTGAAACAATTAAAAAGCCGGAAATATCCGGAAAAGTCCGAAGGTGTACAGAACCCGTTGCTCCGTATGCTCGTTGTAATGGAAGGACCATTTTTGGGGGATTGGCAGCGTGCAGCGAGTTCTCACACCTCATAATATCCTGCGAAACGACTCATTTTGAAACTATTAAAAAGCCGAAACTGGCCGGAAAAGGCCGAATATGTAAAAGACAGGATTCTCGTCATGCTCGTTGTAATGGATGTACCATTTTTCGGGGATTGGCAGCGCGCAACGAGTTCTCTCACATCATAATATCCTGATATACGGCCCATTTTGAAACTATTAAAAAGCCGAAACTTGCCGGAAAAGGCCGAAGGTATACAGAACCCGTTGCTCCGTATGCTCGTTGTAGTGGGCGTACCATTTTTCGGGGATTGGCAGCGTGCAGCGAGTTCTCACACCTCATAATATCCTGCTATTCTGCCCGCTTTTGATCACTTAATAT
Organism: Bombus muscorum; assembly: GCA_963971185.1. NCBI lineage: Eukaryota > Metazoa > Arthropoda > Insecta > Hymenoptera > Apidae > Bombus > Bombus muscorum. The sequence continues at coordinate 5,533,688 of OZ020130.1, forward strand.
GCCGGAAATGTCCGGAAAAGGCCGAAGATGTACAAGACAGGATTCTCCGCATGCTCGTTGTAATGCAAGTACCATTCTTCGGGGATTGGCAGCGCGCAACGAGTTCTCTCACATCATAATATCCTGCTCTACGGCCCGTTTTTAATCACATAAAATGCCGGAGATGTCCGGAAAAGGCCGAAGGTGTACAGAACCCAATGCTCCGTTTGCTCGTTGTAATGGAAGTACCATTTTTGGGGGGTTGGCAGAGAGCAACTGGTTCTTACACATCATAATATCCTGATATACGGCCCATTTTGAAACAATTAAAAAGCCGGAAATATCCGGAAAAGTCCGAAGGTGTACAGAACCCGTTGCTCCGTATGCTCGTTGTAATGGAAGGACCATTTTTGGGGGATTGGCAGCGTGCAGCGAGTTCTCACACCTCATAATATCCTGCGAAACGACTCATTTTGAAACTATTAAAAAGCCGAAACTGGCCGGAAAAGGCCGAATATGTAAAAGACAGGATTCTCGTCATGCTCGTTGTAATGGATGTACCATTTTTCGGGGATTGGCAGCGCGCAACGAGTTCTCTCACATCATAATATCCTGATATACGGCCCATTTTGAAACTATTAAAAAGCCGAAACTTGCCGGAAAAGGCCGAAGGTGTACAGAACCCGTTGCTCCCTTTGCTTGTTGTAGTGGGCGTACCATTTTTCGGGGATTGGCAGCGTGCAGCGAGTTCTCACACCTCATAATATCCTGCTATTCTGCCCGTTTTTGATCACTTAATATGCCGGAAATGTCCGGAAAAGGCCGAAGATGTACAGAACCTGATGCTCCGTATGCTCGTTGTAAGGGGCGTACCATTTCTCGGGGATTGGCAGCGCGTAACGAGTTATCTCATAACATAATATCCTGAAATACGGCCCATTTTGAAACAATTAAAAAGCCGGAAATGTCCGGAAAAGGCCGAAGGTGTACAGAACCTGATGCTCCGTATGCTCGTTGTAATGGAAGTACCATTCCTCGGGGATTGGCAGCGCGCAACGAGTTCTCTCACATCATAATATCCTGCGATACGACCCATTTTGAAACAATTAAAAAGCCGGAAATGTCCGGAAAATGCCATAGGTGTACAGAACCCGTTGCTCCGTATGCTCGTTGTAATGGGCGTACCATTTTTCGGGGATTGGCAGCGTGCAGCGAGTTCTCACACCTCATAATAACCTGCGATACGACCCATTTTGAAACTATTAAAAAGCCGAAACTGGTCGGAAAAGGCCGAATATGCACAAGACAGGATTCTCCGCATGCTCGTTGTAATGGATGTACCATTTTTCGGGGATTGGCAGCGCGCAACGAGTTCTCTCACATCATAATATCCTGATATACGGCCCATTTTGAAACAATTAAAAAGCCGGAAATGTCCGGAAAAGGCCGAAGGTGTACAGAACCCGTTGCTCCCTTTGCTTGTTGTAATGGAAGTACCATTTTTGGGGGGTTGGCAGAGAGCAACTGGTTCTTACACATCATAATATCCTGATATACGGCCCATTCTGAAGCAATTAAAAAGCCGGAAATGTCCGGAAAAGGCCGAAGGTGTACAGAACCCGTTGCTCCGTATGCTCGTTGTAATGGGCGTACCATTTTTCGGGGATTTCCAGCGTGCAGCCAGTTCTCACACCTCATAATATCCTGCGATACGACCCATTTTGAAACTATTAAAAAGCCGAAACTGGCCGGAAATGGCCGAATATGTACAAGACAGGATTCTCCGCATGCTCGTTGTAATGGAAGTACCATTCTTCGGGGATAGGCAGCGCGCAACGAGTTCTCTCACATCATAATATCCTGATATACGGCCCATTTTGAAACAATTAAAAAGCCGGAAATGTCCGGAAAAGGCCGAAGGTGTACAGAACCCGTTGCTCCCTTTGCTTGTTGTAATGGAAGTACCATTTTTGGGGGGTTGGCAGAGAGCAACTGGTTCTTACACATCATAATATCCTGATATACGGCCCTTTTTGAAACAATTAAAAAGCCGGAAATATCCGGAAAAGGCCGAAGGTGTACAGAACCCGTTGCTCCCTTTGCTTGTTGTAATGGAAGTACCATTTTTGGGGGGTTGGCAGAGAGCAACTGGTTCTTACACATCATAATATCCTGATATACGGCCCGTTTTTAATCACATAAAATGCCGGAGATGTCCGGAAAAGGCCGAAGGTGTACAGAACCCAATGCTCCGTTTGCTCGTTGTAATGGAAGTACCATTTTTGGGGGATTTCCAGCGTGCAACCAGTTCTCACACATCATAATATCCTGCTCTACGGCCCGTTTTTAATCACATAAAATGCCGGAGATGTCCGGAAAAGGCCGAAGGTGTACAGAACCCAATGCTCCGTTTGCTCGTTGTAATGGAAGTACCATTTTTGGGGGGTTGGCAGAGAGCAACTGGTTCTTACACATCATAATATCCTGATATACGGCCCATTTTGAAACTATTAAAAAGCCGAAACTTGCCGGAAAAGGCCGAAGGTATACAGAACCCGTTGCTCCGTATGCTCGTTGTAGTGGGCGTACCATTTTTCGGGGATTGGCAGCGTGCAGCGAGTTCTCACACCTCATAATATCCTGCGAAACGACTCATTTTGAAACTATTAAAAAGCCGAAACTTGCCGGAAAAGGCCGAATATGTACAAGACAGTATTCTCCGCATGCTCGTTGTATTGGAAGTACCATTCTTCGGGGAATGGCAGCGCGCAACGAGTTCTCTCACATCATAATATCCTGATATACGGCCCATTTTGAAACAATTAAAAAGCCGGAAATGTCCGGAAAAGGCCGAAGGTGTACAGAACCCGTTGCTCCGTATGCTCGTTGTAATGGGCGTACCATTTTTCGGGGATTGGCAGCGTGCAGCGAGATCTCACACATCATAATATCCTGCGATACGACCCTTTTTGAACAATTAAAAAGCCGGAAATATCCGGAAAAGGCCGAAGGTGTACAGAACCCGTTGCTCCGTATGCTCGTTGTAATGGAAGGACCATTTTTGGGGGATTGGCAGCGTGCAGCGAGTTCTCACACCTCATAATATCCTGCGAAACGACTCATTTTGAAACTATTAAAAAGCCGAAACTTGCCGGAAAAGGCCGAATATGTAAAAGACAGGATTCTCGTCATGCTCGTTGTAATGGATGTACCATTTTTCGGGGATTGGCAGCGCGCAACGAGTTCTCTCACATCATAATATCCTGATATACGGCCCATTTTGAAACAATTAAAAAGCCGGAAATGTCCGGAAAAGGCCGAAGGTGTACAGAACCCGTTGCTCCCTTTGCTTGTTGTAATGGAAGTACCATTTTTGGGGGGTTGGCAGAGAGCAACTGGTTCTTACACATCATAATATCCTGATATACGGCCCATTTTGAAGCAATTAAAAAGCCGGAAATGTCCGGAAAAGGCCGAAGGTGTACAGAACCCGTTGCTCCGTATGCTCGTTGTAATGGGCGTACCATTTTTCGGGGATTTCCAGCGTGCAGCCAGTTCTCACACCTCATAATATCCTGCGATACGACCCATTTTGAAACTATTAAAAAGCCGAAACTGGCCGGAAATGGCCGAATATGTACAAGACAGGATTCTCCGCATGCTCGTTGTAATGGGCGTACCATTTTTCGGGGATTGGCAGCGTGCAGCGAGATCTCACACATCATAATATCCTGCGATACGACCCTTTTTGAAACAATTAAAAAGCCGGAAATATCCGGAAAAGGCCGAAGGTGTACAGAACCCGTTGCTCCGTATGCTCGTTGTAATGGAAGGACCATTTTTGGGGGATTGGCAGCGTGCAGCGAGTTCTCACACCTCATAATATCCTGCGAAACGACTCATTTTGAAACTATTAAAAAGCCGAAACTTGCCGGAAAAGGCCGAATATGTAAAAGACAGGATTCTCGTCATGCTCGTTGTAATGGATGTACCATTTTTCGGGGATTGGCAGCGCGCAACGAGTTCTCTCACATCATAATATCCTGATATACGGCCCATTTTGAAACAATTAAAAAGCCGGAAATGTCCGGAAAAGGCCGAAGGTGTACAGAACCCGTTGCTCCCTTTGCTTGTTGTAATGGAAGTACCATTTTTGGGGGGTTGGCAGAGAGCAACTGGTTCTTACACATCATAATATCCTGATATACGGCCCATTTTGAAGCAATTAAAAAGCCGGAAATGTCCGGAAAAGGCCGAAGGTGTACAGAACCCGTTGCTCCGTATGCTCGTTGTAATGGGCGTACCATTTTTCGGGGATTTCCAGCGTGCAGCCAGTTCTCACACCTCATAATATCCTGCGATACGACCCATTTTGAAACTATTAAAAAGCCGAAACTGGCCGGAAATGGCCGAATATGTACAAGACAGGATTCTCCGCATGCTCGTTGTAATGGAAGTACCATTTTTCGGGGATTGGCAGCGCGCAACGAGTTCTCTCACATCATAATATCCTGCTATACGGCCCGTTTTTAATCACATAAAATGCCGGAGATGTCCGGAAAAGGCCGAAGGTGTACAGAACCCAATGCTCCGTTTGCTCGTTGTAATGGTAGTACCATTTTTGGGGGTTGGCAGAGAGCAACTGGTTCTTACACATAATAATATCCTGATATACGGCCCATTTTGAAACAATTAAAAAGCCGGAAATGTCCGGAAAAGGCCGAAGGTGTACAGAACCCGTTGCTCCGTATGCTCGTTGTAATGGGCGTACCATTTTTCGGGGATTGGCAGCGTGCAGCGAGATCTCACACATCATATTAACCTGCGATACGACCCTTTTTTAAACAATTAAAAAGCCGGAAATATCCGGAAAAGGCCGAAGGTGTACAGAACCCGTTGCTCCGTATGCTCGTTGTAATGGAAGGACCATTTTTGGGGGATTGGCAACGCTCAACGCGTTTTTACACATCATAATATCATGCTATTCGGCCCATTTTTGATCACTTAAAATGCCGGAAATGTCCGGAAAAGGCCGAAGATGTACAGAACCTGATGCTCCGTATGCTCGTTGTAAGGGGCGTACCATTTCTCGGGGATTGGCAGCGCGTAACGAGTTATCTCATAACATAATATCCTGAAATACGGCCCATTTTGAAACAATTAAAAAGCCGGAAATGTCCGGAAAAGGCCGAAGGTGTACAGAACCTGATGCTCCGTATGCTCGTTGTAATGGAAGTACCATTCTTCGGGGATTGGCAGCGCGCAACGAGTTCTCTCACATCATAATATCCTGCGATACGACCCATTTTGAAACAATTAAAAAGCCGGAAATGTCCGGAAAAGGCCGAAGGTGTACAGAACCCGTTGCTCCCTTTGCTTGTTGTAATGGAAGTACCATTTTTGGGGGGTTGGCAGAGAGCAACTGGTTCTTACACATCATAATATCCTGATATACGGCCCTTTTTGAAACAATTAAAAAGCCGGAAATATCCGGAAAAGGCCGAAGGTGTACAGAACCCGTTGCTCCCTTTGCTTGTTGTAATGGAAGTACCATTTTTGGGGGGTTGGCAGAGAGCAACTGGTTCTTACACATCATAATATCCTGATATACGGCCCGTTTTTAATCACATAAAATGCCGGAGATGTCCGGAAAAGGCCGAAGGTGTACAGAACCCAATGCTCCGTTTGCTCGTTGTAATGGAAGTACCATTTTTGGGGGATTTCCAGCGTGCAACCAGTTCTCACACCTCATAATATCCTGCGATACGACCGATTTTGAAACTATTAAAAAGCCGAAACTGGCCGGAAATGGCCGAATATGTACAAGACAGGATTCTCCGCATGCTCGTTGTAATGCAAGTACCATTCTTCGGGGATTGGCAGCGCGCAACGAGTTCTCTCACATCATAATATCCTGCTCTACGGCCCGTTTTTAATCACATAAAATGCCGGAGATGTCCGGAAAAGGCCGAAGGTGTACAGAACCCAATGCTCCGTTTGCTCGTTGTAATGGAAGTACCATTTTTGGGGGGTTGGCAGAGAGCAACTGGTTCTTACACATCATAATATGCTGATATGCGGCCCATTTTGAAACAATTAAAAAGCCGGAAATATCCGGAAAAGGCCGAAGGTGTACAGAACCCGTTGCTCCGTATGCTCGTTGTAATGGAAGGACCATTTTTGGGGGATTGGCAGCGTGCAGCGAGTTCTCACACCTCATAATATCCTGCGAAACGACTCATTTTGAAACTATTAAAAAGCCGAAACTGGCCGGAAAAGGCCGAATATGTAAAAGACAGGATTCTCGTCATGCTCGTTGTAATGGATGTACCATTTTTCGGGGATTGGCAGCGCGCAACGAGTTCTCTCACATCATAATATCCTGATATACGGCCCATTTTGAAACTATTAAAAAGCCGAAACTTGCCGGAAAAGGCCGAAGGTATACAGAACCCGTTGCTCCCTTTGCTTGTTGTAATGGAAGTACCATTTTTGGGGGGTTGGCAGAGAGCAACTGGTTCTTACACATCATAATATCCTGATATACGGCCCTTTTTGAAACAATAAAAAAGCCGGAAATATCCGGAAAAGGCCGAAGGTGTACAGAACCCGTTGCTCCCTTTGCTTGTTGTAATGGAAGTACCATTTTTGGGGGGTTGGCAGAGAGCAACTGGTTCTTACACATCATAATATCCTGATATACGGCCCGTTTTTAATCACATAAAATGCCGGAGATGTCCGGAAAAGGCCGAAGGTGTACAGAACCCAATGCTCCGTTTGCTCGTTGTAATGGAAGTACCATTTTTGGGGGATTTCCAGCGTGCAACCAGTTCTCACACCTCATAATATCCTGCGATACGACCGATTTTGAAACTATTAAAAAGCCGAAACTGACCGGAAATGGCCGAATATGTACAAGACAGGATTCTCCGCATGCTCGTTGTAATGCAAGTACCATTCTTCGGGGATTGGCAGCGCGCAACGAGTTCTCTCACATCATAATATCCTGCTCTACGGCCCGTTTTTAATCACATAAAATGCCGGAGATGTCCGGAAAAGGCCGAAGGTGTACAGAACCCAATGCTCCGTTTGCTCGTTGTAATGGAAGTACCATTTTTGGGGGGTTGGCAGAGAGCAACTGGTTCTTACACATCATAATATCCTGATATACGGCCCATTTTGAAACAATTAAAAAGCCGGAAATATCCGGAAAAGTCCGAAGGTGTACAGAACCCGTTGCTCCGTATGCTCGTTGTAATGGAAGGACCATTTTTGGGGGATTGGCAGCGTGCAGCGAGTTCTCACACCTCATAATATCCTGCGAAACGACTCATTTTGAAACTATTAAAAAGCCGAAACTGGCCGGAAAAGGCCGAATATGTAAAAGACAGGATTCTCGTCATGCTCGTTGTAATGGATGTACCATTTTTCGGGGATTGGCAGCGCGCAACGAGTTCTCTCACATCATAATATCCTGATATACGGCCCATTTTGAAACTATTAAAAAGCCGAAACTTGCCGGAAAAGGCCGAAGGTATACAGAACCCGTTGCTCCGTATGCTCGTTGTAGTGGGCGTACCATTTTTCGGGGATTGGCAGCGTGCAGCGAGTTCTCACACCTCATAATATCCTGCTATTCTGCCCGTTTTTGATCACTTAATATGCCGGAAATGTCCGGAAAAGGCCGAAGATGTACAAGACAGGATTCTCCGCATGCTCGTTGTAATGCAAGTACCATTCTTCGGGGATTGGCAGCGCGCAACGAGTTCTCTCACATCATAATATCCTGCTCTACGGCCCGTTTTTAATCACATAAAATGCCGGAGATGTCCGGAAAAGGCCGAAGGTGTACAGAACCCAATGCTCCGTTTGCTCGTTGTAATGGAAGTACCATTTTTGGGGGGTTGGCAGAGAGCAACTGGTTCTTACACATCATAATATCCTGATATACGGCCCATTTTGAAACAATTAAAAAGCCGAAACTTGCCGGAAAAGGCCGAAGGTATACAGAACCCGTTGCTCCGTATGCTCGTTGTAGTGGGCGTACCATTTTTCGGGGATTGGCAGCGTGCAGCGAGTTCTCACACCTCATAATATCCTGCTATTCTGCCCGTTTTTGATCACTTAATATGCCGGAAATGTCCGGAAAAGGCCGAAGATGTACAAGACAGGATTCTCCGCATGCTCGTTGTAATGCAAGTACCATTTTTCGGGGATTGGCAGCGCGCAACGAGTTCTCTCACATCATAATATCCTGATATACGGCCCATTTTGAAACTATTAAAAAGCCGAAACTTGCCGGAAAAGGCCGAAGGTATACAGAACCCGTTGCTCCGTATGCTCGTTGTAGTGGGCGTACCATTTTTCGGGGATTGGCAGCGTGCAGCGAGTTCTCACACCTCATAATATCCTGCTATTCTGCCCGTTTTTGATCACTTAATATGCCGGAAATGTCCGGAAAAGGCCGAAGATGTACAAGACAGGATTCTCCGCATGCTCGTTGTAATGCAAGTACCATTCTTCGGGGATTGGCAGCGCGCAACGAGTTCTCTCACATCATAATATCCTGCTCTACGGCCCGTTTTTAATCACATAAAATGCCGGAGATGTCCGGAAAAGGCCGAAGGTGTACAGAACCCAATGCTCCGTTTGCTCGTTGTAATGGAAGTACCATTTTTGGGGGGTTGGCAGAGAGCAACTGGTTCTTACACATCATAATATCCTGATATACGGCCCATTTTGAAACAATTAAAAAGCCGGAAATATCCGGAAAAGTCCGAAGGTGTACAGAACCCGTTGCTCCGTATGCTCGTTGTAATGGAAGGACCATTTTTGGGGGATTGGCAGCGTGCAGCGAGTTCTCACACCTCATAATATCCTGCGAAACGACTCATTTTGAAACTATTAAAAAGCCGAAACTGGCCGGAAAAGGCCGAATATGTAAAAGACAGGATTCTCGTCATGCTCGTTGTAATGGATGTACCATTTTTCGGGGATTGGCAGCGCGCAACGAGTTCTCTCACATCATAATATCCTGATATACGGCCCATTTTGAAACTATTAAAAAGCCGAAACTTGCCGGAAAAGGCCGAAGGTGTACAGAACCCGTTGCTCCCTTTGCTTGTTGTAGTGGGCGTACCATTTTTCGGGGATTGGCAGCGTGCAGCGAGTTCTCACACCTCATAATATCCTGCTATTCTGCCCGTTTTTGATCACTTAATATGCCGGAAATGTCCGGAAAAGGCCGAAGATGTACAGAACCTGATGCTCCGTATGCTCGTTGTAAGGGGCGTACCATTTCTCGGGGATTGGCAGCGCGTAACGAGTTATCTCATAACATAATATCCTGAAATACGGCCCATTTTGAAACAATTAAAAAGCCGGAAATGTCCGGAAAAGGCCGAAGGTGTACAGAACCTGATGCTCCGTATGCTCGTTGTAATGGAAGTACCATTCCTCGGGGATTGGCAGCGCGCAACGAGTTCTCTCACATCATAATATCCTGCGATACGACCCATTTTGAAACAATTAAAAAGCCGGAAATGTCCGGAAAATGCCATAGGTGTACAGAACCCGTTGCTCCGTATGCTCGTTGTAATGGGCGTACCATTTTTCGGGGATTTCCAGCGTGCAGCCAGTTCTCACACCTCATAATATCCTGCGATACGACCCATTTTGAAACTATTAAATAGCCGAAACTGGCCGGAAATGGCCGAATATGTACAAGACAGGATTCTCCGCATGCTCGTTGTAATGGAAGTACCATTCTTCGGGGATAGGCAGCGCGCAACGAGTTCTCTCACATCATAATATCCTGATATACGGCCCATTTTGAAACAATTAAAAAGCCGGAAATGTCCGGAAAAGGCCGAAGGTGTACAGAACCCGTTGCTCCCGTTGCTTGTTGTAATGGAAGTACCATTTTTGGGGGGTTGGCAGAGAGCAACTGGTTCTTACACATCATAATATCCTGATATACGGCCCTTTTTGAAACAATTAAAAAGCCGGAAATATCCGGAAAAGGCCGAAGGTGTACAGAACCCGTTGCTCCCTTTGCTTGTTGTAATGGAAGTACCATTTTTGGGGGGTTGGCAGAGAGCAACTGGTTCTTACACATCATAATATCCTGATATACGGCCCGTTTTTAATCACATAAAATGCCGGAGATGTCCGGAAAAGGCCGAAGGTGTACAGAACCCAATGCTCCGTTTGCTCGTTGTAATGGAAGTACCATTTTTGGGGGATTTCCAGCGTGCAACCAGTTCTCACACCTCATAATATCCTGCGATACGACCGATTTTGAAACTATTAAAATGCCGAAACTGGCCGGAAATGGCCGAATATGTACAAGACAGGATTCTCCGCATGCTCGTTGTAATGCAAGTACCATTCTTCGGGGATTGGCAGCGCGCAACGAGTTCTCTCACATCATAATATCCTGCTCTACGGCCCGTTTTTAATCACATAAAATGCCGGAGATGTCCGGAAAAGGCCGAAGGTGTACAGAACCCAATGCTCCGTTTGCTCGTTGTAATGGAAGTACCATTTTTGGGGGGTTGGCAGAGAGCAACTGGTTCTTACACATCATAATATCCTGATATACGGCCCATTTTGAAACTATTAAAAAGCCGAAACTTGCCGGAAAAGGCCGAAGGTATACAGAACCCGTTGCTCCGTATGCTCGTTGTAGTGGGCGTACCATTTTTCGGGGATTGGCAGCGTGCAGCGAGTTCTCACACCTCATAATATCCTGCGAAACGACTCATTTTGAAACTATTAAAAAGCCGAAACTTGCCGGAAAAGGCCGAATATGTACAAGACAGTATTCTCCGCATGCTCGTTGTATTGGAAGTACCATTCTTCGGGGAATGGCAGCGCGCAACGAGTTCTCTCACATCATAATATCCTGATATACGGCCCATTTTGAAACAATTAAAAAGCCGGAAATGTCCGGAAAAGGCCGAAGGTGTACAGAACCCGTTGCTCCGTATGCTCGTTGTAATGGGCGTACCATTTTTCGGGGATTGGCAGCGTGCAGCGAGATCTCACACATCATAATATCCTGCGATACGACCCTTTTTGAACAATTAAAAAGCCGGAAATATCCGGAAAAGGCCGAAGGTGTACAGAACCCGTTGCTCCGTATGCTCGTTGTAATGGAAGGACCATTTTTGGGGGATTGGCAGCGTGCAGCGAGTTCTCACACCTCATAATATCCTGCGAAACGACTCATTTTGAAACTATTAAAAAGCCGAAACTTGCCGGAAAAGGCCGAATATGTAAAAGACAGGATTCTCGTCATGCTCGTTGTAATGGATGTACCATTTTTCGGGGATTGGCAGCGCGCAACGAGTTCTCTCACATCATAATATCCTGATATACGGCCCATTTTGAAAAAATTAAAAAGCCGGAAATGTCCGGAAAAGGCCGAAGGTGTACAGAACCCGTTGCTCCCTTTGCTTGTTGTAATGGAAGTACCATTTTTGGGGGGTTGGCAGAGAGCAACTGGTTCTTACACATCATAATATCCTGATATACGGCCCATTTTGAAGCAATTAAAAAGCCGGAAATGTCCGGAAAAGGCCGAAGGTGTACAGAACCCGTTGCTCCGTATGCTCGTTGTAATGGGCGTACCATTTTTCGGGGATTTCCAGCGTGCAGCCAGTTCTCACACCTCATAATATCCTGCGATACGACCCATTTTGAAACTATTAAAAAGCCGAAACTGGCCGGAAATGGCCGAATATGTACAAGACAGGATTCTCCGCATGCTCGTTGTAATGGAAGTACCATTCTTCGGGGATTGGCAGCGCGCAACGAGTTCTCTCACATCATAATATCCTGCTATACGGCCCGTTTTTAATCACATAAAATGCCGGAGATGTCCGGAAAAGGCCGAAGGTGTACAGAACCCAATGCTCCGTTTGCTCGTTGTAATGGAAGTACCATTTTTGGGGGATTTCCAGCGTGCAACCAGTTCTCACACCTCATAATATCCTGCGATACGACCCATTTTGAAACTATTAAAAAGCCGAAACTGGCCGGAAAAGGCCGAATATGTACAAGACAGGATTCTCCGCATGCTCGTTGTAATGGGCGTACCATTTTTCGGGGATTGGCAGCGTGCAGCGAGATCTCACACATCATAATATCCTGCGATACGACCCTTTTTGAAACAATTAAAAAGCCGGAAATATCCGGAAAAGGCCGAAGGTGTACAGAACCCGTTGCTCCGTATGCTCGTTGTAATGGAAGGACCATTTTTGGGGGATTGGCAGCGTGCAGCGAGTTCTCACACCTCATAATATCCTGCGAAACGACTCATTTTGAAACTATTAAAAAGCCGAAACTTGCCGGAAAAGGCCGAATATGTAAAAGACAGGATTCTCGTCATGCTCGTTGTAATGGATGTACCATTTTTCGGGGATTGGCAGCGCGCAACGAGTTCTCTCACATCATAATATCCTGATATACGGCCCATTTTGAAACAATTAAAAAGCCGGAAATGTCCGGAAAAGGCCGAAGGTGTACAGAACCCGTTGCTCCCTTTGCTTGTTGTAATGGAAGTACCATTTTTGGGGGGTTGGCAGAGAGCAACTGGTTCTTACACATCATAATATCCTGATATACGGCCCATTTTGAAGCAATTAAAAAGCCGGAAATGTCCGGAAAAGGCCGAAGGTGTACAGAACCCGTTGCTCCGTATGCTCGTTGTAATGGGCGTACCATTTTTCGGGGATTTCCAGCGTGCAGCCAGTTCTCACACCTCATAATATCCTGCGATACGACCCATTTTGAAACTATTAAAAAGCCGAAACTGGCCGGAAATGGCCGAATATGTACAAGACAGGATTCTCCGCATGCTCGTTGTAATGGAAGTACCATTTTTCGGGGATTGGCAGCGCGCAACGAGTTCTCTCACATCATAATATCCTGCTATACGGCCCGTTTTTAATCACATAAAATGCCGGAGATGTCCGGAAAAGGCCGAAGGTGTACAGAACCCAATGCTCCGTTTGCTCGTTGTAATGGTAGTACCATTTTTGGGGGTTGGCAGAGAGCAACTGGTTCTTACACATAATAATATCCTGATATACGGCCCATTTTGAAACAATTAAAAAGCCGGAAATGTCCGGAAAAGGCCGAAGGTGTACAGAACCCGTTGCTCCCTTTGCTTGTTGTAATGGAAGTACCATTTTTGGGGGGTTGGCAGAGAGCAACTGGTTCTTACACATCATAATATCCTGATATACGGCCCTTTTTGAAACAATTAAAAAGCCGGAAATATCCGGAAAAGGCCGAAGGTGTACAGAACCCGTTGCTCCCTTTGCTTGTTGTAATGGAAGTACCATTTTTGGGGGGTTGGCAGAGAGCAACTGGTTCTTACACATCATAATATCCTGATATACGGCCCGTTTTTAATCACATAAAATGCCGGAGATGTCCGGAAAAGGCCGAAGGTGTACAGAACCCAATGCTCCGTTTGCTCGTTGTAATGGAAGTACCATTTTTGGGGGATTTCCAGCGTGCAACCAGTTCTCACACCTCATAATATCCTGCGATACGACCGATTTTGAAACTATTAAAAAGCCGAAACTGGCCGGAAATGGCCGAATATGTACAAGACAGGATTCTCCGCATGCTCGTTGTAATGCAAGTACCATTCTTCGGGGATTGGCAGCGCGCAACGAGTTCTCTCACATCATAATATCCTGCTCTACGGCCCGTTTTTAATCACATAAAATGCCGGAGATGTCCGGAAAAGGCCGAAGGTGTACAGAACCCAATGCTCCGTTTGCTCGTTGTAATGGAAGTACCATTTTTGGGGGGTTGGCAGAGAGCAACTGGTTCTTACACATCATAATATGCTGATATACGGCCCATTTTGAAACAATTAAAAAGCCGGAAATATCCGGAAAAGGCCGAAGGTGTACAGAACCCGTTGCTCCGTATGCTCGTTGTAATGGAAGGACCATTTTTGGGGGATTGGCAGCGTGCAGCGAGTTCTCACACCTCATAATATCCTGCGAAACGACTCATTTTGAAACTATTAAAAAGCCGAAACTGGCCGGAAAAGGCCGAATATGTAAAAGACAGGATTCTCGTCATGCTCGTTGTAATGGATGTACCATTTTTCGGGGATTGGCAGCGCGCAACGAGTTCTCTCACATCATAATATCCTGATATACGGCCCATTTTGAAACTATTAAAAAGCCGAAACTTGCCGGAAAAGGCCGAAGGTATACAGAACCCGTTGCTCCCTTTGCTTGTTGTAATGGAAGTACCATTTTTGGGGGGTTGGCAGAGAGCAACTGGTTCTTACACATCATAATATCCTGATATACGGCCCTTTTTGAAACAATAAAAAAGCCGGAAATATCCGGAAAAGGCCGAAGGTGTACAGAACCCGTTGCTCCCTTTGCTTGTTGTAATGGAAGTACCATTTTTGGGGGGTTGGCAGAGAGCAACTGGTTCTTACACATCATAATATCCTGATATACGGCCCGTTTTTAATCACATAAAATGCCGGAGATGTCCGGAAAAGGCCGAAGGTGTACAGAACCCAATGCTCCGTTTGCTCGTTGTAATGGAAGTACCATTTTTGGGGGATTTCCAGCGTGCAACCAGTTCTCACACCTCATAATATCCTGCGATACGACCGATTTTGAAACTATTAAAAAGCCGAAACTGGCCGGAAATGGCCGAATATGTACAAGACAGGATTCTCCGCATGCTCGTTGTAATGCAAGTACCATTCTTCGGGGATTGGCAGCGCGCAACGAGTTCTCTCACATCATAATATCCTGCTCTACGGCCCGTTTTTAATCTCATAAAATGCCGGAGATGTCCGGAAAAGGCCGAAGGTGTACAGAACCCAATGCTCCGTTTGCTCGTTGTAATGGAAGTACCATTTTTGGGGGGTTGGCAGAGAGCAACTGGTTCTTACACATCATAATATCCTGATATACGGCCCATTTTGAAACAATTAAAAAGCCGGAAATATCCGGAAAAGTCCGAAGGTGTACAGAACCCGTTGCTCCGTATGCTCGTTGTAATGGAAGGACCATTTTTGGGGGATTGGCAGCGTGCAGCGAGTTCTCACACCTCATAATATCCTGCGAAACGACTCATTTTGAAACTATTAAAAAGCCGAAACTGGCCGGAAAACGCCGAATATGTAAAAGACAGGATTCTCGTCATGCTCGTTGTAATGGATGTACCATTTTTCGGGGATTGGCAGCGCGCAACGAGTTCTCTCACATCATAATATCCTGATATACGGCCCATTTTGAAACTATTAAAAAGCCGAAACTTGCCGGAAAAGGCCGAAGGTATACAGAACCCGTTGCTCCGTATGCTCGTTGTAGTGGGCGTACCATTTTTCGGGGATTGGCAGCGTGCAGCGAGTTCTCACACCTCATAATATCCTGCTATTCTGCCCGTTTTTGATCACTTAATATGCCGGAAATGTCCGGAAAAGGCCGAAGATGTACAGAACCTGATGCTCCGTATGCTCGTTGTAAGGGGCGTACCATTTCTCGGGGATTGGCAGCGCGTAACGAGTTATCTCATAACATAATATTCTGAAATACGGCCCATTTTGAAACAATTAAAAAGCCGGAAATGTCCGGAAAAGGCCGAAGGTGTACAGAACCTGATGCTCCGTATGCTCGTTGTAATGGAAGTACCATTCCTCGGGGATTGGCAGCGCGCAACGAGTTCTCTCACATCATAATATCCTGCGATACGACCCATTTTGAAACAATTAAAAAGCCGGAAATGTCCGGAAAATGCCAAAGGTGTACAGAACCCGTTGCTCCGTATGCTCGTTGTAATGGGCGTACCATTTTTCGGGGATTGGCAGCGTGCAGCGAGTTCTCACACCTCATAATAACCTGCGATACGACCCATTTTGAAACTATTAAAAAGCCGAAACTGGTCGGAAAAGGCCGAATATGCACAAGACAGGATTCTCCGCATGCTCGTTGTAATGGATGTACCATTTTTCGGGGATTGGCAGCGCGCAACGAGTTCTCTCACATCATAATATCCTGATATACGGCCCATTTTGAAACAATTAAAAAGCCGGAAATGTCCGGAAAAGGCCGAAGGTGTACAGAACCCGTTGCTCCGTATGCTCGTTGTAGTGGGCGTACCATTTTTCGGGGATTGGCAGCGTGCAGCGAGTTCTCACACCTCATAATATCCTGCTATTCTGCCCGTTTTTGATCACTTAATATGCCGGAAATGTCCGGAAAAGGCCGAAGATGTACAAGACAGGATTCTCCGCATGCTCGTTGTAATGCAAGTACCATTCTTCGGGGATTGGCAGCGCGCAACGAGTTCTCTCACATCATAATATCCTGCTCTACGGCCCGTTTTTAATCACATAAAATGCCGGAGATGTCCGGAAAAGGCCGAAGGTGTACAGAACCCAATGCTCCGTTTGCTCGTTGTAATGGAAGTACCATTTTTGGGGGGTTGGCAGAGAGCAACTGGTTCTTACACATCATAATATCCTGATATACGGCCCATTTTGAAACAATTAAAAAGCCGGAAATATCCGGAAAAGTCCGAAGGTGTACAGAACCCGTTGCTCCGTATGCTCGTTGTAATGGAAGGACCATTTTTGGGGGATTGGCAGCGTGCAGCGAGTTCTCACACCTCATAATATCCTGCGAAACGACTCATTTTGAAACTATTAAAAAGCCGAAACTGGCCGGAAAAGGCCGAATATGTAAAAGACAGGATTCTCGTCATGCTCGTTGTAATGGATGTACCATTTTTCGGGGATTGGCAGCGCGCAACGAGTTCTCTCACATCATAATATCCTGATATACGGCCCATTTTGAAACTATTAAAAAGCCGAAACTTGCCGGAAAAGGCCGAAGGTATACAGAACCCGTTGCTCCGTATGCTCGTTGTAGTGGGCGTACCATTTTTCGGGGATTGGCAGCGTGCAGCGAGTTCTCTCACATCATAATAACCTGCGATACGACCCATTTTGAAACTATTAAAAAGCCGAAACTGGTCGGAAAAGGCCGAATATGCACAAGACAGGATTCTCCGCATGCTCGTTGTAATGGATGTACCATTTTTCGGGGATTGGCAGCGCGCAACGAGTTCTCTCACATCATAATATCCTGATATACGGCCCATTTTGAAACAATTAAAAAGCCGGAAATGTCCGGAAAAGGCCGAAGGTGTACAGAACCCGTTGCTCCCTTTGCTTGTTGTAATGGAAGTACCATTTTTGGGGGGTTGGCAGAGAGCAACTGGTTCTTACACATCATAATATCCTGATATACGGCCCATTCTGAAGCAATTAAAAAGCCGGAAATGTCCGGAAAAGGCCGAAGGTGTACAGAACCCGTTGCTCCGTATGCTCGTTGTAATGGGCGTACCATTTTTCGGGGATTTCCAGCGTGCAGCCAGTTCTCACACCTCATAATATCCTGCGATACGACCCATTTTGAAACTATTAAAAAGCCGAAACTGGCCGGAAATGGCCGAATATGTACAAGACAGGATTCTCCGCATGCTCGTTGTAATGGAAGTACCATTCTTCGGGGATAGGCAGCGCGCAACGAGTTCTCTCACATCATAATATCCTGATATACGGCCCATTTTGAAACAATTAAAAAGCCGGAAATGTCCGGAAAAGGCCGAAGGTGTACAGAACCCGTTGCTCCCTTTGCTTGTTGTAATGGAAGTACCATTTTTGGGGGGTTGGCAGAGAGCAACTGGTTCTTACACATCATAATATCCTGATATACGGCCCGTTTTTAATCACATAAAATGCCGGAGATGTCCGGAAAAGGCCGAAGGTGTACAGAACCCAATGCTCCGTTTGCTCGTTGTAATGGAAGTACCATTTTTGGGGGATTTCCAGCGTGCAACCAGTTCTCACACCTCATAATATCCTGCGATACGACCGATTTTGAAACTATTAAAAAGCCGAAACTGGCCGGAAATGGCCGAATATGTACAAGACAGGATTCTCCGCATGCTCGTTGTAATGCAAGTACCATTCTTCGGGGATTGGCAGCGCGCAACGAGTTCTCTCACATCATAATATCCTGCTCTACGGCCCGTTTTTAATCACATAAAATGCCGGAGATGTCCGGAAAAGGCCGAAGGTGTACAGAACCCAATGCTCCGTTTGCTCGTTGTAATGGAAGTACCATTTTTGGGGGGTTGGCAGAGAGCAACTGGTTCTTACACATCATAATATCCTGATATACGGCCCATTTTGAAACTATTAAAAAGCCGAAACTTGCCGGAACAGGCCGAAGGTATACAGAACCCGTTGCTCCGTATGCTCGTTGTAGTGGGCGTACCATTTTTCGGGGATTGGCAGCGTGCAGCGAGTTCTCACACCTCATAATATCCTGCGAAACGACTCATTTTGAAACTATTAAAAAGCCGAAACTTGCCGGAAAAGGCCGAATATGTACAAGACAGTATTCTCCGCATGCTCGTTGTATTGGATGTACCATTCTTCGGGGAATGGCAGCGCGCAACGAGTTCTCTCACATCATAATATCCTGATATACGGCCCATTTTGAAACAATTAAAAAGCCGGAAATGTCCGGAAAAGGCCGAAGGTGTACAGAACCCGTTGCTCCGTATGCTCGTTGTAATGGGCGTACCATTTTTCGGGGATTGGCAGCGTGCAGCGAGATCTCACACATCATAATATCCTGCGATACGACCCTTTTTGAACAATTAAAAAGCCGGAAATATCCGGAAAAGGCCGAAGGTGTACAGAACCCGTTGCTCCGTATGCTCGTTGTAATGGAAGGACCATTTTTGGGGGATTGGCAGCGTGCAGCGAGTTCTCACACCTCATAATATCCTGCGAAACGACTCATTTTGAAACTATTAAAAAGCCGAAACTTGCCGGAAAAGGCCGAATATGTAAAAGACAGGATTCTCGTCATGCTCGTTGTAATGGATGTACCATTTTTCGGGGATTGGCAGCGCGCAACGAGTTCTCTCACATCATAATATCCTGATATACGGCCCATTTTGAAACAATTAAAAAGCCGGAAATGTCCGGAAAAGGCCGAAGGTGTACAGAACCCGTTGCTCCCTTTGCTTGTTGTAATGGAAGTACCATTTTTGGGGGGTTGGCAGAGAGCAACTGGTTCTTACACATCATAATATCCTGATATACGGCCCATTTTGAAGCAATTAAAAAGCCGGAAATGTCCGGAAAAGGCCGAAGGTGTACAGAACCCGTTGCTCCGTATGCTCGTTGTAATGGGCGTACCATTTTTCGGGGATTTCCAGCGTGCAGCCAGTTCTCACACCTCATAATATCCTGCGATACGACCCATTTTGAAACTATTAAAAAGCCGAAACTGGCCGGAAATGGCCGAATATGTACAAGACAGGATTCTCCGCATGCTCGTTGTAATGGAAGTACCATTCTTCGGGGATTGGCAGCGCGCAACGAGTTCTCTCACATCATAATATCCTGCTATACGGCCCGTTTTTAATCACATAAAATGCCGGAGATGTCCGGAAAAGGCCGAAGGTGTACAGAACCCAATGCTCCGTTTGCTCGTTGTAATGGAAGTACCATTTTTGGGGGATTTCCAGCGTGCAACCAGTTCTCACACCTCATAATATCCTGCGATACGACCCATTTTGAAACTATTAAAAAGCCGAAACTGGCCGGAAAAGGCCGAATATGTACAAGACAGGATTCTCCGCATGCTCGTTGTAATGGGCGTACCATTTTTCGGGGATTGGCAGCGTGCAGCGAGATCTCACACATCATAATATCCTGCGATACGACCCTTTTTGAAACAATTAAAAAGCCGGAAATATCCGGAAAAGGCCGAAGGTGTACAGAACCCGTTGCTCCGTATGCTCGTTGTAATGGAAGGACCATTTTTGGGGGATTGGCAGCGTGCAGCCAGTTCTCACACCTCATAATATCCTGCGATACGACCCATTTTGAAACTATTAAAAAGCCGAAACTGGCCGGAAATGGCCGAATATGTACAAGACAGGATTCTCCGCATGCTCGTTGTAATGGAAGTACCATTTTTCGGGGATTGGCAGCGCGCAACGAGTTCTCTCACATCATAATATCCTGCTATACGGCCCGTTTTTAATCACATAAAATGCCGGAGATGTCCGGAAAAGGCCGAAGGTGTACAGAACCCAATGCTCCGTTTGCTCGTTGTAATGGTAGTACCATTTTTGGGGGTTGGCAGAGAGCAACTGGTTCTTACACATAATAATATCCTGATATACGGCCCATTTTGAAACAATTAAAAAGCCGGAAATGTCCGGAAAAGGCCGAAGGTGTACAGAACCCGTTGCTCCCTTTGCTTGTTGTAATGGAAGTACCATTTTTGGGGGGTTGGCAGAGAGCAACTTGTTCTTACACATCATAATATCCTGATATACGGCCCTTTTTGAAACAATTAAAAAGCCGGAAATATCCGGAAAAGGCCGAAGGTGTACAGAACCCGTTGCTCCCTTTGCTTGTTGTAATGGAAGTACCATTTTTGGGGGGTTGGCAGAGAGCAACTGGTTCTTACACATCATAATATCCTGATATACGGCCCGTTTTTAATCACATAAAATGCCGGAGATGTCCGGAAAAGGCCGAAGGTGTACAGAACCCAATGCTCCGTTTGCTCGTTGTAATGGAAGTACCATTTTTGGGGGATTTCCAGCGTGCAACCAGTTCTCACACCTCATAATATCCTGCGATACGACCGATTTTGAAACTATTAAAAAGCCGAAACTGGCCGGAAATGGCCGAATATGTACAAGACAGGATTCTCCGCATGCTCGTTGTAATGCAAGTACCATTCTTCGGGGATTGGCAGCGCGCAACGAGTTCTCTCACATCATAATATCCTGCTCTACGGCCCGTTTTTAATCACATAAAATGCCGGAGATGTCCGGAAAAGGCCGAAGGTGTACAGAACCCAATGCTCCGTTTGCTCGTTGTAATGGAAGTACCATTTTTGGGGGGTTGGCAGAGAGCAACTGGTTCTTACACATCATAATATGCTGATATACGGCCCATTTTGAAACAATTAAAAAGCCGGAAATATCCGGAAAAGGCCGAAGGTGTACAGAACCCGTTGCTCCGTATGCTCGTTGTAATGGAAGGACCATTTTTGGGGGATTGGCAGCGTGCAGCGAGTTCTCACACCTCATAATATCCTGCGAAACGACTCATTTTGAAACTATTAAAAAGCCGAAACTGGCCGGAAAAGGCCGAATATGTAAAAGGCAGGATTCTCGTCATGCTCGTTGTAATGGATGTACCATTTTTCGGGGATTGGCAGCGCGCAACGAGTTCTCTCACATCATAATATCCTGATATACGGCCCATTTTGAAACTATTAAAAAGCCGAAACTTGCCGGAAAAGGCCGAAGGTATACAGAACCCGTTGCTCCCTTTGCTTGTTGTAATGGAAGTACCATTTTTGGGGGGTTGGCAGAGAGCAACTGGTTCTTACACATCATAATATCCTGATATACGGCCCTTTTTGAAACAATAAAAAAGCCGGAAATATCCGGAAAAGGCCGAAGGTGTACAGAACCCGTTGCTCCCTTTGCTTGTTGTAATGGAAGTACCATTTTTGGGGGGTTGGCAGAGAGCAACTGGTTCTTACACATCATAATATCCTGAAATACGGCCCATTTTGAAACAATTAAAAAGCCGGAAATGTCCGGAAAAGGCCGAAGGTGTACAGAACCTGATGCTCCGTATGCTCGTTGTAATGGAAGTACCATTCTTCGGGGATTGGCAGCGCGCAACGAGTTCTCTCACATCATAATATCCTGCGATACGACCCATTTTGAAACAATTAAAAAGCCGGAAATGTCCGGAAAAGGCCGAAGGTGTACAGAACCCGTTGCTCCCTTTGCTTGTTGTAATGGAAGTACCATTTTTGGGGGGTTGGCAGAGAGCAACTGGTTCTTACACATCATAATATCCTGATATACGGCCCTTTTTGAAACAATTAAAAAGCCGGAAATATCCGGAAAAGGCCGAAGGTGTACAGAACCCGTTGCTCCCTTTGCTTGTTGTAATGGAAGTACCATTTTTGGGGGGTTGGCAGAGAGCAACTGGTTCTTACACATCATAATATCCTGATATACGGCCCGTTTTTAATCACATAAAATGCCGGAGATGTCCGGAAAAGGCCGAAGGTGTACAGAACCCAATGCTCCGTTTGCTCGTTGTAATGGAAGTACCATTTTTGGGGGATTTCCAGCGTGCAACCAGTTCTCACACCTCATAATATCCTGCGATACGACCGATTTTGAAACTATTAAAAAGCCGAAACTGGCCGGAAATGGCCGAATATGTACAAGACAGGATTCTCCGCATGCTCGTTGTAATGCAAGTACCATTCTTCGGGGATTGGCAGCGCGCAACGAGTTCTCTCACATCATAATATCCTGCTCTACGGCCCGTTTTTAATCACATAAAATGCCGGAGATGTCCGGAAAAGGCCGAAGGTGTACAGAACCCAATGCTCCGTTTGCTCGTTGTAATGGAAGTACCATTTTTGGGGGGTTGGCAGAGAGCAACTGGTTCTTACACATCATAATATGCTGATATACGGCCCATTTTGAAACAATTAAAAAGCCGGAAATATCCGGAAAAGGCCGAAGGTGTACAGAACCCGTTGCTCCGTATGCTCGTTGTAATGGAAGGACCATTTTTGGGGGATTGGCAGCGTGCAGCGAGTTCTCACACCTCATAATATCCTGCGAAACGACTCATTTTGAAACTATTAAAAAGCCGAAACTGGCCGGAAAAGGCCGAATATGTAAAAGACAGGATTCTCGTCATGCTCGTTGTAATGGATGTACCATTTTTCGGGGATTGGCAGCGCGCAACGAGTTCTCTCACATCATAATATCCTGATATACGGCCCATTTTGAAACTATTAAAAAGCCGAAACTTGCCGGAAAAGGCCGAAGGTATACAGAACCCGTTGCTCCCTTTGCTTGTTGTAATGGAAGTACCATTTTTGGGGGGTTGGCAGAGAGCAACTGGTTCTTACACATCATAATATCCTGATATACGGCCCTTTTTGAAACAATAAAAAAGCCGGAAATATCCGGAAAAGGCCGAAGGTGTACAGAACCCGTTGCTCCCTTTGCTTGTTGTAATGGAAGTACCATTTTTGGGGGGTTGGCAGAGAGCAACTGGTTCTTACACATCATAATATCCTGATATACGGCCCGTTTTTAATCACATAAAATGCCGGAGATGTCCGGAAAAGGCCGAAGGTGTACAGAACCCAATGCTCCGTTTGCTCGTTGTAATGGAAGTACCATTTTTGGGGGATTTCCAGCGTGCAACCAGTTCTCACACCTCACAATATCCTGCGATACGACCGATTTTGAAACTATTAAAAAGCCGAAACTGGCCGGAAATGGCCGAATATGTACAAGACAGGATTCTCCGCATGCTCGTTGTAATGCAAGTACCATTCTTCGGGGATTGGCAGCGCGCAACGAGTTCTCTCACATCATAATATCCTGCTCTACGGCCCGTTTTTAATCTCATAAAATGCCGGAGATGTCCGGAAAAGGCCGAAGGTGTACAGAACCCAATGCTCCGTTTGCTCGTTGTAATGGAAGTACCATTTTTGGGGGGTTGGCAGAGAGCAACTGGTTCTTACACATCATAATATCCTGATATACGGCCCATTTTGAAACAATTAAAAAGCCGGAAATATCCGGAAAAGTCCGAAGGTGTACAGAACCCGTTGCTCCGTATGCTCGTTGTAATGGAAGGACCATTTTTGGGGGATTGGCAGCGTGCAGCGAGTTCTCACACCTCATAATATCCTGCGAAACGACTCATTTTGAAACTATTAAAAAGCCGAAACTGGCCGGAAAAGGCCGAATATGTAAAAGACAGGATTCTCGTCATGCTCGTTGTAATGGATGTACCATTTTTCGGGGATTGGCAGCGCGCAACGAGTTCTCTCACATCATAATATCCTGATATACGGCCCATTTTGAAACTATTAAAAAACCGAAACTTGCCGGAAAAGGCCGAAGGTATACAGAACCCGTTGCTCCGTATGCTCGTTGTAGTGGGCGTACCATTTTTCGGGGATTGGCAGCGTGCAGCGAGTTCTCACACCTCATAATATCCTGCTATTCTGCCCGTTTTTGATCACTTAATATGCCGGAAATGTCCGGAAAAGGCCGAAGATGTACAGAACCTGATGCTCCGTATGCTCGTTGTAAGGGGCGTACCATTTCTCGGGGATTGGCAGCGCGTAACGAGTTATCTCATAACATAATATCCTGAAATACGGCCCATTTTGAAACAATTAAAAAGCCGGAAATGTCCGGAAAAGGCCGAAGGTGTACAGAACCTGATGCTCCGTATGCTCGTTGTAATGGAAGTACCATTCCTCGGGGATTGGCAGCGCGCAACGAGTTCTCTCACATCATAATATCCTGCGATACGACCCATTTTGAAACAATTAAAAAGCCGGAAATGTCCGGAAAATGCCAAAGGTGTACAGAACCCGTTGCTCCGTATGCTCGTTGTAATGGGCGTACCATTTTTCGGGGATTGGCAGCGTGCAGCGAGTTCTCACACCTCATAATAACCTGCGATACGACCCATTTTGAAACTATTAAAAAGCCGAAACTGGTCGGAAAAGGCCGAATATGCACAAGACAGGATTCTCCGCATGCTCGTTGTAATGGATGTACCATTTTTCGGGGATTGGCAGCGCGCAACGAGTTCTCTCACATCATAATATCCTGATATACGGCCCATTTTGAAACAATTAAAAAGCCGGAAATGTCCGGAAAAGGCCGAAGGTGTACAGAACCCGTTGCTCCGTATGCTCGTTGTAGTGGGCGTACCATTTTTCGGGGATTGGCAGCGTGCAGCGAGTTCTCACACCTCATAATATCCTGCTATTCTGCCCGTTTTTGATCACTTAATATGCCGGAAATGTCCGGAAAAGGCCGAAGATGTACAAGACAGGATTCTCCGCATGCTCGTTGTAATGCAAGTACCATTCTTCGGGGATTGGCAGCGCGCAACGAGTTCTCTCACATCATAATATCCTGCTCTACGGCCCGTTTTTAATCACATAAAATGCCGGAGATGTCCGGAAAAGGCCGAAGGTGTACAGAACCCAATGCTCCGTTTGCTCGTTGTAATGGAAGTACCATTTTTGGGGGGTTGGCAGAGAGCAACTGGTTCTTACACATCATAATATCCTGATATACGGCCCATTTTGAAACAATTAAAAAGCCGGAAATATCCGGAAAAGTCCGAAGGTGTACAGAACCCGTTGCTCCGTATGCTCGTTGTAATGGAAGGACCATTTTTGGGGGATTGGCAGCGTGCAGCGAGTTCTCACACCTCATAATATCCTGCGAAACGACTCATTTTGAAACTATTAAAAAGCCGAAACTGGCCGGAAAAGGCCGAATATGTAAAAGACAGGATTCTCGTCATGCTCGTTGTAATGGATGTACCATTTTTCGGGGATTGGCAGCGCGCAACGAGTTCTCTCACATCATAATATCCTGATATACGGCCCATTTTGAAACTATTAAAAAGCCGAAACTTGCCGGAAAAGGCCGAAGGTATACAGAACCCGTTGCTCCGTATGCTCGTTGTAGTGGGCGTACCATTTTTCGGGGATTGGCAGCGTGCAGCGAGTTCTCACACCTCATAATATCCTGCTATTCTGCCCGTTTTTGATCACTTAATATGCCGGAAATGTCCGGAAAAGGCCGAAGATGTACAGAACCTGATGCTCCGTATGCTCGTTGTAAGGGGCGTACCATTTCTCGGGGATTGGCAGCGCGTAACGAGTTATCTCATAACATAATATCCTGAAATACGGCCCATTTTGAAACAATTAAAAAGCCGGAAATGTCCGGAAAAGGCCGAAGGTGTACAGAACCTGATGCTCCGTATGCACGTTGTAATGGAAGTACCATTCCTCGGGGATTGGCAGCGCGCAACGAGTTCTCTCACATCATAATATCCTGCGATACGACCCATTTTGAAACAATTAAAAAGCCGGAAATGTCCGGAAAATGCCATAGGTGTACAGAACCCGTTGCTCCGTATGCTCGTTGTAATGGGCGTACCATTTTTCGGGGATTGGCAGCGTGCAGCGAGTTCTCACACCTCATAATAACCTGCGATACGACCCATTTTGAAACTATTAAAAAGCCGAAACTGGTCGGAAAAGGCCGAATATGCACAAGACAGGATTCTCCGCATGCTCGTTGTAATGGATGTACCATTTTTCGGGGATTGGCAGCGCGCAACGAGTTCTCTCACATCATAATATCCTGATATACGGCCCATTTTGAAACAATTAAAAAGCCGGAAATGTCCGGAAAAGGCCGAAGGTGTACAGAAACCGTTGCTCCCTTTGCTTGTTGTAATGGAAGTACCATTTTTGGGGGGTTGGCAGAGAGCAACTGGTTCTTACACATCATAATATCCTGATATACGGCCCATTCTGAAGCAATTAAAAAGCCGGAAATGTCCGGAAAAGGCCGAAGGTGTACAGAACCCGTTGCTCCGTATGCTCGTTGTAATGGGCGTACCATTTTTCGGGGATTTCCAGCGTGCAGCCAGTTCTCACACCTCATAATATCCTGCGATACGACCCATTTTGAAACTATTAAAAAGCCGAAACTGGCCGGAAATGGCCGAATATGTACAAGACAGGATTCTCCGCATGCTCGTTGTAATGGAAGTACCATTCTTCGGGGATAGGCAGCGCGCAACGAGTTCTCTCACATCATAATATCCTGATATACGGCCCATTTTGAAACAATTAAAAAGCCGGAAATGTCCGGAAAAGGCCGAAGGTGTACAGAACCCGTTGCTCCCTTTGCTTGTTGTAATGGAAGTACCATTTTTGGGGGGTTGGCAGAGAGCAACTGGTTCTTACACATCATAATATCCTGATATACGGCCCTTTTTGAAACAATTAAAAAGCCGGAAATATCCGGAAAAGGCCGAAGGTGTACAGAACCCGTTGCTCCCTTTGCTTGTTGTAATGGAAGTACCATTTTTGGGGGGTTGGCAGAGAGCAACTGGTTCTTACACATCATAATATCCTGATATACGGCCCGTTTTTAATCACATAAAATGCCGGAGATGTCCGGAAAAGGCCGAAGGTGTACAGAACCCAATGCTCCGTTTGCTCGTTGTAATGGAAGTACCATTTTTGGGGGATTTCCAGCGTGCAACCAGTTCTCACACCTCATAATATCCTGCGATACGACCGATTTTGAAACTATTAAAAAGCCGAAACTCGCCGGAAATGGCCGAATATGTACAAGACAGGATTCTCCGCATGCTCGTTGTAATGCAAGTACCATTCTTCGGGGATTGGCAGCGCGCAACGAGTTCTCTCACATCATAATATCCTGCTCTACGGCCCGTTTTTAATCACATAAAATGCCGGAGATGTCCGGAAAAGGCCGAAGGTGTACAGAACCCAATGCTCCGTTTGCTCGTTGTAATGGAAGTACCATTTTTGGGGGGTTGGCAGAGAGCAACTGGTTCTTACACATCATAATATCCTGATATACGGCCCATTTTGAAACAATTAAAAAGCCGGAAATATCCGGAAAAGTCCGAAGGTGTACAGAACCCGTTGCTCCGTATGCTCGTTGTAATGGAAGGACCATTTTTGGGGGATTGGCAGCGTGCAGCGAGTTCTCACACCTCATAATATCCTGCGAAACGACTCATTTTGAAACTATTAAAAAGCCGAAACTGGCCGGAAAAGGCCGAATATGTAAAAGACAGGATTCTCGTCATGCTCGTTGTAATGGATGTACCATTTTTCGGGGATTGGCAGCGCGCAACGAGTTCTCTCACATCATAATATCCTGATATACGGCCCATTTTGAAACTATTAAAAAGCCGAAACTTGCCGGAAAAGGCCGAATATGTAAAAGACAGGATTCTCGTCATGCTCGTTGTAATGGATGTACCATTTTTCGGGGATTGGCAGCGCGCAACGAGTTCTCTCACATCATAATATCCTGATATACGGCCCATTTTGAAACAATTAAAAAGCCGGAAATGTCCGGAAAAGGCCGAAGGTGTACAGAACCCGTTGCTCCCTTTGCTTGTTGTAATGGAAGTACCATTTTTGGGGGGTTGGCAGAGAGCAACTGGTTCTTACACATCATAATATCCTGATATACGGCCCATTTTGAAGCAATTAAAAAGCCGGAAATGTCCGGAAGAGGCCGAAGGTGTACAGAACCCGTTGCTCCGTATGCTCGTTGTAATGGGCGTACCATTTTTCGGGGATTTCCAGCGTGCAGCCAGTTCTCACACCTCATAATATCCTGCGATACGACCCATTTTGAAACTATTAAAAAGCCGAAACTGGCCGGAAATGGCCGAATATGTACAAGACAGGATTCTCCGCATGCTCGTTGTAATGGAAGTACCATTTTTCGGGGATTGGCAGCGCGCAACGAGTTCTCTCACATCATAATATCCTGCTATACGGCCCGTTTTTAATCACATAAAATGCCGGAGATGTCCGGAAAAGGCCGAAGGTGTACAGAACCCAATGCTCCGTTTGCTCGTTGTAATGGTAGTACCATTTTTGGGGGTTGGCAGAGAGCAACTGGTTCTTACACATAATAATATCCTGATATACGGCCCATTTTGAAACAATTAAAAAGCCGGAAATGTCCGGAAAAGGCCGAAGG
Organism: Bombus muscorum; assembly: GCA_963971185.1. Lineage (NCBI taxonomy): Eukaryota > Metazoa > Arthropoda > Insecta > Hymenoptera > Apidae > Bombus > Bombus muscorum. The sequence continues at coordinate 5,562,413 of OZ020130.1, forward strand.
TGTACAGAACCCGTTGCTCCCTTTGCTTGTTGTAATAGAAGTACCATTTTTGGGGGGTTGGCAGAGAGCAACTGGTTCTTACACATCATAATATCCTGATATACGGCCCTTTTTGAAACAATTAAAAAGCCGGAAATATCCGGAAAAGGCCGAAGGTGTACAGAACCCGTTGCTCCCTTTGCTTGTTGTAATGGAAGTACCATTTTTGGGGGGTTGGCAGAGAGCAACTTGTTCTTACACATCATAATATCCTGATATACGGCCCGTTTTTAATCACATAAAATGCCGGAGATGTCCGGAAAAGGCCGAAGGTGTACAGAACCCAATGCTCCGTTTGCTCGTTGTAATGGAAGTACCATTTTTGGGGGATTTCCAGCGTGCAACCAGTTCTCACACCTCATAATATCCTGCGATACGACCGATTTTGAAACTATTAAAAAGCCGAAACTGGCCGGAAATGGCCGAATATGTACAAGACAGGATTCTCCGCATGCTCGTTGTAATGCAAGTACCATTCTTCGGGGATTGGCAGCGCGCAACGAGTTCTCTCACATCATAATATCCTGCTCTACGGCCCGTTTTTAATCACATAAAATGCCGGAGATGTCCGGAAAAGGCCGAAGGTGTACAGAACCCAATGCTCCGTTTGCTCGTTGTAATGGAAGTACCATTTTTGGGGGGTTGGCAGAGAGCAACTGGTTCTTACACATCATAATATGCTGATATACGGCCCATTTTGAAACAATTAAAAAGCCGGAAATATCCGGAAAAGGCCGAAGGTGTACAGAACCCGTTGCTCCGTATGCTCGTTGTAATGGAAGGACCATTTTTGGGGGATTGGCAGCGTGCAGCGAGTTCTCACACCTCATAATATCCTGCGAAACGACTCATTTTGAAACTATTAAAAAGCCGAAACTGGCCGGAAAAGGCCGAATATGTAAAAGACAGGATTCTCGTCATGCTCGTTGTAATGGATGTACCATTTTTCGGGGATTGGCAGCGCGCAACGAGTTCTCTCACATCATAATATCCTGATATACGGCCCATTTTGAAACTATTAAAAAGCCGAAACTTGCCGGAAAAGGCCGAAGGTATACAGAACCCGTTGCTCCGTATGCTCGTTGTAGTGGGCGTACCATTTTTCGGGGATTGGCAGCGTGCAGCGAGTTCTCACACCTCATAATATCCTGCTATTCTGCCCGTTTTTGATCACTTAATATGCCGGAAATGTCCGGAAAAGGCCGAAGATGTACAGAACCTGATGCTCCGTATGCTCGTTGTAAGGGGCGTACCATTTCTCGGGGATTGGCAGCGCGTAACGAGTTATCTCATAACATAATATCCTGAAATACGGCCCATTTTGAAACAATTAAAAAGCCGGAAATGTCCGGAAAAGGCCGAAGGTGTACAGAACCTGATGCTCCGTATGCACGTTGTAATGGAAGTACCATTCCTCGGGGATTGGCAGCGCGCAACGAGTTCTCTCACATCATAATATCCTGCGATACGACCCATTTTGAAACAATTAAAAAGCCGGAAATGTCCGGAAAATGCCATAGGTGTACAGAACCCGTTGCTCCGTATGCTCGTTGTAATGGGCGTACCATTTTTCGGGGATTGGCAGCGTGCAGCGAGTTCTCACACCTCATAATAACCTGCGATACGACCCATTTTGAAACTATTAAAAAGCCGAAACTGGTCGGAAAAGGCCGAATATGCACAAGACAGGATTCTCCGCATGCTCGTTGTAATGGATGTACCATTTTTCGGGGATTGGCAGCGCGCAACGAGTTCTCTCACATCATAATATCCTGATATACGGCCCATTTTGAAACAATTAAAAAGCCGGAAATGTCCGGAAAAGGCCGAAGGTGTACAGAACCCGTTGCTCCCTTTGCTTGTTGTAATGGAAGTACCATTTTTGGGGGGTTGGCAGAGAGCAACTGGTTCTTACACATCATAATATCCTGATATACGGCCCATTCTGAAGCAATTAAAAAGCCGGAAATGTCCGGAAAAGGCCGAAGGTGTACAGAACCCGTTGCTCCGTATGCTCGTTGTAATGGGCGTACCATTTTTCGGGGATTTTCAGCGTGCAGCCAGTTCTCACACCTCATAATATCCTGCGATACGACCCATTTTGAAACTATTAAAAAGCCGAAACTGGCCGGAAATGGCCGAATATGTACAAGACAGGATTCTCCGCATGCTCGTTGTAATGGAAGTACCATTCTTCGGGGATAGGCAGCGCGCAACGAGTTCTCTCACATCATAATATCCTGATATACGGCCCATTTTGAAACAATTAAAAAGCCGGAAATGTCCGGAAAAGGCCGAAGGTGTACAGAACCCGTTGCTCCCTTTGCTTGTTGTAATGGAAGTACCATTTTTGGGGGGTTGGCAGAGAGCAACTGGTTCTTACACATCATAATATCCTGATATACGGCCCTTTTTGAAACAATTAAAAAGCCGGAAATATCCGGAAAAGGCCGAAGGTGTACAGAACCCGTTGCTCCCTTTGCTTGTTGTAATGGAAGTACCATTTTTGGGGGGTTGGCAGAGAGCAACTGGTTCTTACACATCATAATATCCTGATATACGGCCCGTTTTTAATCACATAAAATGCCGGAGATGTCCGGAAAAGGCCGAAGGTGTACAGAACCCAATGCTCCGTTTGCTCGTTGTAATGGAAGTACCATTTTTGGGGGATTTCCAGCGTGCAACCAGTTCTCACACCTCATAATATCCTGCGATACGACCGATTTTGAAACTATTAAAAAGCCGAAACTCGCCGGAAATGGCCGAATATGTACAAGACAGGATTCTCCGCATGCTCGTTGTAATGCAAGTACCATTCTTCGGGGATTGGCAGCGCGCAACGAGTTCTCTCACATCATAATATCCTGCTCTACGGCCCGTTTTTAATCACATAAAATGCCGGAGATGTCCGGAAAAGGCCGAAGGTGTACAGAACCCAATGCTCCGTTTGCTCGTTGTAATGGAAGTACCATTTTTGGGGGGTTGGCAGAGAGCAACTGGTTCTTACACATCATAATATCCTGATATACGGCCCATTTTGAAACAATTAAAAAGCCGGAAATATCCGGAAAAGTCCGAAGGTGTACAGAACCCGTTGCTCCGTATGCTCGTTGTAATGGAAGGACCATTTTTGGGGGATTGGCAGCGTGCAGCGAGTTCTCACACCTCATAATATCCTGCGAAACGACTCATTTTGAAACTATTAAAAAGCCGAAACTGGCCGGAAAAGGCCGAATATGTAAAAGACAGGATTCTCGTCATGCTCGTTGTAATGGATGTACCATTTTTCGGGGATTGGCAGCGCGCAACGAGTTCTCTCACATCATAATATCCTGATATACGGCCCATTTTGAAACTATTAAAAAGCCGAAACTTGCCGGAAAAGGCCGAAGGTATACAGAACCCGTTGCTCCGTATGCTCGTTGTAGTGGGCGTACCATTTTTCGGGGATTGGCAGCGTGCAGCGAGTTCTCACACCTCATAATATCCTGCTATTCTGCCCGTTTTTGATCACTTAATATGCCGGAAATGTCCGGAAAAGGCCGAAGATGTACAGAACCTGATGCTCCGTATGCTCGTTGTAAGGGGCGTACCATTTCTCGGGGATTGGCAGCGCGTAACGAGTTATCTCATAACATAATATCCTGAAATACGGCCCATTTTGAAACAATTAAAAAGCCGGAAATGTCCGGAAAAGGCCGAAGGTGTACAGAACCTGATGCTCCGTATGCTCGTTGTAATGGAAGTACCATTCCTCGGGGATTGGCAGCGCGCAACGAGTTCTCTCACATCATAATATCCTGCGATACGACCCATTTTGAAACAATTAAAAAGCCGGAAATGTCCGGAAAATGCCAAAGGTGTACAGAACCCGTTGCTCCGTATGCTCGTTGTAATGGGCGTACCATTTTTCGGGGATTGGCAGCGTGCAGCCAGTTCTCACACCTCATAATAACCTGCGATACGACCCATTTTGAAACTAGTAAAAAGCCGAAACTGGTCGGAAAAGGCCGAATATGAACAAGACAGGATTCTCCGCATGCTCGTTGTAATGGATGTACCATTTTTCGGGGATTGGCAGCGCGCAACGAGTTCTCTCACATCATAATATCCTGATATACGGCCCATTTTGAAACAATTAAAAAGCCGGAAATGTCCGGAAAAGGCCGAAGGTGTACAGAACCCGTTGCTCCGTATGCTCGTTGTAGTGGGCGTACCATTTTTCGGGGATTGGCAGCGTGCAGCGAGTTCTCACACCTCATAATATCCTGCTATTCTGCCCGTTTTTGATCACTTAATATGCCGGAAATGTCCGGAAAAGGCCGAAGATGTACAGAACCTGATGCTCCGTATGCTCGTTGTAAGGGGCGTACCATTTCTCGGGGATTGGCAGCGCGTAACGAGTTATCTCATAACATAATATCCTGAAATACGGCCCATTTTGAAACAATTAAAAAGCCGGAAATGTCCGGAAAAGGCCGAAGGTGTACAGAACCTGATGCTCCGTATGCTCGTTGTAATGGAAGTACCATTCCTCGGGGATTGGCAGCGCGCAACGAGTTCTCTCACATCATAATATCCTGCGATACGACCCATTTTGAAACAATTAAAAAGCCGGAAATGTCCGGAAAATGCCATAGGTGTACAGAACCCGTTGCTCCGTATGCTCGTTGTAATGGGCGTACCATTTTTCGGGGATTGGCAGCGTGCAGCGAGTTCTCACACCTCATAATAACCTGCGATACGACCCATTTTGAAACTATTAAAAAGCCGAAACTGGTCGGAAAATGCCGAATATGCACAAGACAGGATTCTCCGCATGCTCGTTGTAATGGATGTACCATTTTTCGGGGATTGGCAGCGCGCAACGAGTTCTCTCACATCATAATATCCTGATATACGGCCCATTTTGAAACAATTAAAAAGCCGGAAATGTCCGGAAAAGGCCGAAGGTGTACAGAACCCGTTGCTCCCTTTGCTTGTTGTAATGGAAGTACCATTTTTGGGGGGTTGGCAGAGAGCAACTGGTTCTTACACATCATAATATCCTGATATACGGCCCATTCTGAAGCAATTAAAAAGCCGGAAATGTCCGGAAAAGGCCGAAGGTGTACAGAACCCGTTGCTCCGTATGCTCGTTGTAATGGGCGTACCATTTTTCGGGGATTTCCAGCGTGCAGCCAGTTCTCACACCTCATAATATCCTGCGATACGACCCATTTTGAAACTATTAAAAAGCCGAAACTGGCCGGAAATGGCCGAATATGTACAAGACAGGATTCTCCGCATGCTCGTTGTAATGGAAGTACCATTCTTCGGGGATAGGCAGCGCGCAACGAGTTCTCTCACATCATAATATCCTGATATACGGCCCATTTTGAAACAATTAAAAAGCCGGAAATGTCCGGAAAAGGCCGAAGGTGTACAGAACCCGTTGCTCCCTTTGCTTGTTGTAATGGAAGTACCATTTTGGGGGGGTTGGCAGAGAGCAACTGGTTCTTACACATCATAATATCCTGATATACGGCCCTTTTTGAAACAATTAAAAAGCCGGAAATATCCGGAAAAGGCCGAAGGTGTACAGAACCCGTTGCTCCCTTTGCTTGTTGTAATGGAAGTACCATTTTTGGGGGGTTGGCAGAGAGCAACTGGTTCTTACACATCATAATATCCTGATATACGGCCCGTTTTTAATCACATAAAATGTCGGAGATGTCCGGAAAAGGCCGAAGGTGTACAGAACCCAATGCTCCGTTTGCTCGTTGTAATGGAAGTACCATTTTTGGGGGATTTCCAGCGTGCAACCAGTTCTCACACCTCATAATATCCTGCGATACGACCGATTTTGAAACTATTAAAAAGCCGAAACTGGCCGGAAATGGCCGAATATGTACAAGACAGGATTCTCCGCATGCTCGTTGTAATGGATGTACCATTTTTCGGGGATTGGCAGCGCGCAACGAGTTCTCTCACATCATAATATCCTGATATACGGCCCATTTTGAAACTATTAAAAAGCCGAAACTTGCCGGAAAAGGCCGAAGGTATACAGAACCCGTTGCTCCGTATGCTCGTTGTAGTGGGCGTACCATTTTTCGGGGATTGGCAGCGTGCAGCGAGTTCTCACACCTCATAATATCCTGCTATTCTGCCCGTTTTTGATCACTTAATATGCCGGAAATGTCCGGAAAAGGCCGAAGATGTACAGAACCTGATGCTCCGTATGCTCGTTGTAAGGGGCGTACCATTTCTCGGGGATTGGCAGCGCGTAACGAGTTATCTCATAACATAATATCCTGAAATACGGCCCATTTTGAAACAATTAAAAAGCCGGAAATGTCCGGAAAAGGCCGAAGGTGTACAGAACCTGATGCTCCGTATGCTCGTTGTAATGGAAGTACCATTCCTCGGGGATTGGCAGCGCGCAACGAGTTCTCTCACATCATAATATCCTGCGATACGACCCATTTTGAAACAATTAAAAAGCCGGAAATGTCCGGAAAATGCCAAAGGTGTACAGAACCCGTTGCTCCGTATGCTCGTTGTAATGGGCGTACCATTTTTCGGGGATTGGCAGCGTGCAGCCAGTTCTCACACCTCATAATAACCTGCGATACGACCCATTTTGAAACTATTAAAAAGCCGAAACTGGTCGGAAAAGGCCGAATATGCACAAGACAGGATTCTCCGCATGCTCGTTGTAATGGATGTACCATTTTTCGGGGATTGGCAGCGCGAAACGAGTTCTCTCACATCATAATATCCTGATATACGGCCCATTTTGAAACAATTAAAAAGCCGGAAATGTCCGGAAAAGGCCGAAGGTGTACAGAACCCGTTGCTCCGTATGCTCGTTGTAGTGGGCGTACCATTTTTCGGGGATTGGCAGCGTGCAGCGAGTTCTCACACCTCATAATATCCTGCTATTCTGCCCGTTTTTGATCACTTAATATGCCGGAAATGTCCGGAAAAGGCCGAAGATGTACAAGACAGGATTCTCCGCATGCTCGTTGTAATGCAAGTACCATTCTTCGGGGATTGGCAGCGCGCAACGAGTTCTCTCACATCATAATATCCTGCTCTACGGCCCGTTTTTAATCACATAAAATGCCGGAGATGTCCGGAAAAGGCCGAAGGTGTACAGAACCCAATGCTCCGTTTGCTCGTTGTAATGGAAGTACCATTTTTGGGGGGTTGGCAGAGAGCAACTGGTTCTTACACATCATAATATCCTGATATACGGCCCATTTTGAAACAATTAAAAAGCCGGAAATATCCGGAAAAGTCCGAAGGTGTACAGAACCCGTTGCTCCGTATGCTCGTTGTAATGGAAGGACCATTTTTGGGGGATTGGCAGCGTGCAGTGAGTTCTCACACCTCATAATATCCTGCGAAACGACTCATTTTGAAACTATTAAAAAGCCGAAACTGGCCGGAAAAGGCCGAATATGTAAAAGACAGGATTCTCGTCATGCTCGTTGTAATGGATGTACCATTTTTCGGGGATTGGCAGCGCGCAACGAGTTCTCTCACATCATAATATCCTGATATACGGCCCATTTTGAAACTATTAAAAAGCCGAAACTTGCCGGAAAAGGCCGAAGGTATACAGAACCCGTTGCTCCGTATGCTCGTTGTAGTGGGCGTACCATTTTTCGGGGATTGGCAGCGTGCAGCGAGTTCTCACACCTCATAATATCCTGCTATTCTGCCCGTTTTTGATCACTTAATATGCCGGAAATGTCCGGAAAAGGCCGAAGATGTACAGAACCTGATGCTCCGTATGCTCGTTGTAAGGGGCGTACCATTTCTCGGGGATTGGCAGCGCGTAACGAGTTATCTCATAACATAATATCCTGAAATACGGCCCATTTTGAAACAATTAAAAAGCCGGAAATGTCCGGAAAAGGCCGAAGGTGTACAGAACCTGATGCTCCGTATGCTCGTTGTAATGGAAGTACCATTCCTCGGGGATTGGCAGCGCGCAACGAGTTCTCTCACATCATAATATCCTGCGATACGACCCATTTTGAAACAATTAAAAAGCCGGAAATGTCCGGAAAATGCCATAGGTGTACAGAACCCGTTGCTCCGTATGCTCGTTGTAATGGGCGTACCATTTTTCGGGGATTGGCAGCGTGCAGCGAGTTCTCACACCTCATAATAACCTGCGATACGACCCATTTTGAAACTATTAAAAAGCCGAAACTGGTCGGAAAAGGCCGAATATGCACAAGACAGGATTCTCCGCATGCTCGTTGTAATGGATGTACCATTTTTCGGGGATTGGCAGCGCGCAACGAGTTCTCTCACATCATAATATCCTGATATACGGCCCATTTTGAAACAATTAAAAAGCCGGAAATGTCCGGAAAAGGCCGAAGGTGTACAGAACCCGTTGCTCCCTTTGCTTGTTGTAATGGAAGTACCATTTTTGGGGGGTTGGCAGAGAGCAACTGGTTCTTACACATCATAATATCCTGATATACGGCCCATTCTGAAGCAATTAAAAAGCCGGAAATGTCCGGAAAAGGCCGAAGGTGTACAGAACCCGTTGCTCCGTATGCTCGTTGTAATGGGCGTACCATTTTTCGGGGATTTCCAGCGTGCAGCCAGTTCTCACACCTCATAATATCCTGCGATACGACCCATTTTGAAACTATTAAAAAGCCGAAACTGGCCGGAAATGGCCGAATATGTACAAGACAGGATTCTCCGCATGCTCGTTGTAATGGAAGTACCATTCTTCGGGGATAGGCAGCGCGCAACGAGTTCTCTCACATCATAATATCCTGATATACGGCCCATTTTGAAACAATTAAAAAGCCGGAAATGTCCGGAAAAGGCCGAAGGTGTACAGAACCCGTTGCTCCCTTTGCTTGTTGTAATGGAAGTACCATTTTTGGGGGGTTGGCAGAGAGCAACTGGTTCTTACACATCATAATATCCTGATATACGGCCCTTTTTGAAACAATTAAAAAGCCGGAAATATCCGGAAAAGGCCGAAGGTGTACAGAACCCGTTGCTCCCTTTGCTTGTTGTAATGGAAGTACCATTTTTGGGGGGTTGGCAGAGAGCAACTGGTTCTTACACATCATAATATCCTGATATACGGCCCGTTTTTAATCACATAAAATGCCGGAGATGTCCGGAAAAGGCCGAAGGTGTACAGAACCCAATGCTCCGTTTGCTCGTTGTAATGGAAGTACCATTTTTGGGGGATTTCCAGCGTGCAACCAGTTCTCACACCTCATAATATCCTGCGATACGACCGATTTTGAAACTATTAAAAAGCCGAAACTGGCCGGAAATGGCCGAATATGTACAAGACAGGATTCTCCGCATGCTCGTTGTAATGCAAGTACCATTCTTCGGGGATTGGAAGCGCGCAACGAGTTCTCTCACATCATAATATCCTGCTCTACGGCCCGTTTTTAATCACATAAAATGCCGGAGATGTCCGGAAAAGGCCGAAGGTGTACAGAACCCAATGCTCCGTTTGCTCGTTGTAATGGAAGTACCATTTTTGGGGGGTTGGCAGAGAGCAACTGGTTCTTACACATCATAATATCCTGATATACGGCCCATTTTGAAACAATTAAAAAGCCGGAAATATCCGGAAAAGGCCGAAGGTGTACAGAACCCGTTGCTCCGTATGCTCGTTGTAATGGAAGGACCATTTTTGGGGGATTGGCAGCGTGCAGCGAGTTCTCACACCTCATAATATCCTGCGAAACGACTCATTTTGAAACTATTAAAAAGCCGAAACTGGCCGGAAAAGGCCGAATATGTAAAAGACAGGATTCTCGTCATGCTCGTTGTAATGGATGTACCATTTTTCGGGGATTGGCAGCGCGCAACGAGTTCTCTCACATCATAATATCCTGATATACGGCCCATTTTGAAACTATTAAAAAGCCGAAACTTGCCGGAAAAGGCCGAAGGTATACAGAACCCGTTGCTCCGTATGCTCGTTGTAGTGGGCGTACCATTTTTCGGGGATTGGCAGCGTGCAGCGAGTTCTCACACCTCATAATATCCTGCTATTCTGCCCGTTTTTGATCACTTAATATGCCGGAAATGTCCGGAAAAGGCCGAAGGTGTACAGAACCTGATGCTCCGTATGCTCGTTGTAGTGGGCGTACCATTTTTCGGGGATTGGCAGCACGTAACGTGTTCTCTCTCATCATAATATCCTGCTATTCTGCCCGTTTTTGATCACTTAATATGCCGGAAATATCCGGAAAAGGCCGAAGGTGTACAGAACCCGTTGCTCCGTATGCTCGTTGTAATGGAATTACCATTTTTGGGGGATTGGCAACGCTCAACGCGTTTTTACACATCATAATATCCTGCTATTCGGCCCATTTTTGATCACTTAAAATGCCGGAAATGTCCGGAAAAGGCCGAAGGTGTACAGAACCTGATGCTCCGTATGCTCGTTGTAAGGGGCGTACCATTTCTCGGGGATTGGCAGCACGTAACGTGTTCTCTCTCATCATAATATCCTGATAAACGGCACATTTAGAAACAATTAAAAAGCCGGAAATGTCCGGAAAAGGCCGAAGGTGTACAGAACCCAATGCTCCGTTTGCTCGTTGTAATGGAAGTACCATTTTTGGGGGGTTGGCAGAGAGCAACTGGTTCTTACACATCATAATATCCTGATATACGGCCCATTTTGAAACAATTAAAAAGCCGGAAATATCCGGAAAAGTCCGAAGGTGTACAGAACCCGTTGCTCCGTATGCTCGTTGTAATGGAAGGACCATTTTTGGGGGATTGGCAGCGTGCAGCGAGTTCTCACACCTCATAATATCCTGCGAAACGACTCATTTTGAAACTATTAAAAAGCCGAAACTGGCCGGAAAAGGCCGAATATGTAAAAGACAGGATTCTCGTCATGCTCGTTGTAATGGATGTACCATTTTTCGGGGATTGGCAGCGCGCAACGAGTTCTCTCACATCATAATATCCTGATATACGGCCCATTTTGAAACTATTAAAAAGCCGAAACTTGCCGGAAAAGGCCGAAGGTATACAGAACCCGTTGCTCCGTATGCTCGTTGTAGTGGGCGTACCATTTTTCGGGGATTGGCAGCGTGCAGCGAGTTCTCACACCTCATAATATCCTGCTATTCTGCCCGTTTTTGATCACTTAATATGCCGGAAATGTCCGGAAAAGGCCGAAGATGTACAGAACCTGATGCTCCGTATGCTCGTTGTAAGGGGCGTACCATTTCTCGGGGATTGGCAGCGCGTAACGAGTTATCTCATAACATAATATCCTGAAATACGGCCCATTTTGAAACAATTAAAAAGCCGGAAATGTCCGGAAAAGGCCGAAGGTGTACAGAACCTGATGCTCCGTATGCTCGTTGTAATGGAAGTACCATTCCTCGGGGATTGGCAGCGCGCAACGAGTTCTCTCACATCATAATATCCTGCGATACGACCCATTTTGAAACAATTAAAAAGCCGGAAATGTCCGGAAAATGCCAAAGGTGTACAGAACCCGTTGCTCCGTATGCTCGTTGTAATGGGCGTACCATTTTTCGGGGATTGGCAGCGCGCAACGAGTTCTCTCACATCATAATATCCTGATATACGGCCCATTTTGAAACAATTAAAAAGCCGGAAATGTCCGGAAAAGGCCGAAGGTGTACAGAACCCGTTGCTCCGTATGCTCGTTGTAGTGGGCGTACCATTTTTCGGGGATTGGCAGCGTGCAGCGAGTTCTCACACCTCATAATATCCTGCTATTCTGCCCGTTTTTGATCACTTAATATGCCGGAAATGTCCGGAAAAGGCCGAAGATGTACAAGACAGGATTCTCCGCATGCTCGTTGTAATGCAAGTACCATTCTTCGGGGATTGGCAGCGCGCAACGAGTTCTCTCACATCATAATATCCTGCTCTACGGCCCGTTTTTAATCACATAAAATGCCGGAGATGTCCGGAAAAGGCCGAAGGTGTACAGAACCCAATGCTCCGTTTGCTCGTTGTAATGGAAGTACCATTTTTGGGGGGTTGGCAGAGAGCAACTGGTTCTTACACATCATAATATCCTGATATACGGCCCATTTTGAAACAATTAAAAAGCCGGAAATATCCGGAAAAGTCCGAAGGTGTACAGAACCCGTTGCTCCGTATGCTCGTTGTAATGGAAGGACCATTTTTGGGGGATTGGCAGCGTGCAGCGAGTTCTCACACCTCATAATATCCTGCGAAACGACTCATTTTGAAACTATTAAAAAGCCGAAACTGGCCGGAAAAGGCCGAATATGTAAAAGACAGGATTCTCGTCATGCTCGTTGTAATGGATGTACCATTTTTCGGGGATTGGCAGCGCGCAACGAGTTCTCTCACATCATAATATCCTGATATACGGCCCATTTTGAAACTATTAAAAAGCCGAAACTTGCCGGAAAAGGCCGAAGGTATACAGAACCCGTTGCTCCGTATGCTCGTTGTAGTGGGCGTACCATTTTTCGGGGATTGGCAGCGTGCAGCGAGTTCTCACACCTCATAATATCCTGCTATTCTGCCCGTTTTTGATCACTTAATATGCCGGAAATGTCCGGAAAAGGCCGAAGATGTACAGAACCTGATGCTCCGTATGCTCGTTGTAAGGGGCGTACCATTTCTCGGGGATTGGCAGCGCGTAACGAGTTATCTCATAACATAATATCCTGAAATACGGCCCATTTTGAAACAATTAAAAAGCCGGAAATGTCCGGAAAAGGCCGAAGGTGTACAGAACCTGATGCTCCGTATGCTCGTTGTAATGGAAGTACCATTCCTCGGGGATTGGCAGCGCGCAACGAGTTCTCTCACATCATAATATCCTGCGATACGACCCATTTTGAAACAATTAAAAAGCCGGAAATGTCCGGAAAATGCCATAGGTGTACAGAACCCGTTGCTCCGTATGCTCGTTGTAATGGGCGTACCATTTTTCGGGGATTGGCAGCGTGCAGCGAGTTCTCACACCTCATAATAACCTGCGATACGACCCATTTTGAAACTATTAAAAAGCCGAAACTGGTCGGAAAAGGCCGAATATGCACAAGACAGGATTCTCCGCATGCTCGTTGTAATGGATGTACCATTTTTCGGGGATTGGCAGCGCGCAACGAGTTCTCTCACATCATAATATCCTGATATACGGCCCATTTTGAAACAATTAAAAAGCCGGAAATGTCCGGAAAAGGCCGAAGGTGTACAGAACCCGTTGCTCCCTTTGCTTGTTGTAATGGAAGTACCATTTTTGGGGGGTTGGCAGAGAGCAACTGGTTCTTACACATCATAATATCCTGATATACGGCCCATTCTGAAGCAATTAAAAAGCCGGAAATGTCCGGAAAAGGCCGAAGGTGTAGAGAACCCGTTGCTCCGTATGCTCGTTGTAATGGGCGTACCATTTTTCGGGGATTTCCAGCGTGCAGCCAGTTCTCACACCTCATAATATCCTGCGATACGACCCATTTTGAAACTATTAAAAAGCCGAAACTGGCCGGAAATGGCCGAATATGTACAAGACAGGATTCTCCGCATGCTCGTTGTAATGGAAGTACCATTCTTCGGGGATAGGCAGCGCGCAACGAGTTCTCTCACATCATAATATCCTGATATACGGCCCATTTTGAAACAATTAAAAAGCCGGAAATGTCCGGAAAAGGCCGAAGGTGTACAGAACCCGTTGCTCCCTTTGCTTGTTGTAATGGAAGTACCATTTTTGGGGGGTTGGCAGAGAGCAACTGGTTCTTACACATCATAATATCCTGATATACGGCCCTTTTTGAAACAATTAAAAAGCCGGAAATATCCGGAAAAGGCCGAAGGTGTACAGAACCCGTTGCTCCCTTTGCTTGTTGTAATGGAAGTACCATTTTTGGGGGGTTGGCAGAGAGCAACTGGTTCTTACACATCATAATATCCTGATATACGGCCCGTTTTTAATCACATAAAATGCCGGAGATGTCCGGAAAAGGCCGAAGGTGTACAGAACCCAATGCACCGTTTGCTCGTTGTAATGGAAGTACCATTTTTGGGGGATTTCCAGCGTGCAACCAGTTCTCACACCTCATAATATCCTGCGATACGACCGATTTTGAAACTATTAAAAAGCCGAAACTGGCCGGAAATGGCCGAATATGTACAAGACAGGATTCTCCGCATGCTCGTTGTAATGCAAGTACCATTCTTCGGGGATTGGAAGCGCGCAACGAGTTCTCTCACATCATAATATCCTGCTCTACGGCCCGTTTTTAATCACATAAAATGCCGGAGATGTCCGGAAAAGGCCGAAGGTGTACAGAACCCAATGCTCCGTTTGCTCGTTGTAATGGAAGTACCATTTTTGGGGGATTGGCAGCGTGCAGCGAGTTCTCACACCTCATAATATCCTGCGAAACGACTCATTTTGAAACTATTAAAAAGCCGAAACTGGCCGGAAAAGGCCGAATATGTAAAAGACAGGATTCTCGTCATGCTCGTTGTAATGGATGTACCATTTTTCGGGGATTGGCAGCGCGCAACGAGTTCTCTCACATCATAATATCCTGATATACGGCCCATTTTGAAACTATTAAAAAGCCGAAACTTGCCGGAAAAGGCCGAAGGTATACAGAACCCGTTGCTCCGTATGCTCGTTGTAGTGGGCGTACCATTTTTCGGGGATTGGCAGCGTGCAGCGAGTTCTCACACCTCATAATATCCTGCTATTCTGCCCGTTTTTGATCACTTAATATGCCGGAAATGTCCGGAAAAGGCCGAAGGTGTACAGAACCTGATGCTCCGTATGCTCGTTGTAGTGGGCGTACCATTTTTCGGGGATTGGCAGCACGTAACGTGTTCTCTCTCATCATAATATCCTGCTATTCTGCCCGTTTTTGATCACTTAATATGCCGGAAATATCCGGAAAAGGCCGAAGGTGTACAGAACCCGTTGCTCCGTATGCTCGTTGTAATGGAATTACCATTTTTGGGGGATTGGCAACGCTCAACGCGTTTTTACACATCATAATATCCTGCTATTCGGCCCATTTTTGATCACTTAAAATGCCGGAAATGTCCGGAAAAGGCCGAAGGTGTACAGAACCTGATGCTCCGTATGCTCGTTGTAAGGGGCGTACCATTTCTCGGGGATTGGCAGCACGTAACGTGTTCTCTCTCATCATAATATCCTGATAAACGGCACATTTAGAAACAATTAAAAAGCCGGAAATGTCCGGAAAAGGCCGAAGGTGTACAGAACCCGTTGCTCCGTATGCTCGTTGTAGTGGGCGTACCATTTTTCGGGGATTGGCAGCGTGCAGCGAGATCTCAAACATCATAATATCCTGCGATACGACCCTTTTTGAAACAATTAAAAAGCCGGTAATATCCGGAAAAGGCCGAAGGTGTACAGAACCCGTTGCTCCGTATGCTCGTTGTAATGGAAGTACCATTCTTCGGGGATTGGCAGCGCGCAACGAGTTCTCTCACATCATAATATCCTGCTATACGGCCCGTTTTTAATCACATAAAATGCCGGAGATGTCCGGAAAAGGCCGAAGGTGTACAGAACCCAATGCTCCGTTTGCTCGTTGTAATGGAAGTACCATTTTTGGGGGGTTGGCAGAGAGCAACTGGTTCTTACACATCATAATATCCTGATATACGGCCCATTTTGAAACAGTTAAAAAGCCGGAAATATCCGGAAAAGGCCGAAGGTGTACAGAACCCGTTGCTCCGTATGCTCGTTGTAATGGAATTACCATTTTTGGGGGATTGGCAACGCTCAACGCGTTTTTACACATCATAATATCCTGCGATACGACTCATTTTGAAACTATAAAAAGCCGAAACTGGCCGGAAAAGGCCGAATATGTACCAGACAGGATTCTCCTCATGCTCGTTGTAATGGAATTTACCAATCTTCGGGGATTTGCAGCGCGCAACGAGTTCCCTCACATCATAATATCCTGCTATACGGCCCGTATTTAATCACATAAAATGCCGGAGATGTCCGGAAAAGGCCGAAGGTGTACAGAACCCAATGCTCCGTTTGCTCGTTGTAATGGAAGTACCATTTTTGGGGGGTTGGCAGAGAGCAACTGGTTCTTACACATCATAATATCCTGATATACGGCCCATTTTGAAACAATTAAAAAGCCGGAAATATACGGAAAAGGCCGAAGGTGTACAGAACCCGCTGCTCCGTATGCTCGTTGTAATGGGCGTACCATTTTTCGGGGATTTCCAGCGTGCAACCAGTTCTCACACCTCATAATATCCTGCGATACGACCCATTTTGAAACTATTAAAAAGCCGAAACTGGCCGGAAATGGCCGAATATGTACAAGACAGGATTCTCCGCATGCTCGTTGTAATGGAAGTACCATTCTTCGGGGATTGGCAGCGCGCAACGAGTTCTCTCACATCATAATATCCTGCTATACGGCCCGTTTTGAAACAATTAAAAAGCCGGAAATGTCCGGAAAAGGCCGAAGGTGTACAGAACCCGTTGCTCCCTTTGCTTGTTGTAATGGAAGTACCATATTTGGGGGGTTGGCAGAGAGCAACTGGTTCTTACACATCATAATATCCTGACATACGGCCCATTTTGAAACAATTAAAAAGCCGGAAATATCCGGAAAAGGCCGAAGGTGTACAGAACCCGCTGCTCCGTATGCTCGTTGTAATGGGCGTACCATTTTTCGGGGATTTCCAGCGTGCAACCAGTTCTCACACCTCATAATATCCTGCGATACGACCCATTTTGAAACTATTAAAAAGCCGAAACTGGCCGGAAATGGCCGAATATGTACAAGACAGGATTCTCCGCATGCTCGTTGTAATGGAAGTACCATTCTTCGGGGATTGGCAGCGCGCAACGAGTTCTCTCACATCATAATATCCTGCTATACGGCCCGTTTTGAAACAATTAAAAAGCCGAAACTGGCCGGAAAAGGCCGAAAATGTACAAGACAGGATTCTCCGGATGCTGGTTGTATTGGAAGTACCATTCTTCGGGGATTGGCAGCGCGCACCGTGTTCTCTCACATCATAATATCCTGCTATTCTGCCCGTTTTTGATCACTTAATATGCCGGAAATGTCCGGAAAAGGCCGAAGGTGTACAGAACCTGATGCTCCGTATGCTCGTTGTAAGGGGCGTACCATTTCTCGGGGATTGGCAGCGCGTAACGTGTTCTCTCACATCATAATATCCTGATAAACGGCACATTTTGAAACAATTAAAAAGCCGGAAATGTCCGGAAAAGGCCGAAGGTGTACAGAACCCGTTGCTCCGTATGCTCGTTGTAGTGGGCGTACCATTTTTCGGGGATTGGCAGCGTGCAGCGAGATCTCAAACATCATAATATCCTGCGATACGACCCTTTTTGAAACAATTAAAAAGCCGGTAATATCCGGAAAAGGCCGAAGGTGTACAGAACCCGTTGCTCCGTATGCTCGTTGTAATGGAAGTACCATTCTTCGGGGATTGGCAGCGCGCAACGAGTTCTCTCACATCATAATATCCTGCTATACGGCCCGTTTTTAATCACATAAAATGCCGGAGATGTCCGGAAAAGGCCGAAGGTGTACAGAACCCAATGCTCCGTTTGCTCGTTGTAATGGAAGTACCATTTTTGGGGGGTTGGCAGAGAGCAACTGGTTCTTACACATCATAATATCCTGATATACGGCCCATTTTGAAACAATTAAAAAGCCGGAAATATCCGGAAAAGGCCGAAGGTGTACAGAACCCGTTGCTCCGTATGCTCGTTGTAATGGAATTACCATTTTTGGGGGATTGGCAACGCTCAACGCGTTTTTACACATCATAATATCCTGCTATTCGGCCCATTTTTGATCACTTAAAATGCCGGAAATGTCCGGAAAAGGCCGATGGTGTACAGATCCTGATGCTCCGTATGCTCGTTATAAGGGGCGTACCATTTCTCGGGGATTGGCAGCACGTAACGTGTACTCTCTCATCATAATATCCTGCTATTCTGCCCGTTTTTGATCACTTAATATGCCGGAAATATCCGGAAAAGGCCGAAGGTGTACAGAACCCGTTGCTCCGTATGCTCGTTGTAATGGAATTACCATTTTTGGGGGATTGGCAACGCTCAACGCGTTTTTACACATCATAATATCCTGCTATTCGGCCCATTTTTGATCACTTAAAATGCCGGAAATGTCCGGAAAAGGCCGAAGGTGTACAGAACCTGATGCTCCGTATGCTCGTTGTAAGGGGCGTACCATTTCTCGGGGATTGGCAGCACGTAACGTGTTCTCTCTCATCATAATATCCTGATAAACGGCACATTTAGAAACAATAAAAAGCCGGAAATGTCCGGAAAAGGCCGAAGGTGTACAGAACCCGTTGCTCCGTATGCTCGTTGTAGTGGGCGTACCATTTTTCGGGGATTGGCAGCGTGCAGCGAGATCTCAAACATAATAATATCCTGCGATACGACCCTTTTTGAAACAATTAAAAAGCCGGTAATATCCGGAAAAGGCCGAAGGTGTACAGAACCCGTTGCTCCGTATGCTCGTTGTAATGGAAGTACCATTCTTCGGGGATTGGCAGCGCGCAACGAGTTCTCTCACATCATAATATCCTGCTATACGGCCCGTTTTTAATCACATAAAATGCCGGAGATGTTCGGAAAAGGCCGAAGGTGTACAGAACCCAATGCTCCGTTTGCTCGTTGTAATGGAAGTACCATTTTTGGGGGGTTGGCAGAGAGCAACTGGTTCTTACACATCATAATATCCTGATATACGGCCCATTTTGAAACAATTAAAAAGCCGGAAATATCCGGAAAAGGCCGAAGGTGTACAGAACCCGTTGCTCCGTATGCTCGTTGTAATGGAATTACCATTTTTGGGGGATTGGCAACGCTCAACGCGTTTTTACACATCATAATATCCTGCTACTCGGCCCATTTTTGATCACTTAAAATGCCGGAAGTGTCCGGAAAAGGCCGAAGGTGTACAGAACCTGATGCTCCGTATGCTCGTTGTAAGGGGCGTACCATTTCTCGGGGATTGGCAGCACGTAACGTGTTCTCTCTCATCATAATATCCTGATAAACGGCACATTTAGAAACAATTAAAAAGCCGGAAATGTCCGGAAAAGGCCGAAGGTGTACAGAACCCGTTGCTCCGTATGCTCGTTGTAGTGGGCGTACCATTTTTCGGGGATTGGCAGCGTGCAGCGAGTTCTCACACCTCATAATATCCTGCGATACGACTCATTTTGAAACTATTAAAAAGCCGAAACTGGCCGGAAAAGGCCGAATATGTACAAGACAGGATTCTCCGCATGCTCGTTGTAATGGAAGTACCATTCTTCGGGGATTGGCTGCGCGCAACGAGTTCTCTCACATCATAATATCCTGCGATACGACCCATTTTGAAACAATTAAAAAGCCGAAACTGGCCGGAAAAGGCCGAAAATGTACAAGACAGGATTCTCCGGATGCTGGTTGTATTGGAAGTACCACTCTTCGGGGATTGGCTGCGCGCACCGTGTTCTCTCACATCATAATATCCTGCTATTCTGCCCGTTTTTGATCACTTAATATGCCGGAAATGTCCGGAAAAGGCCGAAGGTGTACAGAACCTGATGCTCCGTATGCTCGTTGTAAGGGGCGTACCATTTCTCGGGGATTGGCAGCGCGTAACGTGTTCTCTCACATCATAATATCCTGATAAACGGCACATTTTGAAACAATTAAAAAGCCGGAAATGTCCGGAAAAGGCCGAAGGTGTACAGAACCCGTTGCTCCGTATGCTCGTTGTAGTGGGCGTACCATTTTTCGGGGATTGGCAGCGTGCAGCGAGATCTCAAACATCATAATATCCTGCGATACGACCCTTTTTGAAACAATTAAAAAGCCGGTAATATCCGGAAAAGGCCGAAGGTGTACAGAACCCGTTGCTCCGTATGCTCGTTGTAATGGAAGGTCCATTTTTGGGGGATTGGCAGCGTGCAGCGAGTTCTCACACCTCATAATATCCTGCGAAACGACTCATTTTGAAACTATTAAAATGCCGAAACTTGCCGGAAAAGGCCGAATATGTACAAGACAGGATTCTCCGCATGCTCGTTGTAATGGAAGTACCATTCTTCGGGGATTGGCTGCGCGCAACGAGTTCTCTCACATCATAATATCCTGATATACGGCCCATTTTGAAACAATTAAAAAGCCGGAGATGTCCGGAAAAGGCCGAAGGTGTACAGAACCTGATGCTCCGTATGCTCGTTGTAATGGAAGTACCATTCTTCGGGGATTGGCAGCGCGCAACGAGTTCTCTCACATCATAATATCCTGCGATACGACCCATTTTGAAACAATTAAAAAGCCGGAAATGTCCGGAAAATGCCAAAGGTGTACAGAACCCGTTGCTCCGTATGCTCGTTGTAATGGGCGTACCATTTTTCGGGGATTGGCAGCGTGCAGCGAGTTCTCACACCTCATAATATCCTGCGATACGACCCATTTTGAAACTATTAAAAAGCCGAAACTGGTCGGAAAAGGCCGAATATGTACAAAACAGGATTATCCGCATGCTCGTTGTAATGGATGTACCATTCTTCGGGGATTGGCAGCGCGCAACGAGTTCTCTCACATCATAATATCCTGCTATACGGCCCGTTTTTAATCACATAAAATGCCGGAGATGTCCGGAAAAGGTCGAAGGTGTACAGAACCCAATGCTCCGTTTGCTCGTTGTAATGGAAGTACCATTTTTGGGGGGTTGGCAGAGAGCAACTGTTTCTTACACATCATCATATCCTGATATACGGCCCATTTTGAAACAATTAAAAAGCCGGAAATATCCGGAAAAGGCCGAAGGTGTACAGAACCCGTTGCTCCGTATGCTCGTTGTAATGGAATTACCATTTTTGTGGGATTGGCAACGCTCAACGCGTTTTCACACATCATAATATCCTGCTATTCGGCCCATTTTTGATCACTTAAAATGCCGGAAATGTCCGGAAAAGGCCGAAGGTGTACAGAAGCTGATGCTCCGTATGCTCGTTGTAAGGGGCGTACCATTTCTCGGGGATTGGCAGCGCGTAACGTGTTCTCTCTCATCATAATATCCTGATAAACGGCACATTTTGAAACATTTAAAAAGCCGGAAATGTCCGGAAAAGGCCGAAGGTGTACAGAACCCGTTGCTCCGTATGCTCGTTGTAGTGGTCGTACCATTTTTCGGGGATTGGCAGCGTGCAGCGAGTTCTCACACCTCATAATATCCTGCGATACGACTCATTTTGAAACTATTAAAAAGCCGAAACTGGCCGGAGAAGGCCGAATATGTACAAGACAGGATTCTCCGCATGCTCGTTGTAATGGAAGTACCATTCTTCGGGGATTGGCTGCGCGCAACGAGTTCCCTCACATCATAATATCCTGCGATACGACCCATTTTGAAACAATTAAAAAGCCGAAACTGGCCGGAAAAGGCCGAAAATGTACAAGACAGGATTCTCCGGATGCTGGTTGTATTGGAAGTACCATTCTTCGGGGATTGGCAGCGCGCACCGTGTTCTCTCACATCATAATATCCTGCTATTCTGCCCGTTTTTGATCACTTAATATGCCGGAAATGTCCGGAAAAGGCCGAAGGTGTACAGAAACTGATGCTCCGTATGCTCGTTGTAAGGGGCGTACCATTTCTCGGGGATTGGCAGCGCGTAACGTGTTCTCTCACATCATAATATCCTGATATACGGCCCATTTTGAAGCAATTAAAAAGCCGGAAATGTCCGGAAAAGGCCGAAGGTGTACAGAACCCGTTGCTCCGTATGCTCGTTGTAATGGGCGTACCTTTTTTCTGGGATTTCCAGCGTGCAGCCAGTTCTCACACCTCATAATATCCTGCGATACGAACCATTTTGAAACTATTAAAAAGCCGAAACTGGCCGGAAATGGCCGAATATGTACAAGACAGGATTCTCCGCATGCTCGTTGTAATGGAAGTACCATTCTTCGGGGATTGGCAGCGCGCAACGAGTTCTCTCACATCATAATATCCTGATATACGGCCCATTTTGAAACAATTAAAAAGCCGGAAATGTCCGGAAAAGGCCGAAGGTGTACAGAACCCGTTGCTCCGTATGCTCGTTGTAATGGGCGTAGCATTTTTCGGGGATTGGCAGCGTGCAGCGAGATCTCACACATCATAATATCCTGCGATACGACCCTTTTTGAAACAATTAAAAAGCCGGAAATATCCGGAAAAGGCCGAAGGTGTACAGAACCCGTTGCTCCGTATGCTCGTTGTAATGGAAGGACCATTTTTGGGGGATTGGCAGCGTGCAGCGAGTTCTCACACCTCATAATATCCTGCGAAACGACTCATTTTGAAACTATTAAAAAGCCGAAACTTGCCGGAAAAGGCCGAATATGTAAAAGACATGATTCTCCGCATGCTCGTTGTAATGGAAGTACCATTCTTCGGAGATTGGCAGCGCGCAACGAGTTCTCTCACATCATAATATCCTGCTATACGGCCCATTTTGAAACCATTAAAAAGCCGGAGATGTCCGGAAAAGGCCGAAGGTGTACAGAACCTGATGCTCCGTATGCTCGTTGTAATGGAAGTACCATTCTTCGGGGATTGGCAGCGCGCAACGAGTTCTCTCACATCATAATATCCTGCGATACGACCCATTTTGAAACAATTAAAAAGCCGGAAATGTCCGGAAAATGCCAAAGGTGTACAGAACCCGTTGCTCCGTATGCTCGTTGTAATGGGCGTACCATTTTTCGGGGATTGGCAGCGTGCTGCGAGTTCTCACACCTCATAATATCCTGCGATACGACCCATTTTGAAACTATTAAAAAGCCGAATCTGGTCGGAAAAGGCAGAATATGTACAAAACAGGATTCTCCGCATGCTCGTTGTAATGGATGTACCATTTTTCGGGGATTGGCAGCGCGCAACGAGTTCTCTCACATCATAATATCCTGATATACGGCCCATTTTGAAACAATTAAAAAGCCGGAAATGTCCGGAAAAGGCCGAAGGTGTACAGAACCCGTTGCTCCGTATGCTCGTTGTAATGGGCGTACCATTTTTGGGGGATTTCCAGCGTGCAGCCAGTTCTCACACCTCATAATATCCTGCGATACGACCCATTTTGAAACTATTAAAAAGCCGAAACTGGCCGGAAATGGCCGAATATGTACAAGACAGGATTCTCCGCATGCTCGTTGTAATGGAAGTACCATTCTTCGGGGATAGGCAGCGCGCAACGAGTTCTCTCACATCATAATATCCTGATATACGGCCCATTTTGAAACAATTAAAAAGCCGGAAATGTCCGGAAAAGGCCGAAGGTGTACAGAACCCAATGCTCCGTTTGCTCGTTGTAATGGAAGTACCATTTTTGGGGGGTTGGCAGAGAGCAACTGGTTCTTACACATCATAATATCCTGATATACGGCCCATTTTGAAACAATTAAAAAGCCGGAAATATCCGGAAAAGGCCGAAGGTGTACAGAACCCGCTGCTCCGTATGCTCGTTGTAATGGGCGTACCATTTTTGGGGGATTTCCAGCGTGCAGCCAGTTCTCACACCTCATAATATCCTGCGATACGGCCCATTTTGAAACAATTAAAAAGCCGGAAATGTCCGGAAAAGGCCGAAGGTGTACAGAACCCGTTGCTCCCTTTGCTTGTTGTAATGGAAGTACCATTTTTGGGGGGTTGGCAGAGAGCAACTGGTTCTTACACATCATAATATCCTGATATACGGCCCATTTTGAAACAATTAAAAAGCCGGAAATGTCCGGAAAAGGCCGAAGGTTTACAGAACCCGTTGCTCCGTATGCTCGTTGTAATGGGCGTACCATTTTTCGGGGATTGGCAGCGTGCAGCGAGATCTCACACATCATAATATCCTGCGATACGACCCTTTTTTAAACAATTAAAAAGCCGGAAATATCCGGAAAAGGCAGAAGGTGTGCAGAACCCGTTGCTCCGTATGCTCGTTGTAATGGAAGGACCATTTTTGGGGGATTGGCAACGCTCAACGCGTTTTTACACAGCATAATATCATGCTATTCGGCCCATTTTTGATCACTTAAAATGCCGGAAATGTCCGGAAAAGGCCGAAGATGTACAGAACCTGATGCTCCGTATGCTCGTTGTAAGGGGCGTACCATTTCTCGGGGATTGGCAGCGCGTAACGAGTTATCTCATATCATAATATCCTGAAATACGGCCCATTTTGAAACAATTAAAAAGCCGGAAATGTCCGGAAAAGGCCGAAGGTGTACAGAACCTGATGCTCCGTATGCTCGTTGTAATGGAAGTACCATTCTTCGGGGATTGGCAGCGCGCAACGAGTTCTCTCACATCATAATATCCTGCGATACGACCCATTTTGAAACAATTAAAAAGCCGGAAATGTCCGGAAAATGCCAAAGGTGTACAGAACCCGTTGCTCCGTATGCTCGTTGTAATGGGCGTACCATTTTTCGGGGATTGGCAGCGCGCAACGAGTTCTCTCACATCATAATATCCTGATATACGGCCCATTTTGAAACAATTAAAAAGCCGGAAATGTCCGGAAAAGGCCGAAGGTGTACAGAACCCGTTGCTCCCTTTGCTTGTTGTAATGGAAGTACCATTTTTGGGGGGTTGGCAGAGAGCAACTGGATCTTACACCTCATAATATCCTGATATACGGCCCATTTTGAAGTAATTAAAAAGCCGGAAATGTCCGGAAAAGGCCGAAGGTGTACAGAACCAATTGCTCCGTATGCTCGTTGTAATGGGCGTACCATTTTTCGGGGATTTCCAGCGTGCAGCCATTTCTCACACCTCATAATATCCTGCGATACGACCCATTTTGAAACTATTAAAAAGCCGAAACTGGCCGGAAATGGCCGAATATGTACAAGACAGGATTCTCCGCATGCTCGTTGTAATGGAAGTACCATTCTTCGGGGATAGGCAGCGCGCAACGAGTTCTTTCACATCATAATATCCTGATATACGGCCCATTTTGAAACAATTAAAAAGCCGGAAATGTCCGGAAAAGGCCGAAGGTGTACAGAACCCGTTGCTCCCTTTGCTTGTTGTAATGGAAGTACCATTTTTGGGGGGTTGGCAGAGAGCAACTGGTTCTTACACATCATAATATCCTGATATACGGCCCCTATTGAAGCAATTAAAAAGCCGGAAATATCCGGAAAAGGCCGAAGGTGTACAGAACCCGTTGCTCCGTATGCTCGTTGTAATGGAATTACCATTTTTGGGGGATTGGCAACGCTCAACGCATTTTACACATCATAATATCCTGCGATACGACTCATTTTGAAACTATTAAAAAGCCGAAACTGGCCGGAAAAGGCCGAATATGTACCAGACAGGATTCTCGTCATGCTCGTTGTAATGGAAGTACCATTCTTCGGGGATTTGCAGCGCGCAACGAGTTCCCTCACATCATAATATCCTGCTATACGGCCCGTTTTTAATCACATAAAAGGCCGGAGATGTCCGGAAAAGGCCGAAGGTTCACAGAACCTGATGCTCCGTATGCTCGTTGTAATGGAAGTACCATTCTTCGGGGATTGGCAGCGCGCAACGAGTACTCTCACATCATAATATCCTGCGATACGACCCATTTTGAAACAATTAAAAAGCCGGAAATGTCCGGAAAATGCCAAAGGTGTACAGAACCCGTTGCTCCGTATGCTCGTTGTAATGGGCGTACCATTTTTCGGGGTTTGGCAGCGTGCAGCGAGTTCTCACACCTCATAATATCCTGCGATACGACCCATTTTGAAACTATTAAAAAGCCGAAACTGGTCGGAAAAGGCCGAATATGTACAAGACAGGATTCTCCGCATGCTCGTTGTAATGGATGTACCATTTTTCGGGGATTGGCAGCGTGCAACGAGTTCTCTCACATCATAATATCCTGCGATACGACTCATTTTGAAACTATTAAAAAGCCGAAACTGGCCGGAAAAGGACGAATATGTACAAGACAGGATTCTCCGCATGCTCGTTGTAATGGAAGTACCATTCTTCGGGGATAGGCTGCGCGCAACGAGTTCTCTCACATCATAATATCCTGCGATACGACCCATTTTGAAACAATTAAAAAGCCGAAACTGGCCGGAAAAGGCCGAAAATGTACAAGACAGGATTCTCCGGATGCTGGTTGTATTGGAAGTACCATTCTTCGGGGATTGGCAGCGCGCACCGTGTTCTCTCACTTCATAATATCCTGCTATTCTGCCCGTTTTTGATCACTTAATATGCCGGAAATGTCCGGAAAAGGCCGAAGGTGTACAGAACCTGATGCTCCGTATGCTCGTTGTAAGGGGCGTACCATTTCTCGGGGATTGGCAGCGCGTAACGTGTTCTCTCACATCATAATATCCCGATAAACGGCACATTTTGAAACAATTAAAAAGCCGGAAATGTCCGGAAAAGGCCGAAGGTGTACAGAACCCGTTGCTCCGTATGCTCGTTGTAGTGGGCGTACCATTTTTCGGGGATTGGCAGCGTGCAGCGAGATCTCAAACATCATAATATCCTGCGATACGACCCTTTTTGAAACAATTAAAAAGCCGGTAATATCCGGAAAAGGCCGAAGGTGTACAGAACCCGTTGCTCCGTATGCTCGTTGTAATGGAAGGTCCATTTTTGGGGGATTGGCAGCGTGCAGCGAGTTCTCACACCTCATAATATCCTGCGAAACGACTCATTTTGAAACTATTAAAATGCCGAAACTTGCCGGAAAAGGCCGAATATGTACAAGACAGGATTCTCCGCATGCTCGTTGTAATGGAAGTACCATTCTTCGGGGATTGGCTGCGCGCAACGAGTTCTCTCACATCATAATATCCTGATATACGGCCCATTTTGAAACAATTAAAAAGCCGGAGATGTCCGGAAAAGGCCGAAGGTGTACAGAACCTGATGCTCCGTATGCTCGTTGTAATGGAAGTACCATTCTTCGGGGATTGGCAGCGCGCAACGAGTTCTCTCACATCATAATATCCTGCGATACGACCCATTTTGAAACAATTAAAAAGCCGGAAATGTCCGGAAAATGCCAAAGGTGTACAGAACCCGTTGCTCCGTATGCTCGTTGTAATGGGCGTACCATTTTTCGGGGATTGGCAGCGTGCAGCGAGTTCTCACACCTCATAATATCCTGCGATACGACCCATTTTGAAACTATTAAAAAGCCGAAACTGGTCGGAAAAGGCCGAATATGTACAAAACAGGATTATCCGCATGCTCGTTGTAATGGAAGTACCATTCTTCGGGGATTTGCAGCGTGCAACGAGTTCCCTCACATCATAATATCCTGCTATACGGCCCGTTTTTAATCACATAAAATTCCGGAGATGTCCGGAAAAGGCCGAAGGTGTACAGAACCTGATGCTCCGTATGCTCGTTGTAAGGGGCGTACCATTTCTCGGGGATTGGCAACGCGTAACGAGTTCTCTCACATCATAATATCCTGAAATACGGCCCCTTTTGAAACAATTAAAAAGCCGGAAATGTCCGGAAAAGGCCGAAGGTGTACAGAACCTGATGCTCCGTATGCTCGTTGTAAGGGGCGTACAATTTCTCGGGGATTGGCAGCGCGTAGCGAATTCTCTCACATCATAATATCCTGATATACGGCCCATTTTGAAACAATTAAAAAGCCGGAAATGTCTAGACAAGGCCGAAGGTGTACAGAACCCGTTGCTCCGTATGCTCGTTGTAATGGGCGTACCATTTTTCGGGGATTGGCAGCGTGCAGCGAGTTCTCACACCTCATAATATCCTGCGATACGACTCATTTTGAAACTATTAAAAAGCCGATACTGGCCGGAAAAGGCCGAATATGTACAAGACAGGATTCTCCGCATGCTCGTTGTAATGGAAGTACCATTCTTCGGGGATTGGCTGCGCGCAACGAATTCTCTCACATCATAATATCCTGCGATACGACCCATTTTGAAACAATTAAAAAGCCGAAACTGGCCGGAAAAGGCCGAATTTGTACAAGACAGGATTCTCCGGATGCTGGTTGTATTGGAAGTTCTATTCTTCGGGGATTGGCAGCGCGCACCGTGTTCTCTCACATCATAATATCCTGCTATTCGGCCCGTTTTTGATCACTTAAAATGCCGGAAATGTCCGGAAAAGGCCGAAGGTGTACAGAACCTGATGCTCCGTATGCTCGTTGTAAGGGCCGTACCATTTCTCGGGGATTGGCAGCGCGTAACGTGTTCTCTCACATCATAATATCCTGCGATACGACCCGTTTTTAATCACATAAAATGCCGGAAATGTCCGGAAAAGGCCGAAGGTGTACAGAACCCGTTGCTCCGTATGCTCGTTGTAATGGAAGGACCATTTTTCGGGGATTGGCAGCGTGCAGCTAGTTCTCACACATCATAATATCCTGCGATACGACCCGTTTTTAATCACATAAAATGCTGGAAATGTCCGGAAAAGGCCGAAGGTGTACAGAACCTGATGCTACGTATACTCGTTGTAAGGAGCGTACAATATCTCGGGGATTGGCAGCGTGCAACGAGATCTCACACATCATAATATCCTGCGATACGACCCTTTTTGAAACAATTAAAAAGCCGGAAATATCCGGAAAAGGCCGAAGGTGTACAGAACCCGTTGCTCCGTATGCTCGTTGTAATGGGCGTACTATTTTTCGGGGATTGGCAGCGTGCAGCTAGATCTCACACATCATAATATCCTGCGATACGACCCTTTTTGAAACAATTAAAAAGCGGGAAATATCCGGAAAAGGCTGAAGGTGTACAGAACCCGTTGCTCCGTATGCACGTTGTAATGGGCGTACCATTTTTCGGGGATTGGCAGCGTGCAGCGAGTTCTCACACTTCATAATATCCTGCGATACGACCCATTTTGAAACTATTAAAAAGCCGAAACTGGCCGGAAAAGGCCGAATATGTACAAGACAGGATTCTCCGCATGCTCGTTGTAATGGAAGTACCATTCTTCGGGGATTGGCTGCGCGCAACGAATTCTCTCACATCATAATATCCTGCGATACGACCCATTTTGAAACAATTAAATAGCCGGAAATGTCCGGAAAATGCCGAACGTGTACAGAACCCGTTGCTCCGTATGCTCGTTGTAATGTAAGGACCATTTTTGGGGTATGGGCAGCGTGCAGCGAGTTCTCACACATCATAATATCCTGCGATAGGACCCGTTTTTAATCACATAAAATGCCGGAGCTGTCCGGAAAAGGCCGAAGGTGTACAGAACCCAATGCTCCGTTTGCTCGTTGTAATGGAAGTACCATTTTTGGGGGGTTGGCAGAGAGCAACTGGTTCTTACACATCATAATATCCTGATATACGGCCCGTTTTTGATCACTTAAAATGCCGGAAATGTCCGTAAAAGGCCGAAGGTGTACAGAACCTGATGCTCCGTATGCTCGTTGTAAGGGGCGTACCATTTCTCGGGGATTGGCAGCGCGTAACGAGTTCTCTCACATCATAATATCCTGAAATACGGCCCATTTTGAAACAATTAAAAAGCCGGAAATGTCCGGAAAATGCCGAAGGTGTACAGAACCCGTTGCTCCGTATGCTCGTTGTAATGGAAGGACCATTTTTGGGGGATTGGCAGCGTGCAGCGAGTTCTCACACATCATAATATCCTGCGATACGACCCATTTTGAAACAACTAAAAAGACGAAACTGGCCGGAAAAGGCCGAATATGTACAAGACAGGATTCTCCGCATGCTCGTTGTAATGGAAGTACCATTCTTCGGGGATTGGCAGCGCGCAACGAGTTCTCTCACATCATAATATCCTGCTATACGGCCCGTTTGTAATCACATAAAATGCCGGAGATGTCCGGAAAAGGCCGAAGGTGTACAGAACCCGATGCTCCGTTTGCTCATGGTAATGGAAGTACCATTTTTCGGGGAAGGGCAGCGTGCATCGTGTTCTCACACATCATAATATCCTGCGATACGACCCATTTTGAAACAATTAAATAGCCGGAAATGTCCGGAAAAGGCCGAAGGTGTACAGAACCCGTTGCTCCGTATGCTCGTTGTAATGGTCGTACCATTTTTCGGGGATTGGCAGCGTGCAGCGAGTTCTCACACATCATAATATCCTGCGATACGACCCATTTTGAAACAATTAAAAACACGAAACTGGCCGGAAAAGGCCGAATATGTACAAGACAGGATTCTCCGCATGCTCGTTGTATTGGAAGTACCATTCTTCGGGGATTGGCAGCGCGCACCGAGTTCTCTCACATCAGAATATCCTGCTATACGGCCCGTTTTTAATCACATAAAATGCCGGAGATGTACGGAAAAGGCCGAAGGTGTACAGAACCCGATACTCCGTTTGCTCGTTGTAATGGAAGTACCATTTTTGGGGGGTTGGCAGAGAGCAACTGGTTCTTACACATCATAATAATCTGATATACGGCCCATTTTGAAACAATTAAAAAGCCGGAAATGTCCGGAAAAGGCCGAAGGTGTACAGAACCCGTTGCTCCGTATGCTCGTTGTAATGGGCGTACCATTTTTCGGGGATTGGAAGTGTGCAGCGAGATCTCACACATCATAGTATCGTGCGATACGACCATTTTTGAAACAATTAAAAAGCCGGAAATATCTAGAAAAGGCCGAAGGTGTACAGAACCCGATGCTCCGTATGCTCGTTGTAAGGGAAGGACCATTTTTGGGGGATTGGCAACGCTCAACGCGTTTTTACACATCATAATATCCTGCTATTCGGCCCGTTTTTGATCACTTAAAATGCCGGAAATGTCCGGAAAAGGCCTAAGGTGTACAGAACCTGATGCTCCGTATGCTCGTTGTAAGGGGCGTACCATTTCTCGGGGATTGGCAGCGCGTAACGTGTTCTCTCACATCATAATATCCTGATAAACGGCACATTTTGAAACAATTAAAAAGCCGGAAATGTCCGGAAAAGGCCGAAGGTGTAGAGAACCCGTTGCTCCGTATGCTCGTTGTAGTGGGCGTACCATTTTTCGGGGATTGGCAGCGTGCAGCGAGTTCTCACACCTCATAATATCCTGCTATACGACTCATTTCGAAACTATTAAAAAGCCGAAACTGGCCGGAAGAGGCCGAATATGTACAAGACAGGATTCTCCGCATGCTCGTTGTAATGGAAGTACCATTCTTCGGGGATTGGCAGCGCGCAACGAGTTCTCTCACATCATAATATCCTGATATACGGCCCATTTTGAAACAATTAAAAAGCCGGAAATGTCCGGAAAAGGCCGAAGGTGTACAGAACCCGTTCCACCGTATGCTTGTTGTAATGGGCGTACCATTTTTCGGGGATTTCCAGCGTGCAGCCAGTTTTCACACCTCATAATATCCTGCGATACGACCCATTTTGAAACTATTAAAAAGCCGAAACTGGCCGGAAAAGGCCGAATATGTACAAGACAGGATTCTCCGCATGCTCGTTGTAATGGATGTACCATTCTTCGGGGATTGGCTGCGCGCAACGAGTTCTCTCACATCATAATATCCTGCGATACGACCCATTTTGAAACAATTAAATAGCCGGAAATGTCCGGAAAATGCCGAACGTGTACATAACCCGTTGCTCCGTATGCTCGTTGTAATGGGCGTACCATATTTCGGGGATTGGCAGCGTGCAGCGAGATCTCACACATCATAATATCCTGCGATACGACCCGTTTTTAATCACATAAAATGCCGGAAATGTCCGGAAAAGGCCGAAGGTGTACAGAACCCGTTGCTCCGTATGCTCGTTGTAATGGAAGGACCATTTTTCGGGGATTGGCAGCGTGCAGCTAGTTCTCACACATCATAATATCCTGCGATACGACCCGTTTTTAATCACATAAAATGCCGGAAATGTCCGGAAAAGGCCGAAGGTGTACAGAATCTGATGCTACGTATACTCGTTGTAAGGGGCGTACCATTTCTCGGGGATTGGCAGCGCGCAACGAGATCTCACACATCATAATATCCTGCGATACGACCCTTTTTGAAACAATTAAAAAGCCGGAAATATCCGGAAAAGGCCGAATATGTACAAGACAGGATTCTCCGGATGCTGGTTGTATTGGAAGTACCATTCTTCGGGGATTGGCAGCGCGCACCGTGTTCTCTCACATCATAATATCCTGCTATTCGGCCCGTTTTTGATCACTTAAAATGCCGGAAATGTCCGGAAAAGGACGAAGGTGTACAGAACCTGATGCTCCGTATGCTCGTTGTAAGGGCCGTACCATTTCTCGGGGATTGGCAGCGCGCGACGAGTTCTCTCACATCATAATATCCTGATATACGGCCCATTTTGAAACAATTAAAAAGCCGGAAATGTCCGGAAAAGGCCGAAGGTGTACAGAACCCGTTGCTCCCTTTGCTTGTTGTAATGGGCGTACCATTTTTCGGGGATTGGCAGCGTGCAGCGAGTTCTCACACCTCATAATATCCTGCTATACGACTCATTTCGAAACTATTAAAAAGCCGAAACTGGCCGGAAGAGGCCGAATATGTACAAGACAGGGTTCTCCGCATGCTCGTTGTAATGGAAGTACCATTCTTCGGGGATTGGCAGCGCGCAACGAGTTCTCTCACATCATAATATCCTGATATACGGCCCATTTTGAAACAATTAAAAAGCCGGAAATGTCCGGAAAAGGCCGAAGGTGTATAGAACCCGTTCCTCCGTATGCTTGTTGTAATGGGCGTACCATTTTTCGGGGATTTCCAGCGTGCAGCCAGTTTTCACACCTCATAATATCCTACGATACGACCCATTTTGAAACTATTAAAAAGCCGAAACTGGCCGGAAAAGGCCGAATATGTACAAGACAGGATTCTCCGCATTCTCGTTGTAATGGATGTACCATTCTTCGGGGATTGGCAGCGCGCAACGAGTTCTCTCACATCATAATATCCTGCGATACGACCCATTTTGAAACAATTAAATAGCCGGAAATGTCTGGAAAATGCCGAACGTGTACATAACCCGTTGCTCCGTATGCTCATTGTAATGGACGTAACATTTTTCGGGGATTGGCAGCGTGCAGCGAGATCTCACACATCATAATATCCTGCGATACGACCCGTTTTTAATCACATAAAATGCCGGAAATGTCCGGAAAAGGCCGAAGGTGTACAGAACCCGTTGCTCCGTATGCTCGTTGTAATGGAAGGACCATTTTTCGGGGATTGGCAGCGTGCAGCTAGTTCTCACACATCATAATATCCTGCGATACGACCCGTTTTTAATCACATAAAATGCCGGAAATGTCCGGAAAAGGCCGAAGGTGTACAGAACCTGATGCTACGTATACTCGTTGTAAGGGGCGTACCATTTCTCGGGGATTGGCAGCGCGCAACGAGATCTCACACATCATAATATCCTGCGATACGACCCTTTTTGAAACAATTAAAAAGCCGGAAATATCCGGAAAAGGCCGAATATGTACAAGACAGGATTCTCCGTATGCTCGTTGTAATGGAAGTACCATTCTTCGGGGATTGGCAGCGCGCAACGAGTTCTCTCACATCATAATATCCTGATATACGGCCCATTTTGAAACAATTAAAAAGCCGGAAATGTCCGGAAAAGGCCGAAGGTGTACAGAACCCGTTGCTCCCTTTGCTTGTTGTAATGGGCGTACCATTTTTCGGGGATTTGCAGCGTGCAGCCAGTTTTCACACCTCATAATATCCTGCGATACGACCCATTTTGAAACTATTAAAAAGCCGAAACTGGCCGGAAAAGGCCGAATATGTACAAGACAGGATTCTCCGGATGCTGGTTGTATTGGAAGTACCATTCTTCGGGGATTGGCAGCGCGCACCGTGTTCTCTCACATCATAATATCCTGCTATACGGCCCGTTTTTAATCACATAAAATGCCGGAGATGTCCGGAAAAGGCCGAAGGTGTACAGAACCTGATGCTCCGTATGCTCGTTGTAAGGGGCGTACCATTTCTCGGGGATTGGCAGCGCGTAACGAATTCTCTCACATCATAATATCCTGATATACGGCCCGTTTTTGATCACTTAAAATGCCGGAAATGTCCGGAAAAGGCCGAAGGTGTACAGAACCCGTTGCTCCGTATGCTCGTTGTAATGGGCGTACCATTTTTCGGGGATTGGAAGCGTGCAGCGAGATCTCACACATCATAATATCGTGCGATACGACCCTTTTTGAAACAATTAAAAAGCCGGAAATGTCCGGAAAAGGCCGAAGGTGTACAGAACCCGTTGCTCCGTATGCTCGTTGTAATGGGCGTACCATTTTTCGGGGATTGGCAGCATGCAGCGAGATCTCACACATCATAATATCCTGCGATACGACCCTTTTTGAAACAATTATAAAGCCGGAAAAATCCGGAAAAGGCCGAAGGTGTACAAAACCCGTTGCTCCGTATGCTCGTTGTAATGGAAGGGCCATTTTTGGGGGATTGGCAAAGCTCAACGCGTTTTTACACATCATAATATCCTGCTATTCGGCCCATTTTGAAACAATTAAAAAGCCGGAAATGTCCGGAAAATGCCAAAGGTGTACAGAACCTGTTGCTCCGTATGCTCGTTGTAATGGGCGTACCATTTTTCGGGGATTGGCAGCGTGCAGCGAGTTCTCTCACATCATAATATCCCGCGATACGACCCATTTTGAAACAATTAAAAAGCCGGAAATGTCCGGAAAATGCCGAAGGTGTACAGAACCCGTTGCTCCGTATGCTCGTTGTAATGGAAGGACCATTTTTGGGGGATTGGCAGCGTGCAGCGAGTTCTCACACATCATAATATCCTGCGATACGACAAATTTTGAAACAATTAAAAAGACGAAACTGGCCGGAAAAGGCCGAATATGTACAAGACAGGATTCTCCGCATGCTCGTTTTATTGGAAGTACCATTCTTCGGGGATTCGCAGCGCGCACCGAGTTCCCTCACATCATAATATCCTGCTATACGGCCCGTTTTTAATCACATAAAATGCCGGAGATGTCCGGAAAAGGCCGAAGGTGTACAGAACCCGATGCTCCGTTTGCTCGTTGTAATGGAAGTACCATTTTTGGGGGGTTGGCAGAGAGCAACTGATTCTTACACATCATAATATCCTGATATGCGGCCCATTTTGAAACAATTAAAAAGCCGGAAATGTCCGGAAAAGGCCGATGGTGTACAGAACCCGTTCCTCCGTATGCTCGTTGTAATGGGCGTACTATTTTTCGGGGATTGGCAGCGTGCAGCGAGTTCTCACACCTCATAATATCCTGCGGTACGACTCATTTTGAAACTATTAAGAAGCCGAAACTGGCCGGAAAATGCCGAATATGTACAAGACAGGATTCTCCGCATGCTCGTTGTAATGGAAGTACCATTCTTCGGGGATTGGCAGCGCGCAACGAGTTCTCTCACATCATAATATCCCGCGATACGATCCGTTTTTAATCACATAAAATGCCGGAAATGTCCGGAAAAGGCCGAAGGTGTACAGAACCCGTTGCTCCGTATGCTCGTTGTAATGGGCGTACCATTTTTCGGGGATTGGCAGCGTGCAGCGAGATCTCACACATCATAGTATCCTGCGATACGACCCTTTTTGAAACAATTAAAAAGCGGGAAATATCCGGAAAAGGCTGAAGGTGTACAGAACCCGTTGCTCCGTATGCTCGTTGTAATGTAAGGACCATTTTTGGGGGGTTGGCAGAGAGCAACTGGTTCTTACACATCATAATATCCTGATATACGGCCCATTTTGAAACAATTAAAAAGCCGGAAATGTTCGGAAAAGGCCGAAGGTGTGCAGAACCTGATGCTCCGTATGCTCGTTGTAAGGGGCGTACCATTTCTCGGGGATTGGCAGCGCGTAACGAATTCTCTCACATCATAATATCCTGATATACGGCCCATTTTGAAACAATTAAAAAGCCGGAAATGTCCAGAAAATGCCGAAGGTGTACAGAACCCGTTGCTCCGTATGCTCGTTGTAATGGGGGTACCATTTTTCGGGGATTGCATGCGTGCAGCGAGATGTCACACATCATAGTATCGTGCGATACGACCCTTTTTGAAACAATTAAAAAGCCGGAAATGTCCGGAAAAGGCCGAAGGTGTACAGAACCCGTTGCTCCGTATGCTCGTTGTAATGGGCGTACCATTTTTCGGGGATTGGAGGCGTGCAGCGAGATCTCACACATCATAATATCGTGCGATACGACCCTTTTTGAAACAATTAAAAAGCCGGAAATATCCGGAAAAGGCCGAAGGTGTACAGAACCCGATGCTCCGTATGCTCGTTGTAAGGGAAGAACCATTTTTGGGGGATCGGCAACGCTCAACGCGTTTTTACACATCATAATATCCTGCTATTCGGCCCGTTTTTGATCACTTAAAATGCCGGAAATGTCCGGAAGAGGCCGAAGGTGTACAGAACCTGATGCTCCGTATGCTCGTTGTAAGGGGCGTACCATTTCTCGGGGATTGGCAGCGCGTAACATGTTCTCTCACATCATAATATCCTGATAAACGGCACATTTTGAAACAATTAAAAATCCGGAAATGTCCGGTAAAGGCCGAAGGTGTACAGAACCCAATGCTCCGTTTGCTCGTTGTAATGGAAGTACCATTTTTGGGGGGTTGGCAGAGAGCAACTGGTTCTTACACATCATAATATCCTGATATACGGCCCATTTTGAAACAATTAAAAAGCCGGAAATGTCCGGAAAAGGCCGAAGGTGTACAGAACCAGTTGCTCCGTATGCTCGTTGTAATGGGCGTACCATTTTTCGGGGATTGGCAGCGTGCAGCGAGATCTCACACATCATAATATCCTGCGATACGACCCTTTTTGAAACAATTATAAAGCCGGAAAAATCCGGAAAAGGCCGAAGGTGTACAAAACCCGTTGCTCCGTATGCTCGTTGTAATGGGAGGACCATTTTTGGGGGATTGGCAACGCTCAACGCGTTTTTACACATCATAATATCCTGCTATTCGGCCCATTTTTGATCACTTAAAATGCCGGAAATGTCCGGAAAAGGCCGAAGGTGTACAGAACCTGATGCTCCGTATGCTCGTTGTAATGGAAGTACCATTCTTCGGGGATTGGCACCGCGCAACGAGTTCTCTCACATCATAATATCCCGCGATACGACCCATTTTGAAACAATTAAAAAGCCGGAAATGTCCGGAAAATGCCGAAGGTGTACAGAAACCGTTGCTCCGTATGCTCGTTGTAATGGAAGGACCATTTTTGAGGAATTGGCAGCGTGCAGCGAGTTCTCACACATCATAATATCCTGCTATACGGCCCGTTTTTAATCACATAAAATGCCGGAGATGTCCGGAAAAGGCCGAAGGTGTACAGAACCCGATGCTCCGTTTGCTCGTTGTAATGGAAGTACCATTTTTGGGGGGTTGGCAGAGAGCAACTGGTTGTTACACATCATAATATCCTGATATACGGCCCATTTTGAAACAATTAAAAAGCCGGAAATGTCCGGAAAATGCCAAAGGTGTACAGAACCCGTTCCTCCGTATGCTCGTTGTAATGGGCGTACCATTTTTCGGGGATTGGCAGCGTGCAGAGAGTTCTCACACCTCATAATATCCTGCGATACGACCCATTTTGAAACTATTAAAGAGCCGAAACTGGCCGGGAAAGGCCGAATATGTACAAGACAGGATTCTCCGCATGCTCGTTGTAATGGAAGTACCATTCTTCGGGGATTGGCAGCGCGCAACGAGTTCTCTCACATCATAATATCCCGCGATACGACCCGTTTTTAATCACATAAAATGCCGGAAATGTCCGGAAAAGGCCGAAGGTGTACAGAACCCGTTGCTCCGTATGCTCGTTGTGATGGGCGTACCATTTTTCGGGGATTGGCAGCGTGCAGCGAGATCTCACACATCATAGTATCCTGCGATACGACCCTTTTTTGAAACAATTAAAAAGCGGGAAATATCCGGAAAAGGCTGAAGGTGTACAGAACCCGTTGCTCCGTATGCTCGTTGTAATGTAAGGACCATTTTTGGGGGGTTGGCAGAGAGCAACTGGTTCTTACACATCATAATATCCTGATATACGGCCCGTTTTTGATCACTTAAAATGCCGGAAATGTCCGGAAACGGCCGAAGGTGTACAGAACCTGATGCTCCGTATGCTCGTTGTAAGGGGCGTACCATTTCTCGAGGATTGGCAGCGCGTAACGAATTCTCTCACATCATAATATCCTGATATACGGCCCATTTTGAAACAATTAAAAAGCCGGAAATGTCCGGAAAAGGCCGAAGGTGTACAGAACCCGTTGCTCCGTATGCTCGTTGTAATGGGCGTACCATTTTTCGGGGATTGGAAGCGTGCAGCGAGATCTCACACATCATAATATCCTGATATACGGCCCATTTTGAAACAATTAAAAAGCCGGAAATGTCCGGAAAAGGCCGAAGGTGTACAGAACCTGATGCTCCGTATGCTCGTTGTAAGGGGCGTACCATTTCTCGAGGATTGGCAGCGCGTAACGAATTCTCTCACATCATAATATCCTGATATACGGCCCATTTTGAAACAATTAAAATGCCGGAAATGTCCGGAAACGGCCGAAGGTGTACAGAACCTGATGCTCCGTATGCTCGTTGTAAGGGGCGTACCATTTCTCGGGGATTGGCAGCGCGTAACGAGTTCTCTCACATCATGATATCCTGAAATGCAGCCCATTTTGAAACAATTAAAAAGCCGGAAATGTTCGGAAAAGGCCAAAGGTGTACAGAACCTGATGCTCCGTATGCTCGTTGTAAGGGGCGTACCATTTCTCGAGGATTGGCAGCGCGTAACGAATTCTCTCACATCATAATATCCTGATATACGGCCCATTTTGAAACAATTAAAAAGCCGGAAATGTCCGGAAAAGGCCGAAGGTGTACAGAACCCGTTGCTCCGTATGCTCGTTGTAATGGGCGTACCATTTTTCGGGGATTGGAAGCGTGCAGCGAGATCTCACACATCATAATATCCTGATATACGGCCCATTTTGAAACAATTAAAAAGCCGGAAATGTCCGGAAAAGGCCGAAGGTGTACAGAACCTGATGCTCCGTATGCTCGTTGTAAGGGGCGTACCATTTCTCGAGGATTGGCAGCGCGTAACGAATTCTCTCACATCATAATATCCTGATATACGGCCCATTTTGAAACAATTAAAATGCCGGAAATGTCCGGAAACGGCCGAAGGTGTACAGAACCTGATGCTCCGTATGCTCGTTGTAAGGGGCGTACCATTTCTCGGGGATTGGCAGCGCGTAACGAGTTCTCTCACATCATGATATCCTGAAATGCAGCCCATTTTGAAACAATTAAAAAGCCGGAAATGTTCGGAAAAGGCCAAAGGTGTACAGAACCTGATGCTCCGTATGCTCGTTGTAAGGGGCGTACCATTTCTCGAGGATTGGCAGCGCGTAACGAATTCTCTCACATCATAATATCCTGATATACGGCCCATTTTGAAACAATTAAAAAGCCGGAAATGTCCGGAAAAGGCCGAAGGTGTACAGAACCCGTTGCTCCGTATGCTCGTTGTAATGGGCGTACCATTTTTCGGGGATTGGAAGCGTGCAGCGAGATCTCACACATCATAATATCGTGCGATACGACCCTTTTTGAAACAATTAAAAAGCCGGAAATATCCGGAAAAGGCCGAAGGTGTACAGAACCCGTTGCTCCGTATGCTCGTTGTAATGGAAGGACCAATTTTTTGTGATTGGCAACGCTCAACGCGTTTTTACACATCATAATATCATGCTATTCGGCCCATTTTTGATCACTTAAAATGCTGGAAATGTCCGGAAAAGGCCGAAGGTGTACAGAACCTGATGCTCCGTATGCTCGTTGTAAGGGGCGTACCATTTCTCGGGGATTGGCAGCGCGTAACGAGTTCTCTCACATCATAATATCCTGAAATACGGCCCATTTTGAAACTATTAAAAAGCCGGAAATGTCCGGAAAAGGCCGAAGGTGTACAGAACCCGTTGCACCGTATGCTCGTTGTAGTGGGCGTACCATTTTTCGGGGATTGGCAGCATGCAGCGAGTTCTCACACCTCATAATATCCTGCGATACGACCCATTTTGAAACAACTAAAAAGACGAAACTGGCCGGAAAAGGCCGAATATGTACAAGACAGGATTCTCCGCATGCTCGTTGTAATGGATGTACCATTCTTCGGGGATTGGCAGCGCGCAACGAGTTCCCTCACATCATAATATCCTGCTATACGGCCCGTTTTTAATCACATAAAAAGCCGGAAATCTTCGGAAAATGCCGAAGGTGTACAGAACCCGTTGCTCCGTATGCTCGTTGTAATGGGCGTACCATTTTTCGGGGATTGGCAGCGTGCAGCGAGATCTCACACATCATAATATCCTGCGATACGACCCTTTTTGAAACAATTAAAAAGCCGGAAATATCCGGAAAAGGCCGAAGGTGTACAGAACCCGTTGCTCCGTATGCTCGTTGTAATGGAAGGACCATTTTTTGGGGATTGGCAACGCTCAACGAGTTTTTACACATAAAAATATCCTGCTATTCGGCCCATTTTTGATCACCAAAAATGCCGGAAATGTCCGGAAAAGGCCGAAGGTGTACAGAACCTGATGCTCCGTATGCTCGTTGTAAGGGGCGTACCATTTCTCGGGGATTGGCAGCGCGTAACGAGTTCTGTCACATCATAATATCCTGAAATACGGCCCATTTTGAAACACTTAAGAAGCCGGAAATGTCCGGAAAAGGGCGAAGGTGTACAGAACCTGATGCTCCGTATGCTCGTTGTAATGGAAGTACCATTCTTCGGGGATTGGCAGCGCGCA
Organism: Bombus muscorum; assembly: GCA_963971185.1. NCBI lineage: Eukaryota > Metazoa > Arthropoda > Insecta > Hymenoptera > Apidae > Bombus > Bombus muscorum. The sequence goes on from OZ020130.1 coordinate 5,603,354, forward strand.
ACGAGTTCTCTCACATCATAATATCCTGCGATACGACCCATTTTGAAACAATTAAAAAGCCGGAAATGTCCGGAAAATGCCAAAGGTGTACAGAACCCGTTGCTCCGTATGCTCGTTGTAATGGGCGTACCATTTTGCGGGGATTGGCAGCGTGCTGCGAGTTCTCACACCTCATAATATCCTGCGATACGACCCATTTTGAAACTATTAAAAAGCCGAAACTGTCCGGGAAAGGCCGAATATGTACAAGACAGGATTCTCCGCATGCTCGTTGTAATGGATGTACCATTCTTCGGGGATTGGCAGCGCGCAACGAGTTCTCTCACGTCATAATATCCCGCGATACGACCCATTTTGAAACAATTAAAAAGACGAAACTGGCCGGAAAAGGCCGAATATGTACAAGACAGGATTCTCCGCATGCTCGTTGTATTGGAAGTACCATTCTTCGGGGATTGGCTGCGCGCACCGAGTTCCCTCACATCATAATATCCTGCTATACGGCCCGTTTTTAATCACATAAAATGCCGGAGATGTCCGGAAAAGGCCGAAGGTGTACAGAACCCGATACTCCGTTTGCTCGTTGTAATGGAAGTACCATTTTTGGGGGGTTGGCAGCGTGCAGCGAGTTCTCACACATCATAATATCCTGCGATACGACCCATTTTGAAACAACTAAAAAGACGAAACTGGCCGGAAAAGGCCGAATATGTACATGACAGGATTCCCCGCATGCTCGTTGTATTGGAAGTACCATTCTTCGGGGATTGGCAGCGCGCAGCGAGTTCCCTCACATCATAATATCCTGCTATACGGCCCGTTTTTAATCACATAAAATGCCGGAGATGTCCGGAAAAGGCCGAAGGTGTACAGAAACCGATGCTCCGTTTGCTCGTTGTAATGGAAGTACCATTTTTGGGGGGTTGGCAGAGAGCAACTGGCTCTTACACATCATAATGATCTGATATACGGCCCATTTTGAAACAACTAAAAAGCCGGAAATGTCCGGAAAAGGCCGAAGGTGTACAGAACCCGTTGCTCCGTATGCTCGTTGTAATGGGCGTACCATTTTTCGGGGATTGGAAGCGTGCAGCGAGATCTCACACATCATAATATCGTGCGATACGACCCATTTTGAAACAATTAAAAAGCCGGAAATGTCCGGAAAATGCCAAAGGTGTACAGAACCAGTTGCTCCGTATGCTCGTTGTAATGGGCGTACCATTTTTCGGGGATTGGCAGCGTGCAGCGAGTTCTCACACCTCATAATATCCTGCGATGCGACTCATTTTGAAACTATTAAAAAGCCGAAACTGGCCGGAAAAGGCCGAATACGTACAAGACAGGACTGTCGTCATGCTCGTTGTAATGGAAGAACCATTCTTCGGGGATTGGCAGCGTGCAGCGAGTTCTCTATTAAAAAGCCGAAACTGGCCGGAAAAGGCCGAATATGTACAAGACAGGATTCTCGTCATGCTCGTTGTAATGGGCGTACCATTCTTCAGGGATTGGCAGCGTGCAACGAGTTCTCTCACATCATAATATCGCGCGATACGACCCATTTGGAAACAATTAAAAAGCCGGAAATGTCCGGAAAAGGCCGAAGGTGTACAGAACCCGTTGCTCCGTATGCTCGTTGTAATGGGCGTACTATTTTTCGGGGATTGGCAGCGTGCAGCGAGTTCTCACACGTCATAATATCCTGCGATACGACTCATTTTGAAACTATTAAAAAGCAGAAACTGGCCGGAAAAGGCCGAATATGTACAAGACAGAATTCTCGTCATGCTCGTTGTAATGGAAGTACCATTCTTCGGGGATTTGCAGCGCGCAACGAGTTCCCTCACATCATAATATCCTGCTATACGGCCCGTTTTGAAACAATTAAAAAGACGAAACTGGCCGGAAAAGGCCGAATATGTACAAGACAGGATTCTCCGCATGCTCGTTGTATTGGAAGTACCATTCTTCGGGGATTGGCAGCGCGCACCGAGTTCCCTCACATCATAATATCCTGCTATACGGCCCGTTTTTAATCACATAAAATGCCGGAGATGTCCGGAAAAGGCCGAAGGTGTACAGAACCCGTTGCTCCGTATGCTCGTTGTAATGGAAGGACCATTTTTCGGGGATTGGCAGCGTGCAGCTAGTTCTCACACATCATAATATCCTGCGATACGACCCGTTTTTAATCACATAAAATGCCGGAAATGTCCGGAAAAGGCCGAAGGTGTACAGAATCTGATGCTACGTATACTCGTTGTAAGGGGCGTACCATTTCTCGGGGATTGGCAGCGCGCAACGAGATCTCACACATCATAATATCCTGCGATACGACCCTTTTTGAAACAATTAAAAAGCCGGAAATATCCGGAAAAGGCCGAATATGTACAAGACAGGATTCTCCGGATGCTGGTTGTATTGGAAGTACCATTCTTCGGGGATTGGCAGCGCGCACCGTGTTCTCTTACATCATAATATCCTGCTATTCGGCCCGTTTTTGATCACTTAAAATGCCGGAAATGTCCGGAAAAGGACGAAGGTGTACAGAACCTGATGCTCCGTATGCTCGTTGTAAGGGCCGTACCATTTCTCGGGGATTGGCAGCGCGCGACGAGTTCTCTCACATCATAATATCCTGATATACGGCCCATTTTGAAACAATTAAAAAGCCGGAAATGTCCGGAAAAGGCCGAAGGTGTACAGAACCCGTTGCTCCCTTTGCTTGTTGTAATGGGCGTACCATTTTTCGGGGATTGGCAGCGTGCAGCGAGTTCTCACACCTCATAATATCCTGCTATACGACTCATTTCGAAACTATTAAAAAGCCGAAACTGGCCGGAAGAGGCCGAATATGTACAAGACAGGGTTCTCCGCATGCTCGTTGTAATGGAAGTACCATTCTTCGGGGATTGGCAGCGCGCAACGAGTTCTCTCACATCATAATATCCTGATATACGGCCCATTTTGAAACAATTAAAAAGCCGGAAATGTCCGGAAAAGGCCGAAGGTGTATAGAACCCGTTCCTCCGTATGCTTGTTGTAATGGGCGTACCATTTTTCGGGGATTTCCAGCGTGCAGCCAGTTTTCACACCTCATAATATCCTACGATACGACCCATTTTGAAACTATTAAAAAGCCGAAACTGGCCGGAAAAGGCCGAATATGTACAAGACAGGATTCTCCGCATTCTCGTTGTAATGGATGTACCATTCTTCGGGGATTGGCAGCGCGCAACGAGTTCTCTCACATCATAATATCCTGCGATACGACCCATTTTGAAACAATTAAATAGCCGGAAATGTCTGGAAAATGCCGAACGTGTACATAACCCGTTGCTCCGTATGCTCATTGTAATGGGCGTAACATTTTTCGGGGATTGGCAGCGTGCAGCGAGATCTCACACATCATAATATCCTGCGATACGACCCGTTTTTAATCACATAAAATGCCGGAAATGTCCGGAAAAGGCCGAAGGTGTACAGAACCCGTTGCTCCGTATGCTCGTTGTAATGGAAGGACCATTTTTCGGGGATTGGCAGCGTGCAGCTAGTTCTCACACATCATAATATCCTGCGATACGACCCGTTTTTAATCACATAAAATGCCGGAAATGTCCGGAAAAGGCCGAAGGTGTACAGAACCTGATGCTACGTATACTCGTTGTAAGGGGCGTACCATTTCTCGGGGATTGGCAGCGCGCAACGAGATCTCACACATCATAATATCCTGCGATACGACCCTTTTTGAAACAATTAAAAAGCCGGAAATATCCGGAAAAGGCCGAATATGTACAAGACAGGATTCTCCGTATGCTCGTTGTAATGGAAGTACCATTCTTCGGGGATTGGCAGCGCGCAACGAGTTCTCTCACATCATAATATCCTGATATACGGCCCATTTTGAAACAATTAAAAAGCCGGAAATGTCCGGAAAAGGCCGAAGGTGTACAGAACCCGTTGCTCCCTTTGCTTGTTGTAATGGGCGTACCATTTTTCGGGGATTTCCAGCGTGCAGCCAGTTTTCACACCTCATAATATCCTGCGATACGACCCATTTTGAAACTATTAAAAAGCCGAAACTGGCCGGAAAAGGCCGAATATGTACAAGACAGGATTCTCCGGATGCTGGTTGTATTGGAAGTACCATTCTTCGGGGATTGGCAGCGCGCACCGTGTTCTCTCACATCATAATATCCTGCTATACGGCCCGTTTTTAATCACATAAAATGCCGGAGATGTCCGGAAAAGGCCGAAGGTGTACAGAACCTGATGCTCCGTATGCTCGTTGTAAGGGGCGTACCATTTCTCGGGGATTGGCAGCGCGTAACGAATTCTCTCACATCATAATATCCTGATATACGGCCCGTTTTTGATCACTTAAAATGCCGGAAATGTCCGGAAAAGGCCGAAGGTGTACAGAACCCGTTGCTCCGTATGCTCGTTGTAATGGGCGTACCATTTTTCGGGGATTGGAAGCGTGCAGCGAGATCTCACACATCATAATATCGTGCGATACGACCCTTTTTGAAACAATTAAAAAGCCGGAAATGTCCGGAAAAGGCCGAAGGTGTACAGAACCCGTTGCTCCGTATGCTCGTTGTAATGGGCGTACCATTTTTCGGGGATTGGCAGCATGCAGCGAGATCTCACACATCATAATATCCTGCGATACGACCCTTTTTGAAACAATTATAAAGCCGGAAAAATCCGGAAAAGGCCGAAGGTGTACAAAACCCGTTGCTCCGTATGCTCGTTGTAATGGAAGGGCCATTTTTGGGGGATTGGCAAAGCTCAACGCGTTTTTACACATCATAATATCCTGCTATTCGGCCCATTTTGAAACAATTAAAAAGCCGGAAATGTCCGGAAAATGCCAAAGGTGTACAGAACCCGTTGCTCCGTATGCTCGTTGTAATGGGCGTACCATTTTTCGGGGATTGGCAGCGTGCAGCGAGTTCTCTCACATCATAATATCCCGCCATACGACCCATTTTGAAACAATTAAAAAGCCGGAAATGTCCGGAAAATGCCGAAGGTGTACAGAACCCGTTGCTCCGTATGCTCGTTGTAATGGAAGGACCATTTTTGGGGGATTGGCAGCGTGCAGCGAGTTCTCACACATCATAATATCCTGCGATACGACAAATTTTGAAACAATTAAAAAGACGAAACTGGCCGGAAAAGGCCGAATATGTACAAGACAGGATTCTCCGCATGCTCGTTTTATTGGAAGTACCATTCTTCGGGGATTCGCAGCGCGCACCGAGTTCCCTCACATCATAATATCCTGCTATACGGCCCGTTTTTAATCACATAAAATGCCGGAGATGTCCGGAAAAGGCCGAAGGTGTACAGAACCCGATGCTCCGTTTGCTCGTTGTAATGGAAGTACCATTTTTGGGGGGTTGGCAGAGAGCAACTGATTCTTACACATCATAATATCCTGATATGCGGCCCATTTTGAAACAATTAAAAAGCCGGAAATGTCCGGAAAAGGCCGATGGTGTACAGAACCCGTTCCTCCGTATGCTCGTTGTAATGGGCGTACTATTTTTCGGGGATTGGCAGCGTGCAGCGAGTTCTCACACCTCATAATATCCTGCGGTACGACTCATTTTGAAACTATTAAGAAGCCGAAACTGGCCGGAAAATGCCGAATATGTACAAGACAGGATTCTCCGCATGCTCGTTGTAATGGAAGTACCATTCTTCGGGGATTGGCAGCGCGCAACGAGTTCTCTCACATCATAATATCCCGCGATACGATCCGTTTTTAATCACATAAAATGCCGGAAATGTCCGGAAAAGGCCGAAGGTGTACAGAACCCGTTGCTCCGTATGCTCGTTGTAATGGGCGTACCATTTTTCGGGGATTGGCAGCGTGCAGCGAGATCTCACACATCATAGTATCCTGCGATACGACCCTTTTTGAAACAATTAAAAAGCGGGAAATATCCGGAAAAGGCTGAAGGTGTACAGAACCCGTTGCTCCGTATGCTCGTTGTAATGTAAGGACCATTTTTGGGGGGTTGGCAGAGAGCAACTGGTTCTTACACATCATAATATCCTGATATACGGCCCATTTTGAAACAATTAAAAAGCCGGAAATGTTCGGAAAAGGCCGAAGGTGTGCAGAACCTGATGCTCCGTATGCTCGTTGTAAGGGGCGTACCATTTCTCGGGGATTGGCAGCGCGTAACGAATTCTCTCACATCATAATATCCTGATATACGGCCCATTTTGAAACAATTAAAAAGCCGGAAATGTCCAGAAAATGCCGAAGGTGTACAGAACCCGTTGCTCCGTATGCTCGTTGTAATGGGGGTACCATTTTTCGGGGATTGCATGCGTGCAGCGAGATGTCACACATCATAATATCGTGCGATACGACCCTTTTTGAAACAATTAAAAAGCCGGAAATGTCCGGAAAAGGCCGAAGGTGTACAGAACCCGTTGCTCCGTATGCTCGTTGTAATGGGCGTACCATTTTTCGGGGATTGGAGGCGTGCAGCGAGATCTCACACATCATAATATCGTGCGATACGACCCTTTTTGAAACAATTAAAAAGCCGGAAATATCCGGAAAAGGCCGAAGGTGTACAGAACCCGATGCTCCGTATGCTCGTTGTAAGGGAAGAACCATTTTTGGGGGATCGGCAACGCTCAACGCGTTTTTACACATCATAATATCCTGCTATTCGGCCCGTTTTTGATCACTTAAAATGCCGGAAATGTCCGGAAGAGGCCGAAGGTGTACAGAACCTGATGCTCCGTATGCTCGTTGTAAGGGGCGTACCATTTCTCGGGGATTGGCAGCGCGTAACATGTTCTCTCACATCATAATATCCTGATAAACGGCACATTTTGAAGCAATTAAAAATCCGGAAATGTCCGGTAAAGGCCGAAGGTGTACAGAACCCAATGCTCCGTTTGCTCGTTGTAATGGAAGTACCATTTTTGGGGGGTTGGCAGAGAGCAACTGGTTCTTACACATCATAATATCCTGATATACGGCCCATTTTGAAACAATTAAAAAGCCGGAAATGTCCGGAAAAGGCCGAAGGTGTACAGAACCAGTTGCTCCGTATGCTCGTTGTAATGGGCGTACCATTTTTCGGGGATTGGCAGCGTGCAGCGAGATCTCACACATCATAATATCCTGCGATACGACCCTTTTTGAAACAATTATAAAGCCGGAAAAATCCGGAAAAGGCCGAAGGTGTACAAAACCCGTTGCTCCGTATGCTCGTTGTAATGGGAGGACCATTTTTGGGGGATTGGCAACGCTCAACGCGTTTTTACACATCATAATATCCTGCTATTCGGCCCATTTTTGATCACTTAAAATGCCGGAAATGTCCGGAAAAGGCCGAAGGTGTACAGAACCTGATGCTCCGTATGCTCGTTGTAATGGAAGTACCATTCTTCGGGGATTGGCACCGCGCAACGAGTTCTCTCACATCATAATATCCCGCGATACGACCCATTTTGAAACAATTAAAAAGCCGGAAATGTCCGGAAAATGCCGAAGGTGTACAGAAACCGTTGCTCCGTATGCTCGTTGTAATGGAAGGACCATTTTTGAGGAATTGGCAGCGTGCAGCGAGTTCTCACACATCATAATATCCTGCGATACGACAAATTTTGAAACAATTAAAAAGACGAAACTGGCCGGAAAAGGCCGAATATGTACAAGACAGGATTCTCCGCATGCTCGTTTTATTGGAAGTACCATTCTTCGGGGATTGGCAGCGCGCACCGAGTTCCCTCACATCATAATATCCTGCTATACGGCCCGTTTTTAATCACATAAAATGCCGGAGATGTCCGGAAAAGGCCGAAGGTGTACAGAACCCGATGCTCCGTTTGCTCGTTGTAATGGAAGTACCATTTTTGGGGGGTTGGCAGAGAGCAACTGGTTGTTACACATCATAATATCCTGATATACGGCCCATTTTGAAACAATTAAAAAGCCGGAAATGTCCGGAAAATGCCAAAGGTGTACAGAACCCGTTCCTCCGTATGCTCGTTGTAATGGGCGTACCATTTTTCGGGGATTGGCAGCGTGCAGAGAGTTCTCACACCTCATAATATCCTGCGATACGACCCATTTTGAAACAATTAAAAAGCCGGAAATATCCGGAAAAGGCCGAAGGTGTACAGAAACCGTTGCTCCGTATGCTCGTTGTAATGGAAGGACCATTTTTGAGGAATTGGCAGCGTGCAGCGAGTTCTCACACATCATAATATCCTGCGATACGACAAATTTTGAAACAATTAAAAAGACGAAACTGGCCGGAAAAGGCCGAATATGTACAAGACAGGATTCTCCGCATGCTCGTTTTATTGGAAGTACCATTCTTCGGGGATTGGCAGCGCGCACCGAGTTCCCTCACATCATAATATCCTGCTATACGGCCCGTTTTTAATCACATAAAATGCCGGAGATGTCCGGAAAAGGCCGAAGGTGTACAGAACCCGATGCTCCGTTTGCTCGTTGTAATGGAAGTACCATTTTTGGGGGGTTGGCAGAGAGCAACTGGTTGTTACACATCATAATATCCTGATATACGGCCCATTTTGAAACAATTAAAAAGCCGGAAATGTCCGGAAAATGCCAAAGGTGTACAGAACCCGTTCCTCCGTATGCTCGTTGTAATGGGCGTACCATTTTTCGGGGATTGGCAGCGTGCAGAGAGTTCTCACACCTCATAATATCCTGCGATACGACCCATTTTGAAACTATTAAAGAGCCGAAACTGGCCGGGAAAGGCCGAATATGTACAAGACAGGATTCTCCGCATGCTCGTTGTAATGGAAGTACCATTCTTCGGGGATTGGCAGCGCGCAACGAGTTCTCTCACATCATAATATCCCGCGATACGACCCGTTTTTAATCACATAAAATGCCGGAAATGTCCGGAAAAGGCCGAAGGTGTACAGAACCCGTTGCTCCGTATGCTCGTTGTGATGGGCGCACCATTTTTCGGGGATTGGCAGCGTGCAGCGAGATCTCACACATCATAGTATCCTGCGATACGACCCTTTTTTGAAACAATTAAAAAGCGGGAAATATCCGGAAAAGGCTGAAGGTGTACAGAACCCGTTGCTCCGTATGCTCGTTGTAATGTAAGGACCATTTTTGGGGGGTTGGCAGAGAGCAACTGGTTCTTACACATCATAATATCCTGATATACGGCCCGTTTTTGATCACTTAAAATGCCGGAAATGTCCGGAAACGGCCGAAGGTGTACAGAACCTGATGCTCCGTATGCTCGTTGTAAGGGGCGTACCATTTCTCGGGGATTGGCAGCGCGTAACGAGTTCTCTCACATCATGATATCCTGAAATGCAGCCCATTTTGAAACAATTAAAAAGCCGGAAATGTTCGGAAAAGGCCAAAGGTGTACAGAACCTGATGCTCCGTATGCTCGTTGTAAGGGGCGTACCATTTCTCGAGGATTGGCAGCGCGTAACGAATTCTCTCACATCATAATATCCTGATATACGGCCCATTTTGAAACAATTAAAAAGCCGGAAATGTCCGGAAAAGGCCGAAGGTGTACAGAACCCGTTGCTCCGTATGCTCGTTGTAATGGGCGTACCATTTTTCGGGGATTGGAAGCGTGCAGCGAGATCTCACACATCATAATATCCTGATATACGGCCCATTTTGAAACAATTAAAAAGCCGGAAATGTCCGGAAAAGGCCGAAGGTGTACAGAACCTGATGCTCCGTATGCTCGTTGTAAGGGGCGTACCATTTCTCGAGGATTGGCAGCGCGTAACGAATTCTCTCACATCATAATATCCTGATATACGGCCCATTTTGAAACAATTAAAATGCCGGAAATGTCCGGAAACGGCCGAAGGTGTACAGAACCTGATGCTCCGTATGCTCGTTGTAAGGGGCGTACCATTTCTCGGGGATTGGCAGCGCGTAACGAGTTCTCTCACATCATGATATCCTGAAATGCAGCCCATTTTGAAACAATTAAAAAGCCGGAAATGTTCGGAAAAGGCCAAAGGTGTACAGAACCTGATGCTCCGTATGCTCGTTGTAAGGGGCGTACCATTTCTCGAGGATTGGCAGCGCGTAACGAATTCTCTCACATCATAATATCCTGATATACGGCCCATTTTGAAACAATTAAAAAGCCGGAAATGTCCGGAAAAGGCCGAAGGTGTACAGAACCCGTTGCTCCGTATGCTCGTTGTAATGGGCGTACCATTTTTCGGGGATTGGAAGCGTGCAGCGAGATCTCACACATCATAATATCGTGCGATACGACCCTTTTTGAAACAATTAAAAAGCCGGAAATATCCGGAAAAGGCCGAAGGTGTACAGAACCCGTTGCTCCGTATGCTCGTTGTAATGGAAGGACCAATTTTTTGTGATTGGCAACGCTCAACGCGTTTTTACACATCATAATATCATGCTATTCGGCCCATTTTTGATCACTTAAAATGCTGGAAATGTCCGGAAAAGGCCGAAGGTGTACAGAACCTGATGCTCCGTATGCTCGTTGTAAGGGGCGTACCATTTCTCGGGGATTGGCAGCGCGTAACGAGTTCTCTCACATCATAATATCCTGAAATACGGCCCATTTTGAAACTATTAAAAAGCCGGAAATGTCCGGAAAAGGCCGAAGGTGTACAGAACCCGTTGCACCGTATGCTCGTTGTAGTGGGCGTACCATTTTTCGGGGATTGGCAGCATGCAGCGAGTTCTCACACCTCATAATATCCTGCGATACGACCCATTTTGAAACAACTAAAAAGACGAAACTGGCCGGAAAAGGCCGAATATGTACAAGACAGGATTCTCCGCATGCTCGTTGTAATGGATGTACCATTCTTCGGGGATTGGCAGCGCGCAACGAGTTCCCTCACATCATAATATCCTGCTATACGGCCCGTTTTTAATCACATAAAAAGCCGGAAATCTTCGGAAAATGCCGAAGGTGTACAGAACCCGTTGCTCCGTATGCTCGTTGTAATGGGCGTACCATTTTTCGGGGATTGGCAGCGTGCAGCGAGATCTCACACATCATAATATCCTGCGATACGACCCTTTTTGAAACAATTAAAAAGCCGGAAATATCCGGAAAAGGCCGAAGGTGTACAGAACCCGTTGCTCCGTATGCTCGTTGTAATGGAAGGACCATTTTTTGGGGATTGGCAACGCTCAACGAGTTTTTACACATAAAAATATCCTGCTATTCGGCCCATTTTTGATCACCAAAAATGCCGGAAATGTCCGGAAAAGGCCGAAGGTGTACAGAACCTGATGCTCCGTATGCTCGTTGTAAGGGGCGTACCATTTCTCGGGGATTGGCAGCGCGTAACGAGTTCTGTCACATCATAATATCCTGAAATACGGCCCATTTTGAAACACTTAAGAAGCCGGAAATGTCCGGAAAAGGGCGAAGGTGTACAGAACCTGATGCTCCGTATGCTCGTTGTAATGGAAGTACCATTCTTCGGGGATTGGCAGCGCGCAACGAGTTCTCTCACATCATAATATCCTGCGATACGACCCATTTTGAAACAATTAAAAAGCCGGAAATGTCCGGAAAATGCCAAAGGTGTACAGAACCCGTTGCTCCGTATGCTCGTTGTAATGGGCGTACCATTTTGCGGGGATTGGCAGCGTGCTGCGAGTTCTCACACCTCATAATATCCTGCGATACGACCCATTTTGAAACTATTAAAAAGCCGAAACTGTCCGGGAAAGGCCGAATATGTACAAGACAGGATTCTCCGCATGCTCGTTGTAATGGATGTACCATTCTTCGGGGATTGGCAGCGCGCAACGAGTTCTCTCACGTCATAATATCCCGCGATACGACCCATTTTGAAACAATTAAAAAGACGAAACTGGCCGGAAAAGGCCGAATATGTACAAGACAGGATTCTCCGCATGCTCGTTGTATTGGAAGTACCATTCTTCGGGGATTGGCTGCGCGCACCGAGTTCCCTCACATCATAATATCCTGCTATACGGCCCGTTTTTAATCACATAAAATGCCGGAGATGTCCGGAAAAGGCCGAAGGTGTACAGAACCCGATACTCCGTTTGCTCGTTGTAATGGAAGTACCATTTTTGGGGGGTTGGCAGCGTGCAGCGAGTTCTCACACATCATAATATCCTGCGATACGACCCATTTTGAAACAACTAAAAAGACGAAACTGGCCGGAAAAGGCCGAATATGTACATGACAGGATTCCCCGCATGCTCGTTGTATTGGAAGTACCATTCTTCGGGGATTGGCAGCGCGCAGCGAGTTCCCTCACATCATAATATCCTGCTATACGGCCCGTTTTTAATCACATAAAATGCCGGAGATGTCCGGAAAAGGCCGAAGGTGTACAGAAACCGATGCTCCGTTTGCTCGTTGTAATGGAAGTACCATTTTTGGGGGGTTGGCAGAGAGCAACTGGCTCTTACACATCATAATGATCTGATATACGGCCCATTTTGAAACAACTAAAAAGCCGGAAATGTCCGGAAAAGGCCGAAGGTGTACAGAACCCGTTGCTCCGTATGCTCGTTGTAATGGGCGTACCATTTTTCGGGGATTGGAAGCGTGCAGCGAGATCTCACACATCATAATATCGTGCGATACGACCCATTTTGAAACAATTAAAAAGCCGGAAATGTCCGGAAAATGCCAAAGGTGTACAGAACCAGTTGCTCCGTATGCTCGTTGTAATGGGCGTACCATTTTTCGGGGATTGGCAGCGTGCAGCGAGTTCTCACACCTCATAATATCCTGCGATGCGACTCATTTTGAAACTATTAAAAAGCCGAAACTGGCCGGAAAAGGCCGAATACGTACAAGACGGGACTGTCGTCATGCTCGTTGTAATGGAAGAACCATTCTTCGGGGATTGGCAGCGTGCAGCGAGTTCTCACACCTCATAATATCCTGCGATACGACTCATTTTGAAACTATTAAAAAGCCGAAACTGGCCGGAAAAGGCCGAATATGTACAAGACAGGATTCTCGTCATGCTCGTTGTAATGGGCGTACCATTCTTCAGGGATTGGCAGCGTGCAACGAGTTCTCTCACATCATAATATCGCGCGATACGACCCATTTGGAAACAATTAAAAAGCCGGAAATGTCCGGAAAAGGCCGAAGGTGTACAGAACCCGTTGCTCCGTATGCTCGTTGTAATGGGCGTACTATTTTTCGGGGATTGGCAGCGTGCAGCGAGTTCTCACACGTCATAATATCCTGCGATACGACTCATTTTGAAACTATTAAAAAGCAGAAACTGGCCGGAAAAGGCCGAATATGTACAAGACAGAATTCTCGTCATGCTCGTTGTAATGGAAGTACCATTCTTCGGGGATTTGCAGCGCGCAACGAGTTCCCTCACATCATAATATCCTGCTATACGGCCCGTTTTGAAACAATTAAAAAGACGAAACTGGCCGGAAAAGGCCGAATATGTACAAGACAGGATTCTCCGCATGCTCGTTGTATTGGAAGTACCATTCTTCGGGGATTGGCAGCGCGCACCGAGTTCCCTCACATCATAATATCCTGCTATACGGCCCGTTTTTAATCACATAAAATGCCGGAGATGTCCGGAAAAGGCCGAAGGTGTACAGAACCCGATGCTCCGTTTGCTCGTTGTAATGGAAGTACCATTTTTCGGGGATTGGCAGCGTGCAGCGAGTTCTCACACCTCATAATATCCTGCGATACGACTCATTTTGAAACTATTGAAAAGCCGAAACTGGCCGGAAAAGGCAGAATATGTACATGACAGGATTCTCGTCATGCTCGTTGTAATGGAAGTACCATTCTTCGGGGATTTGCAGCGCGCAACGAGTTCCCTGACATCATAATATCCTGCTATACGGCCCGTTTTTAATCACATAAAATGCCGGAGATGTCCGGAAAAGGCCGAAGGTGTACAGAACCCAATGCTCCGTTTGCTCGTTGTAATGGAAGTACCATTTTTGGGGGGTTGGCAGAGAGCAACTGGTTCTTACACATCATAATATCCTGATATACGGCCCATTTTGAAACAATTAAAAAGCCGGAAATATCCGGAAAAGGACGAAGGTGTACAGAACCCGTTGCTCCGTATGCTCGTTGTAATGGGGGTACCATTTTTGGGGGATTGGCAACGCTCAACGCGTTTTTACACATCATAGTATCCTGCTATTCGGCCCATTTTTGATCACTTAAAATGCCGGAAATGTCCGGAAAAGGCCGAAGGTGTACAGAACCTGATGCTCCGTATGCTCGTTGTAAGGGGCGTACCATTTCTCGGGGATTGGCAGCGCGTAACGAGTTCTGTCACATCATAATATCCTGAAATACGGCCCATTTTCAAACAATTAAAAAGCCGGAAATGTCCGGAAAAGGGCGAAGGTGTACAGAACCTGATGCTCCGTATGCTCGTTGTAATGGAAGTACCATTCTTCGGGGATTGGCAGCGCGCAACGAGTTCTCTCACATCATAATATCCTGCGATACGACCCATTTTGAAACAATTAAAAAGCCGGAAATGTCCGGAAAATGCCAAAGGTGTACAGAACCCGTTGCTCCGTATGCTCGTTGTAATGGGCGTACCATTTTGCGGGGATTGGAAGCGTGCAGCGAGATCTCACACATCATAATATCCCGCGATACGACCCATTTTGAAACAATTAAAAAGACGAAACTGGCCGGAAAAGGCCGAATATGTACAAGACAGGATTCTCCGCATGCTCGTTGTAATGGATGTACCATTCTTCGGGGATTGGCAGACAGCAACGAGTTCTCTCACGTCATAATATCCCGCGATACGACCCATTTTGAAACAATTAAAAAGACGAAACTGGCCGGAAAAGGCCGAATATGTACAAGACAGGATTCTCCGCATGCTCGTTGTAATGGATGTACCATTTTTCGGGGATTGGAAGCGTGCAGCGAGATCTCACACATCATAATATCCCGCGATACGACCCATTTTGAAACAATTAAAAAGACGAAACTGGCCGGAAAAGGCCGAATATGTACAAGACAGGATTCTCCGCATGCTCGTTGTATTGGAAGTACCATTCTTCGGGGATTGGCAGCGCGCACCGAGTTCCCTCACATCATAATATCCTGCTATACGGCCCGTTTTTAATCACATAAAATGCCGGAGATGTCCGGAAAAGGCCGAAGGTGTACAGAACCCGATGCTCCGTTTGCTCGTTGTAATGGAAGTACCATTTTTGGGGGGTTGGCAGCGTGCAGCGAGTTCTCACACATCATAATATCCTGCGATACGACCCATTTTGAAACAACTAAAAAGACGAAACTGGCCGGAAAAGGCCGAATATGTACATGACAGGATTCTCCGCATGCTCGTTGTATTGGAAGTACCATTCTTCGGGGATTGGCAGCGCGCACCGAGTTCCCTCACATCATAATATCCTGCTATACGGCCCGTTTTTAATCACATAAAATGCCGGAGATGTCCGGAAAAGGCCGAAGGTGTACAGAACCCGATGCTCCGTTTGCTCGTTGTAATGGAAGTACCAATTTTGGGGGGTTGGCAGAGAGCAACTGGCTCTTACACATCATAATAATCTGATATACGGCCCATTTTGAAACAATTAAAAAGCCGGAAATGTCCGGAAAAGGCCGAAGGTGTACAGAACCCGTTGCTCCGTATGCTCGTTGTAATGGGCGTACCATTTTTCGGGGATTGGAAGCGTGCAGCGAGATCTCACACATCATAATATCGTGTGATACGACCCATTTTGAAACAATTAAAAAGCCGGAAATGTCCGGAAAATGCCAAAGGTGTACAGAACCGGTTGCTCCGTATGCTCGTTGTAATGGGCGTACCATTTTTCGGGGATTGGCAGCGTGCAGCGAGTTCTCACACCTCATAATATCCTGCGAAACGACTCATTTTGAAACTATTAAAAAGCCGAAACTTGCCGGAAAAGGCCGAATATGTAAAAGACAGGATTCTCCGCATGCTCGTTGTAATGGAAGTACCATTCTTCGGAGATTGGCAGCGCGCAACGAGTTCTCTCACATCATAATATCCTGATATACGGCCCGTTTTTAATCACATAAAATGCCGGAGATGTCCGGAAAAGGCCGAAGGTGTACAGAACCCGATGCCCCGTTTGCTCGTTGTAATGGACGTACCATTTTTCGGGGATGGGCAGCGTGCAGCGAGTTCTCACACCTCATAATATCCTGCGAAACGACTCATTTTGAAACTATTAAAAAGCCGAAACTTGCCGGAAAAGGCCGAATATGTACAAGACAGGATTCTCCGCATGCTCGTTGTAATGGAAGTACCATTCTTCGGGGATAGGCAGCGCGCAACGAGTTCTCTCACATCATAATATCCTGATATACGGCCCATTTTGAAACAATTAAAAAGCCGGAAATGTCCGGAATAGGCCGAAGGTGTACAGAACCCGTTGCTCCGTATGCTCGTTGTAATGGGCGTACCATTTTTCGGGGATTGGAAGCGTGCAGCGAGATCACACACATCATAATATCGTGCGATACGACCCTTTTTGAAACAATTAAAAAGCCGGAAATATCCGGAAAAGGCCGAAGGTTTACAGAACCCGATGCTCCGTATGCTCGTTGTAAGGGAAGGACCATTTTTGGGGGATCGGCAACGCTCAACGCGTTTTTACACATCATAATATACTGGTGTACAGAACCTGATGCTCCGTATGCTCGTTGTAAGGGGCGTACCATTTCTCGGGGATTGGCAGCGCGTAACGTGTTCTCTCACATCATAATATCCTGATAAACGGCACATTTTGAAGCAATTAAAAAGCCGGAAATGTCCGGAAAAGGCCGAAGGTGTACAGAACCCGTTGCTCCGTATGCTCGTTGTAATGGGCGTACCGTTTTTCGGGGATTTCCAGCGTGCAGCCAGTTCTCACACCTTATAATATCCTGCGATACGACCCATTTTGAAACTATTAAAAAGCCGAAACTGGCCGGAAATGGCCGAATATGTACAAGACAGGATTCTCGTCATGCTCGTTGTAATGGAAGTACCATTCTTCGGGGATTGGCAGCGCGCACCGAGTTCCCTCACATCATAATATCCTGCTATACGGCCCGTTTTTAATCACATAAAATGCCGGAGATGTCCGGAAAAGGCCGAAGGTGTACAGAACCCGATGCTCCGTTTGCTCGTTGTAATGGAAGTACCATTTTTGGGGGGTTGGCAGCGTGCAGCGAGTTCTCACACATCATAATATCCTGCGATACGACCCAATTTGAAACAACTAAAAAGACGAAACTGGCCGGAAAAGGCCGAATATGTACATGACAGGATTCTCTGCATGCTCGTTGTATTGGAAGTACCATTCTTCGGGGATTGGCAGCGCGCACCGAGTTCCCTCACATCATAATATCCTGCTATACGGCCCGTTTTTAATCACATAAAATGCCGGAGATGTCCGGAAAAGGCCGAAGGTGTACAGAACCCGATGCTCCGTTTGCTCGTTGTAATGGAAGTACCATTTTTGGGGGGTTGGCAGCGTGCAGCGAGTTCTCACACCTCATAATATCCTGCGAAACGACTCATTTTGAAACTATTAAAAAGCCGAAACTTGCCGGAAAAGGCCGAATATGTAAAAGACAGGATTCTCCGCATGCTCGTTGTAATGGAAGTACCATTCTTCGGAGATTGGCAGCGCGCAGCGAGTTCTCTCACATCATAATATCCTGATATACGGCCCGTTTTTAATCACATAAAATGCCGGAGATGTCCGGAAAAGGCCGAAGGTGTACAGAACCCGATGCCCCGTTTGCTCGTTGTAATGGACGTACCATTTTTCGGGGATGGGCAGCGTGCAGCGAGTTCTCACACCTCATAATATCCTGCGAAACGACTCATTTTGAAACTATTAAAAAGCCGAAACTTGCCGGAAAAGGCCGAATATGTACAAGACAGGATTCTCCGCATGCTCGTTGTAATGGAAGTACCATTCTTCGGGGATAGGCAGCGCGCAACGAGTTCTCTCACATCATAATATCCTGATATACGGCCCATTTTGAAACAATTAAAAAGCCGGAAATGTCCGGAATAGGCCGAAGGTGTACAGAACCCGTTGCTCCGTATGCTCGTTGTAATGGGCGTACCATTTTTCGGGGATTGGAAGCGTGCAGCGAGATCACACACATCATAATATCGTGCGATACGACCCTTTTTGAAACAATTAAAAAGCCGGAAATATCCGGAAAAGGCCGAAGGTTTACAGAACCCGATGCTCCGTATGCTCGTTGTAAGGGAAGGACCATTTTTGGGGGATCGGCAACGCTCAACGCGTTTTTACACATCATAATATACTGGTGTACAGAACCTGATGCTCCGTATGCTCGTTGTAAGGGGCGTACCATTTCTCGGGGATTGGCAGCGCGTAACGTGTTCTCTCACATCATAATATCCTGATAAACGGCACATTTTGAAGCAATTAAAAAGCCGGAAATGTCCGGAAAAGGCCGAAGGTGTACAGAACCCGTTGCTCCGTATGCTCGTTGTAATGGGCGTACCGTTTTTCGGGGATTTCCAGCGTGCAGCCAGTTCTCACACCTTATAATATCCTGCGATACGACCCATTTTGAAACTATTAAAAAGCCGAAACTGGCCGGAAATGGCCGAATATGTACAAGACAGGATTCTCGTCATGCTCGTTGTAATGGAAGTACCATTCTTCGGGGATTGGCAGCGCGCACCGAGTTCCCTCACATCATAATATCCTGCTATACGGCCCGTTTTTAATCACATAAAATGCCGGAGATGTCCGGAAAAGGCCGAAGGTGTACAGAACCCGATGCTCCGTTTGCTCGTTGTAATGGAAGTACCATTTTTGGGGGGTTGGCAGCGTGCAGCGAGTTCTCACACATCATAATATCCTGCGATACGACCCAATTTGAAACAACTAAAAAGACGAAACTGGCCGGAAAAGGCCGAATATGTACATGACAGGATTCTCTGCATGCTCGTTGTATTGGAAGTACCATTCTTCGGGGATTGGCAGCGCGCACCGAGTTCCCTCACTTCATAATATCCTGCTATACGGCCCGTTTTTAATCACATAAAATGCCGGAGATGTCCGGAAAAGGCCGAAGGTGTACAGAACCCGATGCTCCGTTTGCTCGTTGTAATGGAAGTACCATTTTTGGGGGGTTGGCAGAGAGCAACTGGCTCTTACACATCATAATAATCTGATATACGGCCCATTTTGAAACAATTAAAAAGCCGGAAATGTCCGGAAAATGCCAAAGGTGTACAGAACCGGTTGCTCCGTATGCTCGTTGTAATGGGCGTACCATTTTTCGGGGATTGGCAGCGTGCAGCGAGTTCTCACACCTCATAATATCCTGCGAAACGACTCATTTTGAAACTATTAAAAAGCCGAAACTTGCCGGAAAAGGCCGAATATGTAAAAGACAGGATTCTCCGCATGCTCGTTGTAATGGAAGTACCATTCTTCGGAGATTGGCAGCGCGCAACGAGTTCTCTCACATCATAATATCCTGATATACGGCCCGTTTTTAATCACATAAAATGCCGGAGATGTCCGGAAAAGGCCGAAGGTGTACAGAACCCGATGCCCCGTTTGCTCGTTGTAATGGAAGTACCACTTTTCGGGGATGGGCAGCGTGCAGCGAGTTCTCACACCTCATAATATCCTGCGAAACGACTCATTTTGAAACTATTAAAAAGCCGAAACTTGCCGGAAAAGGCCGAATACGTACAAGACAGGATTCTCCGCATGCTCGTTGTAATGGAAGTACCATTCTTCGGGGATAGGCAGCGCGCAACGAGTTCTCTCACATCATAATATCCTGATATACGGCCCATTTTGAAACAATTAAAAAGCCGGAAATGTCCGGAAAAGGCCGAAGGTGTACAGAACCCGTTGCTCCGTATGCTCGTTGTAATGGGCGTACCATTTTTCGGGGATTGGAAGCGTGCAGCGAGATCACACACATCATAATATCGTGCGATACGACCCTTTTTGAAACAATTAAAAAGCCGGAAATATCCGGAAAAGGCCGAAGGTTTACAGAACCCGATGCTCCGTATGCTCGTTGTAAGGGAAGGACCATTTTTGGGGGATCGGCAACGCTCAACGCGTTTTTACACATCATAATATACTGGTGTACAGAACCTGATGCTCCGTATGCTCGTTGTAAGGGGCGTACCATTTCTCGGGGATTGGCAGCGCGTAACGTGTTCTCTCACATCATAATATCCTGATAAACGGCACATTTTGAAACAATTAAAAAGCCGGAAATGTCCGGAAAAGGCCGAAGGTGTACAGAACCCGTTGCTCCGTATGCTCGTTGTAGTGGGCGTACCATTTTTCGGGGATTGGCAGCGTGCAGCGAGCTCTCACACCTCATAATATCCTGCGATACGACTAATTTTGAAACAATTAAAAAGCCGAAACTGGCCGGAAAAGGCCGAATATGTACAAGACAGGATACTCGTCATGCTCGTTGTAATGGAAGTACCATTCTTCGGGGATTTGCAGCGCGCAACGAGTTCCCTCACATCATAATATCCTGCTATACGGCCCGTTTTTAATCACATAAAATGCCCGCGATGTCCGGAAAAGGCCGAAGGTGTACAGAACCCGATGCTCCGTTTGCTCGTTGTAATGGAAGTACCATTTTTGGGGGGTTGGCAGAGAGCAGCCAGTTCTCACACCTCATAATATCCTGCGATACGACCCATTTTGAAACTATTAAAAAGCCGAAACTGGCCGGAAATGGCCGAATATGTACAAGACAGGATTCTCCGCATGCTCGTTGTAATGGAAGTACCATTCTTCGGTGATTGGCAGCGCGCAACGAGTTCTCTCACATCGTAATATCCTGCTATAAGGCCCGTTTTTACTCACATAAAATGCCGGAGATGTCCGGAAAAGGCAGAAGGTGTACAGAACCCGATGCTCCGTTTGCTCGTTGTAATGGAAGTACCATTTTTCGGGGATGGGCAGCGTGCAGCGTGTTCTCACACATCATAATAACCTGCGATACGACCCATTTTGAAACAATTAAATAGCCGGAAATGTCCGGAAAATGCCGAAGGTGTACAGAACCCGTTGCTCGGTATGCTCGTTGTAATGGGCGTACCATTTTTCGGGGATTGGCAGCTTGCAGCGAGTTCTCTCACCTCATAATATCCTGCGAAACGACTCATTTTGAAACTATTAAAGAGCCGAAACTTGCCGGAAAAGGCCGGATATGTACAAGACAGTATTCTCCGCATGCTCGTTGTATTGGAAGTACCATTCTTCGGGGAATGGCAGCGCGCAACGAGTTCTCTCACATCATAATATCCTGATATACGGCCCATTTTGAAACAATTAAAAAGCCGGAAATGTCCGGAAAAGGCCGAAGGTGTACAGAACCCGTTGCTCCCTTTGCTTGTTGTAATGGAAGTACCATTTTAGGGGGGTTGGCAGAGAGCAACTGGTTCTTACACATCATAATATCCTGATATACGGCCCATTTTGAAGGAATTAAAAAGCCGGAAATGTCCGGAAAAGGCCGAAGGTGTACAGAACCCGTTGCTCCGTATGCGCGTTGTAATGGGCGTACCATTTTTCGGGGATTTCCAGCGTGCAGCCAGTTCTCACACCTCATAATATCCTGCGATACGACCCATTTTGAAACTATTAAAAAGCCGAAACTGGCCGGAAATGGCCGAATATGTACAAGACAGGATTCTCCGCATGCTCGTTGTAATGGAAGTACCATTCTTCGGGGATTGGCAGCGCGCAACGAGTTCTCTCACATCGTAATATCCTGCTATACGGCCCGTTTTTACTCACATAAAATGCCGGAGATGTCCGGAAAAGGCAGAAGGTGTACAGAACCCGATGCTCCGTTTGCTCGTTGTAATGGAAGTACCATTTTTCGGGGATGGGCAGCGTGCAGCGTGTTCTCACACATCATAATAACCTGCGATACGACCCATTTTGAAACAATTAAATAGCCGGAAATGTCCGGAAAAGGCAGAAGGTGTACAGAACCCGATGCTCCGTATGCTCGTTGTAAGGGGCGTACCATTTCTCGGGGATTGGCAGCGCGTAACGTGTTCTCTCACATCATAATATCCTGATAAACGGCACATTTTGAAACAATTAAAAAGCCGGAAATGTCCGGAAAAGGCCGAAGGTGTACAGAACCCGTTGCTCCGTATGATCGTTGTAGTGGGCGTACCATTTTTCGGGGATTGGCAGCGTGCAGCGAGTTCTCACACCTCATAATATCCTGCGATACGACTCATTTTGAAACTATTAAAAAGCCGAAACTGGCCGGAAAAGGCCGAATATGTACAAGACAGGATTCTCGTCTTGCTCGTTGTAATGGAAGTACCATTCTTCGGGGATTTGCAGCGCGCAACGAGTTCCCTCACATCATAATATCCTGCTATACGGCCCGTTTTTAATCACATAAAATGCCGGAGATGTCCGGAAAAGGCCGAAGGTGTACAGAACCCGTTGCTCCGTATGCTCGTTGTAACAGGCGTACCATTTCTCGGGGATTGGCAGCGCGTAACGAGTTCTCTCACATCATAATATCCTGCGATACGACCCATTTTGAAACAATTAAAAAGCCGGAAATGTCCGGAAAATGCCAAAGGTGTACAGAACCCGTTGCTCCATATGCTCGTTGTAATGGGCGTACCATTTTTCGGGGATTGGCAGCGTGCAGCGAGTTCTCACACCTCATAATATCCTGCGATACGACTCATTTTGAAACTATTAAAAAGCCGAAACTGGCCGGAAAAGGCCGAATATGTACAAGACAGGATTCTCGTCATGCTCGTTGTAATGGAAGTACCATTCTTCGGGGATTTGCAGCGCGCAACGAGTTCCCTCACATCATAATATCCTGCTATACGGCCCGTTTTTAATCACATAAAATGCCGGAGATGTGCGGAAAAGGCCGAAGGTGTACGGAACCCGTTGCTCCGTATGCTCGTTGTAACAGGCGTACCATTTCTCGGGGATTGGCAGCGCGCAACGAGTTCTCTCACATCATAATATCCCGCGATACGACCCATTTTGAAACAATTAAAAAGCCGGAAATGTCCGGAAAATGCCGAAGGTGTACAGAACCCGTTGCTCCGTATGCTCGTTGTAATGGAAGGACCATTTTTGGGGGATTGGCAGCGTGCAGCGAGTTCTCACACATCATAATATCCTGCGATACGACCCGTTTTTAATCACATAAAATGCCGGAAATGTCCGGAAAAGGCCGAAGGTGTACAGAACCTGATGCTACGTATACTCGTTGTAAGGGGCGTACCATTTCTCGGGGATTGGCAGCGCGCAACGAGGTCTCACACATCATAATATCCTGCGATACGACCCTTTTTGAAACAATTAAAAAGCCGGAAATATCCGGAAAAGGCTGAAGGTGTGCAGAACCCGTTGCTCCGTATGCTCGTTGTAATGGGCGTACCATTTTTCGGGGATTTCCAGCGTGCAGCCAGTTCTCACACCTCATAATATCCTGCGATACGACCCATTTTGAAACTATTAACAAGCCGAAACTGGCCGGAAATGGCCGAATATGTACAAGACAGGATTCTCCGCATGCTCGTTGTAATGGAAGTACCATTCTTCGGGGATTGGCAGCGCGCAACGAGTTCTCTCACATCATAATATCCTGATATACGGCCCATTTTGAAACAATTAAAAAGCCGGAAATGTCCGGAAAAGGCCGAAGGTGTACAGAACCTGATGCTCCGTATGCTCGTTGTAATGGAAGTACCATTCTTCGGGGATTGGCAGCGCGCAACGAGTTCTCTCACATCATAATATCCTGCGATACGACCCATTTTGAAACAATTAAAAAGCCGGAAATGTCCGGAAAAGGCCGAATATGTACAAGACAGGATTCTCCACATGCTCGTTGTAATGGATGTACCATTCTTCGGGGATTGGCAGCGCGCAACGAGTTCTCTCACATCATAATGTCGCGCGATACGACCCATTTTGAAACAATTAAAAAGCCGAAACTGGCCGGAAAAGGCCGAATATGTACAAGACAGGATTCTCGTCATGCTCGTTGTAATGGAAGTACCATTCTTCGGGGATTTGCAGCGCGCAACGAGTTCCCTCACATCATAATATCCTGCTATACGGCCCGTTTGTAATCACATAAAATGCCGGAGATGTCCGGAAAAGGCCGAAGGTGTACAGAACCCAATGCTCCGTTTGCTCGTTGTAATGGAAGTACCATTTTTGGGGGGTTGGCAGAGAGCAACTGGTTCTTACACATCATAATATCCTGATATACGGCCCATTTTGAAACAATTAAAAAGCCGGAAATATCTGGAAAAGGCCGAAGGTGTACAGAACCCGTTGCTCCGTATGCTCGTTGTAATGGGCGTACAATTTTTCGGGGATTGGCAGCGTGCAGCGAGATCTCACTCATCATAATAACCTGCGATACGACCCTTTTTGAAACAATTAAAAAGCCGGAAATATCCGGAAAAGGCCGAAGGTGTACAGAACCCGTTGCTCCGTATGCTCGTTGTAATGGAAGGGCCATTTTTGGGGGATTGGAAACGCTCAACGCGTTTTTACACATCATAATATCCTGCTATTCGGCCCATTTTTGATCACTTAAAATGCCGGAAATGTCCGGAAAAGGCCGAAGGTGTACAGAACCTGATGCTACGTATACTCGTTGTAAGGGGCGTACCATTCCTCGGGGATTGGCAGCGCGCAACGAGGTCTCACACATCATAGTATCCTGCGATGCGACCCTTTTTGAAACAATTAAAAAGCAAGAAATATCCGGAAAAGGCCGAAGGTGTACAGAACCCGTTGCTCCGTATGCTCGTTGTAATGGGCAAACCATTTTTCGGGGATTGGCTGCGTGCAGCGAGATCTCACACATCATAATATCCTGCGATACGACCCATTTTGAAACAATTAAAAAGACGAAACTGGCCGGAAAAGGCCGAATATGTACAAGACAGGATTCTCCGCATGCTCGTTGTATTGGAAGTACCATTCTTCGGGGATTGGCAGCGCGCACCGAGTTCCCTCACATCATAATATCCTGCTATACGGCCCGTTTTTAATCACATAAAATGCCGGAGATGTCCGGAAAAGGCCGAAGGTGTACAGAACCCGATGCTCCGTTTGCTCGTTGTAATGGAAGTACCATTTTTGGGGGGTTGGCGCGTGCAGCGAGTTCTCACACATCATAATATCCTGCGATACGACCCATTTTGAAACAACTAAAAAGATGAAACTGGCCGGAAAAGGCCGAATATGTACATGACAGGATTCTCCGCATGCTTGTTGTATTCGAAGTACCATTCTTCGGGGATTGGCAGCGCGCACCGAGTTCCCTCACATCACAATATCCTGCTATAGGGCCCGTTTTTAATCACATAAAATGCCGGAGATGTCCGGAAAAGGCCGAAGGTGTACAGAACCCGATGCTCCGTTTGCTCGTTGTAATGGAAGTACCATTTTTGGGGGGTTGGCAGAGAGCAACTGGCTCTTACACATCATAATAATCTGATATACGGCCCATTTTGAAACAATTAAAAAGCCGGAAATGTCCGGAAAAGGCCGAAGGTGTACTGAACCCGTTGCTCCGTATACTCGTTGTAATGGGCGTACCATTTTTCGGGGATTGGAAGCGTGCAGCGAGATCTCACACATCATAATATCGTGCGATACGACCCATTTTGAAACAATTAAAAAGCCGGAAATGTCCGGAAAATGCCAAAGGTGTACAGAACCCGTTGCTCCGTATGCTCGTTGTAATGGGCGTACCACTTTTCGGGGATTGGCAGCGTGCAGCGAGTTCTCACACCTCATAATATCCTGCGATACGACTCATTTTGAAACTATTAAAAAGACGAAACTGGCCGGAAAAGGCCGAATATGTACAAGACAGGATTCTCGTCATGCTCGTTGTAATGGAAGTACCATTCTTCGGGGATTGGCAGCGTGCAGCGAGTTCTCACACCTCATAATATCCTGCGATACGACTCATTTTGAAACTATTAAAAAGCCGAAACTGGCCGGAAAAGGCCGAATATGTACAAGACAGGATTCTAGTCATGCTCGTTGTAATGGAAGTACCATTCTTCGGGGATTTGCAGCGTGCAGCGAGTTCTCACACATCATAATATCGTGCGATACGACCCTTTTTGAAACAATTAAAAAGCCGGAAATATCTGGAAAAGGCCGAAGGTTTATAGAACCCGATGCTCCGTATGCTCGTTGTAAGGGAAGGACCATTTTTGGGGGATCGGCAACGCTCAACGCGTTTTTACACATCATAATATACTGGTGTACAGAACCTGATGCTCCGTATGCTCGTTGTAAGGGGCGTACCATTTCTCGGGGATTGGCAGCGCGTAACGTGTTCTCTCACCTCATAATATCCTGATAAACGGCACATTTTGAAACAATTAAAAAGCCGGAAATGTCCGGAAAAGGCCGAAGGTGTACAGAACCCGTTGCTCCGTATGCTCGTTGTAGTGGGCGTACCATTTTTCGGGGATTGGCAGCGTGCAGCGAGCTCTCACACCTCATAATATCCTGCGATACGACTCATTTTGAAACTATTAAAAAGCCGAAACTGGCCGGAAAAGGCCGAATATGTACAAGACAGGATTCTCGTCATGCTCGTTGTAATGGAAGTACCATTCTTCGGGGATTTGCAGCGCGCAACGAGTTCCCTCACATCACAATATCCTGCTATACGGCCCGTTTTTAATCACATAAAAAGCCGGAAATGTCCGGAAAAGGCCGAAGGTATACAGAACCCGTTGCTCCGTATGCTCGTTGTAGTGGGCGTACCATTTTTGGGGGGTTGGCAGAGAGCAACTCGTTCTTACACATCATAATATCCTGATATACGGCCCATTTTGAAGCAATTAAAAAGCCGGAAATGTCCGGAAAAGGCCGAAGGTGTACAGAACCCGTTGCTCCGTATGCTCGTTGTAATGGGCGTACCATTTTTCGGGGATTTCCAGCGTGCAGCCAGTTCTCACACCTCATAATATCCTGCGATACGACCCATTTTGAAACTATTAAAAAGCCGAAAATGGCCGGAAATGGCCGAATATGTACAAGACAGGATTCTCCGCATGCTCGTTGTAATGGAAGTACCATTCTTCGGGGATTTGCAGCGCGCAACGAGTTCCCTCACATCATATTATCCTGCTATACGGCCCGTTTTTAATCACATAAAATGCCGGAGATGTCCGGAAAAGGCCGAAGGTGTACAGAACCCGTTGCTCCGTATGCTCGTTGTAATGGGCGTACCATTTTTCGGGGATGGGCAGCGTGCAGCGTGTTCTCACACATCATAATATCCTGCGATACGACCCGTTTTTAATCACATAAAATGCCGGAAATGTCCGGAAAAGGCCGAAGGTGTACAGAACCCGATGCTCCGTTTGCTCGTTGTAATGGAAGTACCATTTTTGGGGGGTTGGCAGAGAGCAACTGGCTCTTACACATCATAATAATCTGATATACGGCCCATTTTGAAACAATTAAAAAGCCGGAAATGTCCGGAAAAGGCCGAATGTGTACAGAACCCGTTGCCCCGTATGCTCGTTGTAGTGGGCGTACCATTTTTCGGGGATTGGCAGCGTGCAGCGAGTTCTCACACCTCATAATATCCTGCGATACGACTCATTTTGAAACTATTAAAAAGCCGAAACTGGCCGGAAAAGGCCGAATATGTACAAGACAGGATTCTCGTCATGCTCGTTGTAATGGAAGTACCATTCTTCGGGGACTTGCAGCGCGCAACGAGTTCCCTCACATCATAATATCCTGCTATACGGCCCGTTTTTAATCACATAAAATGCCGGAGATGTCCGGAAAAGGCCGAAGGTGTACGGAACCCGTTGCTCCGTATGCTCGTTGTAATGGGCGTACCATTTTGCGGGGATTGGCAGCGTGCAGCGAGATCTCACACATCATAATATCCTGCGATACGACCATTTTGAAACAATTAAAAAGCCTGAAATATCCGGAAAAGGCCGAAGGTGTACAGAACCCGTTGCTCCGTATGCTCGTTGTAATGGAAGGACCATTTTTGGGGGATTGGCAACGCTCAACGCGTTTTTACACATCATAATATCCTGCTATTCGGCCCATTTTTGATCACTTAAAATGCCGGAAATGTCCGGAAAAGGCCGAAGGTGTACAGAACCTGATGCTCCGTATGCTCGTTGTAACAGGCGTACCATTTCTCGGGGATTGGCAGCGCGTAACGAGTTCTCTCACAACATAATATCCTGCGATACGACCCATTTTGAAACAATTAAAAAGCCGGAAATGTCCGGAAAATGCCAAAGGTGTACAGAACCCGTTGCTCCGTATGCTCGTTGTAATGGGCGTACCATTTTTCGGGGATTGGCAGCGTGCAGCGAGTTCTCACACCTCATAATATCCTGCGATACGACCCATTTTGAAACTATTAAAAAGCCGAAACTGGCCGGAAAAGGCCGAATATGTACAAGACAGGATTCTCCGCATGCTCGTTGTAATGGATGTACCATTCTTCGGGGATTGGCAGCGCGCAACGAGTTCTCTCACATCATAATATCCCGCGATACGACCCATTTTGAAACAATTAAAAAGCCGGAAATGTCCGGAAAATGCCGAAGGTGTACAGAACCCGTTGCTCCGTATGCTCGTTGTAATGGAAGGACCATTTTTGGGGGATTGGCAGCGTGCAGCGAGTTCTCACACATCATAGTACCCTGCGATACGACCCGTTTTTAATCACATAAAATGCCGGAAATGTCCGGAAAAGGCCGAAGGTGTACAGAACCTGATGCTACGTATACTCGTTGTAAGGGGCGTACCATTTCTCGGGGATTGGCAGCGCGCAACGAGGTCTCACACATCATAATATCCTGCGATACGACCCTTTTTGAAACAATTAAAAAGCCGGAAATATCCGGAAAAGGCCGAAGGTGTACAGAACCCGTTGCTCCGTATGCTCGTTGTAATGGGAGTACCATTTTTCGGGGATTGGCAGCGTGCAGCGAGATCTCACACATCATAATATCCTGCGATACTACCCTATTTGAAACAATTAAAAAGCCGGAAATATCCGGAAAAGGCTGAAGGTGTGCAGAACCCGTTGCTCCGTATGCTCGTTGTAATGGGCGTACCATTTTTCGGGGATTGGCAGCGTGCAGCGAGTTCTCACACCTCATAATATCCTGCGATACGACTCATTTTGAAACTATTAAAAAGCCGATACTGGCCGGAAAAGGCCGAATATGTACAAGACAGGATTCTCCGCATGCTCGTTGTAATGGAAGTACCATTCTTCGGGGATTGGCTGCGCGCAACGAGTTCTCTCACATCATAATATCCTGCGATACGACCCATTTTGAAACAATTAAAAAGCCGAAACTGGCCGGAAAAGGCCGAATATGTACAAGACAGGATTCTCCGGATGCTGGTTGTATTGGAAGTTCTATTCTTCGGGGATTGGCAGCGCGCACCGTGTTCTCTCACATCATAATATCCTGCTATTCGGCCCGTTTTTGATCACTTAAAATGCCGGAAATGTCCGGAAAAGGCCGAAGGTGTACAGAACCTGATGCTCCGTATGCTCGTTGTAAGGGCCGTACCATTTCTCGGGGATTGGCAGCGCGTAACGTGTTCTCTCACATCATAATATCCTGCGATACGACCCATTTTGAAACAATTAAAAAGACGAAACTGGCCGGAAAAGGCCGAATATGTACAAGACAGGATTCTCCGCATGCTCGTTGTAATGAAAGTACCATTCTTCGGGGATTGGCAGCGCGCAACGAGTTCTCTCACATCATAATATCCTGATATACGGCACATTTTGAAACAATTAAAAGGCCGGAAATGTCCGGAAAAGGCCGAAGGTGTACAGAACCCGTTGCTCCCTTTGCTTGTTGTAATGGGCGTACCATTTTTCGGGGATTTCCAGCGTGCAGCCAGTTTTCACACCTCATAATATCCTGCGATACGACCCATTTTGAAACTATTAAAAAGCCGAAACTGGCCGGAAAAGGCCGAATATGTACAAGACAGGATTCTCCGCATGCTCGTTGTAATGGATGTACCATTCTTCGGGGATTGGCAGCGCGCAACGAGTTCTCTCACATCATAATATCCTGCGATACGACCCATTTTGAAACAATTAAATAGCCGGAAATGTCCGGAAAATGCCGAACGTGTACATAACCCGTGGCTCCGTATGCTCGTTGTAATGGAAGGACCATTTTTCGGGGATTGGCAGCGTGCAGCTAGTTCTCACACATCATAATATCCTGCGATACGACCCGTTTTTAATCACATAAAATGCCGGAAATGTCCGGAAAAGGCCGAAGGTGTACAGAACCTGATGCTACGTATACTCGTTGTAAGGGGCGTACCATTTCTCGGGGATTGGCAGCGCGCAACGAGATCTCACACATCATAATATCCTGCGATACGACCCTTTTTGAAACAATTAAAAAGCCGGAAATATCCGGAAAAGGCCGAAGGTGTACAGAACCCGTTGCTCCGTATGCTCGTTGTAATGGGCGTACCATTTTTCGGGGATTGGCAGCGTGCAGCGAGATCTCACACATCATAATATCCTGCGATACGACCCTTTTTGAAACAATTAAAAAGCCGAAACTGGCCGGAAAAGGCCGAATATGTACAAGACAGGATTCTCCGGATGCTGGTTGTATTGGAAGTACCATTCTTCGGGGATTGGCAGCGCGCACCGTGTTCTCTCACATCATAATATCCTGCTATTCGGCCCGTTTTTGATCACTTAAAATGCCGGAAATGTCCGGAAAAGGACGAAGGTGTACAGAACCTAATGCTCCGTATGCTCGTTGTGAGGGCCGTACCATTTCTTGGGGATTGGCAGCGCGTGACGTGTTCTCTCACATCATAATATCCTGATAAACGGCACATTTTGAAACAATTAAAAAGCCGGAAATGTCCGGAAAAGGCCGAAGGTGTACACAACTCGTTGCTCCGTATGCACGTTGTAGTGGGCGTACCATTTTTCGGGGATTGGCAGCGTGCAGCGAGTTCTCACACCTCATAATATCCTGCGATACGACTCATTTTGAAACTATTAAAAAGCCGAAACTGGCCGGAAAAGGCCGAATATGTACAAGACAGGATTCTCTGCATGCTCGTTGTAATGGGCGTACCATTTTTCGGGGATTGGCTGCGCGCAACGAGTTCTCACACATCATAATATCCTGCGATACGACCCATTTTGAAACAATTAAAAAGACGAAACTGGCCGGAAAAGGCCGAATATGTACAAGACAGGATTCTCCGCATGCTCGTTGTATTGGAAGTACCATTCTTCGGGGAATGGCAGCGCGCACCGAGTTCTCTCACACCATAATATCCTGCGATACGACCAGTTATTATCACATAAAATGCCGGAGATGTCCGGAAAAGGCCGAAGGTGTACAGAACCCAATGCTCCGTTTGCTCGTTGTAATGGAAGTATCATTTTTGGGGGGTTGGCAGAGAGCAACTGGTTCTTACACATCATAATATCCTGATATACGGCCCGTTTTTGATCACTTAAAATGCCGGAAATGTCCGGAAAAGGCCGAAGGTGTACAGAAGCTGTTGCTCCGTATGCTCGTTGTAAGGGGCGTACCATTTCTCGGGGATTGGCAGCGCGTAACGAGTTCTCTCACATCATAATATCCTGAAATACGGCCCATTTTGAAACAATTAAAAAGCCGGAAATGTTCGGAAAAGGCCGAAGGAGTATAGAACCTGATGCTCCGTATGCTCGTTGTAAGGGGCGTACCATTTCTCGGGGATTGGCAGCGCGTAACGAATACTCTCACATCATAATATCCTGATATACGGCCCATTTTGAAACTATTAAAAAGCCGGAAATGTCCAGAAAAGGCCGAAGGTGTACAGAACCCGTTGCTCCGTATGCTCGTTGTAATGGGCGTACCATTTTTCGGGGATTGGAAGCGTGCAGCG
Source organism: Bombus muscorum (assembly GCA_963971185.1). Classification (NCBI taxonomy): domain Eukaryota; kingdom Metazoa; phylum Arthropoda; class Insecta; order Hymenoptera; family Apidae; genus Bombus; species Bombus muscorum. The sequence continues at coordinate 5,635,380 of OZ020130.1, forward strand.
AGATCTCACACATCATAATATCGTGCGATGCGACCCTTTTTGAAACAATTAAAAAGCCGGAAATATCCGGAAAAGGCCGAAGGTGTACAGAACCCGATGCTCCGTATGCTCGTTGTAAGGGAAGGACCATTTTTGGGGGATCGGCAACGCTCAACGCGTTTTTACGCATCATAATATCCTGCTATTCGGCCCGTTTTTGATCACTTAAAATGCCGGAAATGTCCGGAAGAGGCCGAAGGTGTACAGAACCTGATGCTCCGTATGCTCGTTGTAAGGGGCGTACCATTTCTCGGGGATTGGCAGCGCGTAACATGTTCTCTCACATCATAATATCCTGATAAACGGCACATTTTGAAACAATTAAAAAGCCGGAAATGTCCGGAAAAGGCCGAAGGTGTACAGAACCCAATGCTCCGTATGCTCGTTGTAATGGGCGTACCATTTTTCGGGGATTGGAAGCGTGCAGCGAGATCTCACACATCATAATATCGTGCGATGCGACCCTTTTTGAAACAATTAAGAAGCCGGAAATATCCGGAAAAGGCCGAAGGTGTACAGAACCCGATGCTCCGTATGCTCGTTGTAAGGGAAGGACCATTTTTGGGGGATCGGCAACGCTCAACGCGTTTTTACACATCATAATATCCTGCTATTCGGCCCGTTTTTGATCACTTAAAATGCCGGAAATGTCCGGAAGAGGCCGAAGGTGTACAGAACCCGTTGCTCCGTATGCTCGTTGTAATGGAAGTACCATTTTTGGGGGGTTGGCAGAGAGCAACTGGTTCTTACACATCATAATATCCTGATATACGGCCCATTTTGAAACAATTAAAAAGCCGGAAATGTCCGGAAAAGGCCGAAGGTGTACAGAACCCGTTGCTCCGTATGCTCGTTGTAATGGGCGTACCATTTTTCGGGGATTGGCAGCGTGCAGCGAGATCTCACACATCATAATATCCTGCGATACGACCCTTTTTGAAACAATTATAAAGCCGGAAAAATCCGGAAAAGGCCGAAGGTGTACAAAACCCGTTGCTCCGTATGCTCGTTGTAATGGAAGGACCATTTTTGGGGGATTGGCAACGCTCAACGCGTTTTTACACATCATAATATCCTGCTATACTGTCCGTTTTTAATCACATAAAATGCCGGAGATGTCCAGAAAAGGCCGAAGGTGTACAGAACCCGATGCTCCGTTTGCTCGTTGTAATGGAAGTACCATTTTTGGGGGGTTGGCAGAGAGCAACTGGTTCTTACACATCGTAATATCCTGATATACGGCCCATTTTAAAACAATTAAAAAGCCGGAAATGTCCGGAAAATGCCGAAGGTGTACAGAACCCGTTGCTCCGTATGCTCGTTGTAATGGAAGGACCATTTTTGGGGGATTGGCAGCGTGCAGCGAGTTCTCACACATCATACTATCCTGCGATACGACAAATTTTGAAACAATTAAAAAGACGAAACTGGCCGGAACAGGCCGAATATGTACAAGACAGTATTCTCCGCATGCTCGTTGTAATGGATGTACCATTCTTCGGGGATTGGCAGCGCGCAACGAGTTCTCTCACGTCATAATATCCCGCGATACGACCCATTTTGAAACAATTAAAAAGACGAAACTGGCCGGAAAAGGCCGAATATGTACAGGACAGGATTCTCCGCATGCTCGTTGTATTGGAAGTACCATTCTTCGGGGATTGGCAGCGCGCACCGAGTTCCCTCACATCATAATATCCTGCTATACGGCCCGTTTTTAATCACATAAAATGCCGGCGATGTCCGGAAAAGGCCGAAGGTGTACAGAACCCGATGCTCCGTTTGCTCGTTGTAATGGAAGTACCATTTTTGGGGGGTTGGCAGAGAGCAACGAGTTTTCTCACATCATAATATCCTGCGATACGACCCGTTTTGAAACAATAAAATAGCCGGAAATGTCCGGAAAATGCCGAAGGTTTACAGAACCCGTTGCTCCGTATGCTCGTTGTAATGGAAGGACCATTTTTGGGGGATTGGCAGCGTGCAGCGAGTTCTCACACATCATAATATCCTGCGATACGACCCGTTTTTAATCACATAAAATGCCGGAAATGTTCGGAAAAGGTCGAAGGTGTACAGAACCTGATGCTACGTATACTCGTTGTAATGGAAGGACCATTTTTGGGGGATCGGCAACGCTCAACGCGTTTTTACACATCATAATATACTGGTGTACAGAACCTGATGCTCCGTATGCTCGTTGTAAGGGGCGTACCATTTCTCGGGGATTGGCAGCGCGTAACGTGTTCTCTCACATCATAATATCCTGATAAACGGCACATTTTGAAACAATTAAAAAGCCGGAAATGTCCGGAAAAGGCCGAAGGTGTACAGAACCCGTTGCTCCGTATGCTCGTTGTAATGGGCGTACCATTTTTCGGGGATTGGCAGCGTGCAAAGAGTTCTCACACCTCATAATATCCTGCGATACGACTAATTTTGAAACTATTAAAAAGCCGAAACTGGCCGGAAAAGGCCGAATATGTACAAGACAGGATTCTCGTCATGCTCGTTGTAATGGATGTACCATTCTTCGGGAATTGGCAGCGTGCAGCGAGTTCTCACACCTCATAATATCCTGCGATACGACTCATTTTGAAACTATTAAAAAGCCGAAACTGGCCGGAAAAGGCCGAATATGTACAAGACAGGATTCTCGTCATGCTCGCTGTAATGGGCGTACCATTCTTCGGGGATTGGCAGCGCGCAACGAGTTCTCTCACATCATAATATCCTGCGATACGACCCATTTTGAAACAATTAAAAAGCCGGAAATGTCCGGAAAATGCCAAAGGAGTACAGAACCCGTTGCTCCGTATGCTCGTTGTAATGGGCGTACCATTTTTCGGAGATTGGCAGCGTGCAGCGAGTTCTCACACCTCATAATATCCTACGATACGACCTATTTTGAAACTATTAAAAAGCCGAAACTGGCCGGAAAAGGCCGAATATGTACAAGACAGGATTCTCCGCATGCTCGTTGTAATGGATGTACCATTTTTCGGGGATTGGCAGCGCGCAACGAGTTCTCTCACATCATAATATCCTGATATACGGCCCATTTTGAAACAATTAAAAAGCCGGAGATGTCCGGAAAAGGCCGAAGGTGTACAGAACCTGATGCTCCGTATGCTCGTTGTAATGGAAGTACCATTCTTCGGGGATTGGCAGCGTGCAGCGAGTTCTCACACCTCATAATATCCTGCGAAACGACTCATTTTGAAACTATTAAAATGCCGAAACTTGCCGGAAAAGCCCGAATATGACAAGACAGGATTCTCCGCATGCTCGTTGTAATGGAAGTACCATTCTTCGGGGATTGGCAGCGCGCAACGAGTTCTCTCACATCATAATATCCTGCTATACGGCCCGTTTTTAATCACATAAAATGCCGGAGATGTCCGGAAAAGGTCGAAGGTGTACAGAACCCAATGCTCCGTTTGCTCGTTGTAATGGAAGTACCATTTTTGGGGGGTTGGCAGAGAGCAACTGGTTCTTACACATCATAATATCCTGATATACGGCCCATTTTGAAACAATTAAAAAGCCGGGAATATCCGGAAAAGGCCGAAGGTGTACAGAACCCGTTGCCCGTATGCTCGTTGTAATGGAATTACCATTTTTGGGGGATTGGCAACGCTCAACGCGTTTTTACACATCATAATATCCTGCGATACGACTCATTTTGAAACTATTAAAAAGCCGAAACTGGCCGGAAAAGGCCGAATATGTACAAGACAGGATTCTCCGCATGCTCGTTGTAATGGAAGTACCATTCTTCGGGGATTGGCTGCGCGCAACGAGTTCTCTCACATCATAATATCCTGCGATACGACCCATTTTGAAACAATTAAAAAGCCGAAACTGGCCGGAAAAGGCCGAAAATGTACAAGACAGGATTCTCCGGATGCTGGTTGTATTGGAAGTACCATTCTTCGGGGATTGGCAGCGCGCAACGAGTTCTCTCACATCATAATATCCTGCGATACGACCCATTTTGAAACAATTAAAAAGCCGGAAATGTCCGGAAAATGCCAAAGGTGTACAGAACCCGTTGCTCCGTATGCTCGTTGTAATGGGCGTACCATTTTTCGGGGAATGGCAGCGTGCAGCGAGTTCTCACACCTCATAATATCCTGCGATACGACCCATTTTGAAACTATTAAAAAGCCGAAACTGGTCGGAAAAGGCCGAATATGCACAAGACAGGATTCTCCGCATGCTCGTTGTAATGGATGTACCATTTTTCGGGGATTGGCAGCGCGCAACGAGTTCTCTCACATCATAATATCCTGATATACGGCCCATTTTGAAACAATTAAAAAGCCGGAAATGTCCGGAAAAGGCCGAAGGTGTACAGAACCTGATGCTCCGTATGCTCGTTGTAATGGAAGTACCATTCTTCGGGGATTGGCAGCGTGCAGCGAGTTCTCACACCTCATAATATCCTGCGAAACGACTCATTTTGAAACTATTAAAATGCCGAAACTTGCCGGAAAAGCCCGAATATGACAAGACAGGATTCTCCGCATGCTCGTTGTAATGGAAGTACCATTCTTCGGGGATTGGCAGCGCGCAACGAGTTCTCTCACATCATAATATCCTGCTATACGGCCCGTTTTTAATCACATAAAATGCCGGAGATGTCCGGAAAAGGTCGAAGGTGTACAGAACCCAATGCTCCGTTTGCTCGTTGTAATGGAAGTACCATTTTTGGGGGGTTGGCAGAGAGCAACTGGTTCTTACACATCATAATATCCTGATATACGGCCCATTTTGAAACAATTAAAAAGCCGGGAATATCCGGAAAAGGCCGAAGGTGTACAGAACCCGTTGCCCGTATGCTCGTTGTAATGGAATTACCATTTTTGGGGGATTGGCAACGCTCAACGCGTTTTTACACATCATAATATCCTGCGATACGACTCATTTTGAAACTATTAAAAAGCCGAAACTGGCCGGAAAAGGCCGAATATGTACAAGACAGGATTCTCCGCATGCTCGTTGTAATGGAAGTACCATTCTTCGGGGATTGGCTGCGCGCAACGAGTTCTCTCACATCATAATATCCTGCGATACGACCCATTTTGAAACAATTAAAAAGCCGAAACTGGCCGGAAAAGGCCGAAAATGTACAAGACAGGATTCTCCGGATGCTGGTTGTATTGGAAGTACCATTCTTCGGGGATTGGCAGCGCGCAACGAGTTCTCTCACATCATAATATCCTGCGATACGACCCATTTTGAAACAATTAAAAAGCCGGAAATGTCCGGAAAATGCCAAAGGTGTACAGAACCCGTTGCTCCGTATGCTCGTTGTAATGGGCGTACCATTTTTCGGGGAATGGCAGCGTGCAGCGAGTTCTCACACCTCATAATATCCTGCGATACGACCCATTTTGAAACTATTAAAAAGCCGAAACTGGTCGGAAAAGGCCGAATATGCACAAGACAGGATTCTCCGCATGCTCGTTGTAATGGATGTACCATTTTTCGGGGATTGGCAGCGCGCAACGAGTTCTCTCACATCATAATATCCTGATATACGGCCCATTTTGAAACAATTAAAAAGCCGGAAATGTCCGGAAAAGGCCGAAGGTGTACAGAACCCGTTGCTCCCTTTGCTTGTTGTAATGGAAGTACCATTTTTGGGGGGTTGGCAGAGAGCAACTGGATCTTACACCTCATAATATCCTGATATACGGCCCATTTTGAAGCAATTAAAAAGCCGGAAATGTCCGGAAAAGGCCGAAGGTGTACAGAACCCGTTGCCCCGTATGCTCGTTCTAATGGGCGTACCATTTTTCGGGGATTTCCAGCGTGCAGCCAGTTCTCACACCTCATAATATCCTGCGATACGACCCATTTTGAAACTATTAAAAAGCCGAAACTGGCCGGAAATGGCCGAATATGTACAAGACAGGATTCTCCGCATGCTCGTTGTAATGGAAGTACCATTCTTCGGGGATAGGCAGCGCGCAACGAGTTCTCTCACATCATAATATCCTGATATACGGCCCATTTTGAAACAATTAAAAAGCCGGAAATGTCCGGAAAAGGCCGAAGGTGTACAGAACCCGTTGCTCCCTTTGCTTGTTGTAATGGAAGTACCATTTTTGGGGGGTTGGCAGAGAGCAACTGGTTCTTACACATCATAATATCCTGATATACGGCCCCTATTGAAGCAATTAAAAAGCCGGAAATGTCCGGAAAAGGCCGAAGGTGTACAGAACCCGCTGCTCCGTATGCTCGTTGTAATGGGCGTACCATTTTTCGGGGATTTCCAGCGTACAGCCAGTTCTCACACCTCATAATATCCTGCGATACGACCCATTTTGAAACTATTAAAAAGCCGAAACTGGCCGGAAATGGCCGAATATGTACAAGACAGGATTCTCCGCATGCTCGTTGTAATGGAAGTACCATTCTTCAGGGATTGGCAGCGCGCAACGAGTTCTCTCACATCATAATATCCTGCTATACGGCCCGTTTTTAATCACATAAAATGCCGGAGATGTCCGGAAAAGGCCGAAGGTGTACAGAACCCAATGCTCCGTTTGCTCGTTGTAATGGAAGTACCATTTTTGGGGGGTTGGCAGAGAGCAACTGGTTCTTACACATCATAATATCCTGATATACGGCCCATTTTGAAACAATTAAAAAGCCGGAAATATCCGGAAAAGGCCGAAGGTGTACAGAACCCGTTGCTCCGTATGCTCGTTGTAATGGAATTACCATTTTTGGGGGATTGGCAACGCTCAACGCGTTTTTACACATCATAATATCCTGCGATACGACTCATTTTGAAACTATTAAAAAGCCGAAACTGGCCGGAAAAGGCCGAATATGTACCAGACAGGATTCTCGTCATGCTCGTTGTAATGGAAGTACCATTCTTCGGGGATTTGCAGCGCGCAACGAGTTCCCTCACATCATAATATCCTGCTATACGGCCCGTTTTTAATCACATAAAATGCCGGAGATGTCCGGAAAAGGCCGAAGATGTACAGAACCTGATGCTCCGTATGCTCGTTGTAAGGGGCGTACCATTTCTCGGGGATTGGCAGCGCGTAACGAGTTATCTCATATCATAATATCCTGAAATACGGCCCATTTTGAAACAATTAAAAAGCCGGAAATGTCCGGAAAAGGCCGAAGGTGTACAGAACCTGATGCTCCGTATGCTCGTTGTAATGGAAGTACCATTCTTCGGGGATTGGCAGCGCGCAACGAGTTCTCTCACATCATAATATCCTGCGATACGACCCATTTTGAAACAATTAAAAAGCCGGAAATGTCCGGAAAATGCCAAAGGTGTACAGAACCCGTTGCTCCGTATGCTCGTTGTAATGGGCGTACCATTTTTCGGGGAATGGCAGCGTGCAGCGAGTTCTCACACCTCATAATATCCTGCGATACGACCCATTTTGAAACTATTAAAAAGCCGAAACTGGTCGGAAAAGGCCGAATATGCACAAGACAGGATTCTCCGCATGCTCGTTGTAATGGATGTACCATTTTTCGGGGATTGGCAGCGCGCAACGAGTTCTCTCACATCATAATATCCTGATATACGGCCCATTTTGAAACAATTAAAAAGCCGGAAATGTCCGGAAAAGGCCGAAGGTGTACAGAACCCGTTGCTCCCTTTGCTTGTTGTAATGGAAGTACCATTTTTGGGGGGTTGGCAGCGTGCAGCGAGTTCTCACACCTCATAATATCCTGCGAAACGACTCATTTTGAAACTATTAAAAAGCCGAAACTTGCCGGAAAAGGCCGAATATGTAAAAGACATGATTCTCCGCATGCTCGTTGTAATGGAAGTACCATTCTTCGGAGATTGGCAGCGCGCAGCGAGTTCTCACACCTCATAATATCCTGCGATACGACCCATTTTGAAACTATTAAAAAGCCGAAACTGGTCGGAAAAGGCCGAATATGTACAAAACAGGATTCTCCGCATGCTCGTTGTAATGGATGTACCATTTTTCGGGGATTGGCAGCGCGCAACGAGTTCTCTCACATCATAATATCCTGATATACGGCCCATTTTGAAACAATTAAAAAGCCGGAGATGTCCGGAAAAGGCCGAAGGTGTACAGAACCTGATGCTCCGTATGCTCGTTGTAATGGAAGTACCATTCTTCGGGGATTGGCAGCGTGCAGCGAGTTCTCACACCTCATAATATCCTGCGAAACGACTCATTTTGAAACTATTAAAATGCCGAAACTTGCCGGAAAAGCCCGAATATGACAAGACAGGATTCTCCGCATGCTCGTTGTAATGGAAGTACCATTCTTCGGGGATTGGCAGCGCGCAACGAGTTCTCTCACATCATAATATCCTGCTATACGGCCCGTTTTTAATCACATAAAAAGCCGGAAATGTCCGGAAAAGGCCGAAGGTGTACAGAACCCGTTGCTCCCTTTGCTTGTTGTAATGGAAGTACCATTTTTGGGGGGTTGGCAGAGAGCAACTGGTTCTTACACATCATAATATCCTGATATACGGCCCCTATTGAAGCAATTAAAAAGCCGGAAATGTCCGGAAAAGGCCGAAGGTGTACAGAACCCGCTGCTCCGTATGCTCGTTGTAATGGGCGTACCATTTTTCGGGGATTTCCAGCGTACAGCCAGTTCTCACACCTCATAATATCCTGATATACGGCCCATTTTGAAACAATTAAAAAGCCGGGAATATCCGGAAAAGGCCGAAGGTGTACAGAACCCGTTGCCCGTATGCTCGTTGTAATGGAATTACCATTTTTGGGGGATTGGCAACGCTCAACGCGTTTTTACACATCATAATATCCTGCGATACGACTCATTTTGAAACTATTAAAAAGCCGAAACTGGCCGGAAAAGGCCGAATATGTACAAGACAGGATTCTCCGCATGCTCGTTGTAATGGAAGTACCATTCTTCGGGGATTGGCTGCGCGCAACGAGTTCTCTCACATCATAATATCCTGCGATACGACCCATTTTGAAACAATTAAAAAGCCGAAACTGGCCGGAAAAGGCCGAAAATGTACAAGACAGGATTCTCCGGATGCTGGTTGTATTGGAAGTACCATTCTTCGGGGATTGGCAGCGCGCAACGAGTTCTCTCACATCATAATATCCTGCGATACGACCCATTTTGAAACAATTAAAAAGCCGGAAATGTCCGGAAAATGCCAAAGGTGTACAGAACCCGTTGCTCCGTATGCTCGTTGTAATGGGCGTACCATTTTTCGGGGAATGGCAGCGTGCAGCGAGTTCTCACACCTCATAATATCCTGCGATACGACCCATTTTGAAACTATTAAAAAGCCGAAACTGGTCGGAAAAGGCCGAATATGCACAAGACAGGATTCTCCGCATGCTCGTTGTAATGGATGTACCATTTTTCGGGGATTGGCAGCGCGCAACGAGTTCTCTCACATCATAATATCCTGATATACGGCCCATTTTGAAACAATTAAAAAGCCGGAAATGTCCGGAAAAGGCCGAAGGTGTACAGAACCCGTTGCTCCCTTTGCTTGTTGTAATGGAAGTACCATTTTTGGGGGGTTGGCAGAGAGCAACTGGATCTTACACCTCATAATATCCTGATATACGGCCCATTTTGAAGCAATTAAAAAGCCGGAAATGTCCGGAAAAGGCCGAAGGTGTACAGAACCCGTTGCCCCGTATGCTCGTTCTAATGGGCGTACCATTTTTCGGGGATTTCCAGCGTGCAGCCAGTTCTCACACCTCATAATATCCTGCGATACGACCCATTTTGAAACTATTAAAAAGCCGAAACTGGCCGGAAATGGCCGAATATGTACAAGACAGGATTCTCCGCATGCTCGTTGTAATGGAAGTACCATTCTTCGGGGATAGGCAGCGCGCAACGAGTTCTCTCACATCATAATATCCTGATATACGGCCCATTTTGAAACAATTAAAAAGCCGGAAATGTCCGGAAAAGGCCGAAGGTGTACAGAACCCGTTGCTCCCTTTGCTTGTTGTAATGGAAGTACCATTTTTGGGGGATTTCCAGCGTACAGCCAGTTCTCACACCTCATAATATCCTGCGATACGACCCATTTTGAAACTATTAAAAAGCCGAAACTGGCCGGAAATGGCCGAATATGTACAAGACAGGATTCTCCGCATGCTCGTTGTAATGGAAGTACCATTCTTCAGGGATTGGCAGCGCGCAACGAGTTCTCTCACATCATAATATCCTGCTATACGGCCCGTTTTTAATCACATAAAATGCCGGAGATGTCCGGAAAAGGCCGAAGGTGTACAGAACCCAATGCTCCGTTTGCTCGTTGTAATGGAAGTACCATTTTTGGGGGGTTGGCAGAGAGCAACTGGTTCTTACACATCATAATATCCTGATATACGGCCCATTTTGAAACAATTAAAAAGCCGGAAATATCCGGAAAAGGCCGAAGGTGTACAGAACCCGTTGCTCCGTATGCTCGTTGTAATGGAATTACCATTTTTGGGGGATTGGCAACGCTCAACGCGTTTTTACACATCATAATATCCTGCGATACGACTCATTTTGAAACTATTAAAAAGCCGAAACTGGCCGGAAAAGGCCGAATATGTACCAGACAGGATTCTCGTCATGCTCGTTGTAATGGAAGTACCATTCTTCGGGGATTTGCAGCGCGCAACGAGTTCCCTCACATCATAATATCCTGCTATACGGCCCGTTTTTAATCACATAAAATGCCGGAGATGTCCGGAAAAGGCCGAAGATGTACAGAACCTGATGCTCCGTATGCTCGTTGTAAGGGGCGTACCATTTCTCGGGGATTGGCAGCGCGTAACGAGTTATCTCATATCATAATATCCTGAAATACGGCCCATTTTGAAACAATTAAAAAGCCGGAAATGTCCGGAAAAGGCCGAAGGTGTACAGAACCTGATGCTCCGTATGCTCGTTGTAATGGAAGTACCATTCTTCGGGGATTGGCAGCGCGCAACGAGTTCTCTCACATCATAATATCCTGCGATACGACCCATTTTGAAACAATTAAAAAGCCGGAAATGTCCGGAAAATGCCAAAGGTGTACAGAACCCGTTGCTCCGTATGCTCGTTGTAATGGGCGTACCATTTTTCGGGGAATGGCAGCGTGCAGCGAGTTCTCACACCTCATAATATCCTGCGATACGACCCATTTTGAAACTATTAAAAAGCCGAAACTGGTCGGAAAAGGCCGAATATGCACAAGACAGGATTCTCCGCATGCTCGTTGTAATGGATGTACCATTTTTCGGGGATTGGCAGCGCGCAACGAGTTCTCTCACATCATAATATCCTGATATACGGCCCATTTTGAAACAATTAAAAAGCCGGAAATGTCCGGAAAAGGCCGAAGGTGTACAGAACCCGTTGCTCCCTTTGCTTGTTGTAATGGAAGTACCATTTTTGGGGGGTTGGCAGAGAGCAACTGGATCTTACACCTCATAATATCCTGATATACGGCCCATTTTGAAGCAATTAAAAAGCCGGAAATGTCCGGAAAAGGCCGAAGGTGTACAGAACCCGTTGCCCCGTATGCTCGTTCTAATGGGCGTACCATTTTTCGGGGATTTCCAGCGTGCAGCCAGTTCTCACACCTCATAATATCCTGCGATACGACCCATTTTGAAACTATTAAAAAGCCGAAACTGGCCGGAAATGGCCGAATATGTACAAGACAGGATTCTCCGCATGCTCGTTGTAATGGAAGTACCATTCTTCGGGGATAGGCAGCGCGCAACGAGTTCTCTCACATCATAATATCCTGATATACGGCCCATTTTGAAACAATTAAAAAGCCGGAAATGTCCGGAAAAGGCCGAAGGTGTACAGAACCCGTTGCTCCCTTTGCTTGTTGTAATGGAAGTACCATTTTTGGGGGGTTGGCAGAGAGCAACTGGTTCTTACACATCATAATATCCTGATATACGGCCCCTATTGAAGCAATTAAAAAGCCGGAAATGTCCGGAAAAGGCCGAAGGTGTACAGAACCCGCTGCTCCGTATGCTCGTTGTAATGGGCGTACCATTTTTCGGGGATTTCCAGCGTACAGCCAGTTCTCACACCTCATAATATCCTGCGATACGACCCATTTTGAAACTATTAAAAAGCCGAAACTGGCCGGAAATGGCCGAATATGTACAAGACAGGATTCTCCGCATGCTCGTTGTAATGGAAGTACCATTCTTCAGGGATTGGCAGCGCGCAGCGAGTTCTCTCACATCATAATATCCTGCTATACGGCCCGTTTTTAATCACATAAAATGCCGGAGATGTCCGGAAAAGGCCGAAGGTGTACAGAACCCAATGCTCCGTTTGCTCGTTGTAATGGAAGTACCATTTTTGGGGGGTTGGCAGAGAGCAACTGGTTCTTACACATCATAATATCCTGATATACGGCCCATTTTGAAACAATTAAAAAGCCGGAAATATCCGGAAAAGGCCGAAGGTGTACAGAACCCGTTGCTCCGTATGCTCGTTGTAATGGAATTACCATTTTTGGGGGATTGGCAACGCTCAACGCGTTTTTACACATCATAATATCCTGCGATACGACTCATTTTGAAACTATTAAAAAGCCGAAACTGGCCGGAAAAGGCCGAATATGTACCAGACAGGATTCTCGTCATGCTCGTTGTAATGGAAGTACCATTCTTCGGGGATTTGCAGCGCGCAACGAGTTCCCTCACATCATAATATCCTGCTATACGGCCCCTTTTTTAATCACATAAAATGCCGGAGATGTCCGGAAAAGGCCGAAGGTGTACAGAACCTGATGCTCCGTATGCTCGTTGTAATGGAAGTACCATTCTTCGGGGATTGGCAGCGCGCAACGAGTACTCTCACATCATAATATCCTGCGATACGACCCATTTTGAAACAATTAAAAAGCCGGAAATGTCCGGAAAATGCCAAAGGTGTACAGAACCCGTTGCTCCGTATGCTCGTTGTAATGGGCGTACCATTTTTCGGGGATTGGCAGCGTGCAGCGAGTTCTCACACCTCATAATATCCTGCGATACGACCCATTTTGAAACTATTAAAAAGCCGAAACTGGCCGGAAAAGGCCGAATATGTACAAGACAGGATTCTCCGCATGCTCGTTGTAATGGATGTACCATTCTTCGGGGATTGGCAGCGCGCAACGAGTTCTCTCACATCATAATATCCCGCGATACGACCCATTTTGAAACAATTAAAAAGCCGGAAATGTCCGGAAAATGCCGAAGGTGTACAGAACCCGTTGCTCCGTATGCTCGTTGTAATGGAAGGACCATTTTTGGGGGATTGGCAGCGTGCAGCGAGTTCTCACACATCATAGTACCCTGCGATACGACCCGTTTTTAATCACATAAAATGCCGGAAATGTCCGGAAAAGGCCGAAGGTGTACAGAACCTGATGCTACGTATACTCGTTGTAAGGGGCGTACCATTTCTCGGGGATTGGCAGCGCGCAACGAGGTCTCACACATCATAATATCCTGCGATACGACCCTTTTTGAAACAATTAAAAAGCCGGAAATATCCGGAAAAGGCCGAAGGTGTACAGAACCCGTTGCTCCGTATGCTCGTTGTAATGGGAGTACCATTTTTCGGGGATTGGCAGCGTGCAGCGAGATCTCACACATCATAATATCCTGCGATACGACCCTATTTGAAACAATTAAAAAGCCGGAAATATCCGGAAAAGGCTGAAGGTGTGCAGAACCCGTTGCTCCGTATGCTCGTTGTAATGGGCGTACCATTTTTCGGGGATTGGCAGCGTGCAGCGAGTTCTCACACCTCATAATATCCTGCGATACGACTCATTTTGAAACTATTAAAAAGCCGATACTGGCCGGAAAAGGCCGAATATGTACAAGACAGGATTCTCCGCATGCTCGTTGTAATGGAAGTACCATTCTTCGGGGATTGGCTGCGCGCAACGAGTTCTCTCACATCATAATATCCTGCGATACGACCCATTTTGAAACAATTAAAAAGCCGAAACTGGCCGGAAAAGGCCGAATATGTACAAGACAGGATTCTCCGGATGCTGGTTGTATTGGAAGTTCTATTCTTCGGGGATTGGCAGCGCGCACCGTGTTCTCTCACATCATAATATCCTGCTATTCGGCCCGTTTTTGATCACTTAAAATGCCGGAAATGTCCGGAAAAGGCCGAAGGTGTACAGAACCTGATGCTCCGTATGCTCGTTGTAAGGGCCGTACCATTTCTCGGGGATTGGCAGCGCGTAACGTGTTCTCTCACATCATAATATCCTGCGATACGACCCATTTTGAAACAATTAAAAAGACGAAACTGGCCGGAAAAGGCCGAATATGTACAAGACAGGATTCTCCGCATGCTCGTTGTAATGAAAGTACCATTCTTCGGGGATTGGCAGCGCGCAACGAGTTCTCTCACATCATAATATCCTGATATACGGCACATTTTGAAACAATTAAAAGGCCGGAAATGTCCGGAAAAGGCCGAAGGTGTACAGAACCCGTTGCTCCCTTTGCTTGTTGTAATGGGCGTACCATTTTTCGGGGATTTCCAGCGTGCAGCCAGTTTTCACACCTCATAATATCCTGCGATACGACCCATTTTGAAACTATTAAAAAGCCGAAACTGGCCGGAAAAGGCCGAATATGTACAAGACAGGATTCTCCGCATGCTCGTTGTAATGGATGTACCATTCTTCGGGGATTGGCAGCGCGCAACGAGTTCTCTCACATCATAATATCCTGCGATACGACCCATTTTGAAACAATTAAATAGCCGGAAATGTCCGGAAAATGCCGAACGTGTACATAACCCGTGGCTCCGTATGCTCGTTGTAATGGAAGGACCATTTTTCGGGGATTGGCAGCGTGCAGCTAGTTCTCACACATCATAATATCCTGCGATACGACCCGTTTTTAATCACATAAAATGCCGGAAATGTCCGGAAAAGGCCGAAGGTGTACAGAACCTGATGCTACGTATACTCGTTGTAAGGGGCGTACCATTTCTCGGGGATTGGCAGCGCGCAACGAGATCTCACACATCATAATATCCTGCGATACGACCCTTTTTGAAACAATTAAAAAGCCGGAAATATCCGGAAAAGGCCGAAGGTGTACAGAACCCGTTGCTCCGTATGCTCGTTGTAATGGGCGTACCATTTTTCGGGGATTGGCAGCGTGCAGCGAGATCTCACACATCATAATATCCTGCGATACGACCCTTTTTGAAACAATTAAAAAGCCGAAACTGGCCGGAAAAGGCCGAATATGTACAAGACAGGATTCTCCGGATGCTGGTTGTATTGGAAGTACCATTCTTCGGGGATTGGCAGCGCGCACCGTGTTCTCTCACATCATAATATCCTGCTATTCGGCCCGTTTTTGATCACTTAAAATGCCGGAAATGTCCGGAAAAGGACGAAGGTGTACAGAACCTAATGCTCCGTATGCTCGTTGTGAGGGCCGTACCATTTCTTGGGGATTGGCAGCGCGTGACGTGTTCTCTCACATCATAATATCCTGATAAACGGCACATTTTGAAACAATTAAAAAGCCGGAAATGTCCGGAAAAGGCCGAAGGTGTACACAACTCGTTGCTCCGTATGCACGTTGTAGTGGGCGTACCATTTTTCGGGGATTGGCAGCGTGCAGCGAGTTCTCACACCTCATAATATCCTGCGATACGACTCATTTTGAAACTATTAAAAAGCCGAAACTGGCCGGAAAAGGCCGAATATGTACAAGACAGGATTCTCTGCATGCTCGTTGTAATGGGCGTACCATTTTTCGGGGATTGGCTGCGCGCAACGAGGTCTCACACATCATAATATCCTGCGATACGACCCATTTTGAAACAATTAAAAAGACGAAACTGGCCGGAAAAGGCCGAATATGTACAAGACAGGATTCTCCGCATGCTCGTTGTATTGGAAGTACCATTCTTCGGGGAATGGCAGCGCGCACCGAGTTCTCTCACACCATAATATCCTGCGATACGACCAGTTATTATCACATAAAATGCCGGAGATGTCCGGAAAAGGCCGAAGGTGTACAGAACCCAATGCTCCGTTTGCTCGTTGTAATGGAAGTATCATTTTTGGGGGGTTGGCAGAGAGCAACTGGTTCTTACACATCATAATATCCTGATATACGGCCCGTTTTTGATCACTTAAAATGCCGGAAATGTCCGGAAAAGGCCGAAGGTGTACAGAAGCTGTTGCTCCGTATGCTCGTTGTAAGGGGCGTACCATTTCTCGGGGATTGGCAGCGCGTAACGAGTTCTCTCACATCATAATATCCTGAAATACGGCCCATTTTGAAACAATTAAAAAGCCGGAAATGTTCGGAAAAGGCCGAAGGAGTATAGAACCTGATGCTCCGTATGCTCGTTGTAAGGGGCGTACCATTTCTCGGGGATTGGCAGCGCGTAACGAATACTCTCACATCATAATATCCTGATATACGGCCCATTTTGAAACTATTAAAAAGCCGGAAATGTCCAGAAAAGGCCGAAGGTGTACAGAACCCGTTGCTCCGTATGCTCGTTGTAATGGGCGTACCATTTTTCGGGGATTGGAAGCGTGCAGCGAGATCTCACACATCATAATATCGTGCGATACGACCCTTTTTGAAACAATTAAAAAGCCGGAAATGTCCGGAAAAGGCCGAAGGTGTACAGAACCCAATGCTCCGTTTGCTCGTTGTAATGGAAGTACCATTTTTGGGGGGTTGGCAGAGAGCAACTGGTTCTTACACATCATAATATCCTGATATACGGCCCATTTTGAAACAATTAAAAAGCCTGAAATGTCCGGAAAAGGCCGAAGGTGTACAGAACCCGTTGCTCCGTATGCTCGTTGTAATGGGCGTACCATTTTTCGGGGATTGGCAGCGTGCAGCGAGATCTCACACATCATAATATCCTACGATACGACCCTTTTTGAAACAATTATAAAGCCGGAAAAATCCGGAAAAGGCCGAAGGTGTACAAAACCCGTTGCTCCGTATGCTCGTTGTAATGGAAGGACCATTTTTGGGGGATTGGCAACGCTCAACGCGTTTTTCCACATCATAATATCCTGCTATTCGGCCCATTTTGAAACAATTAAAAAGCCGGAAATGTCCGGAAAAGGCCGAAGGTGTACAGAACCCGTTGCTCCGTATGCTCGTTGTAATGGGCGTACTATTTTTCGGGGATTGGCAGCGTGCAGCGAGTTCTCACACCTCATAATATCCTGCGATACGACTCATTTTGAAACTATTAAAAAGCCGAAACTGGCCGGAAAAGGCCGAATATGTACAAGACAGGATTCTCGTCATGCTCGTTGTAATGGAAGTACCATTCTTCGGGGATTTGCAGCGCGCAACGAGTTCCCTCACATCATAATATCCTGCTATACGGCCCGTTTTTAATTACATAAAATGCCGGAGATGTCCGGAAAAGGCCGAAGGTGTACAGAAACCAATGCTCCGTTTGCTCATTGTAATGGTAGTACCATTTTTGGGGGGTTGGCAGAGAGCAACAGGTTCTTACACATCATAATATCCTGATATACGGCCCATTTTGAAACAATTAAAAAGCCGGAAATGTCCGGAAAAGGCCGAAGGTGTACAGAACCCGTTGCTCCGAATGCTCGTTGTAATGGGCGTACCATTTTTCGGGGATTGGCAGCGTGCAGCGAAATCTCACACATCATAATATCCTGCGATATGACCCTTTTTGAAACAATTAAAAAGCCGGAAATATCCGGAAAAGGCCGAAGGTGTACAGAACCCGTTGCTCCGTATGCTCGTTGTAATGGAAGGACCATTTTTGGAGGATTGGCAACGCTCAACGCGTTTTTACACATCATAATATCCTGCTATTCGGCCCATTTTTGATCACTTAAAATGCCGGAAATGTCCGGAAAAGGCCGAAGGTGTACAGAACCTGATGCTCCGTATGCTCGTTGTAAGGGGCGTACCATTTCTCGGGGATTGGCAGCGCGTAAAGAGTTCTCTCACATCATAATATCCTGAAATACGGCCCATTTTGAAACAATTAAAAAGCCGGAAATGTCCGGAAAAGGCCGAAGGTGTACAGAACCTGATGCTCCGTATGCTCGTTGTAATGGAAGTACCATTCTTCGGGGATTGGCAGCGCGCAACGAGTTCTCTCACATCATAATATCCTGCGATACGACCCATTTTGAAACAATTAAAAAGCCGGAAATGTCCGGAAAATGCCAAAGGTGTACAGAACCCGTTGCTCCGTATGCTCGTTGTAATGGGCGTACCATTTTTCGGGGATTGGCAGCGTGCAGCGAGTTCTCACACCTCATAATATCCTGCGATACGACCCATTTTGAAACTATTAAAAAGCCGAAACTGGCCGGAAAAGGCCGAATATGTACAAGACAGGATTCTCCGCATTCTCGTTGTAATGGATGTACCATTCTTCGGGGATTGGCAGCGCGCAACGAGTTCTCTCACATCATAATATCCCGCGATACGACCCATTTTGAAACAATTAAAAAGCCGGAAATGTCCGGAAAATGCCGAAGGTGTACAGAACCCGTTCCTCCGTATGCTCGTTGTAATGGAAGGACCATATTTGGGGGATTGGCAGCGTGCAGCGAGTTCTCACACATCATAATATCCTGCGATACGACCCGTTTTTAATCACATAAAATGCCGGAAATGTCCGGAAAAGGCCGAAGGTGTACAGAACCCGATGCTCCGTTTGCTCGTTGTAATGGAAGTACCATTTTTGGGGGGTTGGCAGAGAGCAACTGGCTCTTACACATCATAATAATCTGATATACGGCCCATTTTGAAACAATTAAAAAGCCGGAAATGTCCGGAAAAGGCCGAAGGTGTACAGAACCCGTTGCTCCGTATGCTCGTTGTAATGGGCGTACCATTTCTCGGGGATTGGCAGCGCGTAACGAGTTCTCTCACATCATAATATCCTGAAATACGGCCCATTTTGAAACAACTAAATAGCCGGAAATGTCCGGAAAAGGCCGAAGGTGTACAGAACCTGATGCTACGTATACTCGTTGTATGGGGCGTACCATTTCTCGGGGATTGGCAGCGCGCAACGAGGTCTCACACGTCATAATATCCTGCGATACGACCCATTTTGAAACTATTAAAAAGCCGAAACTGGCCGGAAAAGGCCGAATATGTACAAGACAGGATTCTCCGCATGCTCGTTGTAATGGATGTAGCATTCTTCGGGGATTGGCAGCGCGCAACGAGTTCTCTCACATCATAATATCCTGCGATACGACCCATTTTGAAACAATTAAATAGCCGGAAATGTCCGGAAAATGCCGAACGTGTACATAACCCGTTGCTCCGTATGCTCGTTGTAATGGGCGTACCATTTTTCGGGGATTGGCAGCGTGCAGCGAGATCTCACACATCATAATATCCTGCGATACGACCCGTTTTTAATCACATAAAATGCCGGAAATGTCCGGAAAAGGCCGAAGGTGTACAGAACCCGTTGCTCCGTATGCTCGTTGTAATGGAAGGACCATTTTTCGGTTATTGGCAGCGTGCAGCTAGTTCTCACACATCATAATATCCTGCGATACGACCCGTTTTTAATCACATAAAATGCCGGAAATGTCCGGAAAAGGCCGAAGGTGTACAGAACCTGATGCTACGTATACTCGTTGTAAGGGGCGTACCATTTCTCGGGGATTGGCAGCGCGCAACGAGATCTCACACATCATAATATCCTGCGATACGACCCTTTTTGAAACAATTAAAAAGCCGGAAATATCCGGAAAAGGCCGAAGGTGTACAGAACCCGTTGCTCCGTATGCTCGTTGTAATGGGCGTACCATTTTTCGGGGATTGGCAGCGTGCAGCGAGTTCTCACACTTCATAATATCCTGCGATACGACCCATTTTGAAACTATTAAAAAGCCGAAACTGGCCGGAAAAGGCCGAATATGTACAAGACAGGATTCTCCGCATGCTCGTTGTAATGGATGTACCATTCTTCGGGGATTGGCAGCGCGCAACGAGTACTCTCACAACATAATATCCTGCGATACGACCCATTTTGAAACAATTAAATAGCCGGAAATGTCCGGAAAATGCCGAACGTGTACAGAACCCGTTGCTCCGTATGCTCGTTGTAATGTAAGGACCATTTTTGGGGGATTGGCAGCGTGCAGCGAGTTCTCGCACATCATAATATCCTGCGATAGGACCCGTTTTTAATCACATAAAATGCCGGAGATGTCCGGAAAAGGCCGAAGGTGTACAGAACCCAATGCTCCGTTTGCTCGTTGTAATGGAAGTACCATTTTTGGGGTATGGCAGAGATCAACTGGTTCTTACACATCATAATATCCTGATATACGGCCCGTTTTTGATCACTTAAAATGCCGGAAATGTCCGGAAAAGGCCGAAGGTGTACAGAACCTGATGCTCCGTATGCTCGTTGTAAGGGGCGTACCATATCTCGGGGATTGGCAGCGCGTAACGAATTCTCTCACATCATAATATCCTGATATACGGCCCATTTTGAAACAATTAAAAAGCCGGAAATGTCCAGAAAATGCCGAAGGTGTACAGAACCCGTTGCTCCGTATGCTCGTTGTAATGGGCGTACCATTTTTCGGGGATTGGAAGCGTGCAGCGAGATCTCACACATCATAATATCGTGCGATGCGACCCTTTTTGAAACAATTAAAAAGCCGGAAATATCCGGAAAAGGCCGAAGGTGTACAGAACCCGATGCTCCGTATGCTCGTTGTAAGGGAAGGACCATTTTTGGGGGATCGGCAACGCTCAACGCGTTTTTACGCATCATAATATCCTGCTATTCGGCCCGTTTTTGATCACTTAAAATGCCGGAAATGTCCGGAAGAGGCCGAAGGTGTACAGAACCTGATGCTCCGTATGCTCGTTGTAAGGGGCGTACCATTTCTCGGGGATTGGCAGCGCGTAACATGTTCTCTCACATCATAATATCCTGATAAACGGCACATTTTGAAACAATTAAAAAGCCGGAAATGTCCGGAAAAGGCCGAAGGTGTACAGAACCCAATGCTCCGTATGCTCGTTGTAATGGGCGTACCATTTTTCGGGGATTGGAAGCGTGCAGCGAGATCTCACACATCATAATATCGTGCGATGCGACCCTTTTTGAAACAATTAAAAAGCCGGAAATATCCGGAAAAGGCCGAAGGTGTACAGAACCCGATGCTCCGTATGCTCGTTGTAAGGGAAGGACCATTTTTGGGGGATCGGCAACGCTCAACGCGTTTTTACACATCATAATATCCTGCTATTCGGCCCGTTTTTGATCACTTAAAATGCCGGAAATGTCCGGAAGAGGCCGAAGGTGTACAGAACCCGTTGCTCCGTATGCTCGTTGTAATGGAAGTACCATTTTTGGGGGGTTGGCAGAGAGCAACTGGTTCTTACACATCATAATATCCTGATATACGGCCCATTTTGAAACAATTAAAAAGCCGGAAATGTCCGGAAAAGGCCGAAGGTGTACAGAACCCGTTGCTCCGTATGCTCGTTGTAATGGGCGTACCATTTTTCGGGGATTGGCAGCGTGCAGCGAGATCTCACACATCATAATATCCTGCGATACGACCCTTTTTGAAACAATTATAAAGCCGGAAAAATCCGGAAAAGGCCGAAGGTGTACAAAACCCGTTGCTCCGTATGCTCGTTGTAATGGAAGGACCATTTTTGGGGGATTGGCAACGCTCAACGCGTTTTTACACATCATAATATCCTGCTATACTGTCCGTTTTTAATCACATAAAATGCCGGAGATGTCCAGAAAAGGCCGAAGGTGTACAGAACCCGATGCTCCGTTTGCTCGTTGTAATGGAAGTACCATTTTTGGGGGGTTGGCAGAGAGCAACTGGTTCTTACACATCGTAATATCCTGATATACGGCCCATTTTAAAACAATTAAAAAGCCGGAAATGTCCGGAAAATGCCGAAGGTGTACAGAACCCGTTGCTCCGTATGCTCGTTGTAATGGAAGGACCATTTTTGGGGGATTGGCAGCGTGCAGCGAGTTCTCACACATCATACTATCCTGCGATACGACAAATTTTGAAACAATTAAAAAGACGAAACTGGCCGGAACAGGCCGAATATGTACAAGACAGTATTCTCCGCATGCTCGTTGTAATGGATGTACCATTCTTCGGGGATTGGCAGCGCGCAACGAGTTCTCTCACGTCATAATATCCCGCGATACGACCCATTTTGAAACAATTAAAAAGACGAAACTGGCCGGAAAAGGCCGAATATGTACAGGACAGGATTCTCCGCATGCTCGTTGTATTGGAAGTACCATTCTTCGGGGATTGGCAGCGCGCACCGAGTTCCCTCACATCATAATATCCTGCTATACGGCCCGTTTTTAATCACATAAAATGCCGGCGATGTCCGGAAAAGGCCGAAGGTGTACAGAACCCGATGCTCCGTTTGCTCGTTGTAATGGAAGTACCATTTTTGGGGGGTTGGCAGAGAGCAACGAGTTTTCTCACATCATAATATCCTGCGATACGACCCGTTTTGAAACAATAAAATAGCCGGAAATGTCCGGAAAATGCCGAAGGTTTACAGAACCCGTTGCTCCGTATGCTCGTTGTAATGGAAGGACCATTTTTGGGGGATTGGCAGCGTGCAGCGAGTTCTCACACATCATAATAATCTGCGATACGACCCGTTTTTAATCACATAAAATGCCGGAAATGTTCGGAAAAGGTCGAAGGTGTACAGAACCTGATGCTACGTATACTCGTTGTAATGGAAGGACCATTTTTGGGGGATCGGCAACGCTCAACGCGTTTTTACACATCATAATATACTGGTGTACAGAACCTGATGCTCCGTATGCTCGTTGTAAGGGGCGTACCATTTCTCGGGGATTGGCAGCGCGTAACGTGTTCTCTCACATCATAATATCCTGATAAACGGCACATTTTGAAACAATTAAAAAGCCGGAAATGTCCGGAAAAGGCCGAAGGTGTACAGAACCCGTTGCTCCGTATGCTCGTTGTAATGGGCGTACCATTTTTCGGGGATTGGCAGCGTGCAAAGAGTTCTCACACCTCATAATATCCTGCGATACGACTAATTTTGAAACTATTAAAAAGCCGAAACTGGCCGGAAAAGGCCGAATATGTACAAGACAGGATTCTCGTCATGCTCGTTGTAATGGATGTACCATTCTTCGGGAATTGGCAGCGTGCAGCGAGTTCTCACACCTCATAATATCCTGCGATACGACTCATTTTGAAACTATTAAAAAGCCGAAACTGGCCGGAAAAGGCCGAATATGTACAAGACAGGATTCTCGTCATGCTCGCTGTAATGGGCGTACCATTCTTCGGGGATTGGCAGCGCGCAACGAGTTCTCTCACATCATAATATCCTGCGATACGACCCATTTTGAAACAATTAAAAAGCCGGAAATGTCCGGAAAATGCCAAAGGAGTACAGAACCCGTTGCTCCGTATGCTCGTTGTAATGGGCGTACCATTTTTCGGAGATTGGCAGCGTGCAGCGAGTTCTCACACCTCATAATATCCTACGATACGACCTATTTTGAAACTATTAAAAAGCCGAAACTGGCCGGAAAAGGCCGAATATGTACAAGACAGGATTCTCCGCATGCTCGTTGTAATGGATGTACCATTTTTCGGGGATTGGCAGCGCGCAACGAGTTCTCTCACATCATAATATCCTGATATACGGCCCATTTTGAAACAATTAAAAAGCCGGAGATGTCCGGAAAAGGCCGAAGGTGTACAGAACCTGATGCTCCGTATGCTCGTTGTAATGGAAGTACCATTCTTCGGGGATTGGCAGCGTGCAGCGAGTTCTCACACCTCATAATATCCTGCGAAACGACTCATTTTGAAACTATTAAAATGCCGAAACTTGCCGGAAAAGCCCGAATATGACAAGACAGGATTCTCCGCATGCTCGTTGTAATGGAAGTACCATTCTTCGGGGATTGGCAGCGCGCAACGAGTTCTCTCACATCATAATATCCTGCTATACGGCCCGTTTTTAATCACATAAAATGCCGGAGATGTCCGGAAAAGGTCGAAGGTGTACAGAACCCAATGCTCCGTTTGCTCGTTGTAATGGAAGTACCATTTTTGGGGGGTTGGCAGAGAGCAACTGGTTCTTACACATCATAATATCCTGATATACGGCCCATTTTGAAACAATTAAAAAGCCGGGAATATCCGGAAAAGGCCGAAGGTGTACAGAACCCGTTGCCCGTATGCTCGTTGTAATGGAATTACCATTTTTGGGGGATTGGCAACGCTCAACGCGTTTTTACACATCATAATATCCTGCGATACGACTCATTTTGAAACTATTAAAAAGCCGAAACTGGCCGGAAAAGGCCGAATATGTACAAGACAGGATTCTCCGCATGCTCGTTGTAATGGAAGTACCATTCTTCGGGGATTGGCTGCGCGCAACGAGTTCTCTCACATCATAATATCCTGCGATACGACCCATTTTGAAACAATTAAAAAGCCGAAACTGGCCGGAAAAGGCCGAAAATGTACAAGACAGGATTCTCCGGATGCTGGTTGTATTGGAAGTACCATTCTTCGGGGATTGGCAGCGCGCAACGAGTTCTCTCACATCATAATATCCTGCGATACGACCCATTTTGAAACAATTAAAAAGCCGGAAATGTCCGGAAAATGCCAAAGGTGTACAGAACCCGTTGCTCCGTATGCTCGTTGTAATGGGCGTACCATTTTTCGGGGAATGGCAGCGTGCAGCGAGTTCTCACACCTCATAATATCCTGCGATACGACCCATTTTGAAACTATTAAAAAGCCGAAACTGGTCGGAAAAGGCCGAATATGCACAAGACAGGATTCTCCGCATGCTCGTTGTAATGGATGTACCATTTTTCGGGGATTGGCAGCGCGCAACGAGTTCTCTCACATCATAATATCCTGCGATACGACCCGTTTTGAAACAATAAAATAGCCGGAAATGTCCGGAAAATGCCGAAGGTTTACAGAACCCGTTGCTCCGTATGCTCGTTGTAATGGAAGGACCATTTTTGGGGGATTGGCAGCGTGCAGCGAGTTCTCACACATCATAATATCCTGCGATACGACCCGTTTTTAATCACATAAAATGCCGGAAATGTTCGGAAAAGGTCGAAGGTGTACAGAACCTGATGCTACGTATACTCGTTGTAATGGAAGGACCATTTTTGGGGGATCGGCAACGCTCAACGCGTTTTTACACATCATAATATACTGGTGTACAGAACCTGATGCTCCGTATGCTCGTTGTAAGGGGCGTACCATTTCTCGGGGATTGGCAGCGCGCAACGAGTTCTCTCACATCATAATATCCTGCGATACGACCCATTTTGAAACAATTAAAAAGCCGGAAATGTCCGGAAAATGCCAAAGGTGTACAGAACCCGTTGCTCCGTATGTTCGTTGTAATGGGCGTACCATTTTTCGGGGATTGGCAGCGTGCAGCGAGTTCTCACACCTCATAATATCCTGCGATACGACCCATTTTGAAACTATTAAAAAGCCGAAACTGGTCGGAAAAGGCCGAATATGTACAAAACAGGATTCTCCGCATGCTAGTTGTAATGGATGTACCATTTTTCGGGGATTGGCAGCGCGCAACGAGTTCTCTCACATCATAATATCCTGATATACGGCCCATTTTGAAACAATTAAAAAGCCGGAAATGTCCGGAAAAGGCCGAAGGTGTACAGAACCCGCTGCTCCGTATGCTCGTTGTAATGGGCGTACCATTTTTCGGGGATTTCCAGCGTGCAGCCAGTTCTCACACCTCATAATATCCTGCGATACGACCCATTTTGAAACTATTAAAAAGCCGAAACTGGCCGGAAAAGGCCGAATATGTACCAGACAGGATTCTCGTCATGCTCGTTGAAATGGAAGTACCATTCTTCGGGGATTTGCAGCGCGCAACGAGTTCCCTCACATCATAATATCCTGCTATACGGCCCGTTTTTAATCACATAAAATGCCGGAGATGTCCGGAAAAGGCCGAAGGTGTACAGATCCCAATGCTCCGTTTGCTCGTTGTAATGGAAGTACCATTTTTGGGGGGTTGGCAGAGAGCAACTGGTTCTTACACATCATAATATCCTGATATACGGCCCATTTTGAAACAATTAAAAAGCCGGAAATATCCGGAAAAGGCCGAAGGTGTACAGAACCCGTTGCTCCGTATGCTCGTTGTAATGGAATTACCATTTTTGGGGGATTGGCAACGCTCAACGCGTTTTTACACATCATAATATCCTGCTATTCGGCCCATTTTTGATCACTTAAAATGCCGGAAATGTCCGGAAAAGGCCGAAGGTGTACAGAAGCTGATGCTCCGTATGCTCGTTGTAAGGTGCGTACCATTTCTCGGGGATTGGCAGCACGTAACGTGTTCTCTCTCATCATAATATCCTGATAAACGGCACATTTAGAAACAATTAAAAAGCCGGAAATGTCCGGAAAAGGCCGAAGGTGTACAGAACCCGTTGCTCCGTATGCTCGTTGTAGTGGGCGTACCATTTTTCGGGGATTGGCAGCGTGCAGCGAGTTCTCACACCTCATAATATCCTGCGAAACGACTCATTTTGAAACTATTAAAAAGCCGAAACTTGCCGGAAAAGGCCGAATATGTAAAAGACATGATTCTCCGCATGCTCGTTGTAATGGAAGTACCATTCTTCGGAGATTGGCAGCGCGCAGCGAGTTCTCACACCTCATAATATCCTGCGATACGACCCATTTTGAAACTATTAAAAAGCCGAAACTGGTCGGAAAAGGCCGAATATGTACAAAACAGGATTCTCCGCATGCTCGTTGTAATGGATGTACCATTTTTCGGGGATTGGCAGCGCGCAACGAGTTCTCTCACATCATAATATCCTGATATACGGCCCATTTTGAAACAATTAAAAAGCCGGAGATGTCCGGAAAAGGCCGAAGGTGTACAGAACCTGATGCTCCGTATGCTCGTTGTAATGGAAGTACCATTCTTCGGGGATTGGCAGCGTGCAGCGAGTTCTCACACCTCATAATATCCTGCGAAACGACTCATTTTGAAACTATTAAAATGCCGAAACTTGCCGGAAAAGCCCGAATATGACAAGACAGGATTCTCCGCATGCTCGTTGTAATGGAAGTACCATTCTTCGGGGATTGGCAGCGCGCAACGAGTTCTCTCACATCATAATATCCTGCTATACGGCCCGTTTTTAATCACATAAAATGCCGGAGATGTCCGGAAAAGGTCGAAGGTGTACAGAACCCAATGCTCCGTTTGCTCGTTGTAATGGAAGTACCATTTTTGGGGGGTTGGCAGAGAGCAACTGGTTCTTACACATCATAATATCCTGATATACGGCCCATTTTGAAACAATTAAAAAGCCGGGAATATCCGGAAAAGGCCGAAGGTGTACAGAACCCGTTGCCCGTATGCTCGTTGTAATGGAATTACCATTTTTGGGGGATTGGCAACGCTCAACGCGTTTTTACACATCATAATATCCTGCGATACGACTCATTTTGAAACTATTAAAAAGCCGAAACTGGCCGGAAAAGGCCGAATATGTACAAGACAGGATTCTCCGCATGCTCGTTGTAATGGAAGTACCATTCTTCGGGGATTGGCTGCGCGCAACGAGTTCTCTCACATCATAATATCCTGCGATACGACCCATTTTGAAACAATTAAAAAGCCGAAACTGGCCGGAAAAGGCCGAAAATGTACAAGACAGGATTCTCCGGATGCTGGTTTTATTGGAAGTACCATTCTTCGGGGATTGGCAGCGCGCAACGAGTTCTCTCACATCATAATATCCTGCGATACGACCCATTTTGAAACAATTAAAAAGCCGGAAATGTCCGGAAAATGCCAAAGGTGTACAGAACCCGTTGCTCCGTATGCTCGTTGTAATGGGCGTACCATTTTTCGGGGAATGGCAGCGTGCAGCGAGTTCTCACACCTCATAATATCCTGCGATACGACCCATTTTGAAACTATTAAAAAGCCGAAACTGGTCGGAAAAGGCCGAATATGCACAAGACAGGATTCTCCGCATGCTCGTTGTAATGGATGTACCATTTTTGGGGGGTTGGCAGAGAGCAACTGGATCTTACACCTCATAATATCCTGATATACGGCCCATTTTGAAGCAATTAAAAAGCCGGAAATGTCCGGAAAAGGCCGAAGGTGTACAGAACCCGTTGCCCCGTATGCTCGTTCTAATGGGCGTACCATTTTTCGGGGATTTCCAGCGTGCAGCCAGTTCTCACACCTCATAATATCCTGCGATACGACCCATTTTGAAACTATTAAAAAGCCGAAACTGGCCGGAAATGGCCGAATATGTACAAGACAGGATTCTCCGCATGCTCGTTGTAATGGAAGTACCATTCTTCGGGGATAGGCAGCGCGCAACGAGTTCTCTCACATCATAATATCCTGATATACGGCCCATTTTGAAACAATTAAAAAGCCGGAAATGTCCGGAAAAGGCCGAAGGTGTACAGAACCCGTTGCTCCCTTTGCTTGTTGTAATGGAAGTACCATTTTTGGGGGGTTGGCAGAGAGCAACTGGTTCTTACACATCATAATATCCTGATATACGGCCCCTATTGAAGCAATTAAAAAGCCGGAAATGTCCGGAAAAGGCCGAAGGTGTACAGAACCCGCTGCTCCGTATGCTCGTTGTAATGGGCGTACCATTTTTCGGGGATTTCCAGCGTACAGCCAGTTCTCACACCTCATAATATCCTGCGATACGACCCATTTTGAAACTATTAAAAAGCCGAAACTGGCCGGAAATGGCCGAATATGTACAAGACAGGATTCTCCGCATGCTCGTTGTAATGGAAGTACCATTCTTCAGGGATTGGCAGCGCGCAACGAGTTCTCTCACATCATAATATCCTGCTATACGGCCCGTTTTTAATCACATAAAATGCCGGAGATGTCCGGAAAAGGCCGAAGGTGTACAGAACCCAATGCTCCGTTTGCTCGTTGTAATGGAAGTACCATTTTTGGGGGGTTGGCAGAGAGCAACTGGTTCTTACACATCATAATATCCTGATATACGGCCCATTTTGAAACAATTAAAAAGCCGGAAATATCCGGAAAAGGCCGAAGGTGTACAGAACCCGTTGCTCCGTATGCTCGTTGTAATGGAATTACCATTTTTGGGGGATTGGCAACGCTCAACGCGTTTTTACACATCATAATATCCTGCGATACGACTCATTTTGAAACTATTAAAAAGCCGAAACTGGCCGGAAAAGGCCGAATATGTACCAGACAGGATTCTCGTCATGCTCGTTGTAATGGAAGTACCATTCTTCGGGGATTTGCAGCGCGCAACGAGTTCCCTCACATCATAATATCCTGCTATACGGCCCGTTTTTAATCACATAAAATGCCGGAGATGTCCGGAAAAGGCCGAAGATGTACAGAACCTGATGCTCCGTATGCTCGTTGTAAGGGGCGTACCATTTCTCGGGGATTGGCAGCGCGTAACGAGTTATCTCATATCATAATATCCTGAAATACGGCCCATTTTGAAACAATTAAAAAGCCGGAAATGTCCGGAAAAGGCCGAAGGTGTACAGAACCTGATGCTCCGTATGCTCGTTGTAATGGAAGTACCATTCTTCGGGGATTGGCAGCGCGCAACGAGTTCTCTCACATCATAATATCCTGCGATACGACCCATTTTGAAACAATTAAAAAGCCGGAAATGTCCGGAAAATGCCAAAGGTGTACAGAACCCGTTGCTCCGTATGCTCGTTGTAATGGGCGTACCATTTTTCGGGGAATGGCAGCGTGCAGCGAGTTCTCACACCTCATAATATCCTGCGATACGACCCATTTTGAAACTATTAAAAAGCCGAAACTGGTCGGAAAAGGCCGAATATGCACAAGACAGGATTCTCCGCATGCTCGTTGTAATGGATGTACCATTTTTCGGGGATTGGCAGCGCGCAACGAGTTCTCTCACATCATAATATCCTGATATACGGCCCATTTTGAAACAATTAAAAAGCCGGAAATGTCCGGAAAAGGCCGAAGGTGTACAGAACCCGTTGCTCCCTTTGCTTGTTGTAATGGAAGTACCATTTTTGGGGGGTTGGCAGAGAGCAACTGGATCTTACACCTCATAATATCCTGATATACGGCCCATTTTGAAGCAATTAAAAAGCCGGAAATGTCCGGAAAAGGCCGAAGGTGTACAGAACCCGTTGCCCCGTATGCTCGTTCTAATGGGCGTACCATTTTTCGGGGATTTCCAGCGTGCAGCCAGTTCTCACACCTCATAATATCCTGCGATACGACCCATTTTGAAACTATTAAAAAGCCGAAACTGGCCGGAAATGGCCGAATATGTACAAGACAGGATTCTCCGCATGCTCGTTGTAATGGAAGTACCATTCTTCGGGGATAGGCAGCGCGCAACGAGTTCTCTCACATCATAATATCCTGATATACGGCCCATTTTGAAACAATTAAAAAGCCGGAAATGTCCGGAAAAGGCCGAAGGTGTACAGAACCCGTTGCTCCCTTTGCTTGTTGTAATGGAAGTACCATTTTTGGGGGGTTGGCAGAGAGCAACTGGTTCTTACACATCATAATATCCTGATATACGGCCCCTATTGAAGCAATTAAAAAGCCGGAAATGTCCGGAAAAGGCCGAAGGTGTACAGAACCCGCTGCTCCGTATGCTCGTTGTAATGGGCGTACCATTTTTCGGGGATTTCCAGCGTACAGCCAGTTCTCACACCTCATAATATCCTGCGATACGACCCATTTTGAAACTATTAAAAAGCCGAAACTGGCCGGAAATGGCCGAATATGTACAAGACAGGATTCTCCGCATGCTCGTTGTAATGGAAGTACCATTCTTCAGGGATTGGCAGCGCGCAGCGAGTTCTCTCACATCATAATATCCTGCTATACGGCCCGTTTTTAATCACATAAAATGCCGGAGATGTCCGGAAAAGGCCGAAGGTGTACAGAACCCAATGCTCCGTTTGCTCGTTGTAATGGAAGTACCATTTTTGGGGGGTTGGCAGAGAGCAACTGGTTCTTACACATCATAATATCCTGATATACGGCCCATTTTGAAACAATTAAAAAGCCGGAAATATCCGGAAAAGGCCGAAGGTGTACAGAACCCGTTGCTCCGTATGCTCGTTGTAATGGAATTACCATTTTTGGGGGATTGGCAACGCTCAACGCGTTTTTACACATCATAATATCCTGCGATACGACTCATTTTGAAACTATTAAAAAGCCGAAACTGGCCGGAAAAGGCCGAATATGTACCAGACAGGATTCTCGTCATGCTCGTTGTAATGGAAGTACCATTCTTCGGGGATTTGCAGCGCGCAACGAGTTCCCTCACATCATAATATCCTGCTATACGGCCCGTTTTTAATCACATAAAATGCCGGAGATGTCCGGAAAAGGCCGAAGGTGTACAGAACCTGATGCTCCGTATGCTCGTTGTAATGGAAGTACCATTCTTCGGGGATTGGCAGCGCGCAACGAGTACTCTCACATCATAATATCCTGCGATACGACCCATTTTGAAACAATTAAAAAGCCGGAAATGTCCGGAAAATGCCAAAGGTGTACAGAACCCGTTGCTCCGTATGCTCGTTGTAATGGGCGTACCATTTTTCGGGGATTGGCAGCGTGCAGCGAGTTCTCACACCTCATAATATCCTGCGATACGACCCATTTTGAAACTATTAAAAAGCCGAAACTGGCCGGAAAAGGCCGAATATGTACAAGACAGGATTCTCCGCATGCTCGTTGTAATGGATGTACCATTCTTCGGGGATTGGCAGCGCGCAACGAGTTCTCTCACATCATAATATCCCGCGATACGACCCATTTTGAAACAATTAAAAAGCCGGAAATGTCCGGAAAATGCCGAAGGTGTACAGAACCCGTTGCTCCGTATGCTCGTTGTAATGGAAGGACCATTTTTGGGGGATTGGCAGCGTGCAGCGAGTTCTCACACATCATAGTACCCTGCGATACGACCCGTTTTTAATCACATAAAATGCCGGAAATGTCCGGAAAAGGCCGAAGGTGTACAGAACCTGATGCTACGTATACTCGTTGTAAGGGGCGTACCATTTCTCGGGGATTGGCAGCGCGCAACGAGGTCTCACACATCATAATATCCTGCGATACGACCCTTTTTGAAACAATTAAAAAGCCGGAAATATCCGGAAAAGGCCGAAGGTGTACAGAACCCGT
Organism: Bombus muscorum; assembly: GCA_963971185.1. NCBI lineage: Eukaryota > Metazoa > Arthropoda > Insecta > Hymenoptera > Apidae > Bombus > Bombus muscorum. Next base: position 5,667,743 of record OZ020130.1, read on the forward strand.
TGCTCCGTATGCTCGTTGTAATGGGAGTACCATTTTTCGGGGATTGGCAGCGTGCAGCGAGATCTCACACATCATAATATCCTGCGATACGACCCTATTTGAAACAATTAAAAAGCCGGAAATATCCGGAAAAGGCTGAAGGTGTGCAGAACCCGTTGCTCCGTATGCTCGTTGTAATGGGCGTACCATTTTTCGGGGATTGGCAGCGTGCAGCGAGTTCTCACACCTCATAATATCCTGCGATACGACTCATTTTGAAACTATTAAAAAGCCGATACTGGCCGGAAAAGGCCGAATATGTACAAGACAGGATTCTCCGCATGCTCGTTGTAATGGAAGTACCATTCTTCGGGGATTGGCTGCGCGCAACGAGTTCTCTCACATCATAATATCCTGCGATACGACCCATTTTGAAACAATTAAAAAGCCGAAACTGGCCGGAAAAGGCCGAATATGTACAAGACAGGATTCTCCGGATGCTGGTTGTATTGGAAGTTCTATTCTTCGGGGATTGGCAGCGCGCACCGTGTTCTCTCACATCATAATATCCTGCTATTCGGCCCGTTTTTGATCACTTAAAATGCCGGAAATGTCCGGAAAAGGCCGAAGGTGTACAGAACCTGATGCTCCGTATGCTCGTTGTAAGGGCCGTACCATTTCTCGGGGATTGGCAGCGCGTAACGTGTTCTCTCACATCATAATATCCTGCGATACGACCCATTTTGAAACAATTAAAAAGACGAAACTGGCCGGAAAAGGCCGAATATGTACAAGACAGGATTCTCCGCATGCTCGTTGTAATGAAAGTACCATTCTTCGGGGATTGGCAGCGCGCAACGAGTTCTCTCACATCATAATATCCTGATATACGGCACATTTTGAAACAATTAAAAGGCCGGAAATGTCCGGAAAAGGCCGAAGGTGTACAGAACCCGTTGCTCCCTTTGCTTGTTGTAATGGGCGTACCATTTTTCGGGGATTTCCAGCGTGCAGCCAGTTTTCACACCTCATAATATCCTGCGATACGACCCATTTTGAAACTATTAAAAAGCCGAAACTGGCCGGAAAAGGCCGAATATGTACAAGACAGGATTCTCCGCATGCTCGTTGTAATGGATGTACCATTCTTCGGGGATTGGCAGCGCGCAACGAGTTCTCTCACATCATAATATCCTGCGATACGACCCATTTTGAAACAATTAAATAGCCGGAAATGTCCGGAAAATGCCGAACGTGTACATAACCCGTGGCTCCGTATGCTCGTTGTAATGGAAGGACCATTTTTCGGGGATTGGCAGCGTGCAGCTAGTTCTCACACATCATAATATCCTGCGATACGACCCGTTTTTAATCACATAAAATGCCGGAAATGTCCGGAAAAGGCCGAAGGTGTACAGAACCTGATGCTACGTATACTCGTTGTAAGGGGCGTACCATTTCTCGGGGATTGGCAGCGCGCAACGAGATCTCACACATCATAATATCCTGCGATACGACCCTTTTTGAAACAATTAAAAAGCCGGAAATATCCGGAAAAGGCCGAAGGTGTACAGAACCCGTTGCTCCGTATGCTCGTTGTAATGGGCGTACCATTTTTCGGGGATTGGCAGCGTGCAGCGAGATCTCACACATCATAATATCCTGCGATACGACCCTTTTTGAAACAATTAAAAAGCCGAAACTGGCCGGAAAAGGCCGAATATGTACAAGACAGGATTCTCCGGATGCTGGTTGTATTGGAAGTACCATTCTTCGGGGATTGGCAGCGCGCACCGTGTTCTCTCACATCATAATATCCTGCTATTCGGCCCGTTTTTGATCACTTAAAATGCCGGAAATGTCCGGAAAAGGACGAAGGTGTACAGAACCTAATGCTCCGTATGCTCGTTGTGAGGGCCGTACCATTTCTTGGGGATTGGCAGCGCGTGACGTGTTCTCTCACATCATAATATCCTGATAAACGGCACATTTTGAAACAATTAAAAAGCCGGAAATGTCCGGAAAAGGCCGAAGGTGTACACAACTCGTTGCTCCGTATGCACGTTGTAGTGGGCGTACCATTTTTCGGGGATTGGCAGCGTGCAGCGAGTTCTCACACCTCATAATATCCTGCGATACGACTCATTTTGAAACTATTAAAAAGCCGAAACTGGCCGGAAAAGGCCGAATATGTACAAGACAGGATTCTCTGCATGCTCGTTGTAATGGGCGTACCATTTTTCGGGGATTGGCTGCGCGCAACGAGTTCTCACACATCATAATATCCTGCGATACGACCCATTTTGAAACAATTAAAAAGACGAAACTGGCCGGAAAAGGCCGAATATGTACAAGACAGGATTCTCCGCATGCTCGTTGTATTGGAAGTACCATTCTTCGGGGAATGGCAGCGCGCACCGAGTTCTCTCACACCATAATATCCTGCGATACGACCAGTTATTATCACATAAAATGCCGGAGATGTCCGGAAAAGGCCGAAGGTGTACAGAACCCAATGCTCCGTTTGCTCGTTGTAATGGAAGTATCATTTTTGGGGGGTTGGCAGAGAGCAACTGGTTCTTACACATCATAATATCCTGATATACGGCCCGTTTTTGATCACTTAAAATGCCGGAAATGTCCGGAAAAGGCCGAAGGTGTACAGAAGCTGTTGCTCCGTATGCTCGTTGTAAGGGGCGTACCATTTCTCGGGGATTGGCAGCGCGTAACGAGTTCTCTCACATCATAATATCCTGAAATACGGCCCATTTTGAAACAATTAAAAAGCCGGAAATGTTCGGAAAAGGCCGAAGGAGTATAGAACCTGATGCTCCGTATGCTCGTTGTAAGGGGCGTACCATTTCTCGGGGATTGGCAGCGCGTAACGAATACTCTCACATCATAATATCCTGATATACGGCCCATTTTGAAACTATTAAAAAGCCGGAAATGTCCAGAAAAGGCCGAAGGTGTACAGAACCCGTTGCTCCGTATGCTCGTTGTAATGGGCGTACCATTTTTCGGGGATTGGAAGCGTGCAGCGAGATCTCACACATCATAATATCGTGCGATACGACCCTTTTTGAAACAATTAAAAAGCCGGAAATGTCCGGAAAAGGCCGAAGGTGTACAGAACCCAATGCTCCGTTTGCTCGTTGTAATGGAAGTACCATTTTTGGGGGGTTGGCAGAGAGCAACTGGTTCTTACACATCATAATATCCTGATATACGGCCCATTTTGAAACAATTAAAAAGCCTGAAATGTCCGGAAAAGGCCGAAGGTGTACAGAACCCGTTGCTCCGTATGCTCGTTGTAATGGGCGTACCATTTTTCGGGGATTGGCAGCGTGCAGCGAGATCTCACACATCATAATATCCTACGATACGACCCTTTTTGAAACAATTATAAAGCCGGAAAAATCCGGAAAAGGCCGAAGGTGTACAAAACCCGTTGCTCCGTATGCTCGTTGTAATGGAAGGACCATTTTTGGGGGATTGGCAACGCTCAACGCGTTTTTCCACATCATAATATCCTGCTATTCGGCCCATTTTGAAACAATTAAAAAGCCGGAAATGTCCGGAAAAGGCCGAAGGTGTACAGAACCCGTTGCTCCGTATGCTCGTTGTAATGGGCGTACTATTTTTCGGGGATTGGCAGCGTGCAGCGAGTTCTCACACCTCATAATATCCTGCGATACGACTCATTTTGAAACTATTAAAAAGCCGAAACTGGCCGGAAAAGGCCGAATATGTACAAGACAGGATTCTCGTCATGCTCGTTGTAATGGAAGTACCATTCTTCGGGGATTTGCAGCGCGCAACGAGTTCCCTCACATCATAATATCCTGCTATACGGCCCGTTTTTAATTACATAAAATGCCGGAGATGTCCGGAAAAGGCCGAAGGTGTACAGAAACCAATGCTCCGTTTGCTCGTTGTAATGGTAGTACCATTTTTGGGGGGTTGGCAGAGAGCAACAGGTTCTTACACATCATAATATCCTGATATACGGCCCATTTTGAAACAATTAAAAAGCCGGAAATGTCCGGAAAAGGCCGAAGGTGTACAGAACCCGTTGCTCCGAATGCTCGTTGTAATGGGCGTACCATTTTTCGGGGATTGGCAGCGTGCAGCGAAATCTCACACATCATAATATCCTGCGATATGACCCTTTTTGAAACAATTAAAAAGCCGGAAATATCCGGAAAAGGCCGAAGGTGTACAGAACCCGTTGCTCCGTATGCTCGTTGTAATGGAAGGACCATTTTTGGAGGATTGGCAACGCTCAACGCGTTTTTACACATCATAATATCCTGCTATTCGGCCCATTTTTGATCACTTAAAATGCCGGAAATGTCCGGAAAAGGCCGAAGGTGTACAGAACCTGATGCTCCGTATGCTCGTTGTAAGGGGCGTACCATTTCTCGGGGATTGGCAGCGCGTAAAGAGTTCTCTCACATCATAATATCCTGAAATACGGCCCATTTTGAAACAATTAAAAAGCCGGAAATGTCCGGAAAAGGCCGAAGGTGTACAGAACCTGATGCTCCGTATGCTCGTTGTAATGGAAGTACCATTCTTCGGGGATTGGCAGCGCGCAACGAGTTCTCTCACATCATAATATCCTGCGATACGACCCATTTTGAAACAATTAAAAAGCCGGAAATGTCCGGAAAATGCCAAAGGTGTACAGAACCCGTTGCTCCGTATGCTCGTTGTAATGGGCGTACCATTTTTCGGGGATTGGCAGCGTGCAGCGAGTTCTCACACCTCATAATATCCTGCGATACGACCCATTTTGAAACTATTAAAAAGCCGAAACTGGCCGGAAAAGGCCGAATATGTACAAGACAGGATTCTCCGCATTCTCGTTGTAATGGATGTACCATTCTTCGGGGATTGGCAGCGCGCAACGAGTTCTCTCACATCATAATATCCCGCGATACGACCCATTTTGAAACAATTAAAAAGCCGGAAATGTCCGGAAAATGCCGAAGGTGTACAGAACCCGTTCCTCCGTATGCTCGTTGTAATGGAAGGACCATATTTGGGGGATTGGCAGCGTGCAGCGAGTTCTCACACATCATAATATCCTGCGATACGACCCGTTTTTAATCACATAAAATGCCGGAAATGTCCGGAAAAGGCCGAAGGTGTACAGAACCCGATGCTCCGTTTGCTCGTTGTAATGGAAGTACCATTTTTGGGGGGTTGGCAGAGAGCAACTGGCTCTTACACATCATAATAATCTGATATACGGCCCATTTTGAAACAATTAAAAAGCCGGAAATGTCCGGAAAAGGCCGAAGGTGTACAGAACCCGTTGCTCCGTATGCTCGTTGTAATGGGCGTACCATTTCTCGGGGATTGGCAGCGCGTAACGAGTTCTCTCACATCATAATATCCTGAAATACGGCCCATTTTGAAACAACTAAATAGCCGGAAATGTCCGGAAAAGGCCGAAGGTGTACAGAACCTGATGCTACGTATACTCGTTGTATGGGGCGTACCATTTCTCGGGGATTGGCAGCGCGCAACGAGGTCTCACACGTCATAATATCCTGCGATATGACCCTTTTTGAAACAATTAAAAAGCCGGAAATATCCGGAAAAGGCCGAAGGTGTACAGAACCCGTTGCTCCGTATGCTCGTTGTAATGGAAGGACCATTTTTGGAGGATTGGCAACGCTCAACGCGTTTTTACACATCATAATATCCTGCTATTCGGCCCATTTTTGATCACTTAAAATGCCGGAAATGTCCGGAAAAGGCCGAAGGTGTACAGAACCTGATGCTCCGTATGCTCGTTGTAAGGGGCGTACCATTTCTCGGGGATTGGCAGCGCGTAAAGAGTTCTCTCACATCATAATATCCTGAAATACGGCCCATTTTGAAACAATTAAAAAGCCGGAAATGTCCGGAAAAGGCCGAAGGTGTACAGAATCTGATGCTCCGTATGCTCGTTGTAATGGAAGTACCATTCTTCGGGGATTGGCAGCGCGCAACGAGTTCTCTCACATCATAATATCCTGCGATACGACCCATTTTGAAACAATTAAAAAGCCGGAAATGTCCGGAAAATGCCAAAGGTGTACAGAACCCGTTGCTCCGTATGCTCGTTGTAATGGGCGTACCATTTTTCGGGGATTGGCAGCGTGCAGCGAGTTCTCACACCTCATAATATCCTGCGATACGACCCATTTTGAAACTATTAAAAAGCCGAAACTGGCCGGAAAAGGCCGAATATGTACAAGACAGGATTCTCCGCATTCTCGTTGTAATGGATGTACCATTCTTCGGGGATTGGCAGCGCGCAACGAGTTCTCTCACATCATAATATCCCGCGATACGACCCATTTTGAAACAATTAAAAAGCCGGAAATGTCCGGAAAATGCCGAAGGTGTACAGAACCCGTTCCTCCGTATGCTCGTTGTAATGGAAGGACCATATTTGGGGGATTGGCAGCGTGCAGCGAGTTCTCACACATCATAATATCCTGCGATACGACCCGTTTTTAATCACATAAAATGCCGGAAATGTCCGGAAAAGGCCGAAGGTGTACAGAACCCGATGCTCCGTTTGCTCGTTGTAATGGAAGTACCATTTTTGGGGGGTTGGCAGAGAGCAACTGGCTCTTACACATCATAATAATCTGATATACGGCCCATTTTGAAACAATTAAAAAGCCGGAAATGTCCGGAAAAGGCCGAAGGTGTACAGAACCCGTTGCTCCGTATGCTCGTTGTAATGGGCGTACCATTTCTCGGGGATTGGCAGCGCGTAACGAGTTCTCTCACATCATAATATCCTGAAATACGGCCCATTTTGAAACAACTAAATAGCCGGAAATGTCCGGAAAAGGCCGAAGGTGTACAGAACCTGATGCTACGTATACTCGTTGTATGGGGCGTACCATTTCTCGGGGATTGGCAGCGCGCAACGAGGTCTCACACGTCATAATATCCTGCGATACGACCCATTTTGAAACTATTAAAAAGCCGAAACTGGCCGGAAAAGGCCGAATATGTACAAGACAGGATTCTCCGCATGCTCGTTGTAATGGATGTAGCATTCTTCGGGGATTGGCAGCGCGCAACGAGTTCTCTCACATCATAATATCCTGCGATACGACCCATTTTGAAACAATTAAATAGCCGGAAATGTCCGGAAAATGCCGAACGTGTACATAACCCGTTGCTCCGTATGCTCGTTGTAATGGGCGTACCATTTTTCGGGGATTGGCAGCGTGCAGCGAGATCTCACACATCATAATATCCTGCGATACGACCCGTTTTTAATCACATAAAATGCCGGAAATGTCCGGAAAAGGCCGAAGGTGTACAGAACCCGTTGCTCCGTATGCTCGTTGTAATGGAAGGACCATTTTTCGGTTATTGGCAGCGTGCAGCTAGTTCTCACACATCATAATATCCTGCGATACGACCCGTTTTTAATCACATAAAATGCCGGAAATGTCCGGAAAAGGCCGAAGGTGTACAGAACCTGATGCTACGTATACTCGTTGTAAGGGGCGTACCATTTCTCGGGGATTGGCAGCGCGCAACGAGATCTCACACATCATAATATCCTGCGATACGACCCTTTTTGAAACAATTAAAAAGCCGGAAATATCCGGAAAAGGCCGAAGGTGTACAGAACCCGTTGCTCCGTATGCTCGTTGTAATGGGCGTACCATTTTTCGGGGATTGGCAGCGTGCAGCGAGTTCTCACACTTCATAATATCCTGCGATACGACCCATTTTGAAACTATTAAAAAGCCGAAACTGGCCGGAAAAGGCCGAATATGTACAAGACAGGATTCTCCGCATGCTCGTTGTAATGGATGTACCATTCTTCGGGGATTGGCAGCGCGCAACGAGTACTCTCACAACATAATATCCTGCGATACGACCCATTTTGAAACAATTAAATAGCCGGAAATGTCCGGAAAATGCCGAACGTGTACAGAACCCGTTGCTCCGTATGCTCGTTGTAATGTAAGGACCATTTTTGGGGGATTGGCAGCGTGCAGCGAGTTCTCGCACATCATAATATCCTGCGATAGGACCCGTTTTTAATCACATAAAATGCCGGAGATGTCCGGAAAAGGCCGAAGGTGTACAGAACCCAATGCTCCGTTTGCTCGTTGTAATGGAAGTACCATTTTTGGGGTATGGCAGAGATCAACTGGTTCTTACACATCATAATATCCTGATATACGGCCCGTTTTTGATCACTTAAAATGCCGGAAATGTCCGGAAAAGGCCGAAGGTGTACAGAACCTGATGCTCCGTATGCTCGTTGTAAGGGGCGTACCATATCTCGGGGATTGGCAGCGCGTAACGAATTCTCTCACATCATAATATCCTGATATACGGCCCATTTTGAAACAATTAAAAAGCCGGAAATGTCCAGAAAATGCCGAAGGTGTACAGAACCCGTTGCTCCGTATGCTCGTTGTAATGGGCGTACCATTTTTCGGGGATTGGAAGCGTGCAGCGAGATCTCACACATCATAATATCGTGCGATGCGACCCTTTTTGAAACAATTAAAAAGCCGGAAATATCCGGAAAAGGCCGAAGGTGTACAGAACCCGATGCTCCGTATGCTCGTTGTAAGGGAAGGACCATTTTTGGGGGATCGGCAACGCTCAACGCGTTTTTACGCATCATAATATCCTGCTATTCGGCCCGTTTTTGATCACTTAAAATGCCGGAAATGTCCGGAAGAGGCCGAAGGTGTACAGAACCTGATGCTCCGTATGCTCGTTGTAAGGGGCGTACCATTTCTCGGGGATTGGCAGCGCGTAACATGTTCTCTCACATCATAATATCCTGATAAACGGCACATTTTGAAACAATTAAAAAGCCGGAAATGTCCGGAAAAGGCCGAAGGTGTACAGAACCCAATGCTCCGTATGCTCGTTGTAATGGGCGTACCATTTTTCGGGGATTGGAAGCGTGCAGCGAGATCTCACACATCATAATATCGTGCGATGCGACCCTTTTTGAAACAATTAAAAAGCCGGAAATATCCGGAAAAGGCCGAAGGTGTACAGAACCCGATGCTCCGTATGCTCGTTGTAAGGGAAGGACCATTTTTGGGGGATCGGCAACGCTCAACGCGTTTTTACACATCATAATATCCTGCTATTCGGCCCGTTTTTGATCACTTAAAATGCCGGAAATGTCCGGAAGAGGCCGAAGGTGTACAGACCCCGTTGCTCCGTATGCTCGTTGTAATGGAAGTACCATTTTTGGGGGGTTGGCAGAGAGCAACTGGTTCTTACACATCATAATATCCTGATATACGGCCCATTTTGAAACAATTAAAAAGCCGGAAATGTCCGGAAAAGGCCGAAGGTGTACAGAACCCGTTGCTCCGTATGCTCGTTGTAATGGGCGTACCATTTTTCGGGGATTGGCAGCGTGCAGCGAGATCTCACACATCATAATATCCTGCGATACGACCCTTTTTGAAACAATTATAAAGCCGGAAAAATCCGGAAAAGGCCGAAGGTGTACAAAACCCGTTGCTCCGTATGCTCGTTGTAATGGAAGGACCATTTTTGGGGGATTGGCAACGCTCAACGCGTTTTTACACATCATAATATCCTGCTATACTGTCCGTTTTTAATCACATAAAATGCCGGAGATGTCCAGAAAAGGCCGAAGGTGTACAGAACCCGATGCTCCGTTTGCTCGTTGTAATGGAAGTACCATTTTTGGGGGGTTGGCAGAGAGCAACTGGTTCTTACACATCGTAATATCCTGATATACGGCCCATTTTAAAACAATTAAAAAGCCGGAAATGTCCGGAAAATGCCGAAGGTGTACAGAACCCGTTGCTCCGTATGCTCGTTGTAATGGAAGGACCATTTTTGGGGGATTGGCAGCGTGCAGCGAGTTCTCACACATCATACTATCCTGCGATACGACAAATTTTGAAACAATTAAAAAGACGAAACTGGCCGGAACAGGCCGAATATGTACAAGACAGTATTCTCCGCATGCTCGTTGTAATGGATGTACCATTCTTCGGGGATTGGCAGCGCGCAACGAGTTCTCTCACGTCATAATATCCCGCGATACGACCCATTTTGAAACAATTAAAAAGACGAAACTGGCCGGAAAAGGCCGAATATGTACAGGACAGGATTCTCCGCATGCTCGTTGTATTGGAAGTACCATTCTTCGGGGATTGGCAGCGCGCACCGAGTTCCCTCACATCATAATATCCTGCTATACGGCCCGTTTTTAATCACATAAAATGCCGGCGATGTCCGGAAAAGGCCGAAGGTGTACAGAACCCGATGCTCCGTTTGCTCGTTGTAATGGAAGTACCATTTTTGGGGGGTTGGCAGAGAGCAACGAGTTTTCTCACATCATAATATCCTGCGATACGACCCGTTTTGAAACAATAAAATAGCCGGAAATGTCCGGAAAATGCCGAAGGTTTACAGAACCCGTTGCTCCGTATGCTCGTTGTAATGGAAGGACCATTTTTGGGGGATTGGCAGCGTGCAGCGAGTTCTCACACATCATAATATCCTGCGATACGACCCGTTTTTAATCACATAAAATGCCGGAAATGTTCGGAAAAGGTCGAAGGTGTACAGAACCTGATGCTACGTATACTCGTTGTAATGGAAGGACCATTTTTGGGGGATCGGCAACGCTCAACGCGTTTTTACACATCATAATATACTGGTGTACAGAACCTGATGCTCCGTATGCTCGTTGTAAGGGGCGTACCATTTCTCGGGGATTGGCAGCGCGTAACGTGTTCTCTCACATCATAATATCCTGATAAACGGCACATTTTGAAACAATTAAAAAGCCGGAAATGTCCGGAAAAGGCCGAAGGTGTACAGAACCCGTTGCTCCGTATGCTCGTTGTAATGGGCGTACCATTTTTCGGGGATTGGCAGCGTGCAAAGAGTTCTCACACCTCATAATATCCTGCGATACGACTAATTTTGAAACTATTAAAAAGCCGAAACTGGCCGGAAAAGGCCGAATATGTACAAGACAGGATTCTCGTCATGCTCGTTGTAATGGATGTACCATTCTTCGGGAATTGGCAGCGTGCAGCGAGTTCTCACACCTCATAATATCCTGCGATACGACTCATTTTGAAACTATTAAAAAGCCGAAACTGGCCGGAAAAGGCCGAATATGTACAAGACAGGATTCTCGTCATGCTCGCTGTAATGGGCGTACCATTCTTCGGGGATTGGCAGCGCGCAACGAGTTCTCTCACATCATAATATCCTGCGATACGACCCATTTTGAAACAATTAAAAAGCCGGAAATGTCCGGAAAATGCCAAAGGAGTACAGAACCCGTTGCTCCGTATGCTCGTTGTAATGGGCGTACCATTTTTCGGAGATTGGCAGCGTGCAGCGAGTTCTCACACCTCATAATATCCTACGATACGACCTATTTTGAAACTATTAAAAAGCCGAAACTGGCCGGAAAAGGCCGAATATGTACAAGACAGGATTCTCCGCATGCTCGTTGTAATGGATGTACCATTTTTCGGGGATTGGCAGCGCGCAACGAGTTCTCTCACATCATAATATCCTGATATACGGCCCATTTTGAAACAATTAAAAAGCCGGAGATGTCCGGAAAAGGCCGAAGGTGTACAGAACCTGATGCTCCGTATGCTCGTTGTAATGGAAGTACCATTCTTCGGGGATTGGCAGCGTGCAGCGAGTTCTCACACCTCATAATATCCTGCGAAACGACTCATTTTGAAACTATTAAAATGCCGAAACTTGCCGGAAAAGCCCGAATATGACAAGACAGGATTCTCCGCATGCTCGTTGTAATGGAAGTACCATTCTTCGGGGATTGGCAGCGCGCAACGAGTTCTCTCACATCATAATATCCTGCTATACGGCCCGTTTTTAATCACATAAAATGCCGGAGATGTCCGGAAAAGGTCGAAGGTGTACAGAACCCAATGCTCCGTTTGCTCGTTGTAATGGAAGTACCATTTTTGGGGGGTTGGCAGAGAGCAACTGGTTCTTACACATCATAATATCCTGATATACGGCCCATTTTGAAACAATTAAAAAGCCGGGAATATCCGGAAAAGGCCGAAGGTGTACAGAACCCGTTGCCCGTATGCTCGTTGTAATGGAATTACCATTTTTGGGGGATTGGCAACGCTCAACGCGTTTTTACACATCATAATATCCTGCGATACGACTCATTTTGAAACTATTAAAAAGCCGAAACTGGCCGGAAAAGGCCGAATATGTACAAGACAGGATTCTCCGCATGCTCGTTGTAATGGAAGTACCATTCTTCGGGGATTGGCTGCGCGCAACGAGTTCTCTCACATCATAATATCCTGCGATACGGCCCGTTTTTAATCACATAAAATGCCGGAGATGTCCGGAAAAGGCCGAAGATGTACAGAACCTGATGCTCCGTATGCTCGTTGTAAGGGGCGTACCATTTCTCGGGGATTGGCAGCGCGTAACGAGTTATCTCATATCATAATATCCTGAAATACGGCCCATTTTGAAACAATTAAAAAGCCGGAAATGTCCGGAAAAGGCCGAAGGTGTACAGAACCCGTTGCTCCCTTTGCTTGTTGTAATGGAAGTACCATTTTTGGGGGGTTGGCAGAGAGCAACTGGTTCTTACACATCATAATATCCTGATATACGGCCCATTTTGAAACAATTAAAAAGCCGGAAATATCCGGAAAAGGCCGAAGGTGTACAGAACCCGTTGCTCCGTATGCTCGTTGTAATGGAATTACCATTTTTGGGGGATTGGCAACGCTCAACGCGTTTTTACACATCATAATATCCTGCGATACGACCCATTTTGAAACAATTAAAAAGCCGGAAATGTCCGGAAAATGCCAAAGGTGTACAGAACCCGTTGCTCCGTATGCTCGTTGTAATGGGCGTACCATTTTTCGGGGAATGGCAGCGTGCAGCGAGTTCTCACACCTCATAATATCCTGCGATACGACCCATTTTGAAACTATTAAAAAGCCGAAACTGGTCGGAAAAGGCCGAATATGCACAAGACAGGATTCTCCGCATGCTCGTTGTAATGGATGTACCATTTTTCGGGGATTGGCAGCGCGCAACGAGTTCTCTCACATCATAATATCCTGATATACGGCCCATTTTGAAACAATTAAAAAGCCGGAAATGTCCGGAAAAGGCCGAAGGTGTACAGAACCCGTTGCTCCCTTTGCTTGTTGTAATGGAAGTACCATTTTTGGGGGGTTGGCAGAGAGCAACTGGATCTTACACCTCATAATATCCTGATATACGGCCCATTTTGAAGCAATTAAAAAGCCGGAAATGTCCGGAAAAGGCCGAAGGTGTACAGAACCCGTTGCCCCGTATGCTAGTTCTAATGGGCGTACCATTTTTCGGGGATTTCCAGCGTGCAGCCAGTTCTCACACCTCATAATATCCTGCGATACGACCCATTTTGAAACTATTAAAAAGCCGAAACTGGCCGGAAATGGCCGAATATGTACAAGACAGGATTCTCCGCATGCTCGTTGTAATGGAAGTACCATTCTTCGGGGATAGGCAGCGCGCAACGAGTTCTCTCACATCATAATATCCTGATATACGGCCCATTTTGAAACAATTAAAAAGCCGGAAATGTCCGGAAAAGGCCGAAGGTGTACAGAACCCGTTGCTCCCTTTGCTTGTTGTAATGGAAGTACCATTTTTGGGGGGTTGGCAGAGAGCAACTGGTTCTTACACATCATAATATCCTGATATACGGCCCCTATTGAAGCAATTAAAAAGCCGGAAATGTCCGGAAAAGGCCGAAGGTGTACAGAACCCGCTGCTCCGTATGCTCGTTGTAATGGGCGTACCATTTTTCGGGGATTTCCAGCGTACAGCCAGTTCTCACACCTCATAATATCCTGCGATACGACCCATTTTGAAACTATTAAAAAGCCGAAACTGGCCGGAAATGGCCGAATATGTACAAGACAGTATTCTCCGCATGCTCGTTGTAATGGAAGTACCATTCTTCAGGGATTGGCAGCGCGCAGCGAGTTCTCTCACATCATAATATCCTGCTATACGGCCCGTTTTTAATCACATAAAATGCCGGAGATGTCCGGAAAAGGCCGAAGGTGTACAGAACCCAATGCTCCGTTTGCTCGTTGTAATGGAAGTACCATTTTTGGGGGGTTGGCAGAGAGCAACTGGTTCTTACACATCATAATATCCTGATATACGGCCCATTTTGAAACAATTAAAAAGCCGGAAATATCCGGAAAAGGCCGAAGGTGTACAGAACCCGTTGCTCCGTATGCTCGTTGTAATGGAATTACCATTTTTGGGGGATTGGCAACGCTCAACGCGTTTTTACACATCATAATATCCTGCGATACGACTCATTTTGAAACTATTAAAAAGCCGAAACTGGCCGGAAAAGGCCGAATATGTACCAGACAGGATTCTCGTCATGCTCGTTGTAATGGAAGTACCATTCTTCGGGGATTTGCAGCGCGCAACGAGTTCCCTCACATCATAATATCCTGCTATACGGCCCGTTTTTAATCACATAAAATGCCGGAGATGTCCGGAAAAGGCCGAAGGTGTACAGAACCTGATGCTCCGTATGCTCGTTGTAATGGAAGTACCATTCTTCGGGGATTGGCAGCGCGCAACGAGTACTCTCACATCATAATATCCTGCGATACGACCCATTTTGAAACAATTAAAAAGCCGGAAATGTCCGGAAAATGCCAAAGGTGTACAGAACCCGTTGCTCCGTATGCTCGTTGTAATGGGCGTACCATTTTTCGGGGATTGGCAGCGTGCAGCGAGTTCTCACACCTCATAATATCCTGCGATACGACCCATTTTGAAACTATTAAAAAGCCGAAACTGGCCGGAAAAGGCCGAATATGTACAAGACAGGATTCTCCGCATGCTCGTTGTAATGGATGTACCATTCTTCGGGGATTGGCAGCGCGCAACGAGTTCTCTCACATCATAATATCCCGCGATACGACCCATTTTGAAACAATTAAAAAGCCG
This sequence comes from Bombus muscorum, assembly GCA_963971185.1. Lineage (NCBI taxonomy): Eukaryota > Metazoa > Arthropoda > Insecta > Hymenoptera > Apidae > Bombus > Bombus muscorum. The sequence continues at coordinate 5,682,776 of OZ020130.1, forward strand.
GAAATGTCCGGAAAATGCCGAAGGTGTACAGAACCCGTTGCTCCGTATGCTCGTTGTAATGGAAGGACCATTTTTGGGGGATTGGCAGCGTGCAGCGAGTTCTCACACATCATAGTACCCTGCGATACGACCCGTTTTTAATCACATAAAATGCCGGAAATGTCCGGAAAAGGCCGAAGGTGTACAGAACCTGATGCTACGTATACTCGTTGTAAGGGGCGTACCATTTCTCGGGGATTGGCAGCGCGCAACGAGGTCTCACACATCATAATATCCTGCGATACGACCCTTTTTGAAACAATTAAAAAGCCGGAAATATCCGGAAAAGGCCGAAGGTGTACAGAACCCGTTGCTCCGTATGCTCGTTGTAATGGGAGTACCATTTTTCGGGGATTGGCAGCGTGCAGCGAGATCTCACACATCATAATATCCTGCGATACGACCCTATTTGAAACAATTAAAAAGCCGGAAATATCCGGAAAAGGCTGAAGGTGTGCAGAACCCGTTGCTCCGTATGCTCGTTGTAATGGGCGTACCATTTTTCGGGGATTGGCAGCGTGCAGCGAGTTCTCACACCTCATAATATCCTGCGATACGACTCATTTTGAAACTATTAAAAAGCCGATACTGGCCGGAAAAGGCCGAATATGTACAAGACAGGATTCTCCGCATGCTCGTTGTAATGGAAGTACCATTCTTCGGGGATTGGCTGCGCGCAACGAGTTCTCTCACATCATAATATCCTGCGATACGACCCATTTTGAAACAATTAAAAAGCCGAAACTGGCCGGAAAAGGCCGAATATGTACAAGACAGGATTCTCCGGATGCTGGTTGTATTGGAAGTTCTATTCTTCGGGGATTGGCAGCGCGCACCGTGTTCTCTCACATCATAATATCCTGCTATTCGGCCCGTTTTTGATCACTTAAAATGCCGGAAATGTCCGGAAAAGGCCGAAGGTGTACAGAACCTGATGCTCCGTATGCTCGTTGTAAGGGCCGTACCATTTCTCGGGGATTGGCAGCGCGTAACGTGTTCTCTCACATCATAATATCCTGCGATACGACCCATTTTGAAACAATTAAAAAGACGAAACTGGCCGGAAAAGGCCGAATATGTACAAGACAGGATTCTCCGCATGCTCGTTGTAATGAAAGTACCATTCTTCGGGGATTGGCAGCGCGCAACGAGTTCTCTCACATCATAATATCCTGATATACGGCACATTTTGAAACAATTAAAAGGCCGGAAATGTCCGGAAAAGGCCGAAGGTGTACAGAACCCGTTGCTCCCTTTGCTTGTTGTAATGGGCGTACCATTTTTCGGGGATTTCCAGCGTGCAGCCAGTTTTCACACCTCATAATATCCTGCGATACGACCCATTTTGAAACTATTAAAAAGCCGAAACTGGCCGGAAAAGGCCGAATATGTACAAGACAGGATTCTCCGCATGCTCGTTGTAATGGATGTACCATTCTTCGGGGATTGGCAGCGCGCAACGAGTTCTCTCACATCATAATATCCTGCGATACGACCCATTTTGAAACAATTAAATAGCCGGAAATGTCCGGAAAATGCCGAACGTGTACATAACCCGTGGCTCCGTATGCTCGTTGTAATGGAAGGACCATTTTTCGGGGATTGGCAGCGTGCAGCTAGTTCTCACACATCATAATATCCTGCGATACGACCCGTTTTTAATCACATAAAATGCCGGAAATGTCCGGAAAAGGCCGAAGGTGTACAGAACCTGATGCTACGTATACTCGTTGTAAGGGGCGTACCATTTCTCGGGGATTGGCAGCGCGCAACGAGATCTCACACATCATAATATCCTGCGATACGACCCTTTTTGAAACAATTAAAAAGCCGGAAATATCCGGAAAAGGCCGAAGGTGTACAGAACCCGTTGCTCCGTATGCTCGTTGTAATGGGCGTACCATTTTTCGGGGATTGGCAGCGTGCAGCGAGATCTCACACATCATAATATCCTGCGATACGACCCTTTTTGAAACAATTAAAAAGCCGAAACTGGCCGGAAAAGGCCGAATATGTACAAGACAGGATTCTCCGGATGCTGGTTGTATTGGAAGTACCATTCTTCGGGGATTGGCAGCGCGCACCGTGTTCTCTCACATCATAATATCCTGCTATTCGGCCCGTTTTTGATCACTTAAAATGCCGGAAATGTCCGGAAAAGGACGAAGGTGTACAGAACCTAATGCTCCGTATGCTCGTTGTGAGGGCCGTACCATTTCTTGGGGATTGGCAGCGCGTGACGTGTTCTCTCACATCATAATATCCTGATAAACGGCACATTTTGAAACAATTAAAAAGCCGGAAATGTCCGGAAAAGGCCGAAGGTGTACACAACTCGTTGCTCCGTATGCACGTTGTAGTGGGCGTACCATTTTTCGGGGATTGGCAGCGTGCAGCGAGTTCTCACACCTCATAATATCCTGCGATACGACTCATTTTGAAACTATTAAAAAGCCGAAACTGGCCGGAAAAGGCCGAATATGTACAAGACAGGATTCTCTGCATGCTCGTTGTAATGGGCGTACCATTTTTCGGGGATTGGCTGCGCGCAACGAGTTCTCACACATCATAATATCCTGCGATACGACCCATTTTGAAACAATTAAAAAGACGAAACTGGCCGGAAAAGGCCGAATATGTACAAGACAGGATTCTCCGCATGCTCGTTGTATTGGAAGTACCATTCTTCGGGGAATGGCAGCGCGCACCGAGTTCTCTCACACCATAATATCCTGCGATACGACCAGTTATTATCACATAAAATGCCGGAGATGTCCGGAAAAGGCCGAAGGTGTACAGAACCCAATGCTCCGTTTGCTCGTTGTAATGGAAGTATCATTTTTGGGGGGTTGGCAGAGAGCAACTGGTTCTTACACATCATAATATCCTGATATACGGCCCGTTTTTGATCACTTAAAATGCCGGAAATGTCCGGAAAAGGCCGAAGGTGTACAGAAGCTGTTGCTCCGTATGCTCGTTGTAAGGGGCGTACCATTTCTCGGGGATTGGCAGCGCGTAACGAGTTCTCTCACATCATAATATCCTGAAATACGGCCCATTTTGAAACAATTAAAAAGCCGGAAATGTTCGGAAAAGGCCGAAGGAGTATAGAACCTGATGCTCCGTATGCTCGTTGTAAGGGGCGTACCATTTCTCGGGGATTGGCAGCGCGTAACGAATACTCTCACATCATAATATCCTGATATACGGCCCATTTTGAAACTATTAAAAAGCCGGAAATGTCCAGAAAAGGCCGAAGGTGTACAGAACCCGTTGCTCCGTATGCTCGTTGTAATGGGCGTACCATTTTTCGGGGATTGGAAGCGTGCAGCGAGATCTCACACATCATAATATCGTGCGATACGACCCTTTTTGAAACAATTAAAAAGCCGGAAATGTCCGGAAAAGGCCGAAGGTGTACAGAACCCAATGCTCCGTTTGCTCGTTGTAATGGAAGTACCATTTTTGGGGGGTTGGCAGAGAGCAACTGGTTCTTACACATCATAATATCCTGATATACGGCCCATTTTGAAACAATTAAAAAGCCTGAAATGTCCGGAAAAGGCCGAAGGTGTACAGAACCCGTTGCTCCGTATGCTCGTTGTAATGGGCGTACCATTTTTCGGGGATTGGCAGCGTGCAGCGAGATCTCACACATCATAATATCCTACGATACGACCCTTTTTGAAACAATTATAAAGCCGGAAAAATCCGGAAAAGGCCGAAGGTGTACAAAACCCGTTGCTCCGTATGCTCGTTGTAATGGAAGGACCATTTTTGGGGGATTGGCAACGCTCAACGCGTTTTTCCACATCATAATATCCTGCTATTCGGCCCATTTTGAAACAATTAAAAAGCCGGAAATGTCCGGAAAAGGCCGAAGGTGTACAGAACCCGTTGCTCCGTATGCTCGTTGTAATGGGCGTACTATTTTTCGGGGATTGGCAGCGTGCAGCGAGTTCTCACACCTCATAATATCCTGCGATACGACTCATTTTGAAACTATTAAAAAGCCGAAACTGGCCGGAAAAGGCCGAATATGTACAAGACAGGATTCTCGTCATGCTCGTTGTAATGGAAGTACCATTCTTCGGGGATTTGCAGCGCGCAACGAGTTCCCTCACATCATAATATCCTGCTATACGGCCCGTTTTTAATTACATAAAATGCCGGAGATGTCCGGAAAAGGCCGAAGGTGTACAGAAACCAATGCTCCGTTTGCTCGTTGTAATGGTAGTACCATTTTTGGGGGGTTGGCAGAGAGCAACAGGTTCTTACACATCATAATATCCTGATATACGGCCCATTTTGAAACAATTAAAAAGCCGGAAATGTCCGGAAAAGGCCGAAGGTGTACAGAACCCGTTGCTCCGAATGCTCGTTGTAATGGGCGTACCATTTTTCGGGGATTGGCAGCGTGCAGCGAAATCTCACACATCATAATATCCTGCGATATGACCCTTTTTGAAACAATTAAAAAGCCGGAAATATCCGGAAAAGGCCGAAGGTGTACAGAACCCGTTGCTCCGTATGCTCGTTGTAATGGAAGGACCATTTTTGGAGGATTGGCAACGCTCAACGCGTTTTTACACATCATAATATCCTGCTATTCGGCCCATTTTTGATCACTTAAAATGCCGGAAATGTCCGGAAAAGGCCGAAGGTGTACAGAACCTGATGCTCCGTATGCTCGTTGTAAGGGGCGTACCATTTCTCGGGGATTGGCAGCGCGTAAAGAGTTCTCTCACATCATAATATCCTGAAATACGGCCCATTTTGAAACAATTAAAAAGCCGGAAATGTCCGGAAAAGGCCGAAGGTGTACAGAACCTGATGCTCCGTATGCTCGTTGTAATGGAAGTACCATTCTTCGGGGATTGGCAGCGCGCAACGAGTTCTCTCACATCATAATATCCTGCGATACGACCCATTTTGAAACAATTAAAAAGCCGGAAATGTCCGGAAAATGCCAAAGGTGTACAGAACCCGTTGCTCCGTATGCTCGTTGTAATGGGCGTACCATTTTTCGGGGATTGGCAGCGTGCAGCGAGTTCTCACACCTCATAATATCCTGCGATACGACCCATTTTGAAACTATTAAAAAGCCGAAACTGGCCGGAAAAGGCCGAATATGTACAAGACAGGATTCTCCGCATTCTCGTTGTAATGGATGTACCATTCTTCGGGGATTGGCAGCGCGCAACGAGTTCTCTCACATCATAATATCCCGCGATACGACCCATTTTGAAACAATTAAAAAGCCGGAAATGTCCGGAAAATGCCGAAGGTGTACAGAACCCGTTCCTCCGTATGCTCGTTGTAATGGAAGGACCATATTTGGGGGATTGGCAGCGTGCAGCGAGTTCTCACACATCATAATATCCTGCGATACGACCCGTTTTTAATCACATAAAATGCCGGAAATGTCCGGAAAAGGCCGAAGGTGTACAGAACCCGATGCTCCGTTTGCTCGTTGTAATGGAAGTACCATTTTTGGGGGGTTGGCAGAGGGCAACTGGCTCTTACACATCATAATAATCTGATATACGGCCCATTTTGAAACAATTAAAAAGCCGGAAATGTCCGGAAAAGGCCGAAGGTGTACAGAACCCGTTGCTCCGTATGCTCGTTGTAATGGGCGTACCATTCCTCGGGGATTGGCAGCGCGTAACGAGTTCTCTCACATCATAATATCCTGAAATACGGCCCATTTTGAAACAACTAAATAGCCGGAAATGTCCGGAAAAGGCCGAAGGTGTACAGAACCTGATGCTACGTATACTCGTTGTATGGGGCGTACCATTTCTCGGGGATTGGCAGCGCGCAACGAGGTCTCACACGTCATAATATCCTGCGATACGACCCATTTTGAAACTATTAAAAAGCCGAAACTGGCCGGAAAAGGCCGAATATGTACAAGACAGGATTCTCCGCATGCTCGTTGTAATGGATGTAGCATTCTTCGGGGATTGGCAGCGCGCAACGAGTTCTCTCACATCATAATATCCTGCGATACGACCCATTTTGAAACAATTAAATAGCCGGAAATGTCCGGAAAATGCCGAACGTGTACATAACCCGTTGCTCCGTATGCTCGTTGTAATGGGCGTACCATTTTTCGGGGATTGGCAGCGTGCAGCGAGATCTCACACATCATAATATCCTGCGATACGACCCGTTTTTAATCACATAAAATGCCGGAAATGTCCGGAAAAGGCCGAAGGTGTACAGAACCCGTTGCTCCGTATGCTCGTTGTAATGGAAGGACCATTTTTCGGTTATTGGCAGCGTGCAGCTAGTTCTCACACATCATAATATCCTGCGATACGACCCGTTTTTAATCACATAAAATGCCGGAAATGTCCGGAAAAGGCCGAAGGTGTACAGAACCTGATGCTACGTATACTCGTTGTAAGGGGCGTACCATTTCTCGGGGATTGGCAGCGCGCAACGAGATCTCACACATCATAATATCCTGCGATACGACCCTTTTTGAAACAATTAAAAAGCCGGAAATATCCGGAAAAGGCCGAAGGTGTACAGAACCCGTTGCTCCGTATGCTCGTTGTAATGGGCGTACCATTTTTCGGGGATTGGCAGCGTGCAGCGAGTTCTCACACTTCATAATATCCTGCGATACGACCCATTTTGAAACTATTAAAAAGCCGAAACTGGCCGGAAAAGGCCGAATATGTACAAGACAGGATTCTCCGCATGCTCGTTGTAATGGATGTACCATTCTTCGGGGATTGGCAGCGCGCAACGAGTACTCTCACAACATAATATCCTGCGATACGACCCATTTTGAAACAATTAAATAGCCGGAAATGTCCGGAAAATGCCGAACGTGTACAGAACCCGTTGCTCCGTATGCTCGTTGTAATGTAAGGACCATTTTTGGGGGATTGGCAGCGTGCAGCGAGTTCTCGCACATCATAATATCCTGCGATAGGACCCGTTTTTAATCACATAAAATGCCGGAGATGTCCGGAAAAGGCCGAAGGTGTACAGAACCCAATGCTCCGTTTGCTCGTTGTAATGGAAGTACCATTTTTGGGGTATGGCAGAGATCAACTGGTTCTTACACATCATAATATCCTGATATACGGCCCGTTTTTGATCACTTAAAATGCCGGAAATGTCCGGAAAAGGCCGAAGGTGTACAGAACCTGATGCTCCGTATGCTCGTTGTAAGGGGCGTACCATATCTCGGGGATTGGCAGCGCGTAACGAATTCTCTCACATCATAATATCCTGATATACGGCCCATTTTGAAACAATTAAAAAGCCGGAAATGTCCAGAAAATGCCGAAGGTGTACAGAACCCGTTGCTCCGTATGCTCGTTGTAATGGGCGTACCATTTTTCGGGGATTGGAAGCGTGCAGCGAGATCTCACACATCATAATATCGTGCGATGCGACCCTTTTTGAAACAATTAAAAAGCCGGAAATATCCGGAAAAGGCCGAAGGTGTACAGAACCCGATGCTCCGTATGCTCGTTGTAAGGGAAGGACCATTTTTGGGGGATCGGCAACGCTCAACGCGTTTTTACGCATCATAATATCCTGCTATTCGGCCCGTTTTTGATCACTTAAAATGCCGGAAATGTCCGGAAGAGGCCGAAGGTGTACAGAACCTGATGCTCCGTATGCTCGTTGTAAGGGGCGTACCATTTCTCGGGGATTGGCAGCGCGTAACATGTTCTCGCACATCATAATATCCTGATAAACGGCACATTTTGAAACAATTAAAAAGCCGGAAATGTCCGGAAAAGGCCGAAGGTGTACAGAACCCAATGCTCCGTATGCTCGTTGTAATGGGCGTACCATTTTTCGGGGATTGGAAGCGTGCAGCGAGATCTCACACATCATAATATCGTGCGATGCGACCCTTTTTGAAACAATTAAAAAGCCGGAAATATCCGGAAAAGGCCGAAGGTGTACAGAACCCGATGCTCCGTATGCTCGTTGTAAGGGAAGGACCATTTTTGGGGGATCGGCAACGCTCAACGCGTTTTTACACATCATAATATCCTGCTATTCGGCCCGTTTTTGATCACTTAAAATGCCGGAAATGTCCGGAAGAGGCCGAAGGTGTACAGAACCCGTTGCTCCGTATGCTCGTTGTAATGGAAGTACCATTTTTGGGGGGTTGGCAGAGAGCAACTGGTTCTTACACATCATAATATCCTGATATACGGCCCATTTTGAAACAATTAAAAAGCCGGAAATGTCCGGAAAAGGCCGAAGGTGTACAGAACCCGTTGCTCCGTATGCTCGTTGTAATGGGCGTACCATTTTTCGGGGATTGGCAGCGTGCAGCGAGATCTCACACATCATAATATCCTGCGATACGACCCTTTTTGAAACAATTATAAAGCCGGAAAAATCCGGAAAAGGCCGAAGGTGTACAAAACCCGTTGCTCCGTATGCTCGTTGTAATGGAAGGACCATTTTTGGGGGATTGGCAACGCTCAACGCGTTTTTACACATCATAATATCCTGCTATACTGTCCGTTTTTAATCACATAAAATGCCGGAGATGTCCAGAAAAGGCCGAAGGTGTACAGAACCCGATGCTCCGTTTGCTCGTTGTAATGGAAGTACCATTTTTGGGGGGTTGGCAGAGAGCAACTGGTTCTTACACATCGTAATATCCTGATATACGGCCCATTTTAAAACAATTAAAAAGCCGGAAATGTCCGGAAAATGCCGAAGGTGTACAGAACCCGTTGCTCCGTATGCTCGTTGTAATGGAAGGACCATTTTTGGGGGATTGGCAGCGTGCAGCGAGTTCTCACACATCATACTATCCTGCGATACGACAAATTTTGAAACAATTAAAAAGACGAAACTGGCCGGAACAGGCCGAATATGTACAAGACAGTATTCTCCGCATGCTCGTTGTAATGGATGTACCATTCTTCGGGGATTGGCAGCGCGCAACGAGTTCTCTCACGTCATAATATCCCGCGATACGACCCATTTTGAAACAATTAAAAAGACGAAACTGGCCGGAAAAGGCCGAATATGTACAGGACAGGATTCTCCGCATGCTCGTTGTATTGGAAGTACCATTCTTCGGGGATTGGCAGCGCGCACCGAGTTCCCTCACATCATAATATCCTGCTATACGGCCCGTTTTTAATCACATAAAATGCCGGCGATGTCCGGAAAAGGCCGAAGGTGTACAGAACCCGATGCTCCGTTTGCTCGTTGTAATGGAAGTACCATTTTTGGGGGGTTGGCAGAGAGCAACGAGTTTTCTCACATCATAATATCCTGCGATACGACCCGTTTTGAAACAATAAAATAGCCGGAAATGTCCGGAAAATGCCGAAGGTTTACAGAACCCGTTGCTCCGTATGCTCGTTGTAATGGAAGGACCATTTTTGGGGGATTGGCAGCGTGCAGCGAGTTCTCACACATCATAATATCCTGCGATACGACCCGTTTTTAATCACATAAAATGCCGGAAATGTTCGGAAAAGGTCGAAGGTGTACAGAACCTGATGCTACGTATACTCGTTGTAATGGAAGGACCATTTTTGGGGGATCGGCAACGCTCAACGCGTTTTTACACATCATAATATACTGGTGTACAGAACCTGATGCTCCGTATGCTCGTTGTAAGGGGCGTACCATTTCTCGGGGATTGGCAGCGCGTAACGTGTTCTCTCACATCATAATATCCTGATAAACGGCACATTTTGAAACAATTAAAAAGCCGGAAATGTCCGGAAAAGGCCGAAGGTGTACAGAACCCGTTGCTCCGTATGCTCGTTGTAATGGGCGTACCATTTTTCGGGGATTGGCAGCGTGCAAAGAGTTCTCACACCTCATAATATCCTGCGATACGACTAATTTTGAAACTATTAAAAAGCCGAAACTGGCCGGAAAAGGCCGAATATGTACAAGACAGGATTCTCGTCATGCTCGTTGTAATGGATGTACCATTCTTCGGGAATTGGCAGCGTGCAGCGAGTTCTCACACCTCATAATATCCTGCGATACGACTCATTTTGAAACTATTAAAAAGCCGAAACTGGCCGGAAAAGGCCGAATATGTACAAGACAGGATTCTCGTCATGCTCGCTGTAATGGGCGTACCATTCTTCGGGGATTGGCAGCGCGCAACGAGTTCTCTCACATCATAATATCCTGCGATACGACCCATTTTGAAACAATTAAAAAGCCGGAAATGTCCGGAAAATGCCAAAGGAGTACAGAACCCGTTGCTCCGTATGCTCGTTGTAATGGGCGTACCATTTTTCGGAGATTGGCAGCGTGCAGCGAGTTCTCACACCTCATAATATCCTACGATACGACCTATTTTGAAACTATTAAAAAGCCGAAACTGGCCGGAAAAGGCCGAATATGTACAAGACAGGATTTTCCGCATGCTCGTTGTAATGGATGTACCATTCTTCGGGGATTGGCAGCGCGCAACGAGTTCTCTCACATCATAATATCGCGCGATACGACCCATTTTGAAACAATTAAAAAGCCGGAAATGTCCGGAAAATGCCAAAGGTGTACAGAACCCGTTGCTCCGTATGCTCGTTGTAATGGAAGGATCATTTTTGGGGGATTGGCAGCGTGCAGCGAGTTCTCACACCTCATAATATCCTGCGATACGACTCATTTTGAAACTATTAAAAAGCCGAAACTGGCCGGAAAATGCCGAATATGTACAAGACAGGATTCTCGTCATGCTCGTTGTAATGGAAGTACCATTCTTCGGGGATTTGTAGCGCGCAACGAGTTCCCTCACATCATAATATCCTGCTATACGGCCAGTTTTTAATCACATAAAATGCCGGAGATGTCCGGAAAAGGCCGAAGGTGTACAGAACCCGATGCCCCGTTTGCTCGTTGTAATGGAAGTACCATTTTTCGGGGATGGGCAGCGTGCAGCGAGTTCTCACACCTCATAATATCCTGCGAAACGACTCATTTTGAAACTATTAAAAAGCCGAAACTTGCCGGAAAAGGCCGAATATGTACAAGACAGGATTCTCCGCATGCTCGTTGTAATGGAAGTACCATTCTTCGGGGATTGGAAGCGTGCAGCGAGATCTCACACATCATAATATCGTGCGATACGACCCTTTTTGAAACAATTAAAAAGCCGGAAATGTCCGGAAAATGCCAAAGGTGTACAGAACCCGTTGCTCCGTATGCTCGTTGTAATGGGCGTACCATTTTTCGGGGATTGGCAGCGTGCAGCGAGTTCTCTCACATCATAATATCCTGCTATACGGCCCGTTTTTAATCACATAAAATGCCGGAGATGTCCGGAAAAGGCCGAAGGTGTACAGAACCTGATGCTCCGTATGCTCGTTGTAATGGAAGTACCATTCTTCGGGGATTGGCACCGCGCAACGAGTTCTCTCACATCATAATATCCCGCGATACGACCCATTTTGAAACAATTAAAAAGCCGGAAATGTCCGGAAAATGCCGAAGGTGTACAGAACCCGTTGCTCCGTATGCTCGTTGTAATGGAAGGACCATTTTTGAGGGATTGGCAGCGTGCAGCGAGTTCTCACACATCATAATATCCTGCGATACTACGAATTTTGAAACAATTAAAAAGACGAAACTGGCCGGAAAAGGCCGAATATGTACAAGACAGGATTCTCCGCATGCTCGTTTTATTGGAAGTACCATTCTTCGGGGATTGGCAGCGCGCACCGAGTTCCCTCACATCATAATATCCTGCTATACGGCCCGTTTTTAATCACATAAAATGCCGGAGATGTCCGGAAAAGGCCGAAGGTGTACAGAACCCGATGCTCCGTTTGCTCGTTGTAATGGAAGTACCATTTTTGGGGGGTTGGCAGAGAGCAACTGGTTGTTTCACATCATAATATCCTGATATACGGCCCATTTTGAAACAATTAAAAAGCCGGAAATGTCCGGAAAAGGCCGAAGGTGTACAGAACCCGTTGCTCCGTATGCTCGTTGTAATGGGCGTACCATTTTTCGGGGATTGGAAGCGTGTAGCGAGATCTCACACATCATAATATCGTGCGATACGACCCTTTTTGAAACAATTAAAAAGCCGGAAATATCCGGAAAAGGCCGAAGGTGTACAGAACCCGTTGCTCCGTATGCTCGTTGTAATGGAAGGACCATTTTTCGGTTATTGGCAGCGTGCAGCTAGTTCTCACACATCATAATATCCTGCGATACGACCCGTTTTTAATCACATAAAATGCCGGAAATGTCCGGAAAAGGCCGAAGGTGTACAGAACCTGATGCTACGTATACTCGTTGTAAGGGGCGTACCATTTCTCGGGGATTGGCAGCGCGCAACGAGATCTCACACATCATAATATCCTGCGATACGACCCTTTTTGAAACAATTAAAAAGCCGGAAATATCCGGAAAAGGCCGAAGGTGTACAGAACCCGTTGCTCCGTATGCTCGTTGTAATGGGCGTACCATTTTTCGGGGATTGGCAGCGTGCAGCGAGTTCTCACACTTCATAATATCCTGCGATACGACCCATTTTGAAACTATTAAAAAGCCGAAACTGGCCGGAAAAGGCCGAATATGTACAAGACAGGATTCTCCGCATGCTCGTTGTAATGGATGTACCATTCTTCGGGGATTGGCAGCGCGCAACGAGTACTCTCACAACATAATATCCTGCGATACGACCCATTTTGAAACAATTAAATAGCCGGAAATGTCCGGAAAATGCCGAACGTGTACAGAACCCGTTGCTCCGTATGCTCGTTGTAATGTAAGGACCATTTTTGGGGGATTGGCAGCGTGCAGCGAGTTCTCACACATCATAATATCCTGCGATAGGACCCGTTTTTAATCACATAAAATGCCGGAGATGTCCGGAAAAGGCCGAAGGTGTACAGAACCCAATGCTCCGTTTGCTCGTTGTAATGGAAGTACCATTTTTGGGGTATGGCAGAGATCAACTGGTTCTTACACATCATAATATCCTGATATACGGCCCGTTTTTGATCACTTAAAATGCCGGAAATGTCCGGAAAAGGCCGAAGGTGTACAGAACCTGATGCTCCGTATGCTCGTTGTAAGGGGCGTACCATATCTCGGGGATTGGCAGCGCGTAACGAATTCTCTCACATCATAATATCCTGATATACGGCCCATTTTGAAACAATTAAAAAGCCGGAAATGTCCAGAAAATGCCGAAGGTGTACAGAACCCGTTGCTCCGTATGCTCGTTGTAATGGGCGTACCATTTTTCGGGGATTGGAAGCGTGCAGCGAGATCTCACACATCATAATATCGTGCGATGCGACCCTTTTTGAAACAATTAAAAAGCCGGAAATATCCGGAAAAGGCCGAAGGTGTACAGAACCCGATGCTCCGTATGCTCGTTGTAAGGGAAGGACCATTTTTGGGGGATCGGCAACGCTCAACGCGTTTTTACGCATCATAATATCCTGCTATTCGGCCCGTTTTTGATCACTTAAAATGCCGGAAATGTCCGGAAGAGGCCGAAGGTGTACAGAACCTGATGCTCCGTATGCTCGTTGTAAGGGGCGTACCATTTCTCGGGGATTGGCAGCGCGTAACATGTTCTCTCACATCATAATATCCTGATAAACGGCACATTTTGAAACAATTAAAAAGCCGGAAATGTCCGGAAAAGGCCGAAGGTGTACAGAACCCAATGCTCCGTATGCTCGTTGTAATGGGCGTACCATTTTTCGGGGATTGGAAGCGTGCAGCGAGATCTCACACATCATAATATCGTGCGATGCGACCCTTTTTGAAACAATTAAAAAGCCGGAAATATCCGGAAAAGGCCGAAGGTGTACAGAACCCGATGCTCCGTATGCTCGTTGTAAGGGAAGGACCATTTTTGGGGGATCGGCAACGCTCAACGCGTTTTTACACATCATAATATCCTGCTATTCGGCCCGTTTTTGATCACTTAAAATGCCGGAAATGTCCGGAAGAGGCCGAAGGTGTACAGAACCCGTTGCTCCGTATGCTCGTTGTAATGGAAGTACCATTTTTGGGGGGTTGGCAGAGAGCAACTGGTTCTTACACATCATAATATCCTGATATACGGCCCATTTTGAAACAATTAAAAAGCCGGAAATGTCCGGAAAAGGCCGAAGGTGTACAGAACCCGTTGCTCCGTATGCTCGTTGTAATGGGCGTACCATTTTTCGGGGATTGGCAGCGTGCAGCGAGATCTCACACATCATAATATCCTGCGATACGACCCTTTTTGAAACAATTATAAAGCCGGAAAAATCCGGAAAAGGCCGAAGGTGTACAAAACCCGTTGCTCCGTATGCTCGTTGTAATGGAAGGACCATTTTTGGGGGATTGGCAACGCTCAACGCGTTTTTACACATCATAATATCCTGCTATACTGTCCGTTTTTAATCACATAAAATGCCGGAGATGTCCAGAAAAGGCCGAAGGTGTACAGAACCCGATGCTCCGTTTGCTCGTTGTAATGGAAGTACCATTTTTGGGGGGTTGGCAGAGAGCAACTGGTTCTTACACATCGTAATATCCTGATATACGGCCCATTTTAAAACAATTAAAAAGCCGGAAATGTCCGGAAAATGCCGAAGGTGTACAGAACCCGTTGCTCCGTATGCTCGTTGTAATGGAAGGACCATTTTTGGGGGATTGGCAGCGTGCAGCGAGTTCTCACACATCATACTATCCTGCGATACGACAAATTTTGAAACAATTAAAAAGACGAAACTGGCCGGAACAGGCCGAATATGTACAAGACAGTATTCTCCGCATGCTCGTTGTAATGGATGTACCATTCTTCGGGGATTGGCAGCGCGCAACGAGTTCTCTCACGTCATAATATCCCGCGATACGACCCATTTTGAAACAATTAAAAAGACGAAACTGGCCGGAAAAGGCCGAATATGTACAGGACAGGATTCTCCGCATGCTCGTTGTATTGGAAGTACCATTCTTCGGGGATTGGCAGCGCGCACCGAGTTCCCTCACATCATAATATCCTGCTATACGGCCCGTTTTTAATCACATAAAATGCCGGCGATGTCCGGAAAAGGCCGAAGGTGTACAGAACCCGATGCTCCGTTTGCTCGTTGTAATGGAAGTACCATTTTTGGGGGGTTGGCAGAGAGCAACGAGTTTTCTCACATCATAATATCCTGCGATACGACCCGTTTTGAAACAATAAAATAGCCGGAAATGTCCGGAAAATGCCGAAGGTTTACAGAACCCGTTGCTCCGTATGCTCGTTGTAATGGAAGGACCATTTTTGGGGGATTGGCAGCGTGCAGCGAGTTCTCACACATCATAATATCCTGCGATACGACCCGTTTTTAATCACATAAAATGCCGGAAATGTTCGGAAAAGGTCGAAGGTGTACAGAACCTGATGCTACGTATACTCGTTGTAATGGAAGGACCATTTTTGGGGGATCGGCAACGCTCAACGCGTTTTTACACATCATAATATACTGGTGTACAGAACCTGATGCTCCGTATGCTCGTTGTAAGGGGCGTACCATTTCTCGGGGATTGGCAGCGCGTAACGTGTTCTCTCACATCATAATATCCTGATAAACGGCACATTTTGAAACAATTAAAAAGCCGGAAATGTCCGGAAAAGGCCGAAGGTGTACAGAACCCGTTGCTCCGTATGCTCGTTGTAATGGGCGTACCATTTTTCGGGGATTGGCAGCGTGCAAAGAGTTCTCACACCTCATAATATCCTGCGATACGACTAATTTTGAAACTATTAAAAAGCCGAAACTGGCCGGAAAAGGCCGAATATGTACAAGACAGGATTCTCGTCATGCTCGTTGTAATGGATGTACCATTCTTCGGGAATTGGCAGCGTGCAGCGAGTTCTCACACCTCATAATATCCTGCGATACGACTCATTTTGAAACTATTAAAAAGCCGAAACTGGCCGGAAAAGGCCGAATATGTACAAGACAGGATTCTCGTCATGCTCGCTGTAATGGGCGTACCATTCTTCGGGGATTGGCAGCGCGCAACGAGTTCTCTCACATCATAATATCCTGCGATACGACCCATTTTGAAACAATTAAAAAGCCGGAAATGTCCGGAAAATGCCAAAGGAGTACAGAACCCGTTGCTCCGTATGCTCGTTGTAATGGGCGTACCATTTTTCGGGGATTGGCAGCGTGCAGCGAGTTCTCACACCTCATAATATCCTACGATACGACCTATTTTGAAACTATTAAAAAGCCGAAACTGGCCGGAAAAGGCCGAATATGTACAAGACAGGATTTTCCGCATGCTCGTTGTAATGGATGTACCATTCTTCGGGGATTGGCAGCGCGCAACGAGTTCTCTCACATCATAATATCGCGCGATACGACCCATTTTGAAACAATTAAAAAGCCGGAAATGTCCGGAAAATGCCAAAGGTGTACAGAACCCGTTGCTCCGTATGCTCGTTGTAATGGAAGGATCATTTTTGGGGGATTGGCAGCGTGCAGCGAGTTCTCACACCTCATAATATCCTGCGATACGACTCATTTTGAAACTATTAAAAAGCCGAAACTGGCCGGAAAATGCCGAATATGTACAAGACAGGATTCTCGTCATGCTCGTTGTAATGGAAGTACCATTCTTCGGGGATTTGTAGCGCGCAACGAGTTCCCTCACATCATAATATCCTGCTATACGGCCAGTTTTTAATCACATAAAATGCCGGAGATGTCCGGAAAAGGCCGAAGGTGTACAGAACCCGATGCCCCGTTTGCTCGTTGTAATGGAAGTACCATTTTTCGGGGATGGGCAGCGTGCAGCGAGTTCTCACACCTCATAATATCCTGCGAAACGACTCATTTTGAAACTATTAAAAAGCCGAAACTTGCCGGAAAAGGCCGAATATGTACAAGACAGGATTCTCCGCATGCTCGTTGTAATGGAAGTACCATTCTTCGGGGATTGGAAGCGTGCAGCGAGATCTCACACATCATAATATCGTGCGATACGACCCTTTTTGAAACAATTAAAAAGCCGGAAATGTCCGGAAAATGCCAAAGGTGTACAGAACCCGTTGCTCCGTATGCTCGTTGTAATGGGCGTACCATTTTTCGGGGATTGGCAGCGTGCAGCGAGTTCTCTCACATCATAATATCCTGCTATACGGCCCGTTTTTAATCACATAAAATGCCGGAGATGTCCGGAAAAGGCCGAAGGTGTACAGAACCTGATGCTCCGTATGCTCGTTGTAATGGAAGTACCATTCTTCGGGGATTGGCACCGCGCAACGAGTTCTCTCACATCATAATATCCCGCGATACGACCCATTTTGAAACAATTAAAAAGCCGGAAATGTCCGGAAAATGCCGAAGGTGTACAGAACCCGTTGCTCCGTATGCTCGTTGTAATGGAAGGACCATTTTTGAGGGATTGGCAGCGTGCAGCGAGTTCTCACACATCATAATATCCTGCGATACTACAAATTTTGAAACAATTAAAAAGACGAAACTGGCCGGAAAAGGCCGAATATGTACAAGACAGGATTCTCCGCATGCTCGTTTTATTGGAAGTACCATTCTTCGGGGATTGGCAGCGCGCACCGAGTTCCCTCACATCATAATATCCTGCTATACGGCCCGTTTTTAATCACATAAAATGCCGGAGATGTCCGGAAAAGGCCGAAGGTGTACAGAACCCGATGCTCCGTTTGCTCGTTGTAATGGAAGTACCATTTTTGGGGGGTTGGCAGAGAGCAACTGGTTGTTTCACATCATAATATCCTGATATACGGCCCATTTTGAAACAATTAAAAAGCCGGAAATGTCCGGAAAAGGCCGAAGGTGTACAGAACCCGTTGCTCCGTATGCTCGTTGTAATGGGCGTACCATTTTTCGGGGATTGGAAGCGTGTAGCGAGATCTCACACATCATAATATCGTGCGATACGACCCTTTTTGAAACAATTAAAAAGCCGGAAATATCCGGAAAAGGCCGAAGGTGTACAGAACCCGTTGCTCCGTATGCTCGTTGTAATGGAAGGACCATTATTGGGGGATTGGCAACGCTCAACGCATTTTTACACATCATAATATCCTGCTATTCGGCCCATTTTTGATCACTTAAAATGCCGGAAATGTCCGGAAAAGGCCGAAGGTGTACAGAACCTGATGCTCCGTATGCTCGTTGTAAGGGGCGTACCATTTCTCGGGGATTGGCAGCGCGTAACAAGTTCTCTCACATCATAATATCCTGAAATACGGCCCATTTTGAAACAACTAAAAAGCCGGAAATGTCCGGAAAAGGCCGAAGGTGTACAGAACCTGATGCTCCGTATGCTCGTTGTAATGGATGTACCATTCTTCGGGGATTGGCAGCGCGCAACGAGTTCTCTCACATCATAATATCCCGCGATACGACCCGTTTTTAATCACATAAAATGCCGGAAATGTCCGGAAAAGGCCGAAGGTGTACAGAACCCGTTGCTCCGTATGCTCGTTGTAATGGAAGGACCATTCTTCGGGGATTGGCAGCGCGCAACGAGTTCTCTCACATCATAATATCCTGCGATACGACCCATTTTGAAACAATTAAAAAGCCGGAAATGTCCGGAAAATGCCAAAGGTGTACAGAACCCGTTCCTCCGTATGCTCGTTGTAATGGGCGTACCATTTTTCGGGAATTGGCAGCGTGCAGCGAGTTCTCACACATCATAATATCCTGCGATACGACCCGTTTTTAATCACATAAAATGCCGGAAATGTTCGGAAAAGGTCGAAGGTGTACAGAACCTGATGCTACGTATACTCGTTGTAATGGAAGGACCATTTTTGGGGGATCGGCAACGCTCAACGCGTTTTTACACATCATAATATACTGGTGTACAGAACCTGATGCTCCGTATGCTCGTTGTAAGGGGCGTACCATTTCTCGGGGATTGGCAGCGCGTAACGTGTTCTCTCACATCATAATATCCTGATAAACGGCACATTTTGAAACAATTAAAAAGCCGGAAATGTCCGGAAAAGGCCGAAGGTGTACAGAACCCGTTGCTCCGTATGCTCGTTGTAATGGGCGTACCATTTTTCGGGGATTGGCAGCGTGCAGCGAGTTCTCACACCTCATAATATCCTGCGATACGACTAATTTTGAAACTATTAAAAAGCCGAAACTGGCCGGAAAAGGCCGAATATGTACAAGACAGGATTCTCGTCATGCTCGTTGTAATGGAAGTACCATTCTTCGGGAATTGGCAGCGTGCAGCGAGTTCTCACACCTCATAATATCCTGCGATACGACTCATTTTGAAACTATTAAAAAGCCGAAACTGGCCGGAAAAGGCCGAATATGTACAAGACAGGATTCTCCGCATGCTCGTTGTAATGGAAGTACCATTCTTCGGGGATTGGAAGCGTGCAGCGAGATCTCACACATCATAATATCGTGCGATACGACCCTTTTTGAAACAATTAAAAAGCCGGAAATATCCGGAAAAGGCCGAAGGTTTACAGAACCCGATGCTCCGTATGCTCGTTGTAAGGGAAGGACCATTTTTGGGGGATCGGCAACGCTCAACGCGTTCTTACACATCATAATATACTGGTGTACAGAACCTGATGCTCCGTATGCTCGTTGTAAGGGGCGTACCATTTCTCGGGGATTGGCAGCGCGTAACGTGTTCTCTCACATCATAATATCCTGATAAACGGCACATTTTGAAACTATTAAAAAGCCGAAACTGGCCGGAAAAGGCCGAATATGTACAAGACAGGATTCTCGTCATGCTCGTTGTAATGGAAGTACCATTCTTCGGGGATTTGCAGCGCGCAACGAGTTCCCTCACATCATAATATCCTGCTATACGGCCCGTTTTTAATCACATAAAATGCCGGAAATGTCCGGAAAATGCCAAAGGTGTACAGAACCCGTTGCTCCGTATGCTCGTTGTAATGGAAGGACCATTTTTGGGGGATTGGCAGCGTGCAGCGAGTTCTCACACATCATAATATCCTGCGATACGACCCGTTTTTAATCACATAAAATGCCGGAAATGTTCGGAAAAGGCCGAAGGTGTACAGAACCTGATGCTACGTATACTCGTTGTAAGGGGCGTTCCATTTCTCGGGGATTGGCTGCGCGTAACGAGTTCTCTCACATCATAATATCCTGCGATACGACCCTTTTTGAAACAATTAAAAAGCCGGAAATATCCGGAAAAGGCCGAAGGTGTACAGAACCCGTTGCTCCGTATGCTCGTTGTAATGGAAGGACCATTTTTGGGGGATTGGCAACGCTCAATGCGTTTTTACACATCATAATATCCTGCTATTCGGCCCATTTTTGATCACTTAAAATGACGGAAATGTCCGGAAAATGCCAAAGGTGTACAGAACCCGTTCCTCCGTATGCTCGTTGTAATGGGCGTACCATTTTTCGGGGATTGGCAGCGTGCAGCGAGTTCTCACACCTCATAATATCCTGCGATACGACCCATTTTGAAACTACTAAAAAGCCGAAACTGGCCAGAAAAGGCCGAATATGTACAAGACAGGATTCTCCGCATGCTCGTTGAAATGGATGTACCATTCTTCGGGGATTGGCAGCGCGCAACGAGTTCTCTCACATCATAATATCCCGCGATACGACCCATTTTAAAACAATTAAAAAGCCGGAAATGTCCGGAAAATGCCGAAGGTGTACAGAACCCGTTGCTCCGTATGCTCGTTGTAATGGAAGGACCATTTTTGGGGGATTGGCAGCGTGCAGCGAGTTCTCACACATCATACTATCC
Organism: Bombus muscorum; assembly: GCA_963971185.1. Taxonomy (NCBI): domain Eukaryota; kingdom Metazoa; phylum Arthropoda; class Insecta; order Hymenoptera; family Apidae; genus Bombus; species Bombus muscorum. The sequence continues at coordinate 5,703,569 of OZ020130.1, forward strand.
TGCGATACGACAAATTTTGAAACAATTAAAAAGACGAAACTGGCCGGAAAAGGCCGAATATGTACAAGACAGGATACTCCGCATGCTCGTTTTATTGGAAGTACCATTCTTCTGGGATTGGCAGCGCGCACCGAGTTCCCTCACATCATAATATCCTGCTATACGGCCCGTTTTTAATCACATAAAATGCCGGAGATGTCCGGAAAAGGCCGAAGGTGTACAGAACCCGATGCTCCGTATGCTCGTTGTAATGGAAGTACCATTTTTGGGGGGTTGGCAGAGAGCAACTGGTTCTTACACATCATAATATCCTGATATACGGCCCATTTTGAAACAACAAGACAGGATTCTCCGCATGCTCGTTGTATTGGAAGTACCATTCTTCGGGGATTGGCAGCGCGCACCGAGTTCCCTCACATCATAATATCCCACGATACGACCCATTTTGAAACAATTAAAAAGCCGGAAATCTTCGGAAAATGCCGAAGGTGTACAGAACCCGTTGCTCCGTATGCTCGTTGTAATGGAAGGACCATTTTTGGGGGATTGGCAGGGTGCAGCGAGTTCTCACACATCATAATATCCTGCGATACAACCCATTTTGAAACAACTAAAAAGACGAAACTGGCCGGAAAAGGCCGAATATGTACAAGACAGGATTCTCCGCATGCTCGTTGTATTGGAAGTACCATTCTTCGGGGATTGGCAGCGCGCAACGAGTTTCCTCACATCACAATATCCTGCTATACGGCCCGTTTTTAATCACATAAAATGCCGGAGATGTCCGGAAAAGGCCGAAGGTGTACAGAACCCAATGCTCCGTTTGCTCGTTGTAATGGAAGTACCATTTTTGGGGGGTTGGCAGAGAGCAACTGGTTCTTACACATCATAATATCCTGATATACGGCCCATTTTGAAACAATTAAAAAGCCGGAAATATCCGGAAAAGGCCGAAGGTGTACAGAACCCGTTGCTCCGTATGCTCGTTGTAATGGGCGTACCATTTTTCGGGGATTGGCAGCGTGCAGCGAGATCTCACACATCATAATATCGTGCGATACGACCCTTTTTGAAACAATTAAAAAGCCGGAAATATCCGGAAAAGGCCGAAGGTGTACAGAACCCGTTGCTCCGTATGCTCGTTGTAATGGAAGGACCATTTTTGGGGGATTGGCAACGCTCAACGCGTTTTTACACATCATAATATCCTGCTATACGGTCCGTTTTTAATCACATAAAATGCCGGAGATGTCCGGAAAAGGCCGAAGGTGTACAGAACCCGATGCTCCGTTTGCTCGTTGTAATGGAAGTACCATTTTTGGGGGGTTGGCAGAGAGCAACTGGTTCTTACACATCGTAATATCCTGATATACGGCCCATTTTGAAACAATTAAAAAGCCGGAAATATCCGGAAAAGGCCGAAGGTGTACAGAACCCGTTGCTCCGTATGCTCGTTGTAGTGGGCGTACCATTTTTCGGGGATTGGCAGCGTGCAGCGAGTTCTCACACCTCATAATATCCTGCGATACGACTCATTTTGAAACTATTAAAAAGCCGAAACTGGCCGGAAAAGGCCGAATATGTACAAGACAGGATTCTCCGCATGCTCGTTGTAATGGATGTACCATTCTTCGGGGATTGGCAGCGCGCAACGAGTTCTCTCACGTCATAATATCCCGCGATACGACCCATTTTGAAACAATTAAAAAGACGAAACTGGCCGGAAGAGGCCGAATATGTACAGGACAGGATTCCCCGCATGCTCGTTGTATTGGAAGTACCATTCTTCGGGGATTGGCAGCGCGCACCGAGTTCCCTCACATCATAATATCCTGCTATACGGCCCGTTTTTAATCACATAAAATGCCGGCGATGTCCGGAAAAGGCCGAAGGTGTACAGAACCCGATGCTCCGTTTGCTCGTTGTAATGGAAGTACCATTTTTGGGGGGTTGGCAGAGAGCAACGAGTTTCCTCACATCATAATATCCTGCGATACGACCCGTTTTGAAACAATAAAATAGCCGGAAATGTCCGGAAAATGCCGAAGGTTTACAGAACCCGTTGCTCCGTATGCTCGTTGTAATGGAAGGACCATTTTTGGGGGATTGGCAGCGTGCAGCGAGTTCTCACACATCATAATATCCTGCGATACGACCCGTTTTTAATCACATAAAATGCCGGAAATGTTCGGAAAAGGCCGAAGGTGTACAGAACCTGATGCTACGTATACTCGATGTAATGGAAGGACCATTTTTGGGGGATCGGCAACGCTCAACGCGTTTTTACACATCATAATATACTGGTGTACAGAACCTGATGCTCCGTATGCTCGTTGTAAGGGGCGTACCATTTCTCGGGGATTGGCAGCGCGTAACGTGTTCTCTCACATCATAATATCCTGATAAACGGCACATTTTGAAACAATTAAAAAGCCGGAAATGTCCGGAAAAGGCCGAAGGTGTACAGAACCCGTTGCTCCGTATGCTCGTTGTAATGGGCGTACCATTTTTCGGGGATTGGCAGCGTGCAGCGAGTTCTCACACCTCATAATATCCTGCGATACGACTCATTTTGAAACTATTAAAAAGCCGAAACTGGCCGGAAAAGGCCGAATATGTACAAGACAGGATTCTCGTCATGCTCGTTGTAATGGAAGTACCATTCTTCGGGAATTGGCAGCGTGCAGCGAGTTCTCACACCTCATAATATCCTGCGATACGACTCATTTTGAAACTATTAAAAAGCCGAAACTGGCCGGAAAAGGCCGAATATGTACAAGACAGGATTCTCGTCATGCTCGCTGTAATGGGCGTACCATTCTTCGGGGATTGGCAGCGCGCAACGAGTTCTCTCACATCATAATATCCTGCGATACGACCCATTTTGAAACAATTAAAAAGCCGGAAATGTCCGGAAAATGCCAAAGGAGTACAGAACCCGTTGCTCCGTATGCTCGTTGTAATGGGCGTACCATTTTTCGGGGATTGGCAGCGTGCAGCGAGTTCTCACACCTCATAATATCCTGCGATACGACCTATTTTGAAACCATTAAAAAGCCGAAACTGGCCGGAAAAGGCCGAATATGTACAAGACAGGATTTTCCGCATGCTCGTTGTAATGGATGTACCATTCTTCGGGGATTGGCAGCGCGCAACGAGTTCTCTCACATCATAATATCGCGCGATACGACCCATTTTGAAACAATTAAAAAGCCGGAAATGTCCGGAAAATGCCGAAGGTGTACAGAACCCGTTGCTCCGTATGCTCGTTGTAATGGAAGGACCATTTTTGGGGGATTGGCAGCGTGCAGCGAGTTCTCACACCTAATAATATCCTGCGATACGACTCATTTTGAAACTATTAAAAAGCCGAAACTGGCCGGAAAAGGCCGAATATGTACAAGACAGTATTCTCGTCATGCTCGTTGTAATGGAAGTACCATTCTTCGGGGATTTGTAGCGCGCAACGATTTCCCTCACATCATAATATCCTGCTATACGGCCAGTTTTTAATCACATAAAATGCCGGAGATGTCCGGAAAAGGCCGAAGGTGTACAGAACCCGTTGCTCCGTATGCTCGTTGTAATGGGCGTACCATTCTTCGGGGATTGGCAGCGCGCAACGAGTTCTCTCACATCATAATATCCTGCTATACGGCCCGTTTTTAATCACATAAAATGCCGGAGATGTCCGGAAAAGGCCGAAGGTGTACAGAACCCGATGTCCCGTTTGCTCGTTGTAATGGAAGTACCATTTTTCGGGGATGGGCAGCGTGCAGCGAGATCTCACACCTCATAATATCCTGCGAAACGACTCATTTTGAAACTATTAAAAAGCCGAAACTTGCCGGAAAAGGCCGAATATGTACAAGACAGGATTCTCCGCATGCTCGTTGTAATGGAAGTACCATTCTTCGGGGATAGGCAGCGCGCAGCGAGATCTCACACATCATTATATCGTGCGATACGACCCTTTTTGAAACAATTAAAAAGCCGGAAATGTCCGGAAAAGGCCGAAGGTGTACAGAACCCGTTGCTCCATATGCTCGTTGTAGTGGGCGTACCATTTTTCGGGGATTGGCAGCGTGCAGCGAGCTCTCACACCTCATAATATCCTGCGATACGACTCATTTTGAAACTATTAAAAAGCCGAAACTGGCCGCAAAAGGCCGAATATGTACAAGACAGGATTCTCGTCATGCTCGTTGTAATGGAAGTACCATTCTTCGGGGATTTGCAGCGCGCAACGAGTTCCCTCACATCATAATATCCTGCTATACGGCCCGTTTTTAATCACATAAAATGCCGGCGATGTCCGGAAAAGGCCGAAGGTGTACAGAAACCGATGCTCCGTTTGCTCGTTGTAATGGAAGTACCATTTATGGGGGGTTGGCAGAGAGCAACGAGTTTTCTCACATCATAATATCCTGCGATACGACCCGTTTTGAAACAATAAAATAGCCGGAAATGTCCGGAAATTGCCGAAGGTGTACAGAACCCGTTGCTCCGTATGCTCGTTGTAATGGAAGGACCATTTTTGGGGGATTGGCAGCGTGCAGCGAGTTCTCACACATCATAATATCCTGCGATACGACCCGTTTTTAATCACATAAAATGCCGGAAATGTTCGGAAAAGGCCGAAGGTGTACAGAACCTGATGCTACGTATACTCGTTGTAAGGGGCGTTCCATTTCTCGGGGATTGGCTGCGCGTAACGAGTTCTCTCACATCATAATATCCTGATATACGGCCCATTTTGAAACAATTAAAACGCCGGAAATGTCCGGAAAAGGCCGAAGGTATACAGAACCCGTTGCTCCGTATGCTCGTTGTAGTGGGCGTACCATTTTTCGGGGATTGGCAGCGTGCAGCGAGTTCTCTCACCTCATAATATCCTGCGAAACAACTCATTTTGAAACTATTAAAAAGCCGAAACTTGCCGGAAAAGGCCGAATATGTACAAGACAGTATTCTCCGCATGCTCGTTGTGTTGGAAGTACCATTCTTCGGGGAATGGCAGCGCGCAACGAGTTCTCTCACATCATAATATCCTGATATACGGCCCATTTTGAAACAATTAAAAAGCCGGAAATGTCCGGAAAAGGCCGAAGATGTACAGAACCCGTTGCTCCCTTTGCTTGTTGTAATGGAAGTACCATTTTTGGGGGGTTGGCAGAGAGCAACTGGTTCTTACACATCATAATATCCTGATATACGGCCCATTTTGAAGCAATTAAAAAGCCGGAAATGTCCGGAAAAGGCCGAAGGTGTACAGAACCCGTTGCTCCGTATGCTCGTTGTAATGGGCGTACCATTTTTCGGGGATTTCCAGCGTGCAGCCAGTTCTCACACCTCATAATATCCTGCGATACGACCCATTTTGAAACTATTAAAAAGCCGAAACTGGCCGGAAATGGCCGAATATGTACAAGACAGGATTCTCCGCATGCTCGTTGTAATGGAAGTACCATTCTTCGGGGATTGGCAGCGCGCAACGAGTTCTCTCACATCGTAATATCCTGCTATACGGGACGTTTTTAATCACATAAAATGCCGGAGATGTCCGGAAAAGGCAGAAGGTGTACAGAACCCGATGCTCCGTTTGCTCTTTGTAATGGAAGTACCATTTTTCGGGGATGGGCAGCGTGCAGCGTGTTCTCACACATCATAATAACCTGCGATACGACCCATTTTGAAACAATTAAATAGCCGGAAATGTCCGGAAAAGGCCGAAGGTGTACAGAACCCGTTGCTCCGTATGCTCGTTGTAATGGGCGTACCATTTTTCGGGGATTGGCAGCGTGCAGCGAGTTCTCACACATCATAATATCCTGCGATACGACCCATTTTGAAACAATTAAAAAGACGAAACTGGCCGGGAAAGGCCGAATATGTACAAGACAGGATTCTCCGCATGCTCGTTGTAATGGAAGTACCATTCTTCGGGGATTTGCAGCGCGCAACGAGTTCCCTCACATCATAATATCCTGCTATACGGCCCGTTTTTAATCACATAAAATGCCGGAGATGTCCGGAAAAGGCCGAAGGTGTAGAAGAACCCGTTGCTCCGTATGCTCGTTGTAATGGGCGTACCATTTTTCGGGGATGGGCAGCGTGCAGCGTGTTCTCACACATCATAATATCCTGCGATACGACCCATTTTGAAACAATTATATAGCCGGTAATATCCGGAAAAGGCCGAAGGTGTACAGAACCCGTTGCTCCGTATGCTCGTTGTAATGGAAGTACCATTCTTCGGGGATTTGCAGCGCGCAACGAGTTCCCTCACATCATAATATCCTGCTATACGGCCCGTTTTTAATCACATAAAATGCCGGAGATGTCCGGAAAAGGCCGAAGGTGTACAGAACCCAATGCTCCGTTTGCTCGTTGTAATGGAAGTACCATTTTTGAGGGGTTGGCAGAGAGCAACTGGTTCTTACACATCATAATATCCTGATATACGGCCCATTTTGAAACAATTAAAAAGCCGGAGATGTCCGGAAAAGGCCGAAGGTGTACAGAACCCAATGCTCCGTTTGCTCGTTGTAATGGGCGTACCATTTTTCGGGGATTGGCAGCGTGCAGCGAGTTCTCACACCTCATAATATACTGCGATACGACCCATTTTGAAACTATTAAAAAGCCGAAACTGGCCGGAAAAGGCCGAATATGTACAAGACAGGATTCTCCGCATGCTCGTTGTAATGGATGCACCATTCTTCGGGGATTGGCAGCGCGCAACGAGTTCTCTCACATCATAATATCCTGCGATACGACCCATTTTGAAACAATTAAAAAGCCGGAAATGTCCGGAAAATGCCGAAGGTGTGCAGAACCCGTTGCTCCGTATGCTCGTTGTAATGGAAGGACCATATTTGGGGGATTGGCAGCGTGCAGCGAGTTCTCACACATCATAATATCCTGCGATACGACCCGTTTTTAATCACATAAAATGCCGGAAATGTCCGGAAAAGGCCGAAGGTGTACAGAACCCGATGCTCCGTATGCTCGTTGTAAGGGAAGGACCATTTTTGGGGGATCGGCAACGCTCAACGCGTTTTTACACATCATAATATCCTGCTATTCGGCCCGTTTTTGATCACTTAAAATGCCGAAAATGTCCGGAAAAGGCCGAAGGTGTACAGAACCTGATGCTCCGTATGCTCGTTGTAAGGGGCGTACCATTTCTCGGGGATTGGCAGCGCGTAACGTGTTCTCTCACATCATAATATCCTGATAAACGGCACATTTTGAAACAATTAAAAAGCCGGAAATGTCCGGAAAAGGCCGAAGGTGTACAGAACCCGTTGCTCCGTATGCTCGTTGTAGTGGGCGTACCATTTTTCGGGGATTGGCAGCGTGCAGCGAGTTCTCACACCTCATAATATCCTGCGATACGACTCATTTTGAAACTATTAAAAAGCCGAAACTGGCCGGAAAAGGCCGAATATGTACAAGAGAGGATTCTCGTCATGCTCGTTGTAATGGAAGTACCATTCTTCGGGGATTTGCAGCGCGCAACGAGTTCCCTCACATCATAATATCCTGCTATACGGCCCGTTTTTAATCACATAAAATGCCGGAGATGTCCGGAAAAGGCCGAAGGTGTACAGAACCCAATGCTCCGTTTGCTCGTTGTAATGGAAGTACCATTTTTGAGGGGTTGGCAGAGAGCAACTGGTTCTTACACATCATAATATCCTGATATACGGCCCATTTTGAAACAATTAAAAAGCCGGAGATGTCCGGAAAAGGCCGAAGGTGTACAGAACCTGATGCTCCGTATGCTCGTTGTAATGGAAGTACCATTCTTCGGGGATTGGCAGCGCGCAACGAGTTCTCTCACATCATAATATCCTGCGATACGACCCATTTTGAAACAATTAAAAAGCCGGAAATGTCCGGAAAATTCCAAAGGTGTACAGAACCCGTTGCTCCGTATGCTCGTTGTAATGGGCGTACCATTTTTCGGGGATTGGCAGCGTGCAGCGAGTTCTCACACCTCATAATATACTGCGATACGACCCATTTTGAAACTATTAAAAAGCCGAAACTGGCCGGAAAAGGCCGAATATGTACAAGACAGGATTCTCCGCATGCTCGTTGTAATGGATGCACCATTCTTCGGGGATTGGCAGCGCGCAACGAGTTCTCTCACATCATAATATCCTGCGATACGACCCATTTTGAAACAATTAAAAAGCCGGAAATGTCCGGAAAATGCCGAAGGTGTGCAGAACCCGTTGCTCCGTATGCTCGTTGTAATGGAAGGACCATATTTGGGGGATTGGCAGCGTGCAGCGAGTTCTCACACATCATAATATCCTGCGATACGACCCGTTTTTAATCACATAAAATGCCGGAAATGTCCGGAAAAGGCCGAAGGTGTACAGAACCCGATGCTCCGTTTGCTCGTTGTAATGGAAGTACCATTTTTGGGGGGTTGGCAGAGAGCAACTGGCTCTTACACATCATAATAATCTGATATACGGCCCATTTTGAAACAATTAAAAAGCCGGAAATGTCCGGAAAAGGCCGAAGGTGTACAGAACCCGTTGCTCCGTATGCTCGTTGTAATGGGCGTACCATTTTTCGGGGATTGGAAGCGTGCAGCGAGATCTCACACATCATAATATCGTGCGATACGACCCTTTTTGAAACAATTAAAAAGCCGGAAATATCCGGAAAAGGCCGAAGGTGTACAGAACCCGATGCACCGTATGCTCGTTGTAAGGGAAGGACCATTTTTGGGGGGTCGGCAACGCTCAACGCGTTTTTACACATCATAATATCCTGCTATTCGGCCCGTTTTTGATCACTTAAAATGCCGGAAATGTCCGGAAAAGGCCGAAGGTGTACAGAACCCGTTGCTCCGTATGCTCGTTGTAGTGGGCGTACCATTTTTCGGGGATTGGCAGCGTGCAGCGAGTTCTCACACCTCATAATATCCTGCGATACGACTCATTTTGAAACTATTAAAAAGCCGAAACTGGCCGGAAAAGGCCGAATATGTACAAGACAGGATTCTCGTCATGCTCGTTGTAATGGAAGTACCATTCTTCGGGGATTTGCAGCGCGCAACGAGTTCCCTCACATCATAATATCCTGCTATACGGCCCGTTTTTAATCACATAAAATGCCGGAGATGTCCGGAAAAGGCAGGAAGGTGTACGGAACCCGTTGCTCCGTATGCTCGTTGTAATGGGCGTACCATTTTGCGGGGTTTGGCAGCGTGCAGCGAGATCTCACACATCATAATATCCTGCGATACGACCCTTTTTGAAACAATTAAAAAGCCTGAAATATCCGGAAAAGGCCGAAGGTGTACAGAACCCGTTGCTCCGTATGCTCGTTGTAATGGAAGGACCATTTTTGGGGGATTGGCAACGCTCAACGCGTTTTTACACATCATAATATCCTGCTATTCGGCCCATTTTTGATCACTTAAAATGCCGGAAATGTCCGGAAAAGGCCGAAGGTGTACAGAACCCGATGCTCCGTTTGCTCGTTGTAATGGAAGTACCATTTTTGGGGGGTTGGCAGAGAGCAACTGGCTCTTACACATCATAATAATCTGATATACGGCCCATTTTGAAACAATTAAAAAGCCGGAAATGTCCGGAAAAGGCCGAAGGTGTACAGAACCCGTTGCTCCGTATGCTCGTTGTAATGGGCGTACCATTTTTCGGGGATTGGAAGCGTGCAGCGAGATCTCACACATCATAATATCGTGCGATACGACCCTTTTTGAAACAATTAAAAAGCCGGAAATATCCGGAAAAGGCAGAAGGTGTACAGAACCCGATGCACCGTATGCTCGTTGTAAGGGAAGGACCATTTTTGGGGGATCGGCAACGCTCAACGCGTTTTTACACATCATAATATCCTGCTATTCGGCCCGTTTTTGATCACTTAAAATGCCGGAAATGTCCGGAAAAGGCCGAAGGTGTACAGAACCCGTTGCTCCGTATGCTCGTTGTAGTGGGCGTACCATTTTTCGGGGATTGGCAGCGTGCAGCGAGTTCTCACACCTCATAATATCCTGCGATACGACTCATTTTGAAACTATTAAAAAGCCGAAACTGGCCGGAAAAGGCCGAATATGTACAAGACAGGATTCTCGTCATGCTCGTTGTAATGGAAGTACCATTCTTCGGGGATTTGCAGCGCGCAACGAGTTCCCTCACATCATAATATCCTGCTATACGGCCCGTTTTTAATCACATAAAATGCCGGAGATGTCCGGAAAAGGCAGGAAGGTGTACGGAACCCGTTGCTCCGTATGCTCGTTGTAATGGGCGTACCATTTTGCGGGGTTTGGCAGCGTGCAGCGAGATCTCACACATCATAATATCCTGCGATACGACCCTTTTTGAAACAATTAAAAAGCCTGAAATATCCGGAAAAGGCCGAAGGTGTACAGAACCCGTTGCTCCGTATGCTCGTTGTAATGGAAGGACCATTTTTGGGGGATTGGCAACGCTCAACGCGTTTTTACACATCATAATATCCTGCTATTCGGCCCATTTTTGATCACTTAAAATGCCGGAAATGTCCGGAAAAGGCCGAAGGTGTACAGAACCTGATGCTCCGTATGCTCGTTGTAACAGGCGTACCACTTCTCGGGGATTGGCAGCGCGTAACGAGTTCTCTCACATCATAATATCCTGCGATACGACCCATTTTGAAACAATTAAAAAGCCGGAAATGTCCGGAAAATGCCAAAGGTGTACAGAACCCGTTGCTCCGTATGCTCGTTGTAATGGGCGTACCATTTTTCGGGGATTGGCAGCGTGCAGCGAGTTCTCACACATCATAATATCCTGCGATACGACCCGTTTTTAATCACATAAAATGCCGGAAATGTCCGGAAAAGGCCGAAGGTGTACAGAACCTGATGCTACGTATACTCGTTGTAAGGGGTGTACCATTTCTCGGGGATTGGCAGCGCGCAACGAGGTCTCACACATCATAATATCCTGCGATACGACCCATTTTGAAACTATCAAAAAGCCGAAACTTGCCGGAAAAGGCCGAATATGTACAAGACAGGATTCTCCGCATGCTCGTTGTAATGGAAGTACCATTCTTCGGGGATTGGCAGCGCGCAACGTGTTCTCTCACATCATAATATCCTGATATACGGCCCATTTTGAAACAATTAGAAAGGCGGAAATGTCCGGAAAAGGCCGAAGGTGTGCAGAACCCGTTGCTCCGTATGCTCGTTGTAATGGGCGTACCATTTTTCGGGGATTTCCAGCGTGCAGCCAGTTCTCACACCTCATAATATCCTGCGATACGACCCATTTTGAAACTATTAAAAAGCCGAAACTGGCAGGAAATGGCCGAATATGTACAAGACAGGATTCTCCGCATGCTCGTTGTAATGGAAGTACCATTCTTCGTGGATTGGCAGCGCGCAACGAGTTCTCTCACATTATAATATCCTGCTATACGGCCCGTTTTTAATCACATAAAATGCCGGAGATGTCCGGAAAAGGCCGAAGGTGTACAGAACCCGATGCTCCGTTTGCTCGTTGTAAGGGGCGTACCATTTCTCGGGGTTTGGCAGCGCGTAACGAGTTCTCTCACATCATAATATCCTGAAATACGGCCCATTTTGAAACAATTAAAAAGCCGGAAATGTCCGGAAAAGGGCGAAGGTGTACAGAACCTGATGCTCCGTATGCTCGTTGTAATGGAAGTACCATTTTTGGGGGGTTGGCAGCGTGCAGCGAGTTCTCACACATCATAATATCCTGCGATACGACCCATTTTGAAACAACTAAAAAGACGAAACTGGCCGGAAAAGGCCGAATATGTACATGACAGGATTCTCCGCATGCTCGTTGTATTGGAAGTACCATTCTTCGGGGATTGGCAGCGCGCACTGAGTTCCCTCACATCATAATATCCTGCTATACGGCCCGTTTTTAATCACATAAAATGCCGGAGATGTCCGGAAAAGGCCGAAGGTGTACAGAACCCGATGCTCCGTTTGCTCGTTGTAATGGAAGTACCATTTTTGGGGGGTTGGCAGAGAGCAACTGGCTCTTACACATCATAATAATCTGATATACGGCCCATTTTGAAACAATTAAAAAGCCGGAAATGTCCGGAAAAGGCCGAAGGTGTACAGAACCCGTTGCTCCGTATGCTCGTTGTAATGGGCGTACCATTTTTCGGGGATTGGAAGCGTGCAGCGAGATCTCACACATCATAATATCGTGCGATACGACCCATTTTGAAACAATTAAAAAGCCGGAAATGTCCGGAAAATGCCAAAGGTGTACAGAACCCGTTGCTCCGTATGCTCGTTGTAATGGGCGTACCATTTTTCGGGGATTGGCAGCGTGCAGCGAGTTCTCACACCTCATAATATCCTGCGATACGACTCATTTTGAAACTATTAAAAAGCCGAAACTGGCCGGAAAAGGCCGAATATGTACAAGACAGGATTCTCGTCATGCTCGTTGTAATGGAAGTACCATTCTTCGGGGATTGGCAGCGTGCAGCGAGTTCTCACACCTCATAATATCCTGCGATACGACTCAATTTGAAACTATTAAAAAGCCGACACTGGCCGGAAAAGGCCGAATATGTACAAGACAGGATTCTCGTCATGCTCGTTGTAATGGAAGTACCATTCTTCGGGGATTTGCAGCGCGCAACGAGTTCCCTCACATCATAATATCCTGCTATACGGCCCGTTTTTAATCACATAAAATGGCGGAGATGTCCGGAAAAGGCCGAAGGTGTACAGAACCCAATGCTCCGTTTGCTCGTTCTAATGGAAGTACCATTTTTGGGAGGTTGGCAGAGAGCAACTGGTCCTTACACATCATAATATCCTGATATACGGCCCATTTTGAAACATTTAAAAAGCCGGAAATGTCCGGAAAAGGCCGAAGGTGTACAGAACCTGATGCTCCGTATGCTCGTTGTAATGGAAGTACCATTCTTCGGGGATTGGCAGCGCGCAACGAGTTCTCTCACATCATAATATCCTGCGATACGACCCATTTTGAAACAATTAAAAAGCCGGAAATGTCCGGAAAATGCCAAAGGTGTACAGAACCCGTTGCTCCGTATGCTCGTTGTAATGGGCGTACCATTTTTCGGGGATTGGCAGCGTGCAGCGAGTTCTCACACCTCATAATATCCTGCGATACGACTCATTTTGAAACTATTAAAAAGCCGAAACTGGCCGGAAAAGGCCGAATATGTACAAGACAGGATTCTCGTCATGCTCGTTGTAATGGAAGTACCATTTTTCGGGGATTTCCAGCGTGCCGCCAGTTCTCACACCTCATAATATCCTGCGATACGACCCATTTTGAAACTATTAAAAAGCCGAAACTGGCCGGAAATGGCCGAATATGTACAAGACAGGATTCTCCGCATGCTCGTTGTAATGGAAGTACCATTCTTCGGGGATTGGCAGCGCGCAACGAGTTCTCTCACATCGTAATATCCTACTATACGGCCCGTTTTTAATCACATAAAATGCCGGAGATGTCCGGAAAAGGCAGAAGGTGTACAGAACCCGATGCTCCGTTTGCTCGTTGTAATGGAAGTACCATTTTTCGGGGATGGGCAGCGTGCAGCGTGTTCTCACACATCATAATAACCTGCGATACGACCCATTTTGAAACAATTAAAAAGACGAAACTGCCCGGGAAAGGCCGAATATGTACAAGACAGGATTCTCCGCATGCTCGTTGTAATGGAAGTACCATTCTTCGGGGATTGGCAGCGCGCAACGAGTTCTCTCACATCATAATATCCTGATATACGGCCCATTTTGAAACAATTAAAAAGCCGGAAATATCCGGAAAAGGCCGAAGGTGTACAGAACCCGTTGCTCCGTATGCTCGTTGTAATGGGCGTACAATTTTTCGGGGATTGGCAGCGTGCAGCGAGATCTCACACATCATAATATCCTGCGATACGACCCTTTTTGAAACAATTAAAAAGCCGGAAATATCCGGAAAAGGCCGAAGGTGTACAGAACCCGTTGCTCCGTATGCTCGTTGTAATGGAAGGGCCATTTTTGGGGGATTGGAAACGCTCAACGCGTTTTTACACATCATAATATCCTGCTATTCGGCCCATTTTGAAACAATTAAAAAGCCGGAAATATCCGGAAAAGGCCGAAGGTGTACAGAACCCGTTGCTCCGTATGCTCGTTGTAATGGGCGTACCATTTTTCGGGGATTGGCAGCGTGCAGCGAGTTCTCACACCTCATAATATACTGCGATACGACCCATTTTGAAACTATTAAAAAGCCGAAACTGGCCGGAAAAGGCCGAATATGTACAAGACAGGATTCTCGTCATGCTCGTTGTAATGGAAGTACCATTCTTCGGGGATTTGCAGCGCGCAACGAGTTCCCTCACATCATAATATCCTGCTATACGGCCCGTTTTTAATCACATAAAATGCCGGAGATGTCCGGAAAAGGCAGGAAGGTGTACGGAACCCGTTGCTCCGTATGCTCGTTGTAATGGGCGTACCATTTTGCGGGGTTTGGCAGCGTGCAGCGAGATCTCACACATCATAATATCCTGCGATACGACCCTTTTTGAAACAATTAAAAAGCCTGAAATATCCGGAAAAGGCCGAAGGTGTACAGAACCCGTTGCTCCGTATGCTCGTTGTAATGGAAGGACCATTTTTGGGGGATTGGCAACGCTCAACGCGTTTTTACACATCATAATATCCTGCTATTCGGCCCATTTTTGATCACTTAAAATGCCGGAAATGTCCGGAAAAGGCCGAAGGTGTACAGAACCCGATGCTCCGTTTGCTCGTTGTAATGGAAGTGCCATTTTTGGGGGGTTGGCAGAGAGCAACTGGCTCTTACACATCATAATAATCTGATATACGGCCCATTTTGAAACAATTAAAAAGCCGGAAATGTCCGGAAAAGGCCGAAGGTGTACAGAACCCGTTGCTCCGTATGCTCGTTGTAATGGGCGTACCATTTTTCGGGGATTGGAAGCGTGCAGCGAGATCTCACACATCATAATATCGTGCGATACGACCCTATTTGAAACAATTAAAAAGCCGGAAATATCCGGAAAAGGCCGAAGGTGTACAGAACCCGATGCACCGTATGCTCGTTGTAAGGGAAGGACCATTTTTGGGGGATCGGCAACGCTCAACGCGTTTTTACACATCATAATATCCTGCTATTCGGCCCATTTTTGATCACTTAAAATGCCGGAAATGTCCGGAAAAGGCCGAAGGTGTACAGAACCTGATGCTCCGTATGCTCGTTGTAACAGGCGTACCATTTCTCGGGGATTGGCAGCGCGTAACGAGTTCTCTCACATCATAATATCCTGCGATACGACCCATTTTGAAACAATTAAAAAGCCGGAAATGTCCGGAAAATGCCAAAGGTGTACAGAACCCGTTGCTCCGTATGCTCGTTGTAATGGGCGTACCATTTTTCGGGGATTGGCAGCGTGCAGCGAGTTCTCACACATCATAATATCCTGCGATACGACCCGTTTTTAATCACATAAAATGCCGGAAATGTCCGGAAAAGGCCGAAGGTGTACAGAACCTGATGCTACGTATACTCGTTGTAAGGGGTGTACCATTTCTCGGGGATTGGCAGCGCGCAACGAGGTCTCACACATCATAATATCCTGCGATACGACCCATTTTGAAACTATTAAAAAGCCGAAACTTGCCGGAAAAGGCCGAATATGTACAAGACAGGATTCTCCGCATGCTCGTTGTAATGGAAGTACCATTCTTCGGGGATTGGCAGCGCGCAACGTGTTCTCTCACATCATAATATCCTGATATACGGCCCATTTTGAAACAATTAGAAAGGCGGAAATGTCCGGAAAAGGCCGAAGGTGTGCAGAACCCGTTGCTCCGTATGCTCGTTGTAATGGGCGTACCATTTTTCGGGGATTTCCAGCGTGCAGCCAGTTCTCACACCTCATAATATCCTGCGATACGACCCATTTTGAAACTATTAAAAAGCCGAAACTGGCAGGAAATGGCCGAATATGTACAAGACAGGATTCTCCGCATGCTCGTTGTAATGGAAGTACCATTCTTCGGGGATTGGCAGCGCGCAACGAGTTCTCTCACATTATAATATCCTGCTATACGGCCCGTTTTTAATCATATAAAATGCCGGAGATGTCCGGAAAAGGCCGAAGGTGTACAGAACCCGATGCTCCGTTTGCTCGTTGTAAGGGGCGTACCATTTCTCGGGGTTTGGCAGCGCGTAACGAGTTCTCTCACATCATAATATCCTGAAATACGGCCCATTTTGAAACAATTAAAAAGCCGGAAATGTCCGGAAAAGGGCGAAGGTGTACAGAACCTGATGCTCCGTATGCTCGTTGTAATGGAAGTACCATTTTTGGGGGGTTGGCAGCGTGCAGCGAGATCTCACACATCATAATATCCTGCGATACGACCCTTTTTGAAACAATTAAAAAGCCGGAAATATCCGGAAAAGGCCGAAGGTGTACAGAACCCGTTGCTCCGTATGCTCGTTGTAATGGAAGGGCCATTTTTGGGGGATTGGAAACGCTCAACGCGTTTTTACACATCATAATATCCTGCTATTCGGCCCATTTTGAAACAATTAAAAAGCCGGAAATATCCGGAAAAGGCCGAAGGTGTACAGAACCCGTTGCTCCGTATGCTCGTTGTAATGGGCGTACCATTTTTCGGGGATTGGCAGCGTGCAGCGAGTTCTCACACCTCATAATATACTGCGATACGACCCATTTTGAAACTATTAAAAAGCCGAAACTGGCCGGAAAAGGCCGAATATGTACAAGACAGGATTCTCCGCATGCTCGTTGTAATGGATGCACCATTCTTCGGGGATTGGCAGCGCGCAACGAGTTCTCTCACATCATAATATCCTGCGATACGACCCATTTTGAAACAATTAAAAAGCCGGAAATGTCCGGAAAATGCCGAAGGTGTGCAGAACCCGTTGCTCCGTATGCTCGTTGTAATGGAAGGACCATATTTGGGGGATTGGCAGCGTGCAGCGAGTTCTCACACATCATAATATCCTGCGATACGACCCGTTTTTAATCACATAAAATGCCGGAAATGTCCGGAAAAGGCCGAAGGTGTACAGAACCCGATGCTCCGTTTGCTCGTTGTAATGGAAGTACCATTTTTGGGGGGTTGGCAGAGAGCAACTGGCTCTTACACATCATAATAATCTGATATACGGCCCATTTTGAAACAATTAAAAAGCCGGAAATGTCCGGAAAAGGCCGAAGGTGTACAGAACCCGTTGCTCCGTATGCTCGTTGTAATGGGCGTACCATTTTTCGGGGATTGGAAGCGTGCAGCGAGATCTCACACATCATAATATCGTGCGATTCGACCCTTTTTGAAACAATTAAAAAGCCGGAAATATCCGGAAAAGGCCGAAGGTGTACAGAACCCGATGCACCGTATGCTCGTTGTAAGGGAAGGACCATTTTTGGGGGATCGGCAACGCTCAACGCGTTTTTACACATCATAATATCCTGCTATTCGGCCCGTTTTTGATCACTTAAAATGCCGGAAATGTCCGGAAAAGGCCGAAGGTGTACAGAACCCGTTGCTCCGTATGCTCGTTGTAGTGGGCGTACCATTTTTCGGGGATTGGCAGCGTGCAGCGAGTTCTCACACCTCATAATATCCTGCGATACGACTCATTTTGAAACTATTAAAAAGCCGAAACTGGCCGGAAAAGGCCGAATATGTACAAGACAGGATTCTCGTCATGCTCGTTGTAATGGAAGTACCATTCTTCGGGGATTTGCAGCGCGCAACGAGTTCCCTCACATCATAATATCCTGCTATACGGCCCGTTTTTAATCACATAAAATGCCGGAGATGTCCGGAAAAGGCAGGAAGGTGTACGGAACCCGTTGCTCCGTATGCTCGTTGTAATGGGCGTACCATTTTGCGGGGTTTGGCAGCGTGCAGCGAGATCTCACACATCATAATATCCTGCGATACGACCCTTTTTGAAACAATTAAAAAGCCTGAAATATCCGGAAAAGGCCGAAGGTGTACAGAACCCGTTGCTCCGTATGCTCGTTGTAATGGAAGGACCATTTTTGGGGGATTGGCAACGCTCAACGCGTTTTTACACATCATAATATCCTGCTATTCGGCCCATTTTTGATCACTTAAAATGCCGGAAATGTCCGGAAAAGGCCGAAGGTGTACAGAACCCGATGCTCCGTTTGCTCGTTGTAATGGAAGTGCCATTTTTGGGGGGTTGGCAGAGAGCAACTGGCTCTTACACATCATAATAATCTGATATACGGCCCATTTTGAAACAATTAAAAAGCCGGAAATGTCCGGAAAAGGCCGAAGGTGTACAGAACCCGTTGCTCCGTATGCTCGTTGTAATGGGCGTACCATTTTTCGGGGATTGGAAGCGTGCAGCGAGATCTCACACATCATAATATCGTGCGATACGACCCTTTTTGAAACAATTAAAAAGCCGGAAATATCCGGAAAAGGCCGAAGGTGTACAGAACCCGATGCACCGTATGCTCGTTGTAAGGGAAGGACCATTTTTGGGGGATCGGCAACGCTCAACGCGTTTTTACACATCATAATATCCTGCTATGCGGCCCGTTTTTGATCACTTAAAATGCCGGAAATGTCCGGAAAAGGCCGAAGGTGTACAGAACCCGTTGCTCCGTATGCTCGTTGTAGTGGGCGTACCATTTTTCGGGGATTGGCAGCGTGCAGCGAGTTCTCACACCTCATAATATCCTGCGATACGACTCATTTTGAAACTATTAAAAAGCCGAAACTGGCCGGAAAAGGCCGAATATGTACAAGACAGGATTCTCGTCATGCTCGTTGTAATGGAAGTACCATTCTTCGGGGATTTGCAGCGCGCAACGAGTTCCCTCACATCATAATATCCTGCTATACGGCCCGTTTTTAATCACATAAAATGCCGGAGATGTCCGGAAAAGGCAGGAAGGTGTACGGAACCCGTTGCTCCGTATGCTCGTTGTAATGGGCGTACCATTTTGCGGGGTTTGGCAGCGTGCAGCGAGATCTCACACATCATAATATCCTGCGATACGACCCTTTTTGAAACAATTAAAAAGCCTGAAATATCCGGAAAAGGCCGAAGGTGTACAGAACCCGTTGCTCCGTATGCTCGTTGTAATGGAAGGACCATTTTTGGGGGATTGGCAACGCTCAACGCGTTTTTACACATCATAATATCCTGCTATTCGGCCCATTTTTGATCACTTAAAATGCCGGAAATGTCCGGAAAAGGCCGAAGGTGTACAGAACCTGATGCTCCGTATGCTCGTTGTAACAGGCGTACCATTTCTCGGGGATTGGCAGCGCGTAACGAGTTCTCTCACATCATAATATCCTGCGATACGACCCATTTTGAAACAATTAAAAAGCCGGAAATGTCCGGAAAATGCCAAAGGAGTACAGAACCCGTTGCTCCGTATGCTCGTTGTAATGGGCGTACCATTTTTCGGGGATTGGCAGCGTGCAGCGAGTTCTCACACATCATAATATCCTGCGATACGACCCGTTTTTAATCACATAAAATGCCGGAAATGTCCGGAAAAGGCCGAAGGTGTACAGAACCTGATGCTACGTATACTCGTTGTAAGGGGTGTACCATTTCTCGGGGATTGGCAGCGCGCAACGAGGTCTCACACATCATAATATCCTGCGATACGACCCATTTTGAAACTATTAAAAAGCCGAAACTTGCCGGAAAAGGCCGAATATGTACAAGACAGGATTCTCCGCATGCTCGTTGTAATGGAAGTACCATTCTTCGGGGATTGGCAGCGCGCAACGTGTTCTCTCACATCATAATATCCTGATATACGGCCCATTTTGAAACAATTAGAAAGGCGGAAATGTCCGGAAAAGGCCGAAGGTGTGCAGAACCCGTTGCTCCGTATGCTCGTTGTAATGGGCGTACCATTTTTCGGGGATTTCCAGCGTGCAGCCAGTTCTCACACCTCATAATATCCTGCGATACGACCCATTTTGAAACTATTAAAAAGCCGAAACTGGCAGGAAATGGCCGAATATGTACAAGACAGGATTCTCCGCATGCTCGTTGTAATGGAAGTACCATTCTTCGGGGATTGGCAGCGCGCAACGAGTTCTCTCACATTATAATATCCTGCTATACGGCCCGTTTTTAATCACATAAAATGCCGGAGATGTCCGGAAAAGGCCGAAGGTGTACAGAACCCGATGCTCCGTTTGCTCGTTGTAAGGGGCGTACCATTTCTCGGGGTTTGGCAGCGCGTAACGAGTTCTCTCACATCATAATATCCTGAAATACGGCCCATTTTGAAACAATTAAAAAGCCGGAAATGTCCAGAAAAGGGCGAAGGTGTACAGAACCTGATGCTCCGTATGCTCGTTGTAATGGAAGTACCATTTTTGGGGGGTTGGCAGCGTGCAGCGAGTACTCACACATCATAATATCCTGCGATACGACCCATTTTGAAACAACTAAAAAGACGAAACTGGCCGGAAAAGGCCGAATATGTACATGACAGGATTCTCCGCATGCTCGTTGTATTGGAAGTACCATTCTTCGGGGATTGGCAGCGCGCACCGTGTTCCCTCACATCATAATATCCTGCTATACGGCCCGTTCTTAATCACATAAAATGCCGGAGATGTCCGGAAAAGGCCGAAGGTGTACAGAACCCGATGCTCCGTTTGCTCGTTGTAATGGAAGTACCATTTTTGGGGGGTTGGCAGAGAGCAACTGGCTCTTACACATCATAATAATCTGATATACTGCCCATTTTGAAACAATTAAAAAGCCGGAAATGTCCGGAAAAGGCCGAAGGTGTACAGAACCCGTTGCTCCGTATGCTCGTTGTAATGGGCGTACCATTTTTCGGGGATTGGAAGCGTGCAGCGAGATCTCACACATCATAATATCGTGCGATACGACCCATTTTGAAACAATTAAAAAGCCGGAAATGTCCGGAAAATGCCAAAGGTGTACAGAACCCGTTGCTCCGTATGCTCGTTGTAATGGGCGTACCATTTTTCGGGGATTGGCAGCGTGCAGCGAGTTCTCACACCTCATAATATCCTGCGATACGACTCATTTTGAAACTATTAAAAAGCCGAAACTGGCCGGAAAAGGCCGAATATGTACAAGACAGGATTCTCGTCATGCTCGTTGTAATGGAAGTACCATTCTTCGGGGATTGGCAGCGTGCAGCGAGTTCTCACACCTCATAATATCCTGCGATACGACTCATTTTGAAACTATTAAAAAGCCGACACTGGCCGGAAAAGGCCGAATATGTACAAGACAGGATTCTCGTCATGCTCGTTGTAATGGAAGTACCATTCTTCGGGGATTTGCAGCGCGCAACGAGTTCCCTCACATCATAATATCCTGCTATACGGCCCGTTTTTAATCACATAAAATGGCGGAGATGTCCGGAAAAGGCCGAAGGTGTACAGAACCCAATGCTCCGTTTGCTCGTTCTAATGGAAGTACCATTTTTGGGAGGTTGGCAGAGAGCAACTGGTTCTTACACATCATAATATCCTGATATACGGCCCATTTTGAAACATTTAAAAAGCCGGAAATGTCCGGAAAAGGCCGAAGGTGTACAGAACCTGATGCTCCGTATGCTCGTTGTAATGGAAGTACCATTCTTCGGGGATTGGCAGCGCGCAACGAGTTCTCTCACATCATAATATCCTGCGATACGACCCATTTTGAAACAATTAAAAAGCCGGAAATGTCCGGAAAATGCCAAAGGTGTACAGAACCCGTTGCTCCGTATGCTCGTTGTAATGGGCGTACCATTTTTCGGGGATTGGCAGCGTGCAGCGAGTTCTCACACCTCATAATATCCTGCGATACGACTCATTTTGAAACTATTAAAAAGCCGAAACTGGCCGGAAAAGGCCGAATATGTACAAGACAGGATTCTCGTCATGCTCGTTGTAATGGAAGTACCATTTTTCGGGGATTTCCAGCGTGCCGCCAGTTCTCACACCTCATAATATCCTGCGATACGACCCATTTTGAAACTATTAAAAAGCCGAAACTGGCCGGAAATGGCCGAATATGTACAAGACAGGATTCTCCGCATGCTCGTTGTAATGGAAGTACCATTCTTCGGGGATTGGCAGCGCGCAACGAGTTCTCTCACATCGTAATATCCTACTATACGGCCCGTTTTTAATCACATAAAATGCCGGAGATGTCCGGAAAAGGCAGAAGGTGTACAGAACCCGATGCTCCGTTTGCTCGTTGTAATGGAAGTACCATTTTTCGGGGATGGGCAGCGTGCAGCGTGTTCTCACACATCATAATAACCTGCGATACGACCCATTTTGAAACAATTAAAAAGACGAAACTGCCCGGGAAAGGCCGAATATGTACAAGACAGGATTCTCCGCATGCTCGTTGTAATGGAAGTACCATTCTTCGGGGATTTGCAGCGCGCAACGAGTTCCCTCACATCATAATATCCTGCTATACGGCCCGTTTTTAATCACATAAAATGCCGGAAATGTCCGGAAAAGGCCGAAGGTGTACAGAACCCGTTGCTCCGTATGCTCGTTGTAGTGGGCGTACCATTTTTCGGGGATTGGCAGCGTGCAGCGAGCTCTCACACCTCATAATATCCTGCGATACGACTCATTTTGAAACTATTAAAAAGCCGAAACTGGCCGGAAAAGGCCGAATATGTACAAGACAGGATTCTCGTCATGCTCGTTGTAATGGAAGTACCATTCTTCGGGGATTTGCAGCGCGCAACGGGTTCCCTCACATCATAATATCCTGCTATACGGCCCGTTTTTAATCACATAAAATGCCGGCGATGTCCGGAAAAGGCCGAAGGTGTACAGAACCCGATGCTCCGTTTGCTCGTTGTAATGGAAGTACCATTTTTGGGGGGTTGGCAGAGAGCAACGAGTTCTCTCACATCATAATATCCTGCGATACGACCCGTTTTGAAACAATAAAATAGCCGGAAATGTCCGGAAAATTCCGAAGGTGTACAGAACCCGTTGCTCCGTATGCTCGTTGTACTGGAAGGACCATTTTTGGGGGATTGGCAGCGTGCAGCGAGTTCTCACACATCATAATATCCTGCGATACGACCCGTTTTTAATCACATAAAATGCCGGAAATGTTCGGAAAAGGCCGAAGGTGTACAGAACCTGATGCTACGTATACTCGTTGTAAGGGGCGTTCCATTTCTCGGGGATTGGCTGCGCGTAACGAGTTCTCTCACATCATAATATCCTGATATACGGCCCATTTTGAAACAATTAAAAAGCCGGAAATATCCGGAAAAGGCCGAAGGTGTACAGAACCCGTTGCTCCGTATGCTCGTTGTAATGGGCGTACAATTTTTCGGGGATTGGCAGCGTGCAGCGAGATCTCACACATCATAATATCCTGCGATACGACCCTTTTTGAAACAATTAAAAAGCCGGAAATATCCGGAAAAGGCCGAAGGTGTACAGAACCCGTTGCTCCGTATGCTCGTTGTAATGGAAGGGCCATTTTTGGGGGATTGGAAACGCTCAACGCGTTTTTACACATCATAATATCCTGCTATTCGGCCCATTTTGAAACAATTAAAAAGCCGGAAATATCCGGAAAAGGCCGAAGGTGTACAGAACCTGATGCTACGTATACTCGTTGTAAGGGGCGTACCATTCCTCGGGGATTGGCAGCGCGCAACGAGGTCTCACACATAATAATATCCTGCGATACGTCCCTCTTTGAAACAATTAAAAAGCAAGAAATATCCGGAAAAGGCCGAAGGTGTACAGAACCCGTTGCTCCGTATGCTCGTTGTAATGGGCGAACCATTTTTCGGGGATTGGCAGCGTGCAGCGAGCTCTCACACCTCATAATATCCTGCGATACGACTCATTTTGAAACTATTAAAAAGCCGAAACTGGCCGGAAAAGGCCGAATATGTACAAGACAGGATTCTCCGCATGCTCATTGTAATGGAAGTACCATTCTTCGGGGATTGGCAGCGCGCAACGAGTTCTCTCACATCATAATATCCTGATATACGGCCCATTTGAAACAATTAAAAAGCCGGAAATGTCCGGAAAAGGCCGAAGGTGTACAGAACCCGTTGCTCCGTATGCTCGTTGTAATGGAAGGACCATTTTTGGGGGATTGGCAGCGTGCAGCGAGTTCTCACACATCATAATATCCTGCTATACGGCCCGTTTTTAATCACATAAAATGGCGGAGATGTCCGGAAAAGGCCGAAGGTGTACAGAACCCAATGCTCCGTTTGCTCGTTGTAATGGAAGTACCATTTTTGGGGGGTTGGCAGAGAGCAACTGGTTCTTACACATCATAATATCCTGATATACGGCCCATTTTGAAACATTTAAAAAGCCGGAAATGTCCGGAAAAGGCCGAAGGTGTATAGAACCCGTTGCTCCGTATGCTCGTTGTAATGGGCGTACCATTTTGCGGGGATTGGCAGCGTGCTGCGAGTTCTCACACCTCATAATATCCTGCGATACGACCCATTTTGAAACTATTAAAAAGCCGAAACTGGCCGGGAAAGGCCGAATATGTACAAGACAGGATTCTCCGCATGCTCGTTGTAATGGATGTACCATTCTTCGGGGATTGGCAGCGCGCAACAAGTTCTCTCACGTCATAATATCCCGCGATACGACCCATTTTGAAACAATTAAAAAGACGAAACTGGCCGGAAAAGGCCGAATATGTACAAGACAGGATTCTCCGCATGCTCGTTGTATTGGAAGTACCATTCTTCGGGGATTGGCAGCGCGCACCGAGTTCCCTCACATCATAATATCCTGCTATACGGCCCGTTTTTAGTCACATAAAATGCCGGAGATGTCCGGAAAAGGCCGAAGGTGTACAGAACCCGATGTTCCGTTTGCTCGTTGTAATGGAAGTACCATTTTTGGGGGGTTGGCAGCGTGCAGCGAGTTCTCACACATCATAATATCCTGCGATACGACCCATTTTGAAACTACTAAAAAGACGAATCTGGCCGGAAAAGGCCGAATATGTACATGACAGGATTCTCCGCATGCTCGTTGTATTGGAAGTACCATTCTTCGGGGATTGGCAGCGCGCACCGAGTTCCCTCACATCATAATATCCTGCTATACGGCCCGTTCTTAATCACATAAAATGCCGGAGATGTCCGGAAAAGGCCGAAGGTGTACAGAACCCGATGCTCCGTTTGCTCGTTGTAATGGAAGTACCATTTTTGGGGGGTTGGCAGAGAGCAACTGGCTCTTACACATCATAATAATCTGATATACGGCCCATTTTGAAACAATTAAAAAGCCGGAAATGTCCGGAAAAGGCCGAAGGTGTACAGAACCCGTTGCTCCGTATGCTCGTTGTAATGGGCGTACCATTTTTCGGGGATTGGAAGCGTGCAGCGAGATCTCACACATCATAATATCGTGCGATACGACCCATTTTGAAACAATTAAAAAGCCGGAAATGTCAGGAAAATGCCAAAGGTGTACAGAACCCGTTGCTCCGTATGCTCGTTGTAATGGGCGTACCATTTTTCGGGGATTGGCAGCGTGCAGCGAGTTCTCACACCTCATAATATCCTGCGATACGACTCATTTTGAAACTATTAAAAAGCCGAAACTGGCCGGAAAAGGCCGAATATGTACAAGACAGGATTCTCGTCATGCTCGTTGTAATGGAAGTACCATTCTTCGGGGATTGGCAGCGTGCAGCGAGTTCTCACACCTCATAATATCCTGCGATACGACTCATTTTGAAACTATTAAAAAGCCGACACTGGCCGGAAAAGGCCGAATATGTACAAGACAGGATTCTCGTCATGCTCGTTGTAATGGAAGTACCATTCTTCGGGGATTTGCAGCGCGCAACGAGTTCCCTCACATCATAATATCCTGCTATACGGCCCGTTTTTAATCACATAAAATGGCGGAGATGTCCGGAAAAGGCCGAAGGTGTACAGAACCCAATGCTCCGTTTGCTCGTTCTAATGGAAGTACCATTTTTGGGAGGTTGGCAGAGAGCAACTGGTTCTTACACATCATAATATCCTGATATACGGCCCATTTTGAAACATTTAAAAAGCCGGAAATGTCCGGAAAAGGCCGAAGGTGTACAGAACCTGATGCTCCGTATGCTCGTTGTAATGGAAGTACCATTCTTCGGGGATTGGCAGCGCGCAACGAGTTCTCTCACATCATAATATCCTGCGATACGACCCATTTTGAAACAATTAAAAAGCCGGAAATGTCCGGAAAATGCCAAAGGTGTACAGAACCCGTTGCTCCGTATGCTCGTTGTAATGGGCGTACCATTTTTCGGGGATTGGCAGCGTGCAGCGAGTTCTCACACCTCATAATATCCTGCGATACGACTCATTTTGAAACTATTAAAAAGCCGAAACTGGCCGGAAAAGGCCGAATATGTACAAGACAGGATTCTCGTCATGCTCGTTGTAATGGAAGTACCATTTTTCGGGGATTTCCAGCGTGCCGCCAGTTCTCACACCT
The DNA here is from genome assembly GCA_963971185.1 of Bombus muscorum. Classification (NCBI taxonomy): domain Eukaryota; kingdom Metazoa; phylum Arthropoda; class Insecta; order Hymenoptera; family Apidae; genus Bombus; species Bombus muscorum. The sequence goes on from OZ020130.1 coordinate 5,730,144, forward strand.
CATAATATCCTGCGATACGACCCATTTTGAAACTATTAAAAAGCCGAAACTGGCCGGAAATGGCCGAATATGTACAAGACAGGATTCTCCGCATGCTCGTTGTAATGGAAGTACCATTCTTCGGGGATTGGCAGCGCGCAACGAGTTCTCTCACATCGTAATATCCTACTATACGGCCCGTTTTTAATCACATAAAATGCCGGAGATGTCCGGAAAAGGCAGAAGGTGTACAGAACCCGATGCTCCGTTTGCTCGTTGTAATGGAAGTACCATTTTTCGGGGATGGGCAGCGTGCAGCGTGTTCTCACACATCATAATAACCTGCGATACGACCCATTTTGAAACAATTAAAAAGACGAAACTGCCCGGGAAAGGCCGAATATGTACAAGACAGGATTCTCCGCATGCTCGTTGTAATGGAAGTACCATTCTTCGGGGATTTGCAGCGCGCAACGAGTTCCCTCACATCATAATATCCTGCTATACGGCCCGTTTTTAATCACATAAAATGCCGGAAATGTCCGGAAAAGGCCGAAGGTGTACAGAACCCGTTGCTCCGTAAGCTCGTTGTAGTGGGCGTACCATTTTTCGGGGATTGGCAGCGTGCAGCGAGCTCTCACACCTCATAATATCCTGCGATACGACTCATTTTGAAACTATTAAAAAGCCGAAACTGGCCGGAAAAGGCCGAATATGTACAAGACAGGATTCTCGTCATGCTCGTTGTAATGGAAGTACCATTCTTCGGGGATTTGCAGCGCGCAACGGGTTCCCTCACATCATAATATCCTGCTATACGGCCCGTTTTTAATCACATAAAATGCCGGCGATGTCCGGAAAAGGCCGAAGGTGTACAGAACCCGATGCTCCGTTTGCTCGTTGTAATGGAAGTACCATTTTTGGGGGGTTGGCAGAGAGCAACGAGTTCTCTCACATCATAATATCCTGCGATACGACCCGTTTTGAAACAATAAAATAGCCGGAAATGTCCGGAAAATTCCGAAGGTGTACAGAAACCGTTGCTCCGTATGCTCGTTGTACTGGAAGGACCATTTTTGGGGGATTGGCAGCGTGCAGCGAGTTCTCACACATCATAATATCCTGCGATACGACCCGTTTTTAATCACATAAAATGCCGGAAATGTTCGGAAAAGGCCGAAGGTGTACAGAACCTGATGCTACGTATACTCGTTGTAAGGGGCGTTCCATTTCTCGGGGATTGGCTGCGCGTAACGAGTTCTCTCACATCATAATATCCTGATATACGGCCCATTTTGAAACAATTAAAAAGCCGGAAATATCCGGAAAAGGCCGAAGGTGTACAGAACCCGTTGCTCCGTATGCTCGTTGTAATGGGCGTACAATTTTTCGGGGATTGGCAGCGTGCAGCGAGATCTCACACATCATAATATCCTGCGATACGACCCTTTTTGAAACAATTAAAAAGCCGGAAATATCCGGAAAAGGCCGAAGGTGTACAGAACCCGTTGCTCCGTATGCTCGTTGTAATGGAAGGGCCATTTTTGGGGGATTGGAAACGCTCAACGCGTTTTTACACATCATAATATCCTGCTATTCGGCCCATTTTGAAACAATTAAAAAGCCGGAAATATCCGGAAAAGGCCGAAGGTGTACAGAACCTGATGCTACGTATACTCGTTGTAAGGGGCGTACCATTCCTCGGGGATTGGCAGCGCGCAACGAGGTCTCACACATAATAATATCCTGCGATACGTCCCTCTTTGAAACAATTAAAAAGCAAGAAATATCCGGAAAAGGCCGAAGGTGTACAGAACCCGATGCTCCGTATGCTCGTTGTAATGGGCGAACCATTTTTCGGGGATTGGCAGCGTGCAGCGAGCTCTCACACCTCATAATATCCTGCGATACGACTCATTTTGAAACTATTAAAAAGCCGAAACTGGCCGGAAAAGGCCGAATATGTACAAGACAGGATTCTCCGCATGCTCATTGTAATGGAAGTACCATTCTTCGGGGATTGGCAGCGCGCAACGAGTTCTCTCACATCATAATATCCTGATATACGGCCCATTTGAAACAATTAAAAAGCCGGAAATGTCCGGAAAAGGCCGAAGGTGTACAGAACCCGTTGCTCCGTATGCTCGTTGTAATGGAAGGACCATTTTTGGGGGATTGGCAGCGTGCAGCGAGTTCTCACACATCATAATATCCTGCTATACGGCCCGTTTTTAATCACATAAAATGGCGGAGATGTCCGGAAAAGGCCGAAGGTGTACAGAACCCAACGCTCCGTTTGCTCGTTGTAATGGAAGTACCATTTTTGGGGGGTTGGCAGAGAGCAACTGGTTCTTACACATCATAATATCCTGATATACGGCCCATTTTGAAACATTTAAAAAGCCGGAAATGTCCGGAAAAGGCCGAAGGTGTATAGAACCCGTTGCTCCGTATGCTCGTTGTAATGGGCGTACCATTTTGCGGGGATTGGCAGCGTGCTGCGAGTTCTCACACCTCATAATATCCTGCGATACGACCCATTTTGAAACTATTAAAAAGCCGAAACTGGCCGGGAAAGGCCGAATATGTACAAGACAGGATTCTCCGCATGCTCGTTGTAATGGATGTACCATTCTTCGGGGATTGGCAGCGCGCAACAAGTTCTCTCACGTCATAATATCCCGCGATACGACCCATTTTGAAACAATTAAAAAGACGAAACTGGCCGGAAAAGGCCGAATATGTACAAGACAGGATTCTCCGCATGCTCGTTGTATTGGAAGTACCATTCTTCGGGGATTGGCAGCGCGCACCGAGTTCCCTCACATCATAATATCCTGCTATACGGCCCGTTTTTAGTCACATAAAATGCCGGAGATGTCCGGAAAAGGCCGAAGGTGTACAGAACCCGATGTTCCGTTTGCTCGTTGTAATGGAAGTACCATTTTTGGGGGGTTGGCAGCGTGCAGCGAGTTCTCACACATCATAATATCCTGCGATACGACCCATTTTGAAACTACTAAAAAGACGAATCTGGCCGGAAAAGGCCGAATATGTACATGACAGGATTCTCCGCATGCTCGTTGTATTGGAAGTACCATTCTTCGGGGATTGGCAGCGCGCACCGAGTTCCCTCACATCATAATATCCTGCTATACGGCCCGTTCTTAATCACATAAAATGCCGGAGATGTCCGGAAAAGGCCGAAGGTGTACAGAACCCGATGCTCCGTTTGCTCGTTGTAATGGAAGTACCATTTTTGGGGGGTTGGCAGAGAGCAACTGGCTCTTACACATCATAATAATCTGATATACGGCCCATTTTGAAACAATTAAAAAGCCGGAAATGTCCGGAAAAGGCCGAAGGTGTACAGAACCCGTTGCTCCGTATGCTCGTTGTACTGGGCGTACCATTTTTCGGGGATTGGAAGCGTGCAGCGAGATCTCACACATCATAATATCGTGCGATACGACCCATTTTGAAACAATTAAAAAGCCGGAAATGTCCGGAAAATGCCAAAGGTGTACAGAACCCGTTGCTCCGAATGCTCGTTGTAATGGGCGTACCATTTTTCGGGGATTGGCAGCGTGCAGCGAGTTCTCACACCTCATAATATCCTGCGATACGACTCATTTTGAAACTATTAAAAAGCCGAAACTGGCCGGAAAAGGCCGAATATGTACAAGACAGGATTCTCGTCATGCTCGTTGTAATGGAAGTACCATTCTTCGGGGATTGGCAGCGTGCAGCGAGTTCTCACACCTCATAATATCCTGCGATACGACTCATTTTGAAACTATTAAAAAGCCGAAACTGGCCGGAAAAGGCCGAATATGTACAAGACAGGATTCTCGTCATGCTCGTTGTAATGGAAGTACCATTCTTCGGGGATTTGCAGCGCGCAACGAGTTCCCTCACATCATAATATCCTGCTATACGGCCCGTTTTTAATCACATAAAATGGCGGAGATGTCCGGAAAAGGCCGAAGGTGTACAGAACCCAATGCTCCGTTTGCTCGTTGTAATGGAAGTACCATTTTTGGGGGGTTGGCAGAGAGCAACTGGTTCTTACACATCATAATATCCTGATATACGGCCCATTTTGAAACATTTAAAAAGCCGGAAATGTCCGGAAAAGGCCGAAGGTGTACAGAACCTGATGCTCCGTATGCTCGTTGTAATGGAAGTACCATTCTTCGGGGATTGGCAGCGCGCAACGAGTTCTCTCACATCATAATATCCTGCGACACGACCCATTTTGAAACAATTAAAAAGCCGGAAATGTCCGGAAAATGCCAAAGGTGTACAGAACCCGTTGCTCCGTATGCTCGTTGTAATGGAAGGACCATTTTTGGGGGATTGGCAGCGTGCAGCGAGTTCTCACACCTCATAATATCCTGCGAAACGACTCATTTTGAAACTATTAAAAAGCCGAAACTTGCCGGAAAAGGCCGAATATGTAAAAGACAGGATTCTCGTCATGCTCGTTGTAATGGAAGTACCATTCTTCGGGGATTTGCAGCGCGCAACGAGTTCCCTCACATCATAATATCCTGCGATACGACCCGTTTTTAGTCACATAAAATGCTGGAAATGTCCGGAATAGGCCGAAGGTGTACAGAACCTGATGCTACGTATACTCGATGTAAGGGGCGTACCATTTCTCGGGGATTGGCAGCGCGTAACGAGTTCTGTCACATCATAATATCCTGATATACGGCCCATTTTGAAACAATTAAAAAGCCGGAAATGTCCGGAAAAGGCCGAAGGTGTACAGAACCCGTTGCTCCGTATGCTCGTTGTAGTGGGCGTACCATTTTTCGGGGATTGGCAGCGTGCAGCGAGTTCTCACACCTCATAATATCCTGCGATACGACTCATTTTGAAACTATTAAAAAGCTGAAACTGGCCGGAAAAGGCCGAATATGTACAAGACAGGATTCTCCGCATGCTCATTGTAATGGAAGTACCATTCTTCGGGGATTGGCAGCGCGCAACGAGTTCTCTCACATCATAATATCCTGCGATACGACTCATTTTGAAACTATTAAAAAGCCGAAACTGGCCGGAAAAGGCCGAATATGTACAAGACAGGATTCTCGTCATGCTCGTTGTAATGGAAGTACCATTCTTCGGGGATTGGCAGCGCGCAACGAGTTCACTCACATCGTAATATCCTACTATACGGCCCGTTTTTAATCACATAAAATGCCGGAGATGTCCGGAAAAGGCAGAAGGTGTACAGAACCCGATGCTCCGTTTGCTCGTTGTAATGGAAGTACCATTTTTCGGGGATGGGCAGCGTGCAGCGTGTTCTCACACATCATAATAACCTGCGATACGACCCATTTTGAAACAATTAAAAAGACGAAACTGCCCGGGAAAGGCCGAATATGTACAAGACAGGATTCTCCGCATGCTCGTTGTAATGGAAGTACCATTCTTCGGGGATTTGCAGCGCGCAACGAGTTCCCTCACATCATAATATCCTGCTATACGGCCCGTTTTTAATCACATAAAATGCCGGAAATGTCCGGAAAAGGCCGAAGGTGTACAGAACCCGTTGCTCCGTATGCTCGTTGTAATGGGCGTACCATTTTTCGGGGATTGGAAGCGTGCAGCGAGATCTCACACATCATAATATCGTGCGATACGACCCTTTTTGAAACAATTAAAAAGCCGGAAATATTCGGAAAAGGCCGAAGGTTTACAGAACCTGATGCTCCGTATGCTCGTTGTAAGGGAAGGACCATTTTTGGGGGATCGGCAACGCTCAACGCGTTTTTACACATCATAATATACTGGTGTACAGAACCTAATGCTCCGTATGCTCGTTGTAAGGGGCGTACCATTTCTCGGGGATTGGCAGCGCGTAACGTGTTCTCTCACATCATAATATCCTGATAAACGGCACATTTTGAAACAATTAAAAAGCCGGAAATGTCCGGAAAAGGCCGAAGGTGTACAGAACCCGTTGCTCCGTATGCTCGTTGTAGTGGGCGTACCATTTTTCGGGGATTGGCAGCGTGCAGCGAGCTCTCACACCTCATAATATCCTGCGATACGACTCATTTTGAAACTATTAAAAAGCCGAAACTGGCCGGAAAAGGCCGAATATGTACAAGACAGGATTCTCGTCATGCTCGTTGTAATGGAAGTACCATTCTTCGGGGATTTGCAGCGCGCAACGGGTTCCCTCACATCATAATATCCTGCTATACGGCCCGTTTTTAATCACATAAAATGCCGGCGATGTCCGGAAAATGCCGAAGGTGTACAGAACCCGTTGCTCCGTATGCTCGTTGTAATGGAAGGACCATTTTTGGGGGATTGGCAGCGTGCAGCGAGTTCTCACACATCATAATATCCTGCGATACGACCCGTTTTTAATCACATAAAATGCCGGAAATGTTCGGAAAAGGCCGAAGGTGTACAGAACCTGATGCTACGTATACTCGTTGTAAGGGGCGTTCCATTTCTCGGGGATTGGCTGCGCGTAACGAGTTCTCTCACATCATAATATCCTGATATACGGCCCATTTTGAAACAATTAAAAAGCCGGAAATATCCGGAAAAGGCCGAAGGTGTACAGAACCCGTTGCTCCGTATGCTCGTTGTAATGGGCGTACAATTTTTCGGGGATTGGCAGCGTGCAGCGAGATCTCACACATCATAATATCCTGCGATACGACCCTTTTTGAAACAATTAAAAAGCCGGAAATATCCGGAAAAGGCCGAAGGTGTACAGAACCCGTTGCTCCGTATGCTCGTTGTAATGGAAGGGCCATTTTTGGGGGATTGGAAACGCTCAACGCGTTTTTACACATCATAATATCCTGCTATTCGGCCCATTTTGAAACAATTAAAAAGCCGGAAATATCCGGAAAAGGCCGAAGGTGTACAGAACCTGATGCTACGTATACTCGTTGTAAGGGGCGTACCATTCCTCGGGGATTGGCAGCGCGCAACGAGGTCTCACACATAATAATATCCTGCGATACGTCCCTCTTTGAAACAATTAAAAAGCAAGAAATATCCGGAAAAGGCCGAAGGTGTACAGAACCCGTTGCTCCGTATGCTCGTTGTAATGGGCGAACCATTTTTCGGGGATTGGCAGCGTGCAGCGAGCTCTCACACCTCATAATATCCTGCGATACGACTCATTTTGAAACTATTAAAAAGCCGAAACTGGCCGGAAAAGGCCGAATACGTACAAGACAGGATTCTCCGCATGCTCATTGTAATGGAAGTACCATTCTTCGGGGATTGGCAGCGCGCAACGAGTTCTCTCACATCATAATATCCTGATATACGGCCCATTTGAAACAATTAAAAAGCCGGAAATGTCCGGAAAAGGCCGAAGGTGTACAGAACCCGTTGCTCCGTATGCTCGTTGTAATGGAAGGACCATTTTTGGGGGATTGGCAGCGTGCAGCGAGTTCTCACACATCATAATATCCTGCTATACGGCCCGTTTTTAATCACATAAAATGGCGGAGATGTCCGGAAAAGGCCGAAGGTGTACAGAACCCAATGCTCCGTTTGCTCGTTGTAATGGAAGTACCATTTTGGGGGGGTTGGCAGAGAGCAACTGGTTCTTACACATCATAATATCCTGATATACGGCCCATTTTGAAACATTTAAAAAGCCGGAAATGTCCGGAAAAGGCCGAAGGTGTATAGAACCCGTTGCTCCGTATGCTCGTTGTAATGGGCGTACCATTTTGCGGGGATTGGCAGCGTGCTGCGAGTTCTCACACCTCATAATATCCTGCGATACGACCCATTTTGAAACTATTAAAAAGCCGAAACTGGCCGGGAAAGGCCGAATATGTACAAGACAGGATTCTCCGCATGCTCGTTGTAATGGATGTACCATTCTTCGGGGATTGGCAGCGCGCAACAAGTTCTCTCACGCCATAATATCCCGCGATACGACCCATTTTGAAACAATTAAAAAGACGAAACTGGCCGGAAAAGGCCGAATATGTACAAGACAGGATTCTCCGCATGCTCGTTGTATTGGAAGTACCATTCTTCGGGGATTGGCAGCGCGCACCGAGTTCCCTCACATCATAATATCCTGCTATACGGCCCGTTTTTAGTCACATAAAATGCCGGAGATGTCCGGAAAAGGCCGAAGGTGTACAGAACCCGATGTTCCGTTTGCTCGTTGTAATGGAAGTACCATTTTTGGGGGGTTGGCAGCGTGCAGCGAGTTCTCACACATCATAATATCCTGCGATACGACCCATTTTGAAACAACTAAAAAGACGAATCTGGCCGGAAAAGGCCGAATATGTACATGACAGGATTCTCCGCATGCTCGTTGTATTGGAAGTACCATTCTTCGGGGATTGGCAGCGCGCACCGAGTTCCCTCACATCATAATATCCTGCTATACGGCCCGTTTTTAATCACATAAAATGCCGGAGATGTCCGGAAAAGGCCGAAGGTGTACAGAACCCGATGCTCCGTTTGCTCGTTGTAATGGAAGTACCATTTTTGGGGGGTTGGCAGAGAGCAACTGGCTCTTACACATCATAATAATCTGATATACGGCCCATTTTGAAACAATTAAAAAGCCGGAAATGTCCGGAAAAGGCCGAAGGTGTACAGAACCCGTTGCTCCGTATGCTCGTTGTACTGGGCGTACCATTCTTCGGGGATTGGCAGCGCGCACCGAGTTCCCTCACATCATAATATCCTGCTATACGGCCCGTTTTTAATCACATAAAATGCCGGAGATGTCCGGAAAAGGCCGAAGGTGTACAGAACCCGTTGCTCCGTATGCTCGTTGTAATGGAAGGACCATTTTTGGGGGATTGGCAGCGTGCAGCGAGTTCTCACACATCATAATATCCTGCGATACGACCCGTTTTTAATCACATAAAATGCCGGAAATGTTCGGAAAAGGCCGAAGGTGTACAGAACCTGATGCTACGTATACTCGTTGTAAGGGGCGTTCCATTTCTCGGGGATTGGCTGCGCGTAACGAGTTCTCTCACATCATAATATCCTGATATACGGCCCATTTTGAAACAATTAAAAAGCCGGAAATATCCGGAAAAGGCCGAAGGTGTACAGAACCCGTTGCTCCGTATGCTCGTTGTAATGGGCGTACAATTTTTCGGGGATTGGCAGCGTGCAGCGAGATCTCACACATCATAATATCCTGCGATACGACCCTTTTTGAAACAATTAAAAAGCCGGAAATATCCGGAAAAGGCCGAAGGTGTACAGAACCCGTTGCTCCGTATGCTCGTTGTAATGGAAGGGCCATTTTTGGGGGATTGGAAACGCTCAACGCGTTTTTACACATCATAATATCCTGCTATTCGGCCCATTTTGAAACAATTAAAAAGCCGGAAATATCCGGAAAAGGCCGAAGGTGTACAGAACCTGATGCTACGTATACTCGTTGTAAGGGGCGTACCATTCCTCGGGGATTGGCAGCGCGCAACGAGGTCTCACACATAATAATATCCTGCGATACGTCCCTCTTTGAAACAATTAAAAAGCAAGAAATATCCGGAAAAGGCCGAAGGTGTACAGAACCCGTTGCTCCGTATGCTCGTTGTAATGGGCGAACCATTTTTCGGGGATTGGCAGCGTGCAGCGAGCTCTCACACCTCATAATATCCTGCGATACGACTCATTTTGAAACTATTAAAAAGCCGAAACTGCCCGGAAAAGGCCGAATATGTACAAGACAGGATTCTCCGCATGCTCATTGTAATGGAAGTACCATTCTTCGGGGATTGGCAGCGCGCAACGAGTTCTCTCACATCATAATATCCTGATATACGGCCCATTTGAAACAATTAAAAAGCCGGAAATGTCCGGAAAAGGCCGAAGGTGTACAGAACCCGTTGCTCCGTATGCTCGTTGTAATGGAAGGACCATTTTTGGGGGATTGGCAGCGTGCAGCGAGTTCTCACACATCATAATATCCTGCTATACGGCCCGTTTTTAATCACATAAAATGGCGGAGATGTCCGGAAAAGGCCGAAGGTGTACAGAACCCAATGCTCCGTTTGCTCGTTGTAATGGAAGTACCATTTTTGGGGGGTTGGCAGAGAGCAACTGGTTCTTACACATCATAATATCCTGATATACGGCCCATTTTGAAACATTTAAAAAGCCGGAAATGTCCGGAAAAGGCCGAAGGTGTATAGAACCCGTTGCTCCGTATGCTCGTTGTAATGGGCGTACCATTTTGCGGGGATTGGCAGCGTGCTGCGAGTTCTCACACCTCATAATATCCTGCGATACGACCCATTTTGAAACTATTAAAAAGCCGAAACTGGCCGGGAAAGGCCGAATATGTACAAGACAGGATTCTCCGCATGCTCGTTGTAATGGATGTACCATTCTTCGGGGATTGGCAGCGCGCAACAAGTTCTCTCACGTCATAATATCCCGCGATACGACCCATTTTGAAACAATTAAAAAGACGAAACTGGCCGGAAAAGGCCGAATATGTACAAGACAGGATTCTCCGCATGCTCGTTGTATTGGAAGTACCATTCTTCGGGGATTGGCAGCGCGCACCGAGTTCCCTCACATCATAATATCCTGCTATACGGCCCGTTTTTAGTCACATAAAATGCCGGAGATGTCCGGAAAAGGCCGAAGGTGTACAGAACCCGATGTTCCGTTTGCTCGTTGTAATGGAAGTACCATTTTTGGGGGGTTGGCAGCGTGCAGCGAGTTCTCACACATCATAATATCCTGCGATACGACCCATTTTGAAACAACTAAAAAGACGAATCTGGCCGGAAAAGGCCGAATATGTACATGACAGGATTCTCCGCATGCTCGTTGTATTGGAAGTACCATTCTTCGGGGATTGGCAGCGCGCACCGAGTTCCCTCACATCATAATATCCTGCTATACGGCCCGTTTTTAATCACATAAAATGCCGGAGATGTCCGGAAAAGGCCGAAGGTGTACAGAACCCGATGCTCCGTTTGCTCGTTGTAATGGAAGTACCATTTTTGGGGGGTTGGCAGAGAGCAACTGGCTCTTACACATCATAATAATCTGATATACGGCCCATTTTGAAACAATTAAAAAGCCGGAAATGTCCGGAAAAGGCCGAAAGTGTACAGAACCCGTTGCTCCGTATGCTCGTTGTACTGGGCGTACCATTTTTCGGGGATTGGAAGCGTGCAGCGAGATCTCACACATCATAATATCGTGCGATACGACCCATTTTGAAACAATTAAAAAGCCGGAAATGTCCGGAAAATGCCAAAGGTGTACAGAACCCGTTGCTCCGTATGCTCGTTGTAATGGGCGTACCATTTTTCGGGGATTGGCAGCGTGCAGCGAGTTCTCACACCTCATAATATCCTGCGATACGACTCATTTTGAAACTATTAAAAAGCCGAAACTGGCCGGAAAAGGCCGAATATGTACAAGACAGGATTCTCGTCATGCTCGTTGTAATGGAAGTACCATTCTTCGGGGATTGGCAGCGTGCAGCGAGTTCTCACACCTCATAATATCCTGCGATACGACTCATTTTGAAACTATTAAAAAGCCGAAACTGGCCGGAAAAGGCCGAATATGTACAAGACAGGATTCTCGTCATGCTCGTTGTAATGGAAGTACCATTCTTCGGGGATTTGCAGCGCGCAACGAGTTCCCTCACATCATAATATCCTGCTATACGGCCCGTTTTTAATCACATAAAATGGCGGAGATGTCCGGAAAAGGCCGAAGGTGTACAGAACCCAATGCTCCGTTTGCTCGTTGTAATGGAAGTACCATTTTTGGGGGGTTGGCATAGAGCAACTGGTTCTTACACATCATAATATCCTGATATACGGCCCATTTTGAAACATTTAAAAAGCCGGAAATGTCCGGAAAAGGCCGAAGGTGTACAGAACCTGATGCTCCGTATGCTCGTTGTAATGGAAGTACCATTCTTCGGGGATTGGCAGCGCGCAACGAGTTCTCTCACATCATAATATCCTGCGACACGACCCATTTTGAAACAATTAAAAAGCCGGAAATGTCCGGAAAATGCCAAAGGTGTACAGAACCCGTTGCTCCGTATGCTCGTTGTAATGGAAGTACCATTCTTCGGGGATTGGCAGCGCGCATCGAGTTCTCTCACATCATAATATCCTGCGACACGACCCATTTTGAAACAATTAAAAAGCCGGAAATGTCCGGAAAATGCCAAAGGTGTACAGAACCCGTTGCTCCGTATGCTCGTTGTAATGGAAGGACCATTTTTGGGGGATTGGCAGCGTGCAGCGAGTTCTCTCACATCATAATATCCTGAAATACGGCCCATTTTGAAACAATTAAAAAGCCGGAAATGTCCGGAAAAGGCCGAATATGTACAAGACAGGATTCTCCGCATGCTCATTGTAATGGAAGTACCATTCTTCGGGGATTGGCAGCGCGCAACGAGTTCTCTCACATCATAATATCCTGATATACGGCCCATTTGAAACAATTAAAAAGCCGGAAATGTCCGGAAAAGGCCGAAGGTGTACAGAACCTGATGCTACGTATACTCGATGTAAGGGGCGTACCATTTCTCGGGGATTGGCAGCGCGTAACGAGTTCTGTCACATCATAATATCCTGATATACGGCCCATTTTGAAACAATTAAAAAGCCGGAAATGTCCGGAAAAGGCCGAAGGTGTACAGAACCCGTTGCACCGTATGCTCGTTGTAGTGGGCGTACCATTTTTCGGGGATTGGCAGCGTGCAGCGAGTTCTCACACCTCATAATATCCTGCGATACGACTCATTTTGAAACTATTAAAAAGCTGAAACTGGCCGGAAAAGGCCGAATATGTACAAGACAGGATTCTCCGCATGCTCATTGTAATGGAAGTACCATTCTTCGGGGATTGGCAGCGCGCAACGAGTTCTCTCACATCATAATATCCTGATATACGGCCCATTTGAAACAATTAAAAAGCCGGAAATGTCCGGAAAAGGCCGAAGGTGTACAGAACCCGTTGCTCCCTTTGCTTGTTGTAATGGAAGTACCATTTTTGGGGGGTTGGCAGAGAGGAACTGGTTCTTACACATCATAATATCCTGATATACGGCCCATTTTTGATCACTTAAAATGCCGGAAATGTCCGGAAAAGGCCGAAGGTGTACAGAACCTGATGCTCCGTATGCTCGTTGTAAGGGGCGTACCATTTCTCGGGGATTGGCAGCGCGTAACGAGTTCTCTCACATCATAATATCCTGAAATACGGCCCATTTTGAAACAATTAAAAAGCCGGAAATGTCCGGAAAAGGCCGAAGGTGTACAGAACCCGTTGCTCCGTATGCTCGTTGTACTGGGAGTACCATTTTTCGGGGATTGGAAGCGTGCAGCGAGATCTCACACATCATAATATCGTGCGATACGACCCATTTTGAAACAATTAAAAAGCCGGAAATGTCCGGAAAAGGCCGAAGGTGTACAGAACCAGTTGCTCCGTATGCTCGTTGTAATGGGCGTACCATTTTTCGGGGATTGGCAGCGTGCAGCGAGTTCTCACACATCATAATATCCTGCGATACGACCCATTTTGAAACAATTAAAAAGACGAAACAGGCCGGGAAAGGCCGAATATGTACAAGACAGGATTCTCCGCATGCTCGTTGTAATGGAAGTACCATTCTTCGGGGATTTGCAGCGCGCAACGACTTCCCTCACATCATAATATCCTGCTATACGGCCCGTTTTTAATCACATAAAATGCCGGAGATGTCCGGAAAAGGCCGAAGGTGTACAGAACCCGTTGCTCCGTATGCTCGTTGTAATGGGCGTACCATTTTTCGGGGATGGGCAGCGTGCAGCGTGTTCTCACACATCATAATATCCTGCGATACGACCCATTTTGAAACAATTATATAGCCGGAAATATCCGGAAAAGGCCGACGGTGTACAGAACCCGATGCTCCGTATGCTCGTTGTAAGGGAAGGACCATTTTTGGGGGATCGGCAACGCTCAACGCGTTTTTACACATCATAATATCCTGCTATTCGGCCCGTTTTTGATCACTTAAAATGCCGAAAATGTCCGGAAAAGGCCGAAGGTGTACAGAACCTGATGCTCCGTATGCTCGTTGTAAGGGGCGTACCATTTCTCGGGGATTGGCAGCGCGTAACGTGTTCTCTCACATCATAATATCCTGATAAACGGCACATTTTGAAACAATTAAAAAGCCGGAAATGTCCGGAAAAGGCCGAAGGTGTACAGAACCCGTTGCTCCGTATGCTCGTTGTAGTGGGCGTACCATTTTTCGGGGATTGGCAGCGTGCAGCGAGTTCTCACACCTCATAATATCCTGCGATACGACTCATTTTGAAACTATTAAAAAGCCGAAACTGGCCGGAAAAGGCCGAATATGTACAAGAGAGGATTCTCGTCATGCTCGTTGTAATGGAAGTACCATTCTTCGGGGATTTGCAGCGCGCAACTAGTTCCCTCACATCATAATATCCTGCTATACGGCCCGTTTTTAATCACATAAAATGCCGGAGATGTCCGGAAAAGGCCGAAGGTGTACAGAACCCGATGCTCCGTTTGCTCGTTGTAATGGAAGTACCATTTTTGGGGGGTTGGCAGAGAGCAACTGGCTCTTACACATCATAATAATCTGATATACGGCCCATTTTGAAACAATTAAAAAGCCGGAAATGTCCGGAAAAGGCCGAAGGTGTACAGAACCCGTTGCTCCGTATGCTCGTTGTAATGGGCGTACCATTTTTCGGGGATTGGAAGCGTGCAGCGAGATCTCACACATCATAATATCGTGCGATACGACCCTTTTTGAAACAATTAAAAAGCCGGAAATATCCGGAAAAGGCCGAAGGTGTACAGAACCCGATGCACCGTATGCTCGTTGTAAGGGAAGGACCATTTTTGGGGGATCGGCAACCCACAACGCGTTTTTACACATCATAATATCCTGCTATTCGGCCCGTTTTTGATCACTTAAAATGCCGGAAATGTCCGGAAAAGGCCGAAGGTGTACAGAACCCGTTGCTCCGTATGCTCGTTGTAGTGGGCGTACCATTTTTCGGGGATTGGCAGCGTGCAGCGAGTTCTCACACCTCATAATATCCTGCGATACGACTCATTTTGAAACTATTAAAAAGCCGAAACTGGCCGGAAAAGGCCGAATATGTACAAGACAGGATTCTCGTCATGCTCGTTGTAATGGAAGTACCATTCTTCGGGGATTTGCAGCGCGCAACGAGTTCCCTCACATCATAATATCCTGCTATACGGCCCGTTTTTAATCACATAAAATGCCGGAGATGTCCGGAAAAGGCCGAAGGTGTACGGAACCCGTTGCTCCGTATGCTCGTTGTAATGGGCGTACCATTTTGCGGGGTTTGGCAGCGTGCAGCGAGATCTCACACATCATAATATCCTGCGATACGACCCTTTTTGAAACAATTAAAAAGCCTGAAATATCCGGAAAAGGCCGAAGGTGTACAGAACCCGTTGCTCCGTATGCTCGTTGTAATGGAAGGACCATTTTTGGGGGATTGGCAACGCTCAACGCGTTTTTACACATCATAATATCCTGCTATTCGGCCCATTTTTGATCACTTAAAATGCCGGAAATGTCCGGAAAAGGCCGAAGGTGTACAGAACCTGATGCTCCGTATGCTCGTTGTAACAGGCGTACCATTTCTCGGGGATTGGCAGCGCGTAACGAGTTCTCTCACATCATAATATCCTGCGATACGACCCATTTTGAAACAATTAAAAAGCCGGAAATGTCCGGAAAATGCCAAAGGTGTACAGAACCCGTTGCTCCGTATGCTCGTTGTAATGGGCGTACCATTTTTCGGGGATTGGCAGCGTGCAGCGAGTTCTCACACATCATAATATCCTGCGATACGACCCGTTTTTAATCACATAAAATGCCGGAAATGTCCGGAAAAGGCCGAAGGTGTACAGAACCTGATGCTACGTATACTCGTTGTAAGGGGCGTACCATTTCTCGGGGATTGGCAGCGCGCAACGAGGTCTCACACATCATAATATCCTGCGATACGACCCATTTTGAAACTATTAAAAAGCCGAAACTTGCCGGAAAAGGCCGAATATGTACAAGACAGGATTCTCCGCATGCTCGTTGTAATGGAAGTACCATTCTTCGGGGATTGGCAGCGCGCAACGTGTTCTCTCACATCATAATATCCTGATATACGGCCCATTTTGAAACAATTAGAAAGGCGGAAATGTCCGGAAAAGGCCGAAGGTGTACAGAACCCGTTGCTCCGTATGCTCGTTGTAATGGGCGTACCATATTTCGGGGATTTCCAGCGTGCAGCCAGTTCTCACACCTCATAATATCCTGCGATACGACCCATTTTGAAACTATTAAAAAGCCGAAACTGGCAGGAAATGGCCGAATATGTACAAGACAGGATTCTCCGCATGCTCGTTGTAATGGAAGTACCATTCTTCGGGGATTGGCAGCGCGCAACGAGTTCTCTCACATTATAATATCCTGCTATACGGCCCGTTTTTAATCACATAAAATGCCGGAGATGTCCGGAAAAGGCCGAAGGTGTACAGAACCCGATGCTCCGTTTGCTCGTTGTAATGGAAGTACCATTTTTGGGGGGTTGGCAGAGAGCAACTGGTTCTTACACATCATAATAATCTGATATACGGCCCATTTTGAAACAATGAAAAAGCCGGAAATGTCCGGAAAAGGCCGAAGGTGTACAGAACCCGTTTCTCCGTATGCTCGTTGTAATGGGCGTACCATTTTTCGGGGATTTCCAGCGTGCAGCCAGTTCTCACACCTCATAATATCCTGCGATACGACCCATTTTGAAACTATTAACAAGCCGAAACTGGCCGGAAATGGCCGAATATGTACAAGACAGTATTCTCCGCATGCCCGTTGTAATGGAAGTACCATTCTTCGGGGATTGGCAGCGCGCAACGAGTTCTCTCACATCATAATATCCTGATATACGGCCCATTTTGAAACAATTAAAAAGCCGGAAATGTCCGGAAAAGGCCGAAGTTGTACAGAACCTGATGCTCCGTATGCTCGTTGTAATGGAAGTACCATTCTTCGGGGATTGGCAGCGCGCAACGAGTTCTCTCACATCATAATATCCTGCGATACGACCCATTTTGAAACAATTAAAAAGCCGGAAATGTCCGTAAAAGGCCGAATATGTACAAGACAGGATTCTCCGCATGCTCGTTGTAATGGATGTACCATTCTTCGGGGATTGGCAGCGCGCAACGAGTTCTCTCACATCATAATATCGCGCGATACGACCCATTTTGAAACAATTAAAAAGCCGGAAATGTCCGGAAAATGCCGAAGGTGTACAGAACCCGTTGCTCCGTATGCTCGTTGTAATGGAAGGACCATTTTTGGGGGATTGGCAGCGTGCAGCGAGTTCTCACACCTCATAATATCCTGCGATACGACTCATTTTGAAACTATTAAAAAGGCGAAACTGGCCGGAAAAGGCCGAATATGTACAAGACAGGATTCTCGTCATGCTCGTTGTAATGGAAGTACCATTCTTCGGGGATTTGCAGCGCGCAACGAGTTCCCTCACATCATAATATCCTGCTATACGGCCCGTTTTTAATCACATAAAATGCCGGAGATGTCCGGAAAAGGCCGAAGGTGTACAGAACCCAATGCTCCGTTTGCTCGTTGTAATGGAAGTACCATTTTTGGGGGGTTGGCAGAGAGCAACTGGTTCTTACACATCATAATATCCTGATATACGGCCCATTTTGAAACAATTAAAAAGCCGGAAATGTCCGGAAAAGGCCGAAGGTGTACAGAACCCGCTGCTCCGTATGCTCGTTGTAATGGGCGTACCATTCTTCGGGGATTGGCAGCGCGCAACGAGTTCTCACACCTCATAATATCGCGCGATACGACCCATTTTGAAACAATTAAAAAGCCGGAAATGTCCGGAAAATGCCGAAGGTGTACAGAACCCGTTGCTCCGTATGCTCGTTGTAATGGAAGGACCATTTTTGGGGGATTGGCAGCGTGCAGCGAGTTCTCACACCTCATAATATCCTGCGATACGACTCATTTTGAGACTATCAAAAAGCCGAAACTGGCCGGAAAAGGCCGAATATGTACAAGACAGGATTCTCGTCATGCTCGTTGTAATGGAAGTACCATTCTTCGGGGATTTGCAGCGCGCAACGAGTTCCCTCACATCATAATATCCTGCTATACGGCCCGTTTTTAATCACATAAAATGCCGGAGATGTCCGGAAAAGGCCGAAGGTGTACAGAACCCAATGCTCCGTTTGCTCGTTGTAATGGAAGTACCATTTTTGGGGGGTTGGCAGAGAGCAACTGGTTCTTACACATAATAATATCCTGATATACGGCCCATTTTGAAACAATTAAAAAGCCGGAAATGTCCGGAAAAGGCCGAAGGTTTTACAGAACCCGTTGCTCCGTATGCTCGTTGTAATGGGCGTACCATTTTTCGGGGATTGGCAGCGTGCAGCGAGATCTCACACATCATAATATCCTGCGATACGACCCTTTTTTAAACAATTAAAAAGCCGGAAATATCCGGAAAAGGCCGAAGGTGTACAGAACCCGTTGCTCCGTATGCTCGTTGTAATGGAAGGACCATTTTTGGGGGATTGGCAACGCTCAACGCGTTTTTACACATCATAATATCATGCTATTCGGCCCATTTTTGATCACTTAAAATGCCGGAAATGTCCGGAAAAGGCCGAAGATGTACAGAACCTGATGCTCCGTATGCTCGTTGTAAGGGGCGTACCATTTCTCGGGGATTGGCAGCGCGTAACGAGTTATCTCATATCATAATATCCTGAAATACGGCCCATTTTGAAACAATTAAAAAGCCGGAAATGTCCGGAAAAGGCCGAAGGTGTACAGAACCTGATGCTCCGTATGCTCGTTGTAATGGAAGTACCATTCTTCGGGGATTGGCAGCGCGCAACGAGTTCTCTCACATCATAATATCCTGCGATACGACCCATTTTGAAACAATTAAAAAGCCGGAAATGTCCGGAAAATGCCAAAGTTGTACAGAACCCGTTGCTCCGTATGCTCGTTATAATGGGCGTACCATTTTTCGGGGAATGGCAGCGTGCAGCGAGTTCTCACACCTCATAATATCCTGCGATACGACCCATTTTGAAACTATTAAAAAGCCGAAACTGGTCGGAAAAGGCCGAATATGCACAAGACAGGATTCTCCGCATGCTCGTTGTAATGGATGTACCATTTTTCGGGGATTGGCAGCGCGCAACGAGTTCTCTCACATCATAATATCCTGATATACGGACCATTTTGAAACAATTAAAAAGCCGGAAATGTCCGGAAAAGGCCGATGGTGTACAGAACCCGTTGCTCCCTTTGCTTGTTGTAATGGAAGTACCATTTTTGGGGGGTTGGCAGAGAGCAACTGGATCTTACACTTCATAATATCCTGATATACGGCCCATTTTGAAGCAATTAAAAAGCCGGAAATGTCCGGAAAAGGCCGAAGGTGTACAGAACCCGTTGCTCCGTATGCTCGTTGTAATGGGCGTACCATTTTTCGGGGATTTCCAGCGTGCAGCCAGTTCTCACACCTCATAATATCCTGCGATACGACCCATTTTGAAACTATTAAAAAGCCGAAACTGGCCGGAAATGGCCGAATATGTACAAGACAGGATTCTCCGCATGCTGGTTGTAATGGAAGTACCATTCTTCGGGGATAGGCAGCGCGCAACGAGTTCTCTCACATCATAATATCCTGATATACGGCCCATTTTGAAACAATTAAAAAGCCGGAAATGTCCGGAAAAGGCCTAAGGTGTACAGAACCCGTTGCTCCCTTTGCTTGTTGTAATGGAAGTACCATTTTTGGGGGGTTGGCAGAGAGCAACTGGTTCTTACACATCATAATATCCTGCTATACGGCCCCTATTGAAGCAATTAAAAAGCCGGAAATGTCCGGAAAAGGCCGAAGGTGTACAGAACCCGCTGCTCCGTATGCTCGTTGTAATGGGCGTACCATTTTTCGGGGATTTCCAGCGAGCAGCCAGTTCTCACACCTCATAATATCCTGCGATACGAGCCATTTTGAAACTATTAAAAAGCCGAAACTGGCCGGAAATGGCCGAATATGTACAAGACAGGATTCTCCGCATGCTCGATGTAATGGAAGTACCATTCTTCGGGGATTGGCAGCGCGCAACGAGTTCTCTCACATCATAATATCCTGCTATACGGCCCGTTTTTAATCACATAAAATGCCGGAGATGTCCGGAAAAGGCCGAAGGTGTACAGAACCCAATGCTCCGTTTGCTCGTTGTAATGGAAGTACCATTTTTGGGGGGTTGGCAGAGAGCAACTGGTTCTTACACATCATAATATCCTGATATACGGCCCATTTTGAAACAATTAAAAAGCCGGAAATATCCGGAAAAGGCCGAAGGTGTACAGAACCCGTTGCTCCGTATGCTCGTTGTAATGGAATTACCATTTTTGGGGGATTGGCAACGCTCAACGCGTTTTTACACATCATAATATCCTGCGATACGACTCATTTTGAAACTATTAAAAAGCCGAAACTGGCCGGAAAAGGCCGAATATGTACCAGACAGGATTCTCGTCATGCTCGTTGTAATGGAAGTACCATTCTTCGGGGATTTGCAGCGCGCAACGAGTTCCCTCACATCATAATATCCTGCTATACGGCCCGTTTTTAATCACATAAAATGCCGGAGATGTCCGGAAAAGGCCGAAGGTGTACAGAACCTGATGCTCCGTATGCTCGTTGTAATGGAAGTACCATTCTTCGGGGATTGGCAGCGCGCAACGAGTACTCTCACATCATAATATCCTGCGATACGACCCATTTTGAAACAATTAAAAAGCCGGAAATATCCGGAAAAGGCCGAAGGTGGACAGAACCCGCTGCTCCGTATGCTCGTTGTAATGGGCGTACCATTTTTCGGGGATTTCCAGCGTGCAGCCAGTTCTCACACCTCATAAGATCCTGCGATACGACCCATTTTGAAACTATTAAAAAGCCGAAACTGGCCGGAAATGGCCGAATATGTACAAGACAGGATTCTCCGCATGCTCGTTGTAATGGAAGTACCATTCTTCGGGGATTGGCAGCGCGCAACGAGTTCTCTCACATCATAATATCCTGCTATACGGCCCGTTTTGAAACAATTAAAAAGACGAAACTGGCCGGAAAAGGCCGAAAATGTACAAGACAGGATTCTCCGGATGCTGGTTGTATTGGAAGTACCATTCTTCGGGGATTGGCAGCGCGCACCGTGTTCTCTCACATCATAATATCCTGCTATTCTGCCCGTTTTTGATCACTGAATATGCCGGAAATGTCCGGAAAAGGCCGAAGGTGTACAGAACCTGATGGTCCGTATGCTCGTTGTAAGGGGCGTACCATTTCTCGGGGATTGGCAGCGCGTAACGTGTTCTCTCACATCATAATATCCTGATAAACGGCACATTTTGAAACAATTAAAAAGACGTAAATGTCCGGAAAAGGCCGAAGGTGTACAGAACCCGTTGCTCCGTATGCTCGTTGTAGTGGGCGTACCATTTTTCGGGGATTTCCAGCGAGCAGCCAGTTCTCACACCTCACAATATCCTGCGATACGAGCCATTTTGAAACTATTAAAAAGCCGAAACTGGCCGGAAATGGCCGAATATGTACAAGACAGGATTCTCCGCATGCTCGATGTAATGGAAGTACCATTCTTCGGGGATTGGCAGCGCGCAACGAGTTCTCTCACATCATAATATCCTGCTATACGGCCCGTTTTTAATCACATAAAATGCCGGAGATGTCCGGAAAAGGCCGAAGGTGTACAGAACCCAATGCTCCGTTTGCTCGTTGTAATGGAAGTACCATTTTTGGGGGGTTGGCAGAGAGCAACTGGTTCTTACACATCATAATATCCTGATATACGGCCCATTTTGAAACAATTAAAAAGCCGGAAATATCCGGAAAAGGCCGAAGGTGTACAGAACCCGTTGCTCCGCATGCTCGTTGTAATGGAATTACCATTTTTGGGGGATTGGCAACGCTCAACGCGTTTTTACACATCATAATATCCTGCGATACGACTCATTTTGAAACTATAAAAAGCCGAAACTGGCCGGAAAAGGCCGAATATGTACCAGACAGGATTCTCGTCATGCTCGTTGTAATGGAAGTACCATTCTTCGGGGATTTGCAGCGCGCAACGAGTTCCCTCACATCATAATATCCTGCTATACGGCCCGTTTTTAATCACATAAAATGCCGGAGATGTCCGGAAAAGGCCGAAGGTGTACAGAACTAAATGCTCCGTTTGCTCGTTGTCATGGAAGTACCATTTTTGGGGGGTTGGCAGAGAGCAACTGGTTCTTACACATCATAATATCCTGATATACGGCCCATTTTGAAACAATTAAAAAGCCGGAAATATCCGGAAAAGGCCGAAGGTGTACAGAACCCGTTGCTCCGTATGCTCGTTGTAATGGAATTACCATTTTTGGGGGATTGGCAACGCTCAACGCGTTTTTACACATCATAATATCCTGCTATTCGGCCCATTTTTGATCACTTAAAATGCCGGAAATGTCCGGAAAAGGCCGAAGGTGTATAGAACCTGATGCTCCGCATGCTCGTTGTAAGGGGCGTACCATTTCTCGGGGATTGGCAGCACGTAACGTGTTCTCTCTCATCATAATATCCTGATAAACGGCACATTTAGAAACAATTAAAAAGCCGGAAATGTCCGGAATAGGCCGAAGGTGTACAGAACCCGTTGCTCCGTATGCTCGTTGTAATGGAAGTACCATTCTTCGGGGGATTGGCAGCGTGCAGCGAGTTCTCACACCTCATAATATCCTGCGAGACGACTCATTTTGAAACTATTAAAATGCCGAAACTTGCCGGAAAAGGCCGAATATGTACAAGACAGGATTCTCCGCATGCTCGTTGTAATGGAAGTACCATTCTTCGGGGATTGGCTGCGCGCAACGAGTTCTCTCACATCATAATATCCTGCGATACGACCCATTTTGAAACAATTAAAAAGCCGGAAATGTCCGGAAAATGCCAAAGGTGTACAGAACCCGTTGCTCCGTATGCTCGTTGTAATGGGCGTACCATTTTTCGGGGATTGGCAGCGTGCAGCGAGTTCTCACACCTCATAATATCCTGCGATACGACCCATTTTTGATCACTTAAAATGCCGGAAATGTCCGGAAAAGGCCGAAGGTGTACACAACCTGATGCTCCGTATGCTCGTTGTAAGGGGCGTACCATTTCTCGGGGATTGGCAGCACGTAACGTGTTCTCTCTCATCATAATATCCTGATAAACGGCACATTTAGAAACAATTAAAAAGCCGGAAATGTCCGGAAAAGGCCGAAGGTGTACAGAACCCGTTGCTCCGTATGCTCGTTGTAGTGGGCGTACCATTTTTCGGGGATTGGCAGCGTGCAGCGAGATCTCAAACATCATAATATCCTGCGATACGACCCTTTTTGAAACAATTAAAAAGCCGGTAATATCCGGAAAAGGCCGAAGGTGTACAGAACCCGTTGCTCCGTATGCTCGTTGTAATGGAAGTACCATTCTTCGGGGATTTGCAGCGCGCAACGAGTTCCCTCACATCATAATATCCTGCTATACGGCCCGTTTTTAATCACATAAAATGCCGGAGATGTCCGGAAAAGGCCGAAGGTGTACAGAACCCAATGCTCCGTTTGCTCGTTGTCATGGAAGTACCATTTTTGGGGGGTTGGCAGAGAGCAACTGGTTCTTACACATCATAATATCCTGATATACGGCCCATTTTGAAACAATTAAAAAGCCGGAAATATCCGGAAAAGGCCGAAGGTGTACAGAACCCGTTGCTCCGTATGCTCGTTGTAATGGAATTACCATTTTTGGGGGATTGGCAACGCTCAACGCGTTTTTACACATCATAATATCCTGCTATTCGGCCCATTTTTGATCACTTAAAATGCCGGAAATGTCCGGAAAAGGACGAAGGTGTACAGAACCTGATGCTCCGTATGCTCGTTGTAAGGGGCGTACCATTTCTCGGGGATTGGCAGCACGTAACGTGTTCTCTCTCATCATAATATCCTGATAAACGGCACATTTAGAAACAATTAAAAAGCCGGAAATGTCCGGAAAAGGCCGAAGGTGTACAGAACCCGTTGCTCCGTATGCTCGTTGTAGTGGGCGTACCATTTTTCGGGGATTGGCAGCGTGCAGCGAGTTCCCACACCTCATAATATCCTGCGATACGACTCATTTTGAAACTATTAAAAAGCTGAAACTGGCCGGAAAAGGCCGAATATGTACAAGACAGGATTCTCCGCATGCTCGTTGTAATGGAAGTGCCATTCTTCGGGGATTGGCTGCGCGCAACGAGTTCTCTCACATCATACTATCCTGCTATACGACCCATTTTGAAACAATTAAAAAGCCGAAACTGGCCGGAAAAGGCCGAAAATGTACAAGACAGGATTCTCCGGATGCTGGTTGTATTGGAAGTACCATTCTTCGGGGATTGGCAGCGCGCACCGTGTTCTCTCACATCATAATATCCTGCTATTCTGCCCGTTTTTGATCACTTAATATGCCGGAAATGTCCGGAAAAGGCCGAAGGTGTACAGAACCTGATGCTCCGTATGCTCGTTGTAAGGGGCGTACCATTTCTCGGGGATTGGCAGCGCGTAACGTGTTCTCTCACATCATAATATCCTGATAAACGGCACATTTTGAAACAATTAAAAAGCCGGAAATGTCCGGAAAAGGCCGAAGGTGTACAGAACCCGTTGCTCCGTATGCTCGTTGTAGTGGGCGTACCATTTTTCGGGGATTGGCAGCGTGCAGCGAGATCTCAAACATCATAATATCCTGCGATACGACCCTTTTTGAAACAATTAAAAAGCCGGTAATATCCGGAAAAGGCCGAAGGTGTACAGAACCCGTTGCTCCGTATGCTCGTTGTAATGGGCGTACCATTTTTCGGGGATTGGCAGCGTGCAGCGAGTTCTCACACCTCATAATATCCTGCGAACGACCCATTTTGAAACTATTAAAAAGCCGAAACTGGCCGGAAAAGGCCGAATATGTACAAGACAGGATTCTCCGCATGCTCGTTGTGATGGATGTACCATTCTTCGGGGATTGGCAGCGCGCAACGAGTTCTCTCACATCATAATATCGCGCGATACGACCCATTTTGAAACAATTAAAAAGCCGGAAATGTCCGGAAAATGCCGAAGGTGTTCAGAACACAATGCTCCGTTTGCTCGTTGTAATGGAAGTACCATTTTTGGGGGGTTGGCAGAGAGCAACTGGTTCTTACACATAATAATATCCTGATATACGGTCCATTTTGAAACAATTAAAAAGCCGGAAATGTCCGGAAAAGGCCGAAGGTTTACAGAACCCGTTGCTCCGTATGCTCGTTGTAATGGGCGTACCATTTTTCGGGGATTGGCAGCGTGCAGCGAGATCTCACACATCATAATATCCTGCGATACGACCCTTTTTTAAACAATTAAAAAGCCGGAAATGTCCGGAAAAGGCCGAAGGTTTACAGAACCCGTTGCTCCGTATGCTCGTTGTAATGGGCGTACCATTTTTCGGGGATAGGCAGCGCGCAACGAGTTCTCTCACATCATAATATCCTGATATACGGCCCATTTTGAAACAATTAAAAAGCCGGAAATGTCCGGAAAAGGCCGAAGGTGTACAGAACCCGTTGCTCCCTTTGCTTGTTGTAATGGAAGTACCATTTTTGGGGGGTTGGCAGAGAGCAACTGGTTCTTACACATCATAATATCCTGATATACGGCCCCTATTGAAGCAATTAAAAAGCCGGAAATGTCCGGAAAAGGCCGAAGGTGTACAGAACCCGCTGCTCCGTATGCTCGTTGTAATGGGCGTACCATTTTTCGGGGATTTCCAGCGTACAGCCAGTTCTCACACCTCATAATATCCTGCGATACGACCCATTTTGAAACTATTAAAAAGCCGAAACTGGCCGGAAATGGCCGAATATGTACAAGACAGGATTCTCCGCATGCTCGTTGTAATGGAAGTACCATTCTTCAGGGATTGGCAGCGCGCAACGAGTTCTCTCACATCATAATATCCTGCTATACGGCCCGTTTTTAATCACATAAAATGCCGGAGATGTCCGGAAAAGGCCGAAGGTGTACAGAACCCAATGCTCCGTTTGCTCGTTGTAATGGAAGTACCATTTTTGGGGGGTTGGCAGAGAGCAACTGGTTCTTACACATCATAATATCCTGATATACGGCCCATTTTGAAACAATTAAAAAGCCGGAAATATCCGGAAAAGGCCGAAGGTGTACAGAACCCGTTGCTCCGTATGCTCGTTGTAATGGAATTACCATTTTTGGGGGATTGGCAACGCTCAACGCGTTTTTACACATCATAATATCCTGCGATACGACTCATTTTGAAACTATTAAAAAGCCGAAACTGGCCGGAAAAGGCCGAATATGTACCAGACAGGATTCTCGTCATGCTCGTTGTAATGGAAGTACCATTCTTCGGGGATTTGCAGCGCGCAACGAGTTCCCTCACATCATAATATCCTGCTATACGGCCCGTTTTTAATCACATAAAATGCCGGAGATGTCCGGAAAAGGCCGAAGATGTACAGAACCTGATGCTCCGTATGCTCGTTGTAAGGGGCGTACCATTTCTCGGGGATTGGCAGCGCGTAACGAGTTATCTCATATCATAATATCCTGAAATACGGCCCATTTTGAAACAATTAAAAAGCCGGAAATGTCCGGAAAAGGCCGAAGGTGTACAGAACCTGATGCTCCGTATGCTCGTTGTAATGGAAGTACCATTCTTCGGGGATTGGCAGCGCGCAACGAGTTCTCTCACATCATAATATCCTGCGATACGACCCATTTTGAAACAATTAAAAAGCCGGAAATGTCCGGAAAATGCCAAAGGTGTACAGAACCCGTTGCTCCGTATGCTCGTTGTAATGGGCGTACCATTTTTCGGGGAATGGCAGCGTGCAGCGAGTTCTCACACCTCATAATATCCTGCGATACGACCCATTTTGAAACTATTAAAAAGCCGAAACTGGTCGGAAAAGGCCGAATATGCACAAGACAGGATTCTCCGCATGCTCGTTGTAATGGATGTACCATTTTTCGGGGATTGGCAGCGCGCAACGAGTTCTCTCACATCATAATATCCTGATATACGGCCCATTTTGAAACAATTAAAAAGCCGGAAATGTCCGGAAAAGGCCGAAGGTGTACAGAACCCGTTGCTCCCTTTGCTTGTTGTAATGGAAGTACCATTTTTGGGGGGTTGGCAGAGAGCAACTGGATCTTACACCTCATAATATCCTGATATACGGCCCATTTTGAAGCAATTAAAAAGCCGGAAATGTCCGGAAAAGGCCGAAGGTGTACAGAACCCGTTGCCCCGTATGCTCGTTCTAATGGGCGTACCATTTTTCGGGGATTTCCAGCGTGCAGCCAGTTCTCACACCTCATAATATCCTGCGATACGACCCATTTTGAAACTATTAAAAAGCCGAAACTGGCCGGAAATGGCCGAATATGTACAAGACAGGATTCTCCGCATGCTCGTTGTAATGGAAGTACCATTCTTCGGGGATAGGCAGCGCGCAACGAGTTCTCTCACATCATAATATCCTGATATACGGCCCATTTTGAAACAATTAAAAAGCCGGAAATGTCCGGAAAAGGCCGAAGGTGTACAGAACCCGTTGCTCCCTTTGCTTGTTGTAATGGAAGTACCATTTTTGGGGGGTTGGCAGAGAGCAACTGGTTCTTACACATCATAATATCCTGATATACGGCCCCTATTGAAGCAATTAAAAAGCCGGAAATGTCCGGAAAAGGCCGAAGGTGTACAGAACCCGCTGCTCCGTATGCTCGTTGTAATGGGCGTACCATTTTTCGGGGATTTCCAGCGTACAGCCAGTTCTCACACCTCATAATATCCTGCGATACGACCCATTTTGAAACTATTAAAAAGCCGAAACTGGCCGGAAATGGCCGAATATGTACAAGACAGGATTCTCCGCATGCTCGTTGTAATGGAAGTAACATTCTTCAGGGATTGGCAGCGCGCAACGAGTTCTCTCACATCATAATATCCTGCTATACGGCCCGTTTTTAATCA
This sequence comes from Bombus muscorum, assembly GCA_963971185.1. Lineage (NCBI taxonomy): Eukaryota > Metazoa > Arthropoda > Insecta > Hymenoptera > Apidae > Bombus > Bombus muscorum. The sequence continues at coordinate 5,758,352 of OZ020130.1, forward strand.
CATAAAATGCCGGAGATGTCCGGAAAAGGCCGAAGGTGTACAGAACCCAATGCTCCGTTTGCTCGTTGTAATGGAAGTACCATTTTTGGGGGGTTGGCAGAGAGCAACTGGTTCTTACACATCATAATATCCTGATATACGGCCCATTTTGAAACAATTAAAAAGCCGGAAATATCCGGAAAAGGCCGAAGGTGTACAGAACCCGTTGCTCCGTATGCTCGTTGTAATGGAATTACCATTTTTGGGGGATTGGCAACGCTCAACGCGTTTTTACACATCATAATATCCTGCGATACGACTCATTTTGAAACTATTAAAAAGCCGAAACTGGCCGGAAAAGGCCGAATATGTACCAGACAGGATTCTCGTCATGCTCGTTGTAATGGAAGTACCATTCTTCGGGGATTTGCAGCGCGCAACGAGTTCCCTCACATCATAATATCCTGCTATACGGCCCGTTTTTAATCACATAAAATGCCGGAGATGTCCGGAAAAAGCCGAAGGTGTACAGAACCTGATGCTCCGTATGCTCGTTGTAATGGAAGTACCATTCTTCGGGGATTGGCAGCGCGCAACGAGTACTCTCCCATCATAATATCCTGCGATACGACCCATTTTGAAACAATTAAAAAGCCGGAAATGTCCGGAAAATGCCAAAGGTGTACAGAACCCGTTGCTCCGTATGCTCGTTGTAATGGGCGTACCATTTTTCGGGGATTGGCAGCGTGCAGCGAGTTCTCACACCTCATAATATCCTGCGATACGACCCATTTTGAAACTATTAAAAAGCCGAAACTGGTCGGAAAAGGCCGAATACGTACAAGACAGGATTCTCCGCATGCTCGTTGTAATGGATGTACCATTTTTCGGGGATTGGCAGCGCGCAACGAGTTCTCTCACATCATAATATCCTGCGATACGACTCATTTTGAAACTATTAAAAAGCCGAAACTGGCCGGAAAAGGACGAATACGTACAAGACAGGATTCTCCGCATGCTCGTTGTAATGGATGTACCATTTTTCGGGGATTGGCAGCGCGCAACGAGTTCTCTCACATCATAATATCCTGCGATACGACTCATTTTGAAACTATTAAAAAGCCGAAACTGGCCGGAAAAGGACGAATATGTACAAGACAGGATTCTCCGCATGCTCGTTGTAATGGAAGTACCATTCTTCGGGGATTGGCTGCGCGCACCGTGTTCTCTCACATCATAATATCCTGCTATTCTGCCCGTTTTTGATCACTTAATATGCCGGAAATGTCCGGAAAAGGCCGAAGGTGTACAGAACCTGATGCTCCGTATGCTCGTTGTAAGGGGCGTACCATTTCTCGGGGATTGGCAGCGCGTAACGTGTTCTCTCACATCATAATATCCTGATAAACGGCACATTTTGAAACAATTAAAAAGCCGGAAATGTCCGGAAAAGGCCGAAGGTGTACAGAACCCGTTGCTCCGTATGCTCGTTGTAGTGGGCGTACCATTTTTCGGGGATTGGCAGCGTGCAGCGAGATCTCAAACATCATAATATCCTGCGATACGACCCTTTTTGAAACAATTAAAAAGCCGGTAATATCCGGAAAAGGCCGAAGGTGTACAGAACCCGTTGCTCCGTATGCTCGTTGTAATGGAAGGTCCATTTTTGGGGGATTGGCAGCGTGCAGCGAGTTCTCACACCTCATAATATCCTGCGAAACGACTCATTTTGAAACTATTAAAATGCCGAAACTTGCCGGAAAAGCCCGAATATGACAAGACAGGATTCTCCGCATGCTCGTTGTAATGGAAGTACCATTCTTCGGGGATTGGCTGCGCGCAACGAGTTCTCTCACATCATAATATCCTGATATACGGCCCATTTTGAAACAATTAAAAAGCCGGAGATGTCCGGAAAAGGCCGAAGGTGTACAGAACCTGATGCTCCGTATGCTCGTTGTAATGGAAGTACCATTCTTCGGGGATTGGCAGCGCGCAACGAGTTCTCTCACATCATAATATCCTGCGATACGACCCATTTTGAAACAATTAAAAAGCCGGAAATGTCCGGAAAATGCCAAAGGTGTACAGAACCCGTTGCTCCGTATGTTCGTTGTAATGGGCGTACCATTTTTCGGGGATTGGCAGCGTGCAGCGAGTTCTCACACCTCATAATATCCTGCGATACGACCCATTTTGAAACTATTAAAAAGCCGAAACTGGTCGGAAAAGGCCGAATATGTACAAAACAGGATTCTCCGCATGCTCGTTGTAATGGATGTACCATTTTTCGGGGATTGGCAGCGCGCAACGAGTTCTCTCACATCATAATATCCTGATATACGGCCCATTTTGAAACAATTAAAAAGCCGGAAATGTCCGGAAAAGGCCGAAGGTGTACAGAACCCGCTGCTCCGTATGCTCGTTGTAATGGGCGTACCATTTTTCGGGGATTTCCAGCGTGCAGCCAGTTCTCACACCTCATAATATCCTGCGATACGACCCATTTTGAAACTATTAAAAAGCCGAAACTGGCCGGAAATGGCCGAATATGTACAAGACAGGATTCTCCGCATGCTCGTTGTAATGGAAGTAGCATTCTTCGGGGATTGGCAGCGCGCAACGAGTTCTCTCACATCATAATATCCTGCTATACGGCCCGTTTTTAATCACATAAAATGCCGGAGATGTCCGGAAAAGGTCGAAGGTGTACAGAACCCAATGCTCCGTTTGCTCGTTGTAATGGAAGTACCATTTTTGGGGGGTTGGCAGAGAGCAACTGGTTCTTACACATCATAATATCCTGATATACGGCCCATTTTGAAACAATTAAAAAGCCGGGAATATCCGGAAAAGGCCGAAGGTGTACAGAACCCGTTGCCCGTATGCTCGTTGTAATGGAATTACCATTTTTGGGGGATTGGCAACGCTCAACGCGTTTTTACACATCATAATATCCTGCGATACGACTCATTTTGAAACTATTAAAAAGCCGAAACTGGCCGGAAAAGGCCGAATATGTACCAGACAGGATTCTCGTCATGCTCGTTGAAATGGAAGTACCATTCTTCGGGGATTTGCAGCGCGCAACGAGTTCCCTCACATCATAATATCCTGCTATACGGCCCGTTTTTAATCACATAAAATGCCGGAGATGTCCGGAAAAGGCCGAAGGTGTACAGATCCCAATGCTCCGTTTGCTCGTTGTAATGGAAGTACCATTTTTGGGGGGTTGGCAGAGAGCAACTGGTTCTTACACATCATAATATCCTGATATACGGCCCATTTTGAAACAATTAAAAAGCCGGAAATATCCGGAAAAGGCCGAAGGTGTACAGAACCCGTTGCTCCGTATGCTCGTTGTAATGGAATTACCATTTTTGGGGGATTGGCAACGCTCAACGCGTTTTTACACATCATAATATCCTGCTATTCGGCCCATTTTTGATCACTTAAAATGCCGGAAATGTCCGGAAAAGGCCGAAGGTGTACAGAAGCTGATGCTCCGTATGCTCGTTGTAAGGGGCGTACCATTTCTCGGGGATTGGCAGCACGTAACGTGTTCTCTCTCATCATAATATCCTGATAAACGGCACATTTAGAAACAATTAAAAAGCCGGAAATGTCCGGAAAAGGCCGAAGGTGTACAGAACCCGTTGCTCCGTATGCTCGTTGTAGTGGGCGTACCATTTTTCGGGGATTGGCAGCGTGCAGCGAGTTCTCACACCTCATAATATCCTGCGAAACGACTCATTTTGAAACTATTAAAAAGCCGAAACTTGCGGGAAAAGGCCGAATATGTAAAAGACATGATTCTCCGCATGCTCGTTGTAATGGAAGTACCATTCTTCGGAGATTGGCAGCGCGCAGCGAGTTCTCACACCTCATAATATCCTGCGATACGACCCATTTTGAAACTATTAAAAAGCCGAAACTGGTCGGAAAAGGCCGAATATGTACAAAACAGGATTCTCCGCATGCTCGTTGTAATGGATGTACCATTTTTCGGGGATTGGCAGCGCGCAACGAGTTCTCTCACATCATAATATCCTGATATACGGCCCATTTTGAAACAATTAAAAAGCCGGAGATGTCCGGAAAAGGCCGAAGGTGTACAGAACCTGATGCTCCGTATGCTCGTTGTAATGGAAGTACCATTCTTCGGGGATTGGCAGCGTGCAGCGAGTTCTCACACCTCATAATATCCTGCGAAACGACTCATTTTGAAACTATTAAAATGCCGAAACTTGCCGGAAAAGCCCGAATATGACAAGACAGGATTCTCCGCATGCTCGTTGTAATGGAAGTACCATTCTTCGGGGATTGGCAGCGCGCAACGAGTTCTCTCACATCATAATATCCTGCTATACGGCCCGTTTTTAATCACATAAAATGCCGGAGATGTCCGGAAAAGGTCGAAGGTGTACAGAACCCAATGCTCCGTTTGCTCGTTGTAATGGAAGTACCATTTTTGGGGGGTTGGCAGAGAGCAACTGGTTCTTACACATCATAATATCCTGATATACGGCCCATTTTGAAACAATTAAAAAGCCGGGAATATCCGGAAAAGGCCGAAGGTGTACAGAACCCGTTGCCCGTATGCTCGTTGTAATGGAATTACCATTTTTGGGGGATTGGCAACGCTCAACGCGTTTTTACACATCATAATATCCTGCGATACGACTCATTTTGAAACTATTAAAAAGCCGAAACTGGCCGGAAAAGGCCGAATATGTACAAGACAGGATTCTCCGCATGCTCGTTGTAATGGAAGTACCATTCTTCGGGGATTGGCTGCGCGCAACGAGTTCTCTCACATCATAATATCCTGCGATACGACCCATTTTGAAACAATTAAAAAGCCGAAACTGGCCGGAAAAGGCCGAAAATGTACAAGACAGGATTCTCCGGATGCTGGTTGTATTGGAAGTACCATTCTTCGGGGATTGGCAGCGCGCAACGAGTTCTCTCACATCATAATATCCTGCGATACGACCCATTTTGAAACAATTAAAAAGCCGGAAATGTCCGGAAAATGCCAAAGGTGTACAGAACCCGTTGCTCCGTATGCTCGTTGTAATGGGCGTACCATTTTTCGGGGAATGGCAGCGTGCAGCGAGTTCTCACACCTCATAATATCCTGCGATACGACCCATTTTGAAACTATTAAAAAGCCGAAACTGGTCGGAAAAGGCCGAATATGCACAAGACAGGATTCTCCGCATGCTCGTTGTAATGGATGTACCATTTTTCGGGGATTGGCAGCGCGCAACGAGTTCTCTCACATCATAATATCCTGATATACGGCCCATTTTGAAACAATTAAAAAGCCGGAAATGTCCGGAAAAGGCCGAAGGTGTACAGAACCCGTTGCTCCCTTTGCTTGTTGTAATGGAAGTACCATTTTTGGGGGGTTGGCAGAGAGCAACTGGATCTTACACCTCATAATATCCTGATATACGGCCCATTTTGAAGCAATTAAAAAGCCGGAAATGTCCGGAAAAGGCCGAAGGTGTACAGAACCCGTTGCCCCGTATGCTCGTTCTAATGGGCGTACCATTTTTCGGGGATTTCCAGCGTGCAGCCAGTTCTCACACCTCATAATATCCTGCGATACGACCCATTTTGAAACTATTAAAAAGCCGAAACTGGCCGGAAATGGCCGAATATGTACAAGACAGGATTCTCCGCATGCTCGTTGTAATGGAAGTACCATTCTTCGGGGATAGGCAGCGCGCAACGAGTTCTCTCACATCATAATATCCTGATATACGGCCCATTTTGAAACAATTAAAAAGCCGGAAATGTCCGGAAAAGGCCGAAGGTGTACAGAACCCGTTGCTCCCTTTGCTTGTTGTAATGGAAGTACCATTTTTGGGGGGTTGGCAGAGAGCAACTGGTTCTTACACATCATAATATCCTGATATACGGCCCCTATTGAAGCAATTAAAAAGCCGGAAATGTCCGGAAAAGGCCGAAGGTGTACAGAACCCGCTGCTCCGTATGCTCGTTGTAATGGGCGTACCATTTTTCGGGGATTTCCAGCGTACAGCCAGTTCTCACACCTCATAATATCCTGCGATACGACCCATTTTGAAACTATTAAAAAGCCGAAACTGGCCGGAAATGGCCGAATATGTACAAGACAGGATTCTCCGCATGCTCGTTGTAATGGAAGTACCATTCTTCAGGGATTGGCAGCGCGCAACGAGTTCTCTCACATCATAATATCCTGCTATACGGCCCGTTTTTAATCACATAAAATGCCGGAGATGTCCGGAAAAGGCCGAAGGTGTACAGAACCCAATGCTCCGTTTGCTCGTTGTAATGGAAGTACCATTTTTGGGGGGTTGGCAGAGAGCAACTGGTTCTTACACATCATAATATCCTGATATACGGCCCATTTTGAAACAATTAAAAAGCCGGAAATATCCGGAAAAGGCCGAAGGTGTACAGAACCCGTTGCTCCGTATGCTCGTTGTAATGGAATTACCATTTTTGGGGGATTGGCAACGCTCAACGCGTTTTTACACATCATAATATCCTGCGATACGACTCATTTTGAAACTATTAAAAAGCCGAAACTGGCCGGAAAAGGCCGAATATGTACCAGACAGGATTCTCGTCATGCTCGTTGTAATGGAAGTACCATTCTTCGGGGATTTGCAGCGCGCAACGAGTTCCCTCACATCATAATATCCTGCTATACGGCCCGTTTTTAATCACATAAAATGCCGGAGATGTCCGGAAAAGGCCGAAGATGTACAGAACCTGATGCTCCGTATGCTCGTTGTAAGGGGCGTACCATTTCTCGGGGATTGGCAGCGCGTAACGAGTTATCTCATATCATAATATCCTGAAATACGGCCCATTTTGAAACAATTAAAAAGCCGGAAATGTCCGGAAAAGGCCGAAGGTGTACAGAACCTGATGCTCCGTATGCTCGTTGTAATGGAAGTACCATTCTTCGGGGATTGGCAGCGCGCAACGAGTTCTCTCACATCATAATATCCTGCGATACGACCCATTTTGAAACAATTAAAAAGCCGGAAATGTCCGGAAAATGCCAAAGGTGTACAGAACCCGTTGCTCCGTATGCTCGTTGTAATGGGCGTACCATTTTTCGGGGAATGGCAGCGTGCAGCGAGTTCTCACACCTCATAATATCCTGCGATACGACCCATTTTGAAACTATTAAAAAGCCGAAACTGGTCGGAAAAGGCCGAATATGCACAAGACAGGATTCTCCGCATGCTCGTTTTAATGGATGTACCATTTTTCGGGGATTGGCAGCGCGCAACGAGTTCTCTCACATCATAATATCCTGATATACGGCCCATTTTGAAACAATTAAAAAGCCGGAAATGTCCGGAAAAGGCCGAAGGTGTACAGAACCCGTTGCTCCCTTTGCTTGTTGTAATGGAAGTACCATTTTTGGGGGGTTGGCAGAGAGCAACTGGATCTTACACCTCATAATATCCTGATATACGGCCCATTTTGAAGCAATTAAAAAGCCGGAAATGTCCGGAAAAGGCCGAAGGTGTACAGAACCCGTTGCCCCGTATGCTCGTTCTAATGGGCGTACCATTTTTCGGGGATTTCCAGCGTGCAGCCAGTTCTCACACCTCATAATATCCTGCGATACGACTCATTTTGAAACTATTAAAAAGCCGAAACTGGCCGGAAAAGGCCGAATATGTACCAGACAGGATTCTCGTCATGCTCGTTGTAATGGAAGTACCATTCTTCGGGGATTTGCAGCGCGCAACGAGTTCCCTCACATCATAATATCCTGCTATACGGCCCGTTTTTAATCACATAAAATGCCGGAGATGTCCGGAAAAGGCCGAAGGTGTACAGAACCTGATGCTCCGTATGCTCGTTGTAATGGAAGTACCATTCTTCGGGGATTGGCAGCGCGCAACGAGTACTCTCACATCATAATATCCTGCGATACGACCCATTTTGAAACAATTAAAAAGCCGGAAATGTCCGGAAAATGCCAAAGGTGTACAGAACCCGTTGCTCCGTATGCTCGTTGTAATGGGCGTACCATTTTTCGGGGATTGGCAGCGTGCAGCGAGTTCTCACACCTCATAATATCCTGCGATACGACCCATTTTGAAACTATTAAAAAGCCGAAACTGGTCGGAAAAGGCCGAATACGTACAAGACAGGATTCTCCGCATGCTCGTTGTAATGGATGTACCATTTTTCGGGGATTGGCAGCGCGCAACGAGTTCTCTCACATCATAATATCCTGCGATACGACTCATTTTGAAACTATTAAAAAGCCGAAACTGGCCGGAAAAGGACGAATATGTACAAGACAGGATTCTCCGCATGCTCGTTGTAATGGAAGTACCATTCTTCGGGGATTGGCTGCGCGCACCGTGTTCTCTCACATCATAATATCCTGCTATTCTGCCCGTTTTTGATCACTTAATATGCCGGAAATGTCCGGAAAAGGCCGAAGGTGTACAGAACCTGATGCTCCGTATGCTCGTTGTAAGGGGCGTACCATTTCTCGGGGATTGGCAGCGCGTAACGTGTTCTCTCACATCATAATATCCTGATAAACGGCACATTTTGAAACAATTAAAAAGCCGGAAATGTCCGGAAAAGGCCGAAGGTGTACAGAACCCGTTGCTCCGTATGCTCGTTGTAGTGGGCGTACCATTTTTCGGGGATTGGCAGCGTGCAGCGAGATCTCAAACATCATAATATCCTGCGATACGACCCTTTTTGAAACAATTAAAAAGCCGGTAATATCCGGAAAAGGCCGAAGGTGTACAGAACCCGTTGCTCCGTATGCTCGTTGTAATGGAAGGTCCATTTTTGGGGGATTGGCAGCGTGCAGCGAGTTCTCACACCTCATAATATCCTGCGAAACGACTCATTTTGAAACTATTAAAATGCCGAAACTTGCCGGAAAAGCCCGAATATGACAAGACAGGATTCTCCGCATGCTCGTTGTAATGGAAGTACCATTCTTCGGGGATTGGCTGCGCGCAACGAGTTCTCTCACATCATAATATCCTGATATACGGCCCATTTTGAAACAATTAAAAAGCCGGAGATGTCCGGAAAAGGCCGAAGGTGTACAGAACCTGATGCTCCGTATGCTCGTTGTAATGGAAGTACCATTCTTCGGGGATTGGCAGCGCGCAACGAGTTCTCTCACATCATAATATCCTGCGATACGACCCATTTTGAAACAATTAAAAAGCCGGAAATGTCCGGAAAATGCCAAAGGTGTACAGAACCCGTTGCTCCGTATGTTCGTTGTAATGGGCGTACCATTTTTCGGGGATTGGCAGCGTGCAGCGAGTTCTCACACCTCATGATATCCTGCGATACGACCCATTTTGAAACTATTAAAAAGCCGAAACTGGTCGGAAAAGGCCGAATATGTACAAAACAGGATTCTCCGCATGCTCGTTGTAATGGATGTACCATTTTTCGGGGATTGGCAGCGCGCAACGAGTTCTCTCACATCATAATATCCTGATATACGGCCCATTTTGAAACAATTAAAAAGCCGGAAATGTCCGGAAAAGGCCGAAGGTGTACAGAACCCGTTGCTCCGCATGCTCGTTGTAATGGAAGTACCATTTTTGGGGGGTTGGCAGAGAGCAACTGGTTCTTACACATCATAATATCCTGATATACGGCCCATTTTGAAACAATTAAAAAGCCGGGAATATCCGGAAAAGGCCGAAGGTGTACAGAACCCGTTGCCCGTATGCTCGTTGTAATGGAATTACCATTTTTGGGGGATTGGCAACGCTCAACGCGTTTTTACACATCATAATATCCTGCGATACGACTCATTTTGAAACTATTAAAAAGCCGAAACTGGCCGGAAAAGGCCGAATATGTACTAGACAGGATTCTCGTCATGCTCGTTGAAATGGAAGTACCATTCTTCGGGGATTTGCAGCGCGCAACGAGTTCCCTCACATCATAATATCCTGCTATACGGCCCGTTTTTAATCACATAAAATGCCGGAGATGTCCGGAAAAGGCCGAAGGTGTACAGATCCCAATGCTCCGTTTGCTCGTTGTAATGAAAGTACCATTTTTGGGGGGTTGGCAGAGAGCAACTGGTTCTTACACATCATAATATCCTGATATACGGCCCATTTTGAAACAATTAAAAAGCCGGAAATATCCGGAAAAGGCCGAAGGTGTACAGAACCCGTTGCTCCGTATGCTCGTTGTAATGGAATTACCATTTTTGGGGGATTGGCAACGCTCAACGCGTTTTTACACATCATAATATCCTGCTATTCGGCCCATTTTTGATCACTTAAAATGCCGGAAATGTCCGGAAAAGGCCGAAGGTGTACAGAAGCTGATGCTCCGTATGCTCGTTGTAAGGGGCGTACCATTTCTCGGGGATTGGCAGCACGTAACGTGTTCTCTCTCATCATAATATCCTGATAAACGGCACATTTAGAAACAATTAAAAAGCCGGAAATGTCCGGAAAAGGCCGAAGGTGTACAGAACCCGTTGCTCCGTATGCTCGTTGTAGTGGGCGTACCATTTTTCGGGGATTGGCAGCGTGCAGCGAGTTCTCACACCTCATAATATCCTGCGAAACGACTCATTTTGAAACTATTAAAAAGCCGAAACTTGCCGGAAAAGGCCGAATATGTAAAAGACATGATTCTCCGCATGCTCGTTGTAATGGAAGTACCATTCTTCAGAGATTGGCAGCGCGCAACGAGTTCTCTCACATCATAATATCCTGCTATACGGCCCATTTTGAAACAATTAAAAAGCCGGAGATGTCCGGAAAAGGCCGAAGGTGTACAGAACCTGATGCTCCGTATGCTAGTTGTAATGGAAGTACCATTCTTCGGGGATTGGCAGCGCGCAACGAGTTCTCTCACATCATAATATCCTGCGATACGACCCATTTTGAAACAATTAAAAAGCCGGAAATGTCCGGAAAATGCCAAAGGTGTACAGAACCCGTTGCTCCGTATGCTCGTTGTAATGGGCGTACCATTTTTCGGGGATTGGCAGCGTGCAGCGAGTTCTCACACCTCATAATATCCTGCGATACGACCCATTTTGAAACTATTAAAAAGCCGAAACTGGTCGGAAAAGGCCGAATATGTACAAAACAGGATTCTCCGCATGCTCGTTGTAATGGATGTACCATTTTTCGGGGATTGGCAGCGCGCAACGAGTTCTCTCACATCATAATATCCTGATATACGGCCCATTTTGAAACAATTAAAAAGCCGGAAATGTCCGGAAAAGGCCGAAGGTGTACAGAACCCGTTGCTCCGTATGCTCGTTGTAATGGGCGTACCATTTTTGGGGGATTTCCAGCGTGCAGCCAGTTCTCACACCTCATAATATCCTGCGATACGACCCATTTTGAAACTATTAAAAAGCCGAAACTGGCCGGAAGTGGCCGAATATGTACAAGACAGGATTCTCCGCATGCTCGTTGTAATGGAAGTACCATTCTTCGGGGATTGGCAGCGCGCAACGAGTTCTCTCACATCATAATATCCTGCTATACGGCCCGTTTTTAATCACATAAAATGCCGGAGATGTCCGGAAAAGGTCGAAGGTGTACAGAACCCAATGCTCCGTTTGCTCGTTGTAATGGAAGTACCATTTTTGGGGGGTTGGCAGAGAGCAACTGGTTCTTACACATCATAATATCCTGATATACGGCCCATTTTGAAACAATTAAAAAGCCGGGAATATCCGGAAAAGGCCGAAGGTGTACAGAACCCGTTGCCCGTATGCTCGTTGTAATGGAATTACCATTTTTGGGGGATTGGCAACGCTCAACGCGTTTTTACACATCATAATATCCTGCGATACGACTCATTTTGAAACTATTAAAAAGCCGAAACTGGCCGGAAAAGGCCGAATATGTACAAGACAGGATTCTCCGCATGCTCGTTGTAATGGAAGTACCATTCTTCGGGGATTGGCTGCGCGCAACGAGTTCTCTCACATCATAATATCCTGCGATACGACCCATTTTGAAACAATTAAAAAGCCGAAACTGGCCGGAAAAGGCCGAAAATGTACAAGACAGGATTCTCCGGATGCTGGTTGTATTGGAAGTACCATTCTTCGAGGATTGGCAGCGCGCACCGTGTTCTCTCACATCATAATATCCTGCTATTCTGCCCGTTTTTGATCACTTAATATGCCGGAAATGTCCGGAAAAGGCCGAAGGTGTACAGAACCTGATGCTCCGTATGCTCGTTGTAAGGGGCGTACCATTTCTCGGGGATTGGCAGCGCGTAACGTGTTCTCTCACATCACAATATCCTGATATACGGCCCATTTTGAAGCAATTAAAAAGCCGGAAATGTCCGGAAAAGGCCGAAGATGTACAGAACCCGTTGCTCCGTATGCTCGTTGTAATGGGCGTACCATTTTTCTGGGATTTCCAGCGAGCAGCCAGTTCTCACACCTCATAATATCCTGCGATACGAACCATTTTGAAACTATTAAAAAGCCGAAACTGGCCGGAAATGGCCGAATATGTACAAGACAGGATTCTCCGCATGCTCGTTGTAATGGAAGTACCATTCTTCGGGGATTGGCAGCGCGCAACGAGTTCTCTCACATCATAATATCCTGATATACGGCCCATTTTGAAACAATTAAAAAGCCGGAAATGTCCGGAAAAGGCCGAAGGTGTACAGAACCCGTTGCTCCCTTTGCTTGTTGTAATGGAAGTACCATTTTTGGGGGGTTGGCAGAGAGCAACTGGTTCTTACACATCATAATATCCTGATATACGGCCCCTACTGAAGCAATTAAAAAGCCGGAAATGTCCGGAAAAGGCCGAAGGTGTACAGAAACCGTTGCTCCGTATGCTCGTTGTAATGGGCGTAGCATTTTTCGGGGATTGGCAGCGTGCAGCGAGATCTCACACATCATAATATCCTGCGATACGACCCTTTTTGAAACAATTAAAAAGCCGGAAATATCCGGAAAAGGCCGAAGGTGTACAGAACCCGATGCTCCGTTTGCTCGTTGTAATGGAAGTACCATTTTTCGGGGATGGGCAGCGTGCAGCGTGTTCTCACACATCATAATAACCTGCGATAAGACCCATTTTGAAACAATTAAAAAAACGAAACTGGCCGGGAAAGGCCGAATATGTACAAGACAGGATTCTCGTCATGCTCGTTGAAATGGAAGTACCATTCTTCGGGGATTTGCAGCGCGCAACGAGTTCCCTCACATCATAATATCCTGCTATACGGCCCGTTTTTAATCACATAAAATGCCGGAGATGTCCGGAAAAGGCCGAAGGTGTACAGATCCCAATGCTCCGTTTGCTCGTTGTAATGGAAGTACCATTTTTGGGGGGTTGGCAGAGAGCAACTGGTTCTTACACATCATAATATCCTGATATACGGCCCATTTTGAAACAATTAAAAAGCCGGAAATATCCGGAAAAGGCCGAAGGTGTACAGAACCCGTTGCTCCGTATGCTCGTTGTAATGGAATTACCATTTTTGGGGGATTGGCAACGCTCAACGCGTTTTTACACATCATAATATCCTGCTATTCGGCCCATTTTTGATCACTTAAAATGCCGGAAATGTCCGGAAAAGGCCGAAGGTGTACAGAAGCTGATGCTCCGTATGCTCGTTGTAAGGGGCGTACCATTTCTCGGGGATTGGCAGCACGTAACGTGTTCTCTCTCATCATAATATCCTGATAAACGGCACATTTAGAAACAATTAAAAAGCCGGAAATGTCCGGAAAAGGCCGAAGGTGTACAGAACCCGTTGCTCCGTATGCTCGTTGTAGTGGGCGTACCATTTTTCGGGGATTGGCAGCGTGCAGCGAGTTCTCACACCTCATAATATCCTGCGAAACGACTCATTTTGAAACTATTAAAAAGCCGAAACTTGCCGGAAAAGGCCGAATATGTAAAAGACATGATTCTCCGCATGCTCGTTGTAATGGAAGTACCATTCTTCGGAGATTGGCAGCGCGCAACGAGTTCTCTCACATCATAATATCCTGCTATACGGCCCATTTTGAAACAATTAAAAAGCCGGAGATGTCCGGAAAAGGCCGAAGGTGTACAGAACCTGATGCTCCGTATGCTAGTTGTAATGGAAGTACCATTCTTCGGGGATTGGCAGCGCGCAACGAGTTCTCTCACATCATAATATCCTGCGATACGACCCATTTTGAAACAATTAAAAAGCCGGAAATGTCCGGAAAATGCCAAAGGTGTACAGAACCCGTTGCTCCGTATGCTCGTTGTAATGGGCGTACCATTTTTCGGGGATTGGCAGCGTGCAGCGAGTTCTCACACCTCATAATATCCTGCGATACGACCCATTTTGAAACTATTAAAAAGCCGAAACTGGTCGGAAAAGGCCGAATATGTACAAAACAGGATTCTCCGCATGCTCGTTGTAATGGATGTACCATTTTTCGGGGATTGGCAGCGCGCAACGAGTTCTCTCACATCATAATATCCTGATATACGGCCCATTTTGAAACAATTAAAAAGCCGGAAATGTCCGGAAAAGGCCGAAGGTGTACAGAACCCGTTGCTCCGTATGCTCGTTGTAATGGGCGTACCATTTTTGGGGGATTTCCAGCGTGCAGCCAGTTCTCACACCTCATAATATCCTGCGATACGACCCATTTTGAAACTATTAAAAAGCCGAAACTGGCCGGAAGTGGCCGAATATGTACAAGACAGGATTCTCCGCATGCTCGTTGTAATGGAAGTACCATTCTTCGGGGATTGGCAGCGCGCAACGAGTTCTCTCACATCATAATATCCTGCTATACGGCCCGTTTTTAATCACATAAAATGCCGGAGATGTCCGGAAAAGGTCGAAGGTGTACAGAACCCAATGCTCCGTTTGCTCGTTGTAATGGAAGTACCATTTTTGGGGGGTTGGCAGAGAGCAACTGGTTCTTACACATCATAATATCCTGATATACGGCCCATTTTGAAACAATTAAAAAGCCGGGAATATCCGGAAAAGGCCGAAGGTGTACAGAACCCGTTGCCCGTATGCTCGTTGTAATGGAATTACCATTTTTGGGGGATTGGCAACGCTCAACGCGTTTTTACACATCATAATATCCTGCGATACGACTCATTTTGAAACTATTAAAAAGCCGAAACTGGCCGGAAAAGGCCGAATATGTACAAGACAGGATTCTCCGCATGCTCGTTGTAATGGAAGTACCATTCTTCGGGGATTGGCTGCGCGCAACGAGTTCTCTCACATCATAATATCCTGCGATACGACCCATTTTGAAACAATTAAAAAGCCGAAACTGGCCGGAAAAGGCCGAAAATGTACAAGACAGGATTCTCCGGATGCTGGTTGTATTGGAAGTACCATTCTTCGAGGATTTGCAGCGCGCACCGTGTTCTCTCACATCATAATATCCTGCTATTCTGCCCGTTTTTGATCACTTAATATGCCGGAAATGTCCGGAAAAGGCCGAAGGTGTACAGAACCTGATGCTCCGTATGCTCGTTGTAAGGGGCGTACCATTTCTCGGGGATTGGCAGCGCGTAACGTGTTCTCTCACATCATAATATCCTGATATACGGCCCATTTTGAAGCAATTAAAAAGCCGGAAATGTCCGGAAAAGGCCGAAGATGTACAGAACCCGTTGCTCCGTATGCTCGTTGTAATGGGCGTACCATTTTTCTGGGATTTCCAGCGTGCAGCCAGTTCTCACACCTCATAATATCCTGCGATACGAACCATTTTGAAACTATTAAAAAGCCGAAACTGGCCGGAAATGGCCGAATATGTACAAGACAGGATTCTCCGCATGCTCGTTGTAATGGAAGTACCATTCTTCGGGGATTGGCAGCGCGCAACGAGTTCTCTCACATCATAATATCCTGATATACGGCCCATTTTGAAACAATTAAAAAGCCGGAAATGTCCGGAAAAGGCCGAAGGTGTACAGAACCCGTTGCTCCCTTTGCTTGTTGTAATGGAAGTACCATTTTTGGGGGGTTGGCAGAGAGCAACTGGTTCTTACACATCATAATATCCTGATATACGGCCCCTACTGAAGCAATTAAAAAGCCGGAAATGTCCGGAAAAGGCCGAAGGTGTACAGAAACCGTTGCTCCGTATGCTCGTTGTAATGGGCGTAGCATTTTTCGGGGATTGGCAGCGTGCAGCGAGATCTCACACATCATAATATCCTGCGATACGACCCTTTTTGAAACAATTAAAAAGCCGGAAATATCCGGAAAAGGCCGAAGGTGTACAGAACCCGATGCTCCGTTTGCTCGTTGTAATGGAAGTACCATTTTTCGGGGATGGGCAGCGTGCAGCGTGTTCTCACACATCATAATAACCTGCGATACGACCCATTTTGAAACAATTAAAAAAACGAAACTGGCCGGGAAAGGCCGAATATGTACAAGACAGGATTCTCCGCATGCTCGTTGTAATGGAAGTACCATTCTTCGGGGATTTGCAGCGCGCAACGAGTTCCCTAACATCATAATATCCTGCTATACGGCCCGTTTTTAATCACATAAAATGCCGGAAATGTCCGGAAAAGGCCGAAGGTGTACAGAACCCGTTGCTCCGTATGCTCGTTGTAATGGGCGTACCATTTTTCGGGGATTGGAAGCGTGCTGCGAGATCTCACACATCATAATATCGTGCGATACGACCCTTTTTGAAACAATTAAAAAGCCGGAAATGTCCGGAAAAGGCCGAAGGTGTACAGAACCCGTTGCTCCGTATGCTCGTTGTAGTGGGCGTACCATTTTTCGGGGATTGGCAGCGTGCAGCGAGCTCTCACACCTCATAATATCCTGCGATACGACTCATTTTGAAACTATTAAAAAGCCGAAACTGGCCGGAAAGGGCCGAATATGTACAAGACAGGATTCTCGTCATGCTCGTTGTAATGGAAGTACCATTCTTCGGGGATTTGCAGCGCGCAACGAGTTCCCTCACATCATAATATCCTGCTATACGGCCCGTTTTTAATCACATAAAATGCCGGCGATGTCCGGAAAAGGCCGAAGGTGTACAGAACCCGTTGCTCCGTATGCTCGTTGTAATGGAAGTACCATTCTTCGGGGATTTGCAGCGCGCAACGAGTTCCCTCACATCATAATACCCTGCTATACGGCCCGTTTTTAATCACATAAAATGCCGGAGATGTCCGGAAAAGGTCGAAGGTGTACAGAACCCAATGCTCCGTTTGCTCGTTGTAATGGAAGTACCATTTTTGGGGGGTTGGCAGAGAGCAACTGGTTCTTACACATCATAATATCCTGATATACGGCCCATTTTGAAACAATTAAAAAGCCGGGAATATCCGGAAAAGGCCGAAGGTGTACAGAACCCGTTGCCCGTATGCTCGTTGTAATGGAATTACCATTTTTGGGGGATTGGCAACGCTCAACGCGTTTTTACACATCATAATATCCTGCGATACGACTCATTTTGAAACTATTAAAAAGCCGAAACTGGCCGGAAAAGGCCGAATATGTACAAGACAGGATTCTCCGCATGCTCGTTGTAATGGAAGTACCATTCTTCGGGGATTGGCTGCGCGCAACGAGTTCTCTCACATCATAATATCCTGCGATACGACCCATTTTGAAACAATTAAAAAGCCGAAACTGGCCGGAAAAGGCCGAAAATGTACAAGACAGGATTCTCCGGATGCTGGTTGTATTGGAAGTACCATTCTTCGAGGATTGGCAGCGCGCACCGTGTTCTCTCACATCATAATATCCTGCTATTCTGCCCGTTTTTGATCACTTAATATGCCGGAAATGTCCGGAAAAGGCCGAAGGTGTACAGAACCTGATGCTCCGTATGCTCGTTGTAAGGGGCGTACCATTTCTCGGGGATTGGCAGCGCGTAACGTGTTCTCTCACATCATAATATCCTGATATACGGCCCATTTTGAAGCAATTAAAAAGCCGGAAATGTCCGGAAAAGGCCGAAGATGTACAGAACCCGTTGCTCCGTATGCTCGTTGTAATGGGCGTACCATTTTTCTGGGATTTCCAGCGTGCAGCCAGTTCTCACACCTCATAATATCCTGCGATACGAACCATTTTGAAACTATTAAAAAGCCGAAACTGGCCGGAAATGGCCGAATATGTACAAGACAGGATTCTCCGCATGCTCGTTGTAATGGAAGTACCATTCTTCGGGGATTGGCAGCGCGCAACGAGTTCTCTCACATCATAATATCCTGATATACGGCCCATTTTGAAACAATTAAAAAGCCGGAAATGTCCGGAAAAGGCCGAAGGTGTACAGAACCCGTTGCTCCCTTTGCTTGTTGTAATGGAAGTACCATTTTTGGGGGGTTGGCAGAGAGCAACTGGTTCTTACACATCATAATATCGTGCGATACGACCCTTTTTGAAACAATTAAAAAGCCGGAAATGTCCGGAAAAGGCCGAAGGTGTACAGAACCCGTTGCTCCGTATGCTCGTTGTAGTGGGCGTACCATTTTTCGGGGATTGGCAGCGTGCAGCGAGCTCTCACACCTCATAATATCCTGCGATACGACGCATTTTGAAACTATTAAAAAGCCGAAACTGGCCGGAAAGGGAGGAATATGTACAAGACAGGATTCTCGTCATGCTCGTTGTAATGGAAGTACCATTCTTCGGGGATTTGCAGCGCGCAACGAGTTCCCTCACATCATAATATCCTGCTATACGGCCCGTTTTTAATCACATAAAATGCCGGCGATGTCCGGAAAAGGCCGAAGGTGTACAGAACCCGTTGCTCCGTATGCTCGTTGTAATGGAAGTACCATTCTTCGGGGATTTGCAGCGCGCAACGAGTTCCCTCACATCATAATATCCTGCTATACGGCCCGTTTTTAATCACATAAAATGCCGGCGATGTCCGGAAAAGGCCGAAGGTGTACAGAACCCGATGCTCCGTTTGCTCGTTGTAATGGAAGTACCATTTTTGGGGGGTTGGCAGAGAGCAACGAGTTCTCTCACATCATAATATCCTGCGATACGACCCGTTTTGAAACAATAAAATAGCCGGAAATGTTCGGAAAAGGCCGAAGGTGTACAGAACCTGATGCTACGTATACTCGTTGTAAGGGGCGTTCCATTTCTCGGGGATTGGCTGCGCGTAACGAGTTCTCTCACATCATAATATCCTGATATACGGCCCATTTTGAAACAATTAAAAAGCCGGAAATGTCCGGAAAAGGCCGAAGGTGTACAGAACCCGTTGCTCCGTATGCTCGTTGTAGTGGGCGTACCATTTTTCGGGGATTGGCAGCGTGCAGCGAGTTCTCACACCTCATAATATCCTGCGATACGACTCATTTTGAAACTATTAAAAAGCCGAAACTGGCCGGAAAAGGCCGAATATGTACAAGACAGGATTCTCCGCATGCTCGTTGTAATGGAAGTACCATTCTTCGGGGAATGGCAGCGCGCAACGAGTTCTCTCACATCATAATATCCTGATATACGGCCCATTTTGAAACAATTAAAAAGCCGGAAATGTCTGGGAAAGGCCGAAGGTGTACAGAACCCGTTGCTCCGTTTGCTCGTTGTAATGGAAGTACCATTTCTCGGGGATTGGCAGCGCGTAACGTGTTCTCTCACATCATAATATCCTGATAAACGGCACATTTTGAAACAATTAAAAAGCCGGAAATGTCCGGAAAAGGCCGAAGGTGTACAGAACCCGTTGCTCCGTATGCTCGTTGTAATGGAAGGTCCATTTTTGGGGGATTGGCAGCGTGCAGCGAGTTCTCACACCTCATAATATCCTGCGAAACGACTCATTTTGAAACTATTAAAATGCCGAAACTTGCCGGAAAAGGCCGAATATGTACAAGACAGGATTCTCCGCATGCTCGTTGTAATGGAAGTACCATTCTTCGGGGAATGGCAGCGCGCAAAGAGTTCTCTCACATCATAATATCCTGATATACGGCCCATTTTGAAACAATTAAAAAGCCGGAAATGTCCGGGAAAGGCCGAAGGTGTACAGAACCCGTTGCTCCCTTTGCTTGTTGTAATGGAAGTACCATTTTTGGGGGGTTGGCAGAGAGCAACTGGTTCTTACACATCATAATATCCTGATATACGGCCCATTTTGAAGCAATTAAAAAGCCGGAAATGTCCGGAAAAGGCCGAAGGTGTACAGAACCCGTTGCTCCGTATGCTCGTTGTAATGGGCGTTCCATTTCTCGGGGATTGGCTGCGCGTAACGAGTTCTCTCACATCATAATATCCTGATATACGGCCCATTTTGAAACAATTAAAAAGCCGGAAATGTCCGGAAAAGGCCGAAGGTATACAGAACCCGTTGCTCCGTATGCTCGTTGTAGTGTGCGTACCATTTTTCGGGGATTGGCAGCGTGCAGCCAGTTCTCACACCTCATAATATCCTGCGATACGACCCATTTTGAAATTATTAAAAAGCCGAAACTGGCCGGAAATGGCCGAATATGTACAAGACAGGATTCTCCGCATGCTCGTTGTATTGGAAGTACCATTCTTCGGGGATTTGCAGCGCGCAACGAGTTCTCTCACATCATAGTATCCTGATATACGGCCCATTTTGAAACAATTAAAAAGCCGGAAATGTCCGGAAAATGCCGAAGGTGTACAGAACCCGTTGCTCCGTATGCTCGTTGTAATGGAAGGACCATTTTTGGGGGATTGGCAGCGTGCAGCGAGTTCTCACACATCATAATATCCTGCGATACGACCCGTTTTTAATCACATAAAATGCCGGAAATGTTCGGAAAAGGCCGAAGGTGTACAGAACCTGATGCTACGTATACTCGTTGTAAGGGGCGTTCCATTTCTCGGGGATTGGCTGCGCGTAACGAGTTCTCTCACATCATAATATCCTGATATACGGCCCATTTTGAAACAATTAAAAAGCCGGAAATGTCCGGAAAAGGCCGAAGGTATACAGAACCCGTTGCTCCGTATGCTCGTTGTAGTGGGCGTACCATTTTTCGGGGATTGGCAGCGTGCAGCGAGTTCTCACACCTCATAATATCCTGCGAAACGACTCATTTTGAAACTATTAAAAAGCCGAAACTTGCCGGAAAAGGCCGAATATGTACAAGACAGTATTCTCCGCATGCTCGTTGTATTGGAAGTACCATTCTTCGGGGAATGGCAGCGCGCAACGAGTTCTCTCACATCATAATATCCTGATATACGGCCCATTTTGAAACAATTAAAAAGCCGGAAATGTCCGGAAAAGGCCGAAGGTGTACAGAACCCGTAGCACCGTATGCTCGTTGTAATGGGCGTACCATTTTTCGGGGATTGGAAGCGTGCAGCGAGATCTCACACATCATAATATCGTGCGATACGACCCTTTTTGAAACAATTAAAAAGCCGGAAATATCCGGAGAAGGCCGAAGGTTTACAGAACCCGATGCTCCGTATGCTCGTTGTAAGGGAAGGACCATTTTTGGGGGATGGGCAACGCTCAACGCGTTTTTACACATCATACTATACTGGTGTACAGAACCTGATGCTCCGTATGCTCGTTGTAATGGGCGTACCATTTCTCGGGGATTGGCAGCGCGTAACGTGTTCTCTCACATCATAATATCCTGATAAACGGCACACTTTGAAACAATTAAAAAGCCGGAAATATCCGGAAAAGGCCGAAGGTGTACAGAACCCGTTGCTCCGTATGCTCGTTGTAGTGGGCGTACCATTTTTCGGGGATTGGCAGCGTGCAGCGAGCTCTTACACCTCATAATATCCTGCGATACGACTCATTTTGAAACTATTAAAAAGCCGAAACTGGCCGGAAAAGGCCGAATATGTACAAGACAGGATTCTCGTCATGCTCGTTGTAATGGAAGTACCATTCTTCGGGGATTTGCAGCGCGCAACGAGTTCCCTCACATCATAATATCCTGCTATACGGCCCGTTTTTAATCACATAAAATGCCGGCGATGTCCGGAAAAGGCCGAAGGTGTACAGAACCCGATGCTCCGTTTGCTCGTTGTAATGGAAGTACCATTTTTGGGGGGTTGGCAGAGAGCAAGGAGTTCTCTCACATCATAATATCCTGCGATACGACCCGTTTTGAAACAATAAAATAGCCGGAAATGTCCGGAAAATGCCGAAGGTGTACAGAACCCGTTGCTCCGTATGCTCGTTGTAATGGAAGGACCATTTTTGGGGGATTGGCAGCGTGCAGCGAGTTCTCACACATCATAATATCCTGCGATATGACCCGTTTTTAATCACATAAAATGCCGGAAATGTTCGGAAAAGGCCGAAGGTGTACAGAACCTGATGCTACGTATACTCGTTGTAAGGGGCGTTCCATTTCTCGGGGATTGGCTGCGCGTAACGAGTTCTCTCACATCATAATATCCTGATATACGGCCCATTTTGAAACAATTAAAAAGCCGGAAATGTCCGGAAAAGGCCGAAGGTATACAGAACCCGTTGCTCCGTATGCTCATTGTAGTGTGCGTACCATTTTTCGGTGATTGGCAGCGCGCAACGAGTTCTCTCACATCGTAATATCCTGCTATACGGCCCGTTTTTAATCACATAAAATGCCGGAGATGTCCGGAAAAGGCAGAAGGTGTACAGAACCCGATGCTCCGTTTGCTCGTTGTAATGGAAGTACCATTTTTCGGGGATGGGCAGCGTGCAGCGTGTTCTCACACATCATAATAACCTGCGATACGACCCATTTTGAAACAATTAAAAAAACGAAACTGGCCGGGAAAGGCCGAATATGTACAAGACAGGATTCTCCGCATGCTCGTTGTAATGGAAGTACCATTCTTCGGGGATTTGCAGCGCGCAACGAGTTCCCTCACATCATAATATCCTGCTATACGGCCCGTTTTTAATCACATAAAATGCCGGAAATGTCCGGAAAAGGCCGAAGGTGTACAGAACCCGTTGCTCCGTATGCTCGTTGTAATGGGCGTACCATTTTTCGGGGATTGGAAGCGTGCTGCGAGATCTCACACATCATAATATCGTGCGATACGACCCTTTTTGAAACAATTAAAAGGCCGGAAATATCCGGAAAAGGCCGAAGGTTTACAGAACCCGATGCTCCGTATGCTCGTTGTAAGGGAAGGACCATTTTTGGGGGATCGGCAACGCTCAACGCGTTTTTACACATCATAATATACTGGTGTACAGAACCTCATGCTCCGTATGCTCGTTGTAAGGGGCGTACCATTTCTCGGGGATTGGCAGCGCGTAACGTGTTCTCTCACATCATAATATCCTGATATACGGCCCATTTTGAAGCAACTAAAAAGCCGGAGATGTCCGGAAAAGGCCGAAGGTGTACAGAACCCGTTGCTCCCTTTGCTCGTTGTAGTGGGCGTACCATTTTTCGGGGATTGGCAGCGTGCAGCGAGCTCTCACACCTCATAATATCCTGCGATACGACTTATTTTGAAACTATTAAAAAGCCGAAACTGGCCGGAAAAGGCCGAATATGTACAAGACAGGATTCTCGTCATGCTCGTTGTAATGGAAGTACCATTCTTCGGGGATTTGCAGCGCGCAACGAGTTCCCTCACATCATAATATCCTGCTATACGGCCCGTTTTTAATCACATAAAATGCCGGCGATGCCCGGAAAAGGCCGAAGGTGTACAGAACCCGATGCTCCGTTTGCTCGTTGTAATGGAAGTACCATTTTTGGGGGGTTGGCAGAGAGCAACGAGTTCTCTCACATCATAATATCCTGCGATACGACCCGTTTTGAAACAATAAAATAGCCGGAAATGTCCGGAAAATGCCGAAGGTGTACAGAACCCGTTGCTCCGTATGCTCGTTGTAATGGAAGGACCATTTTTGGGGGATTGGCAGCGTGCAGCGAGTTCTCACACATCATAATATCCTGCGATATGACCCGTTTTTAATCACATAAAACGCCGGAAATGTTCGGAAAAGGCCGAAGGTGTACAGAACCTGATGCTACGTATACTCGTTGTAAGGGGCGTTCCATTTCTCGGGGATTGGCTGCGCGTAACGAGTTCTCTCACATCATAATATCCTGATATACGGCCCATTTTGAAACAATTAAAAAGCCGGAAATGTCCGGAAAAGGCCGAAGGTATACAGAACCCGTTGCTCCGTATGCTCGTTGTAGTGGGCGTACCATTTTTCGGGGATTGGCAGCGTGCAGCGAGTTCTCACACCTCATGATATCCTGCGATACGACCCATTTTGAAACTATTAAAAAGCCGAAACTGGTCGGAAAAGGCCGAATATGTACAAAACAGGATTCTCGTCATGCTCGTTGTAATGGAAGTACCATTCTTCGGGGATTTGCAGCGCGCAACGAGTTCCCTCACATCATAATATCCTTCTATACGGCCCGTTTTTAATCACATAAAATGCCGGCGATGTCCGGAAAAGGCCGAAGGTGTACAGAACCCGATGCTCCGTTTGCTCGTTGTAATGGAAGTACCATTTTTGGGGGGTTGGCAGAGAGCAACGAGTTCTCTCACATCATAATATCCTGCGATACGACCCGTTTTGAAACAATAAAATAGCCGGAAATGTCCGGAAAATGCCGAAGGTGTACAGAACCCGTTGCTCCGTATGCTCGTTGTAATGGAAGGACCATTTTTGGGGGATTGGCAGCGTGCAGCGAGTTCTCACACATCATAATATCCTGCGATATGACCCGTTTTTAATCACATAAAACGCCGGAAATGTTCGGAAAAGGCCGAAGGTGTACAGAACCTGATGCTACGTATACTCGTTGTAAGGGGCGTTCCATTTCTCGGGGATTGGCTGCGCGTAACGAGTTCTCTCACATCATAATATCCTGATATACGGCCCATTTTGAAACAATTAAAAAGCCGGAAATGTCCGGAAAAGGCCGAAGGTATACAGAACCCGTTGCTCCGTATGCTCGTTGTAGTGTGCGTACCATTTTTCGGGGATTGGCAGCGTGCAGCCAGTTCTCACACCTCATAATATCCTGCGATACGACCCATTTTGAAACTATTAAAAAGCCGAAACTGGCCGGAAATGGCCGAATATGTACAAGACAGGATTCTCCGCATGCTCGTTGTATTGGAAGTACCATTCTTCGGGGAATGGCAGCGCGCAACGAGTTCTCTCACATCATAGTATCCTGATATACGGCCCATTTTGAAACAATTAAAAAGCCGGAAATGTCCGGAAAAGGCCGACGGTGTACAGAACCCGTTGCTCCCTTTGCTTGTTGTAATGGAAGTACCATTTTTGGGGGGTTGGCAGAGAGCAACTGGTTCTTACACATCATAATATCCTGATATACGGCCCATTTTGAAGCAACTAAAAAGCCGGAGATGTCCGGAAAAGGCCGAAGGTGTACAGAACCCGTTGCTCCCTTTGCTCGTTGTAGTGGGCGTACCATTTTTCGGGGATTGGCAGCGTGCAGCGAGCTCTCACACCTCATAATATCCTGCGATACGACTTATTTTGAAACTATTAAAAAGCCGAAACTGGCCGGAAAAGGCCGAATATGTACAAGACAGGATTCTCGTCATGCTCGTTGTAATGGAAGTACCATTCTTCGGGGATTTGCAGCGCGCAACGAGTTCCCTCACATCATAATATCCTGCTATACGGCCCGTTTTTAATCACATAAAATGCCGGCGATGCCCGGAAAAGGCCGAAGGTGTACAGAACCCGATGCTCCGTTTGCTCGTTGTAATGGAAGTACCATTTTTGGGGAGTTGGCAGAGAGCAACGAGTTCTCTCACATCATAATATCCTGCGATACGACCCGTTTTGAAACAATAAAATAGCCGGAAATGTTCGGAAAAGGCCGAAGGTGTACAGAACCTGATGCTACGTATACTCGTTGTAAGGGGCGTTCCATTTCTCGGGGATTGGCTGCGCGTAACGAGTTCTCTCACATCATAATATCCTGATATACGGCCCATTTTGAAACAATTAAAAAGCCGGAAATGTCCGGAAAAGGCCGAAAGTGTACAGAACCCGTTGCTCCGTATGCTCGTTGTAGTGGGCGTACCATTTTTCGGGGATTGGCAGCGTGCAGCGAGTTCTCACACCTCATAATATCCTGCGATACGACTCATTTTGAAACTATTAAAAAGCCGAAACTGGCCGGAAAAGGCCGAATATGTACAAGACAGGATTCTCCGCATGCTCGTTGTAATGGAAGTACCATTCTTCGGGGAATGGCAGCGCGCAACGAGTTCTCTCACATCATAATATCCTGATATACGGCCCATTTTGAAACAATTAAAAAGCCGGAAATGTCCGGGAAAGGCCGAAGGTGTACAGAACCCGTTGCTCCCTTTGCTTGTTGTAATGGAAGTACCATTTTTGGGGTGTTGGCAGATAGCAACTGGTTCTTACACATCATAATATCCTGATATACGGCCCATTTTGAAGCAATTAAAAAGCCGGAAATGTCCGGAAAAGGCCGAAGGTGTACAGAACCCGTTGCTCCGTATGCTCGTTGTAATGGGCGTACCATTTTTCGGGGACTTCCAGCGTGCAGCCAGTTCTCACACCTCATAATATCCTGCGATACAACCCATTTTGAAACTATTAAAAAGCCGAAACTGGCCGGAAATGGCCGAATATGTACAAGACAGGATTCTCCGCATGCTCGTTGTAATGGAAGTACCATTCTTCGGTGATTGGCAGCGCGCAACGAGTTCTCTCACATCGTAATATCCTGCTATACGGCCCGTTTTTAATCACATAGAATGCCGGAGATGTCCGGAAAAGGCAGAAGGTGTACAGAACCCGATGCTCCGTTTGCTCGTTGTAATGGAAGTACCATTTTTCGGGGATGGGCAGCGTGCAGCGTGTTCTCACACATCATAATAACCTGCGATACGACCCATTTTGAAACAATTAAAAAAACGAAACTGGCCGGGAAAGGCCGAATATGTACAAGACAGGATTCTCCGCATGCTCGTTGTAATGGAAGTACCATTCTTCGGGGATTTGCAGCGCGCAACGAGTTCCCTCACATCATAATATCCTGCTATACGGCCCGTTTTTAATCACATAAAATGCCGGAGATGTCCGGAAAAGGCCGAAGGTGTACAGAACCCAATGCTCCGTTTGCTCGTTGTAATGGAAGTACCATTTTTGGGGGGTTGGCAGAGAGCAACTGGTTCTTACACATAATAATATCCTGATATACGGCCCATTTTGAAACAATTAAAAAGCCGGAAATGTCCGGAAAAGGCCGAAGGTTTACAGAACCCGTTGCTCCGTATGCTCGTTGTAATGGGCGTACCATTTTTCGGGGATTGGCAGCGTGCAGCGAGATCTCACACATCATAATATCCTGCGATGCGACCCTTTTTTAAACAATTAAAAAGCCGGAAATATCCGGAAAAGGCCGAAGGTGTACAGAACCCGTTGCTCCGTATGCTCGTTGTAATGGAAGGACCATTTTTGGGGGATTGGCAACGCTCAACGCGTTTTTACACATCATAATATCATGCTATTCTGCCCATTTTTGATCACTTAAAATGCCGGACATGTCCGGAAAAGGCCGAAGATGTACAGAACCTGATGCTCCGTATGCTCGTTGTAAGGGGCGTACCATTTCTCGGGGATTGGCAGCGCGTAACGAGTTATCTCATATCATAATATCCTGAAATACGGCCCATTTTGAAACAATTAAAAAGCCGGAAATGTCCGGAAAAGGCCGAAGGTGTACAGAACCTGATGCTCCGTATGCTCGTTGTAATGGAAGTACCATTCTTCGGGGATTGGCAGCGCGCAACGAGTTCTCTCACATCATAATATCCTGCGATACGACCCATTTTGAAACAATTAAAAAGCCGGAAATGTCCGGAAAATGCCAAAGGTGTACAGAACCCGTTGCTCCGTATGCTCGTTGTAATGGGCGCACCATTTTTCGGGGAATGGCAGCGTGCAGCGAGTTCTCACACCTCATAATATCCTGCGATACGACCCATTTTGAAACTATTAAAAAGCCGAAACTGGTCGGAAAAGGCCGAATATGCACAAGACAGGATTCTCCGCATGCTCGTTGTAATGGATGTACCATTTTTCGGGGATTGGCAGCGCGCAACGAGTTCTCTCACATCATAATATCCTGATATACGGCCCATTTTGAAACAATTAAAAAGCCGGAAATGTCCGGAAAAGGCCGAAGGTGTACAGAACCCGTTGCTCCCTTTGCTTGTTGTAATGGAAGTACCATTTTTGGGGGGTTGGCAGAGAGCAACTGGATCTTACACCTCATAATATCCTGATATACGGCCCATTTTGAAGCAATTAAAAAGCCGGAAATGTCCGGAAAAGGCCGAAGGTGTACAGAACCAATTGCTCCGTATGCTCGTTGTAATGGGCGTACCATTTTTCGGGGATTGGAAGCGTGCTGCGAGATCTCACACATCATAATATCGTGCGATACGACCCTTTTTGAAACAATTAAAAAGCCGGAAATATCCGGAAAAGGCCGAAGGTTTACAGAACCCGATGCTCCGTATGCTCGTTGTAAGGGAAGGACCATTTTTGGGGGATCGGCAACGCTCAACGCGTTTTTACACATCATAATATACTGGTGTACAGAACCTCATGCTCCGTATGCTCGTTGCAAGGGGCGTACCATTTCTCGGGGATTGGCAGCGCGTAACGTGTTCTCTCACATCATAATATCCTGATAAACGGCACATTTTGAAACAATTAAAAAGCCGGAAATGTCCGGAAAAGGCCGAAGGTGTACAGAACCCGTTGCTCCGTATGCTCGTTGTAGTGGGCGTACCATTTTTCGGGGATTGGCAGCATGCAGCGAGCTCTCACACCTCATAATATCCTGCGATACGACTCGTTTTGAAACTATTAAAAAGCCGAAACTGGCCGGAAAAGGCCGAATATGTACAAGACAGGATTCTCGTCATGCTCGTTGTAATGGAAGTACCATTCTTCGGGGATTTGCAGCGCGCAACGAGTTCCCTCACATCATAATATCCTGCTATACGGCCCGTTTTTAATCAGATAAAATGCCGGCGATGTCCGGAAAAGGCCGAAGGTGTACAGAACCCGATGCTCCGTTTGCTCGTTGTAATGGAAGTACCATTTTTGGGGGGTTGGCAGAGAGCAACGAGTTCTCTCACATCATAATATCCTGCGATACGACCCGTTTTGAAACAATAAAATAGCCGGAAATGTCCGGAAAATGCCGAAGGTGTACAGAACCCGTTGCTCCGTATGCTCGTTGTAATGGAAGGACCATTTTTGGGGGATTGGCAGCGTGCAGCGAGTTCTCACACATCATAATATCCTGCGATATGACCCGTTTTTAATCACATAAAATGCCGGAAATGTTCGGAAAAGGCCGAAGGTGTACAGAACCTGATGCTACGTATACTCGTTGTAGGGGGCGTTCCATTTCTCGGGGATTGGCTGCGCGTAACGAGTTCTCTCACATCATAATATCCTGATATACGGCCCATTTTGAAACAATTAAAAAGCCGGAAATGTCCGGAAAAGGACGAAGGTATACAGAATCCGTTGCTCCGTATGCTCGTTGTAGTGTGCGTACCATTTTTCGGGGATTGGCAGCGTGCAGCCAGTTCTCAAACCTCATAATAACCTGCGATACGACCCATTTTGAAACTATTAAAAAGCCGAAACTGGCCGGAAATGGCCGAATATGTACAAGACAGGATTCTCCGCATGCTCGTTGTATTGGAAGTACCATTCTTCGGGGAATGGCAGCGCGCAACGAGTTCTCTCACATCATAGTATCCTGATATACGGCCCATTTTGAAACAATTAAAAAGCCGGAAATGTCCGGAAAAGGACGAAGGTGTACAGAACCCGTTGCTCCCTTTGCTTGTTGTAATGGAAGTACCATTTTTGGGGGGTTGGCAGAGAGCAACTGGTTCTTACACATCATAATATCCTGATATACGGCCCATTTTGAAGCAATTAAAAAGCCGGAAATGTCCGGAAAGAGGCCGAAGGTGTACAGAACCCGTTGCTCCGTATGCTCGTTGTAATGGGCGTACCATTTTTCGGGGATTTCCAGCGTGCAGCCAGTTCTCACACCTCATAATATCCTGCGATACGACCCATTTTGAAACTATTAAAAAGCCGAAACTGGCCGGAAATGGCCGAATATGTACAAGACAGGATTCTCCGCATGCTCGTTGTAATGGAAGTACCATTCTTCGGGGATTGGCAGCGCGCAACGAGTTCTCTCACATCGTAATATCCTGCTATACGGCCCGTTTTTAATCACATAAAATGCCGGAGATGTCCGGAAAAGGCAGAAGGTGTACAGAACCCGATGCTCCGTTTGCTCGTTGTAATGGAAGTACCATTTTTCGGGGATGGGCAGCGTGCAGCGTGTTCTCACACATCATAATAACCTGCGATACGACCCATTTTGAAACAATTAAAAAGACGAAACTGGCCGGGAAAGGCCGAATATGTACAAGACATGATTATCCGCATGCTCGTTGTAATGGAAGTACCATTCTTCGGGGATTTGCAGCGCGCAACGAGTTCCCTCACATCATAATATCCTGCTATACGGCCCGTTTTTAATCACATAAAATGCCGGAGATGTCCGGAAAAGGCCGAAGGTGTACAGAACCCGTTGCTCCGTATGCTCGTTGTAATGGGCGTACCATTTTTCGGGGATATGCAGCGTGCAGCGTGTTCTCACACATCATAATATCCTGCGATACGACCCATTTTGAAACAATTAAATAGCCGGAAATATCCGGAAAAGGCCGAAGGTGTACAGAACCCGATGCTCCGTATGCTCGTTGTAAGGGAAGGACCATTTTTGGGGGATCGGCAACGCTCAACGCGTTTTTACACATCATAATATCCTGCTATTCGGCCCGTTTTTGATCACTTAAAATGCCGGAAATGTCCGGAAAAGGCCGAAGGTGTACAGAACCTGATGCTCCGTATGCTCGTTTTAATGGGCGTACCATTTCTCGGGGATTGGCAGCGCGTAACGTGTTCTCTCACATCATAATATCCTGATAAACGGCACATTTTGGAACAATTAAAAAGCCGGAAATGTCCGGAAAAGGCCGAAGGTGTACAGAACCCGTTGCTCCGTATGCTCGTTGTAGTGGGCGTACCATTTTTCGGGGATTGGCAGCGTGCAGCGAGTTCTCACACCTCATAATATCCTGCGATACGACTCATTTTGAAACTATTAAAAAGCCGAAACTGGCCGGAAAAGGCCGAATATGTACAAGACAGGATTCTCCGCATGCTCGTTGTAATGGAAGTACCATTCTTCGGGGATTGGCAGCGCGCAACGAGTTCTCTCACATCGTAATATCCTGCTATACGGCCCGTTTTTAATCACATAAAATGCCGGAGATGTCCGGAAAAGGCAGAAGGTGTCCAGAACCCGATGCTCCGTTTGCTCGTTGTAATGGAAGTACCATTTTTCGGGGATGGGCAGCGTGCAGCGTGTTCTCACACATCATAATAACCTGCGATACGACCCATTTTGAAACAATTAAAAAGACGAAACTGGCCGGGAAAGGCCGAATATGTACAAGACATGATTATCCGCATGCTCGTTGTAATGGAAGTACCATTCTTCGGGGATTTGCAGCGCGCAACGAGTTCCCTCACATCATAATATCCTGCTATACGGCCCGTTTTTAATCACATAAAATGCCGGAGATGTCCGGAAAAGGCCGAAGGTGTACAGAACCCGTTTCTCCGTATGCTCGTTGTAATGGGCGTACCATTTTTCGGGGATGGGCAGCGTGCAGCGTGTTCTCACACATCATAATATCCTGCGATACGACCCATTTTGAAACAATTAAATAGCCGGAAATATCCGGAAAAGGCCGAAGGTGTACAGAACCCGATGCTCCGTATGCTCGTTGTAAGGGAAGGACCATTTTTGGGGGATCGGCAACGCTCAACGCGTTTTTACACATCATAATATCCTGCTATTCGGCCAGTTTTTGATCACTTAAAATGCCGGAAATGTCCGGAAAAGGCCGAAGGTGTACAGAACCTGATGCTCCGTATGCTCGTTTTAAGGGGCGTACCATTTCTCGGGGATTGGCAGCGTGTAACGTGTTCTCTCACATCATAATATCCTGATAAACGGCACATTTTGAAACAATTAAAAAGCCGGAAATGTCCGGAAAAGGCCGAAGGTGTACAGAACCCGTTGCTCCGTATGCTCGTTGTAGTGGGCGTACCATTTTTCGGGGATTGGCAGCGTGCAGCGAGTTCTCACACCTCATAATATCCTGCGATACGACTCATTTTGAAACTATTAAAAAGCCGAAACTGGCCGGAAAAGGCCGAATATGTACAAGACAGGATTCTCGTCATGCTCGTTGTAATGGAAGTACCATTCTTCGGGGATTTGCAGCGCGCAACGAGTTCCCTCACATCATAATATCCTGCTATACGGCCCGTTTTTAATCACATAAAATGCCGGAGATGTCCGGAAAAGGCCGAAGGTGTACAGAACCCAATGCTCCGTTTGCTCGTTGTAATGGAAGTACCATTTTTGAGGGGTTGGCAGAGAGCAACTGGTTCTTACATATCATAATATCCTGATATACGGCCCATTTTGAAACAATTAAAAAGCCGGAGATGTCCGGAAAAGGCCGAAGGTGTACAGGACCTGATGCTCCGTATGCTCGTTGTAATGGAAGTACCATTCTTCGGGGATTGGCAGCGCGCAACGAGTTCTCTCACATCATAATATCCTGCGATACGACCCATTTTGAAACAATTAAAAAGCCGGAAATGTCCGGAAAATGCCAAAGTTGTACAGAACCCGTTGCTCCGTATGCTCGTTGTAATGGGCGTACCATTTTTCGGGGATTGGCAGCGTGCAGCGAGTTCTCACACCTCATAATATACTGCGCTACGACCCATTTTGAAACTATTAAAAAGCCGAAACTGGCCGGAAAAGGCCGAATATGTACAAGACAGGATTCTCCGCATGCTCGTTGTAATGGATGCACCATTCTTCGGGGATTGGCAGCGCGCAACGAGTTCTCTCACATCATAATATCCTGCGATAAGACCCATTTTGAAACAATTAAAAAGCCGGAAATGTCCGGAAAATGCCGAAGGTGTACAGAACCCGTTGCTCCTTATGCTCGTTGTAATGGAAGGACCATATTTGGGGGGTTGGCAGCGTGAAGCGAGTTCTCACACATCATAATATCCTGCGATACGACCCGTTTTTAATCACATAAAATGCCGGAAATGTCCGGAAAAGGCCGAAGGTGTACAGAACCCGATGCTCCGTTTGCTCGTTGTAATGGAAGTACCATTTTTGGGGGGTTGGCAGAGAGCAACTGGCTCTTACACATCATAATAATCTGATATACGGCCCATTTTGAAACAATTAAAAAGCCGGAAATGTCCGGAAAAGGCCGAAGGTGTACAGAACCCGTTGCTCCGTATGCTCGTTGTAATGGGCGTACCATTTTTCGGAGATTGGAAGCGTGCAGCGAGATCTCACACATCATAATATCGTGCGATACGACCCTTTTTGAAACAATTAAAAAGCCGGAAGTATCCGGAAAAGGCCGAAGGTGTACAGAACCCGATGCACCGTATGCTCGTTGTAAGGGAAGGACCATTTTTGGGGGATCGGCAACGCTCAACGCGTTTTTACACATCATAATATCCTGCTATTCGGCCCGTTTTTGATCACTTAAAATGCCGGAAATGTCCGGAAAAGGCCGAAGGTGTACAGAACCTGATGCTCCGTATGCTCGTTGTAAGGGGCGTACAATTTCTCGGGGATTGGCAGCGCGTAACGTGTTCTCTCACATCATAATATCCTGATAAACGG
This sequence comes from Bombus muscorum, assembly GCA_963971185.1. NCBI lineage: Eukaryota > Metazoa > Arthropoda > Insecta > Hymenoptera > Apidae > Bombus > Bombus muscorum. The sequence continues at coordinate 5,792,167 of OZ020130.1, forward strand.
CACATTTTGAAACAATTAAAAAGCCGGAAATGTCCGGAAAAGGCCGAAGGTGTACAGAACCCGTTGCTCCGTATGCTCGTTGTAGTGGGCGTACCATTTTTCGGGGATTGGCAGCGTGCAGCGAGTTCTCACACCTCATAATATCCTGCGATACGACCCATTTTGAAACAATTAAAAAGCCGAAACTGGCCGGAAATGGCCGAATATGTACAAGACAGGATTCTCCGCATGCTCGTTGTAATGGAAGTACCATTCTTCGGGGATTGGCAGCGCGCAACGAGTTCTCTCACATCGTAATATCCTGCTATACGGCCCGTTTTTAATCACATAAAATGCCGGAGATGTCCGGAAAAGGCAGAAGGTGTACAGAACCCGATGCTCCGTTTGCTCGTTGTAATGGAAGTACCATTTTTCGGGGATGGGCAGCGTGCAGCGTGTTCTCACACATCATAATAACCTGCGATACGACCCATTTTGAAACAATTAAAAAGACGAAACTGGCCGGGAAAGGCCGAATATGTACAAGACAGGATTCTCCGCATGCTCGTTGTAATGGAAGTACCATTCTTCGGGGATTGGCAGCGCGCAACGAGTTCTCTCACATCGTAATATCCTGCTATACGGCCCGTTTTTAATCACATAAAATGCCGGAGATGTCCGGAAAAGGCAGAAGGTGTACAGAACCCGATGCTCCGTTTGCTCGTTGTAATGGAAGTACCATTTTTCGGGGATGGGCAGCGTGCAGCGTGTTCTCACACATCATAATAACCTGCGATACGACCCATTTTGAAACAATTAAAAAGACAAAACTGGCCGGGAAAGGCCGAATATGTGCAAGACAGGATTCTCGTCATGCTCGTTGTAATGGAAGTACCATTCTTCGGGGATTGGCAGCGCGCAACGAGGTCTCACACATCATAATATCCTGCGATACGACCCATTTTGAAACTATTAAAAAGCCGAAACTGGCCGGAAAAGGCCGAATATGTACAATACAGGATTCCCCGCATGCTCGTTGTAATGGATGTACCATTCTTTGGGGATTGGCAGCGCGCAACGAGTTCTCTCACATCATAATATCCTGCGATACGACCCATTTTGAAACAATTAAATAGCCGGAAATGTCCGGAAAATGCCGAACGTGTACAGAACCCGTTGCTCCGTATGCTCGTTGTAATGGGCGTACCATTTTTCGGGGATTGGCAGCGTGCAGCGAGTTCTCACACCTCATAATATACTGCGATACGACCCATTTTGAAACTATTAAAAAGCCGAAACTGGCCGGAAAAGGCCGAATATGTACAAGACAGGATTCTCCGCATGCTCGTTGTAATGGATGCACCATTCTTCGGGGATTGGCAGCGCACAACGAGTTCTCTCACATCATAATATCCTGCGATACGACCCATTTTGAAACAATTAAAAAGCCGGAAATGTCCGGAAAATGCCGAAGGTGTACAGAACCCGTTGCTCCGTATGCTCGTTGTAATGGAAGGACCATATTTGGGGGGTTGGCAGCGTGCAGCGTGTTCTCACACATCATAATATCCTGCGATACGACCCGTTTTTAATCACATAAAATGCCGGAAATGTCCGGAAAAGGCCGAAGGTGTACAGAACCCGATGCTCCGTTTGCTCGTTGTAATGGAAGTACCATTTTTGGGGGGTTGGCAGAGAGCAACTGGCTCTTACACATCATAATAATCTGATATACGGCCCATTTTGAAACAATTAAAAAGCCGGAAATGTCCGGAAAAGGCCGAAGGTGTACAGAACCCGTTGCTCCGTATGCTCGTTGTAATGGGCGTACCATTTTTCGGAGATTGGAAGCGTGCAGCGAGATCTCACACATCATAATATCGTGCGATACGACCCTTTTTGAAACAATTAAAAAGCCGGAAGTATCCGGAAAAGGCCGAAGGTGTACAGAACTCGATGCACCGTATGCTCGTTGTAAGGGAAGGACCATTTTTGGGGGATCGGCAACGCTCAACGCGTTTTTACACATCATAATATCCTGCTATTCGGCCCGTTTTTGATCACTTTAAATGCCGGAAATGTCCGGAAAAGGCCGAAGGTGTACAGAACCTGATGCTCCGTATGCTCGTTGTAAGGGGCGTACAATTTCTCGGGGATTGGCAGCGCGTAACGTGTTCTCTCACATCATAATATCCTGATAAACGGCACATTTTGAAACAATTAAAAAGCCGGAAATGTCCGGAAAAGGCCGAAGGTGTACAGAACCCGTTGCTCCGTATGCTCGTTGTAGTGGGCGTACCATTTTTCGGGGATTGGCAGCGTGCAGCGAGTTCTCACACCTCATAATATCCTGCGATACGACTCATTTTGAAACTATTAAAAAGCCGAAACTGGCCGGAAAAGGCCGAATATGTACAAGACAGGATTCTCGTCATGCTCGTTGTAATGGAAGTACCATTCTTCGGGGACTTGCAGCGCGCAACGAGTTCCCTCACATCATAATATCCTGCTATACGGCCCGTTTTTAATCACATAAAATGCCGGAGATGTCCGGAAAAGGCCGAAGGTGTACGGAACCCGTTGCTCCGTATGCTCGTTGTAATGGCCGTGGAAAAGGCCGAATATGTACAAGACAGGATTCTCCGCATGCTCGTTGTAATGGGCGTACCATTTTTCGGGGATTGGAAGCGCGTAACGAATTCTCTCACATCATAATATCCTGATATACGGCCCATTTTGAAACTATTAAAAAGCCGGAAATGTCCAGAAAAGGCCGAAGGTGTACAGAACCCGTTGCTCTGTATGCTCGTTGTAATGGGCGTACCATTTTTCGGGGATTGGAAGCGTGCAGCGAGATCTCACACATCATAATATCGTGCGATACGACCCTTTTTGAAACAATTAAAAAGCCGGAAATGTCCGGAAAAGGCCGAAGGTGTACAGAACCCGTTGCTCCGTATGCTCGTTGTAATGGGCGTACCATTTTTCGGGGATTGGAAGCGTGCAGCGAGATCTCACACATCATAATATCGTGCGATACGACCCTTTTTGAAACAATTAAAAAGCCGGAAATATCCGGAAAGGGCCGAAGGTGTACAGAACCCGATGCTCCGTATGCTCGTTGTAAGGGAAGGACCATTTTTGGGGGATCGGCAACGCTCAACGCGTTTTTACACATCATAATATCCTGCTATTCGGCCCGTTTTTGATCACTTAAAATGCCGGAAATGTCCGGAAAAGGCCGAAGGTGTACAGAACCTGATGCTCCGTATGCTCGTTGTGAGGGGCGTACCATTTCTCGGGGATTGGCAGCGCGTAACGTGTTCTCTCACATCATAATATCCTGATAAACGGCACATTTTGAAACAATTAAAAAGCCGGAAATGTCCGGAAAAGGCCGAAGGAGTACAGAACCCAATGCTCCGTTTGCTCGTTGTAATGGAAGTACCATTTTTGGGGGGTTGGCAGAGAGCAACTGGTTCTTACACATCATAATATCCTGATATACGGCCCATTTTGAAACAATTAAAAAGCCGGAAATGTCCGGAAAAGGCCGAAGGTGTACAGAACCCGTTGCTCCGTATGCTCGTTGTAATGGGCGTACCATTTTTCGGGGATTGGCAGCGTGCAGCGAGATCTCACACATCATAATATCCTGCGATACGACCCTTTTTGAAACAATTATAAAGCCGTAAAAATCCGGAAAAGGCCGAAGGTGTACAAAACCCGTTGCTCCGTATGCTCGTTGTAATGGAAGGACCATTTTTGGGGGATTGGCAACGCTCAACGCGTTTTTACACATCATAATATCCTGCTATTCGGCCCATTTTGAAACAATTAAAAAGCCGGAAATGTCCGGAAAAGGCCGAAGGTGTACAGAACCCGTTGCTCCGTATGCTCGTTGTAATGGGCGTACTATTTTTCGGGGATTGGCAGCGTGCAGCGAGTTCTCACACCTCATAATATCCTGCGATACGACTCATTTTGAAACTATTAAAAAGCCGAAACTGGCCGGAAAAGGCCGAATATGTACAAGACAGGATTCTCGTCATGCTCGTTGTAATGGAAGTACCATTCTTCGGGGATTGGCAGCGCGCAACGAGGTCTCACACATCATAATATCCTGCGATACGACCCATTTTGAAACTATTAAAAAGCCGAAACTGGCCGGAAAAGGCCGAATATGTACAAGACAGGATTCTCGTCATGCTCGTTGTAATGGATGTACCATTCTTCGGGGATTGGCAGCGCGCAACGAGTTCTCTCACATCATAATATCCTGCGATACGACCCATTTTGAAACAATTAAATAGCCGGAAATGTCCGGAAAATGCCGAACGTGTACATAACCCGTTGCTCCGTATGCTCGTTGTAATGGGCGTACCATTTTTCGGGGATTGGCAGCGTGCAGCGAGATCTCACACATCATAATATCCTGCGATACGACCCGTTTTTAATCACATAAAATGCCGGAAATGTCCGGGAAAGGCCGAAGGTGTACAGAACCCGTTGCTCCGTATGCTCGTTGTAATGGAAGGACCATTTTTCGGGGATTGGCAGCGTGCAGCTAGTGCTCACACATCATAATATCCTGCGATACGACCCGTTTTTAATCACATAAAATGCCGGAAATGTCCGGAAAAGGCCGAAGGTGTACAGAACCTGATGCTACGTATACTCCTTGTAAGGGGCGTACCATTTCTCGGGGATTGGCAGCGCGCAACGAGATCTCACACATCATAATATCCTGCGATACGACCCTTTTTGAAACAATTAAAAAGCCGGAAATATCCGGAAAAGGCCGAAGGTGTACAGAACCCGTTGCTCCGTATGCTCGTTGTAATGGGCGTACCATTTTTCGGGGATTGGCAGCGTGCAGCGAGATCTCACACATCATAATATCCTGCGATACGACCCTTTTTGAAACAATTAAAAAGCGGGAAATATCCGGAAAAGGCTGAAGGTGTACAGAACCCGTTGCTCCGTATGCTCGTTGTAATGGGCGTACCATTTTTCGGGGATTGGCAGCGTGCAGCGAGTTCTCACACTTCATAATATCCTGCGATACGACCCATTTTGAAACTATTAAAAAGCCGAAACTGGCCGGAAAAGGCCGAATATGTACAAGACAGGATTCTCCGCATGCTCGTTGTAATGGAAGCACCATTCTTCGGGGATTGGCAGCGCGCAACGAGTACTCTCACATCATAATATCCTGCGATACGACCCATTTTGAAACAATTAAATAGCCGGAAATGTCCGGAAAATGCCGAACGTGTACAGAACCCGTTGCTCCGTATGCTCGTTGTAATGTAAGGACCATTTTTGGGGGATTGGCAGCGTGCAGCGAGTTCTCACACATCATAATATCCTGCGATAGGACCCGTTTTTAATCACATAAAATGCCGGAGATGTCCGGAAAAGGCCGAAGGTGTACAGAACCCAATGCTCCGTTTGCTCGTTGTAATGGAAGTACCATTTTTGGGGGGTTGGCAGAGAGCAACTGGTTCTTACACATCATAATATCCTGATATACGGCCCATTTTGAAACAATTAAAAAGCCGGAAATGTCCGGAAAAGGCCGAAGGTGTACAGAACCCGTTGCTCCGTAAGCTCGTTGTAATGGGCGTACCATTTTTCGGGGATTGGCAGCGTGCAGCGAGATCTCACACATCATAATATCCTGCGATACGACACTTTTTGAAACAATTATAAAGCCGGAAAAATCCGGAAAAGGCCGAAGGTGTACAAAACCCGTTGCTCCGTATGCTCGTTGTAATGGAAGGACCATTTTTGGGGGATTGGCAACGCTCAACGCGTTTTTACACATCATAATATCCTGCTATTCGGCCCATTTTTGATCACATAAAATGCCGGAAATGTCCGGAAAAGGCCGAAGGTGTACAGAACCTGATGCTACGTATACTCGTTGTAAGGGGCGTACCATTTCTCGGGGATTGGCAGCGCGCAACGAGATCTCACACATCATAATATCCTGCGATACGACCTTTTTTGAAACAATTAAAAAGCCGGAAATATCCGGAAAAGGCCGAAGGTGTACAGAACCCGTTGCTCAGTATGCTCGTTGTAATGGGCGTACCATTTTTCGGGGATTGGCAGCGTGCAGCGAGTTCTCACACTTCATAATATCCTGCGATACGACCCATTTTGAAACTATTAAAAAACCGAAACTGGCCGGAAAAGGCCGAATATGTACAAGACAGGATTCTCCGCATGCTCGTTGTAATGGAAGTACCATTCTTCGGGGATTTTCAGCGCGCAACGAGTACTCTCACATCATAATATCCTGCGATACGACCCATTTTGAAACAATTAAATAGCCGGAAATGTCCGGAAAATGCCGAACGTGTACAGAACCCGTTGCTCCGTATGCTCGTTGTAATGTAAGGACCATTTTTGGGGGATTGGCAGCGTGCAGCGAGTTCTCACACATCATAATATCCTGCGATAGGACCCGTTTTTAATCACATAAAATTCCGGAGATGTCCGGAAAAGGCCGAAGGTGTACAGAACCCAATGCTCCGTTTGCTCGTTGTAATGGAAGTACCATTTTTGGGGGGTTGGCAGAGAGCAACTGGTTCTTACACATCATAATATCCTGATATACGGCCCGTTTTTGATCACTTAAAATGCCGGAAATGTCCGGAAAAGGCTGAAGGTGTACAGAACCTGATGCTCCGTATGCTCGTTGTGAGGGGCGTACCATTTCTCGGGGATTGGCAGCGCGTAACGTGTTCTCTCACATCATAATATCCTGATAAACGGCACATTTTGAAACAATTAAAAAGCCGGAAATGTACGGAAAAGGCCGAAGGTGTACAGAACCCAATGCTCCGTTTGCTCGTTGTAATGGAAGTACCATTTTTGGGGGGTTGGCAGAGAGCAACTGGTTCTTACACATCATAATATCTTGATATACGGCCCATTTTGAAACAATTAAAAAGCCGGAAATGTCCGGAAAATGCCGAAGGTGTACAGAACCCGTTGCTCCGTATGCTCGTTGTAATGGGCGTACCATTTTTCGGGGATTGGCAGCGTGCAGCGAGATCTCACACATCATAATATCCTGCGATACGACCCTTTTTGAAACAATTGTAAAGCCGGAAAAATCCGGAAGAGGCCGAAGGTGTACAAAACCCGTTGCTCCGTATGCTCGTTGTAATGGAAGGACCATTTTTGGGGGATTGGCAACGCTCAACGCGTTTTGACACATCATAATATCCTGCTATTCGGCCCATTTTGAAACAATTAAAAAGCCGGAAATGTCCGGAAAAGGCCGAAGGTGTACAGAACCCGTTGCTCCGTATGCTCGTTGTAATGGGCGTACTATTTTTCGGGGATTGGCAGCGTGCAGCGAGTTCTCACACCTCATAATATCCTGCGATACGACTCATTTTGAAACTATTAAAAAGCCGAAACTGGCCGGAAAAGGCCGAATATGTACAAGACAGGATTCTCGTCATGCTCGTTGTAATGGAAGTACCATTCTTCGGGGATTGGCAGCGCGCAACGAGGTCTCACACATCATAATATCCTGCGATACGACCCATTTTGAAACTATTAAAAAGCCGAAACTGGCCGGAAAAGGCCGAATATGTACAAGACAGGATTCTCCGCATGCTCGTTGTAATGGATGTACCATTCTTCGGGGATTGGCAGCGCGCAACGAGTTCTCTCACATCATAATATCCTGCGATACGACCCATTTTGAAACAATTAAATAGCCGGAAATGTCCGGAAAATGCCGAACGTGTACATAACCCGTTGCTCCGTATGCTCGTTGTAATGGGCGTACCATTTTTCGGGGATTGGCAGCGTGCAGCGAGATCTCACACATCATAATATCCTGCGACACGACCCGTTTTTAATCACATAAAATGCCGGAAATGTCCGGAAAAGGCCGAAGGTGTACAGAACCCGTTGCTCCGTATGCTCGTTGTAATGGAAGGACCATTTTTCGGGGATTGGCAGCGTGCAGCTAGTTCTCACACATCATAATATCCTGCGATACGACCCGTTTTTAATCACATAAAATGCCGGAAATGTCCGGAAAAGGCCGAAGGTGTACAGAACCTGATGCTACGTATACTCGTTGTAAGGGGCGTACCATTTCTCGGGGATTGGCAGCGCGCAACGAGATCTCACACATCATAATATCCTGCGATACGACCCTTTTTGAAACAATTAAAAAGCCGGAAATATCCGGAAAAGGCCGAAGGTGTACAGAACCCGTTGCTCCGTATGCTCGTTGCAATGGGCGTACCATTTTTCGGGGATTGGCAGCGTGCAGCGAGATCTCACACATCATAATATCCTGCGATACGACCCTATTTGAAACAATTAAAAAGCGGGAAATATCCGGAAAAGGCTGAAGGTGTACAGAACCCGTTGCTCCGTATGCTCGTTGTAATGGGCGTACCATTTTTCGGGGATTGGCAGCGTGCAGCGAGTTCTCACACTTCATAATATCCTGCGATACGACCCATTTTGAAACTATTAAAAAGCCGAAACTGGCCGGAAAATGCCGAATATGTACAAGACAGGATTCTCCGCATGCTCGTTGTAATGGAAGTACCATTCTTCGGGGATTGGCAGCGCGCAACGAGTTCTCTCACATCATAATATCCTGCGATACGACCCATTTTGAAACAATTAAAAAGCCGGAAATGTCCGGAAAATGCCAAAGGTGTACAGAACCCGTTCCTCCGTATGCTCGTTGTAATGGGCGTACCATTTTTCGGGGATTGGCAGCGTGCAGCGAGTTCTGACACCTCATAATATCCTGCGATACGACCCATTTTGAAACTATTAAAAAGCCGAAACTGGCCGGAAAAGGCCGAATATGTACAAGACAGGATTCTCCGCATGCTCGTTGTAATGGATGTACCATTCTTCGGGGATTGGCAGCGCGCAACGAGTTCTCTCACATCATAATATCCCGCGATACGACCCATTTTGAAACAATTAAAAAGCCGGAAATGTCCGGAAAGTGCCAAAGGTGTACAGAACCCGTTCCTCCGTATGCTCGTTGTAATGGGCGTACCATTTTTCGGGGATTGGCAGCGTGCAGCGAGTTCTGACACCTCATAATATCCTGCGATACGACCCATTTTGAAACTATTAAAAAGCCGAAACTGGACGGAAAAGGCCGAATATGTACAAGACTGGATTCTCCGCATGCTCGTTGTAATGGAAGGACCATTCTTCGGGGATTGGCAGCGCGCAACGAGCTCTCTCACATCATAATATCCTGCGATACGACCCATTTTGAAACAATTAAAAAGCCGGAAATGTCCGGAAAATGCCAAAGGTGTACAGAACCCGTTCCTCCGTATGCTCGTTGTAATGGGCGTACCATTTTTCGGGGATTGGCAGCGTGCAGCGAGTTCTCACACCTCATAATATCATGCGATACGACCCATTTTGAAACTATTAAAAAGCCGAAACTGGCCGGAAAAGGCCGAATATGTACAAGACAGGATTCTCCGCATGCTCGTTGTAATGGATGTACCATTCTTCGGGGATTGGCAGCGCGCAATGAGTTCTCTCACATCATAATATCCCGCGATACGACCCGTTTTTAATCACATAAAATGCCGGAAATGTCCGGAAAAGGCCGAAGGTGTACAGAACCCGTTGCTCCGTATGCTCGTTGTAATGGAAGGACCATTTTTCGGGGATTGGCAGCGTGCAGCGAGTTCTCACACATCATAATATCGTGCGATACGACCCTTTTTGAAACAATTAAAAAGCGGGAATTATCCGGAAAAGGCTGAAGGTGTACAGAACCCGTTGCTCCGTATGCTCGTTGTAATGGGCGTACCATTTTTCGGGGATTGGCAGCGTGCAGCGAGTTCTCACACTTCATAATATCCTGCGATACGACCCATTTTGAAAGAATTAAATAGCCGGAAATGTCCGGAAAATGCCGAATGTGTACATAACCCGTTGCTCCGTATGCTCGTTGTAATGTAAGGACCATTCTTCGGGGATTGGCAGCGCGCAACGAGTTCTCTCACATCATAATATCCTGCGATACGACCCATTTTGAAACAATTAAAAAGCCGGAAATGTCCGGAAAATGCCGAACGTGTACAGAACCCGTTGCTCCGTATGCTCGTTGTAATGTAAGGACCATTTTTGGGGGATTGGCAGCGTGCAGCGAGTTCTCACACATCATAATATCCTGCGATAGGACCCGTTTTTAATCACATAAAATGCCGGAGATGTCCGGAAAAGGCCGAAGGTGTACAGAACCCAATGCTCCGTTTGCTCGTTGTAATGGAAGTACCATTTTTGGGGGGTTGGCAGAGAGCAACTGGTTCTTACACATCATAATATCCTGATATACGGCCCGTTTTTGATCACTTAAAATGCCGGAAATGTCCGGAAAAGGCCGAAGGTGTACAGAACCTGATGCTCCGTATGCTCGTTGTGAGGGGCGTACCATTTCTCGGGGATTGGCAGCTCGTAACGTGTTCTCTCACATCATAATATCCTGATAAACGGCACATTTTGAAACAATTAAAAAGCCGGAAATGTACGGAAAAGGCCGAAGGTGTACAGAACCCGTTGCTCCGTATGCTCGTTGTAATGGGCGTACCATTTTTCGGGGATTGGCAGCGTGCAGCGAGATCTCACACATCATAATATCCTGCGATACGACCCTTTTTGAAACAATTGTAAAGCCGGAAAAATCCGGAAAAGGCCGAAGGTGTACAAAACCCGTTGCTCCGTATGCTCGTTGTAATGGAAGGACCATTTTTGGGGGATTGGCAACGCTCAACGCGTTTTGACACATCATAATATCCTGCTATTCGGCCCATTTTGAAACAATTAAAAAGCCGGAAATGTCCGGAAAAGGCCGAAGGTGTACAGAACCCGTTGCTCCGTATGCTCGTTGTAATGGGCGTACTATTTTTCGGGGATTGGCAGCGTGCAGCGAGTTCTCACACCTCATAATATCCTGCGATACGACCCGTTTTTAATCACATAAAATGCCGGAAATGTCCGGAAAAGGCCGAAGGTGTACAGAACCTGATGCTCCGTATGCTCGTTGTAATGGAAGGACCGTTCTTCGGGGATTGGCAGCGCGCAACGAGTTCTCTCACATCATAATATCCTGCGATACGACCCATTTTGAAACAATTAAAAAGCCGGAAATGTCCGGAAAATGCCAAAGGTGTACAGAACCCGTTCCTCCGTATGCTCGTTGTAATGGGCGTACCATTTTTCGGGAATTGGCAGCGTGCAGCGAGTTCTCACACCTCACAATATCCTGCGATACGAGCCATTTTGAAACTATTAAAAAGCCGAAACTGGCCGGAAAAGGCCGAATATGTACAAGACAGGATTCTCCGCATGCTCGTTGTAATGGATGTACCATTCTTCGGGGATTGGCAGCGCGCAACGAGTTCTCTCACATCATAATATCCTGCGATACGACCCATTTTGAAACAATTAAAAAGCCGGAAATGTCCGGAAAATGCCAAAGGTGTACAGAACCCGTTGCTCCGTATGCTCGTTGTAATGGGCGTACCATTTTTCGGGGATTGGAAGCGTGCAGCGAGATCTCACACATCATAATATCGTGCGATACGACCCTTTTTGAAACAATTAAAAAGCCGGAAATATCCGGAAAAGGCCGAAGGTGTACAGAACCCGTTGCTCCGTATGCTCGTTGTAATGGAAGGACCATTTTTGGGGGATTGGCAACGCTCAATGCGTTTTTACACATCATAATATCCTGCTATTCGGCCCATTTTTGATCACTTAAAATGCCGGAAATGTCCGGAAAAGGCCGAAGGTGTACAGAACCTGATGCTCCGCATGCTCGTTGTAATGGAAGTACCATTCTTCGGGGATTGGCAGCGCGCAATGAGTTCTCTCACATCATAATATCCTGCGATACGACCCATTTTGAAACAATTAAAAAGCCGGAAATGTCCGGAAAATGCCAAAGGTGTACAGAACCCGTTGCTCCGTATGCTCGTTGTAATGGGCGTACCATTTTTCGGGGATTGGAAGCGTGCAGCGAGATCTCACACATCATAATATCGTGCGATACGACCCTTTTTGAAACAATTAAAAAGCCGGAAATGTCCGGAAAAGGCCGAAGGTGTACAGAACCTGATGCTACGTATACTCGTTGTAAGGGGCGTACCATTTCTCGGGGATTGGCAGCGCGCAACGAGTTCTCTCACATCATAATATCCTGCGATACGACCCATTTTGAAACAATTAAAAAGCCGAAACTGGACGGAAAAGGCCGAATATGTACAAGACTGGATTCTCCGCATGCTCGTTGTAATGGAAGGACCATTCTTCGGGGATTGGCAGCGCGCAACGAGCTCTCTCACATCATAATATCCTGCGATACGACCCATTTTGAAACAATTAAAAAGCCGGAAATGTCCGGAAAATGCCAAAGGTGTACAGAACCCGTTCCTCCGTATGCTCGTTGTAATGGGCGTACCATTTTTCGGGGATTGGCAGCGTGCAGCGAGTTCTCACACCTCATAATATCATGCGATACGACCCATTTTGAAACTATTAAAAAGCCGAAACTGGCCGGAAAAGGCCGAATATGTACAAGACAGGATTCTCCGCATGCTCGTTGTAATGGATGTACCATTCTTCGGGGATTGGCAGCGCGCAATGAGTTCTCTCACATCATAATATCCCGCGATACGACCCGTTTTTAATCACATAAAATGCCGGAAATGTCCGGAAAAGGCCGAAGGTGTACAGAACCCGTTGCTCCGTATGCTCGTTGTAATGGGCGTACCATTTTTCGGGGATTGGCAGCGTGCAGCGAGTTCTCACACTTCATAATATCCTGCGATACGACCCATTTTGAAAGAATTAAATAGCCGGAAATGTCCGGAAAATGCCGAACGTGTACATAACCCGTTGCTCCGTATGCTCGTTGTAATGTAAGGACCATTTTTGGGGGATTGGCAGCGTGCAGCGAGTTCTCACAGATCATAATATCCTGATATACGGCCCGTTTTTGGTCACTTAAAATGCCGAAAATGTCCGGAAAAGGCCGAAGGTGTACAGAACCTGATGCTCCGTATGCTCGTTGTAAGGGGCGTACCATTTCTCGGGGATTGGCAGAGCGTAACGAATTTTCTCACATCATAATATCCTGATATACGGCCCATTTTGAAACAATTATAAAGCCGGAAATGTCCGGAAAAGGCCGAAGGTGTACAGAACCCAATGCTCCGTTTGCTCGTTGTAATGAAAGTACCATTTTTGGGGGGTTGGCAGAGAGCAACTCGTTCCTACACATCATAATATCCTGATATACGGCCCATTTTGAAACAATTAAAAAGCCGGAAATGTCCGGAAAAGGCCGAAGGTGTACAGAACCCGTTGCTCCGTATGCTCGTTGTAATGGGCGTACCATTTTTCGGGGATTGGCAGCGTGCAGTGAGATCTCACACATCATAATATCCTGCGATACGACCCTTTTTGAAACAATTATAAAGCCGGAAAAATCCGGAAAAGGCCGAAGGTGTACAAAACCCGTTGCTCCGTATGCTCGTTGTAATGGAAGGACCATTTTTGGGGGATTGGCAACGCTCAACGCGTTTTTACACATCATAATATCCTGCTATTCGGCCCATTTTTGATCACTTAAAATGCCGGAAATGTCCGGAAAAGGCCGAAGGTGTACAGAACCTGATGCTCCGCATGCTCGTTGTAATGGAAGTACCATTCTTCGGGGATTGGCAGCGCGCAACGAGTTCTCTCACAACATAATATCCTGCGATACGACCCATTTTGAAACAATTAAAAAGCCGGAAATGTCCGGAAAATGCCAAAGGTGTACAGAACCCGTTGCTCCGTATGCTCGTTGTAATGGGCGTACCATTTTTCGGGGATTGGCAGCGTGCAGCGAGTTCTCACACCTCATAATATCCTGCGATACGACCCATTTTGAAACTATTAAAAAGCCGAAACTGGCCGGAAAAGGCTGAATATGTACAAGACAGTATTCTCCGCATGCTCGTTGAAATGGATGTACCATTCTTCGGGGATTGGCAGCGCGCAACGAGTTCTCTCACATCATAATATCCCGCGATACGACCCATTTTGAAACAATTAAAAAGCCGGAAATGTCCGGAAAATGCCGAAGGTGTACAGAACCCGTTGCTCCGTATGCTCGTTGTAATGGAAGGACCATTTTTGGGGGATTGGCAGCGTGCAGCAGGTTCTCACACATCATACTATCCTGCGATACGACAAATTTTGAAACAATTAAAAAGACGAAACTGGCCGGAAAAGGACGAATATGTACAAGACAGGATTCTCCGCATGCTCGTTTTATTGGAAGTACCATTCTGCGGGGATTGGCAGCGCGCACCGAGTTCCCTCACATCATAATATCCTGCTATACGGCCCGTTTTTAACCACATAAAATGCCGGAGATGTCCGGAAAAGGACGAAGGTGTACAGAACCCGATGCTCCGTTTGCTCGTTGTAATGGAAGTACCATTTTTGGGGGGTAGGCAGAGAGCAACTGGTTCTTACACATCATAATATCCTGATATACGGCCCATTTTGAAACAATTAAAAAGCCGGAAATGTCCGGAAAAGGCCGAAGGTGTACAGAACCCGTTGCTCCGTATGCTCGTTGTAATGGGCGTACCATTTTTCGGGGATTGGAAGCGTGCAGCGAGATCTCACACATCATAATATCGTGCGATACGACCCTTTTTGAAACAATTAAAAAGCCGGAAATATCCGGAAAAGGCCGAAGGTGTACAGAACCCGTTGCTCCGTATGCTCGTTGTAATGGGCGTACCATTTTTCGGGGATTGGCAGCGTGCAGCGAGATCTCACACATCATAATATCCTGCGATACGACCCTTTTTGAAACAATTAAAAAGCGGGAAATATCCGGAAAAGGCTGAAGGTGTACAGAACCCGTTGCTCAGTATGCTCGTTGTAATGGGCGTACCATTTTTCGGGGATTGGCAGCGTGCAGCGAGTTCTCACACTTCATAATATCCTGCGATACGACCCATTTTGAAACTATTAAAAAGCCGAAACTGGCCGGAAAAGGCCGAATATGTACAAGACAGGATTCTCCGCATGCTCGTTGTAATGGAAGTACCATTCTTCGGGGATTGGCAGCGCGCAACGAGTACTCTCACATCATAATATCCTGCGATACGACCCATTTTGAAACAATTAAATAGCCGGAAATGTCCGGAAAATGCCGAACGTGTACAGAACCCGTTGCTCCGTATGCTCGTTGTAATGTAAGGACCATTTTTGGGGGATTGGCAGCGTGCAGCGAGTTCTCACACATCATAATATCCTGCGATAGGACCCGTTTTTAATCACATAAAATGCCGGAGATGTCCGGAAAAGGCCGAAGGTGTACAGAACCCAATGCTCCGTTTGCTCGTTGTAATGGAAGTACCATTTTTGGGGGGTTGGCAGAGAGCAACTGGTTCTTACACATCATAATATCCTGATATACGGCCCGTTTTTGATCACTTAAAATGCCGGAAATGTCCGGAAAAGGCCGAAGGTGTACAGAACCTGATGCTCCGTATGCTCGTTGTGAGGGGCGTACCATTTCTCGGGGATTGGCAGCGCGTAACGTGTTCTCTCACATCATAATATCCTGATAAACGGCACATTTTGAAACAATTAAAAAGCCGGAAATGTACGGAAAAGGCCGAAGGTGTACAGAACCCAATGCTCCGTTTGCTCGTTGTAATGGAAGTACCATTTTTGGGGGGTTGGCAGAGAGCAACTGGTTCTTACACATCATAATATCTTGATATACGGCCCATTTTGAAACAATTAAAAAGCCGGAAATGTCCGGAAAATGCCGAAGGTGTACAGAACCCGTTGCTCCGTATGCTCGTTGTAATGGGCGTACCATTTTTCGGGGATTGGCAGCGTGCAGCGAGATCTCACACATCATAATATCCTGCGATACGACCCTTTTTGAAACAATTGTAAAGCCGGAAAAATCCGGAAAAGGCCGAAGGTGTACAAAACCCGTTGCTCCGTATGCTCGTTGTAATGGAAGGACCATTTTTGGGGGATTGGCAACGCTCAACGCGTTTTGACACATCATAATATCCTGCTATTCGGCCCATTTTGAAACAATTAAAAAGCCGGAAATGTCCGGAAAAGGCCGAAGGTGTACAGAACCCGTTGCTCCGTATGCTCGTTGTAATGGGCGTACTATTTTTCGGGGATTGGCAGCGTGCAGCGAGTTCTCACACCTCATAATATCCTGCGATACGACTCATTTTGAAACTATTAAAAAGCCGAAACTGGCCGGAAAAGGCCGAATATGTACAAGACAGGATTCTCGTCATGCTCGTTGTAATGGAAGTACCATTCTTCGGGGATTGGCAGCGCGCAACGAGGTCTCACACATCATAATATCCTGCGATACGACCCATTTTGAAACTATTAAAAAGCCGATACTGGCCGGAAAAGGCCGAATATGTACAAGACAGGATTCTCCGCATGCTCGTTGTAATGGGCGTACCATTTTTCGGGGATTGGCAGCGTGCAGCGAGATCTCACACATCATAATATCCTGCGATACGACCCGTTTTTAATCACATAAAATGCCGGAAATGTCCGGAAAAGGCCGAAGGTGTACAGAACCCGTTGCTCCGTATGCTCGTTGTAATGGAAGGACCATTTTTCGGGGATTGGCAGCGTGCAGCTAGTTCTCACACATCATAATATCCTGCGATACGACCCGTTTTTAATCACATAAAATGCCGGAAATGTCCGGAAAAGGCCGAAGGTGTACAGAACCTGATGCTACGTATACTCGTTGTAAGGGGCGTACCATTTCTCGGGGATTGGCAGCGCGCAACGAGATCTCACACATCATAATATCCTGCGATACGACCCTTTTTGAAACAATAAAAAAGCCGGAAATATCCGGAAAAGGCCGAAGGTGTACAGAACCCGTTGCTCCGTATGCTCGTTGCAATGGGCGTACCATTTTTCGGGGTTGGCAGCGTGCAGCGAGATCTCACACATCATAATATCCTGCGATGCGACCCTATTTGAAACAATTAAAAAGCGGGAAATATCCGGAAAAGGCTGAAGGTGTACAGAACCCGTTGCTCCGTATGCTCGTTGTAATGGGCGTACCATTTTTCGGGGATTGGCAGCGTGCAGCGAGTTCTCACACTTCATAATATCCTGCGATACGACCCATTTTGAAACTATTAAAAAGCCGAAACTGGCCGGAAAAGGCCGAATATGTACAAGACAGGATTCTCCGCATGCTCGTTGTAATGGAAGTACCATTCTTCGGGGATTGGCAGCGCGCAACGAGTACTCTCACATCATAATATCCTGCGATACGACCCATTTTGAAACAATTAAATAGCCGGAAATGTCCGGAAAATGCCGAACGTGTACAGAACCCGTTGCTCCGTATGCTCGTTGTAATGTAAGGACCATTTTTGGGGGATTGGCAGCGTGCAGCGAGTTCTCACACATCATAATATCATGCGATAGGACCCGTTTTTAATCACATAAAATGCCGGAGATGTCCGGAAAAGGCCGAAGGTGTACAGAACCCAATGCTCCGTTTGCTCGTTGTAATGGAAGTACCATTTTTGGGGGGTTGGCAGAGAGCAACTGGTTCTTACACATCATAATATCCTGATATACGGCCCGTTTTTGATCACTTAAAATGCCGGAAATGTCCGGAAAAGGCCGAAGGTGTACAGAACCTGATGCTCCGTATGCTCGTTGTAAGGGGCGTACCATTTCTCGGGGATTGGCAGCGCGTAACGAGTTCTCTCACATCATAATATCCTGAAATACGGCCCATTTTGAAACAATTAAAAAGCCGGAAATGTTCGGAAAAGGCCGAAGGTGTACGGAACCTGATGCTCCGTATGCTCGTTGTAAGGGGCGTACCATTTCTCGGGGATTGGCAGCGCGTAACATGTTCTCTCACATCATAATATCCTGATAAACGGCACATTTTGAAACAATTAAAAAGCCGGAAATGTCCGGAAAAGGCCGAAGGTGTACAGAACCCGTTGCTCCGTATGCTCGTTGTAATGGGCGTACCATTTTTCGGGAATTGGCAGCGTGCAGCGAGTTCTCACACCTCACAATATCGTGCGATACGACCCTTTTTGAAACAATTAAAAAGCCGGAAATATCCGGAAAAGGCCGGAGGTGTACAGAACCCGATGCTCCGTATGCTCGTTGTAAGGGAAGGACCATTTTTGGGGGATCGGCAACGCTCAACGCGTTTTTACACATCATAATATCCTGCTATTCGGCCCGTTTTTGATCACTTAAAATGCCGGAAATGTCCGGAAGTGGCCGAAGGTGTACAGAACCTGATGCTCCGTATGCTCGTTGTAAGGGGCGTACCATTTCTCGGGGATTGGCAGCGCGTAACATGTTCTCTCACATCATAATATCCTGATAAACGGCACATTTTGAAACAATTAAAAGGCCGGAAATGTCCGGAAAAGGCCGAAGGTGTACAGAACCCGTTGCTCCGTATGCTCGTTGTAATGGGCGTACCATTTTTCGGGAATTGGCAGCGTGCAGCGAGTTCTCACACCTCACAATATCCTGCGATACGAGCCATTTTGAAACTATTAAAAAGCCGAAACTGGCCGGAAAAGGCCGAATATGTACAAGACAGGATTCTCCGCATGCTCGTTGTAATGGATGTACCATTCTTCGGGGATTGGCAGCGCGCAACGAGTTCTCTCACATCATAATATCCTGCGATACGACCCATTTTGAAACAATTAAAAAGCCGGAAATGTCCGGAAAATGCCAAAGGTGTACAGAACCCGTTGCTCCGTATGCTCGTTGTAATGGGCGTACCATTTTTCGGGGATTGGAAGCGTGCAGCGAGATCTCACACATCATAATATCGTGCGATACGACCCTTTTTGAAACAATTAAAAAGCCGGAAATATCCGGAAAAGGCCGAAGGTGTACAGAACCCGTTGCTCCGTATGCTCGTTGTAATGGAAGGACCATTTTTGGGGGATTGGCAACGCTCAATGCGTTTTTACACATCATAATATCCTTCTATTCGGCCCATTTTTGATCACTTAAAATGCCGGAAATGTCCGGAAAAGGCCGAAGGTGTACAGAACCTGATGCTCCGTATGCTCGTTTTAATGGAAGGACCATTTTTCGGGGATTGGCAGCGTGCAGCGAGTTCTCACACATCATAATATCCTGCGATACGACCCGTTTTTAATCACATAAAATGCCGGAAATGTCCGGAAAAGGCCGAAGGTGTACAGAACCTGATGCTCCGTATGCTCGTTGTAATGGAAGGACCGTTCTTCGGGGATTGGCAGCGCGCAACGAGTTCTCTCACATCATAATATCCTGCGATACGACCCATTTTGAAACAATTAAAAAGCCGGAAATGTCCGGAAAATGCCAAAGGTGTACAGAACCCGTTCCTCCGTATGCTCGTTGTAATGGGCGTACCATTTTTCGGGAATTGGCAGCGTGCAGCGAGTTCTCACACCTCACAATATCCTGCGATACGAGCCATTTTGAAACTATTAAAAAGCCGAAACTGGCCGGAAAAGGCCGAATATGTACAAGACAGGATTCTCCGCATGCTCGTTGTAATGGATGTACCATTCTTCGGGGATTGGCAGCGCGCAACGAGTTCTCTCACATCATAATATCCTGCCATACGACCCATTTTGAAACAATTAAAAAGCCGGAAATGTCCGGAAAATGCCAAAGGTGTACAGAACCCGTTGCTCCGTATGCTCGTTGTAATGGGCGTACCATTTTTCGGGGATTGGAAGCGTGCAGCGAGATCTCACACATCATAATATCGTGCGATACGACCCTTTTTGAAACAATTAAAAAGCCGGAAATATCCGGAAAAGGCCGAAGGTGTACAGAACCCGTTGCTCCGTATGCTCGTTGTAATGGAAGGACCATTTTTGGGGGATTGGCAACGCTCAACGCGTTTTTACACATCATAATATCCTGCTATTCGGCCCATTTTTGATCACTTAAAATGCTGGAAATGTCCGGAAAAGGCCAAAGGTGTACAGAACCTGATGCTCCGTATGCTCGTTGTAAGGGGCGTACCATTTCTCGGGAATTGGCAGCGCGTAACGAGTTCTCTCACATCATAATATCCTGAAATACGACACATTTTGAAACAATTAAAAAGCCGGAAATGTCCGGAAAATGCCAAAGGTGTACAGAACCCGTTGCTCCGTATGCTCGTTGTAATGGGCGTACCATTTTTCGGGGATTGGCAGCGTGCAGCGAGTTCTCACACCTCATAATATCCTGCGATACGACCCATTTTGAAACTATTAAAAAGCCGAAACTGGCCAGAAAAGGCTGAATATGTACAAGACAGGATTCTCCGCATGCTCGTTTTATTGGAAGTACCATTCTTCGGGGATTGGCAGCGCGCACCGAGTTCCCTCACATCATAATATCCTGCTATACGGCCCGTTTTTAATCACATAAAATGCCGGAGATGTCCGGAAAAGGCCGAAGGTGTACAGAACCCGATGCTCCGTTTGCTCGTTGTAATGGAAGTACCATTTTTGGGGGGTTGGCAGAGAGCAACTGGTTCTTACACATCATAATATCCTGATATACGGCCCATTTTGAAACAATTAAAAAGCCGGAAATGTCCGGAAAAGGCCGAAGGTGTACAGAACCCGTTGCTCCGTATGCTCGTTGTAATGGGCGTACCATTTTTCGGGGATTGGAAGCGCGCACCGAGTTCCCTCACATCATAATATCCTGCTATACGGCCCGTTTTTAATCACATAAAATGCCGGAGATGTCCGGAAAATGCCAAAGGTGTACAGAACCCGTTGCTCCGTATGCTCGTTGTAATGGGCGTACCATTTTTCGGGGATTGGAAGCGTGCAGCGAGATCTCACACATCATAATATCGTGCGATACGACCCTTTTTGAAACAATTAAAAAGCCGGAAATATCCGGAAAAGGCCGAAGGTGTACAGAACCCGTTGCGCCGTATGCTCGTTGTAATGGAAGGACCATTTTTGGGGGATTGGCAACGCTCAACGCGTTTTTACACATCATAATATCCTGCTATTCGGCCCATTTTTGATCACTTAAAATGCCGGAAATGTCCGGAAAAGGCCGAAGGTGTACAGAACCCAATGCTCCGTTTGCTCGTTGTAATGGAAGTACCATTTTTGGGGGGTTGGCAGAGAGCAACTGGTTCTTACACATCATAATATCCTGCGATACGACTCATTTTGAAACTATTAAAAAGCCGAAACTGGCCGGAAAAGGCCGAATATGTACCAGACAGGATTCTCGTCATGCTCGTTGAAATGGAAGTACCATTCTTCGGGGATTTGCAGCGCGCAACGAGTTCCCTCACATCATAATATCCTGCTATACGGCCCGTTTTTAATCACATAAAATGCCGGAGATGTCCGGAAAAGGCCGAAGGTGTACAGATCCCAATGCTCCGTTTGCTCGTTGTAATGGAAGTACCATTTTTGGGGGGTTGGCAGAGAGCAACTGGTTCTTACACATCATAATATCCTGATATACGGCCCATTTTGAAACAATTAAAAAGCCGGAAATGTCCGGAAAAGGCCGAACTTGTACAGAAGCTGATGCTCCGTATGCTCGTTGTAAGGGGCGTACCATTTCTCGGGGATTGGCAGCACGTAACGTGTTCTCTCTCATCATAATATCCTGATAAACGGCACATTTAGAAACAATTAAAAAGCCGGAAATGTCCGGAAAAGGCCGAAGGTGTACAGAACCCGTTGCTCCGTATGCTCGTTGTAGTGGGCGTACCATTTTTCGGGGATTGGCAGCGTGCAGCGAGTTCTCACACCTCATAATATCCTGCGAAACGACTCATTTTGAAACTATTAAAAAGCCGAAACTTGCCGGAAAAGGCCGAATATGTAAAAGACATGATTCTCCGCATGCTCGTTGTAATGGAAGTACCATTCTTCGGAGATTGGCAGCGCGCAACGAGTTCTCTCACATCATAATATCCTGCTATACAGCCCATTTTGAAACAATTAAAAAGCCGGAGATGTCCGGAAAAGGCCGAAGGTGTACAGAACCTGATGCTCCGTATGCTAGTTGTAATGGAAGTACCATTCTTCGGGGATTGGCAGCGCGCAACGAGTTCTCTCACATCATAATATCCTGCGATACGACCCATTTTGAAACAATTAAAAAGCCGGAAATGTCCGGAAAATGCCAAAGGTGTACAGAACCCGTTGCTCCGTATGCTCGTTGTAATGGGCGTACCATTTTTCGGGGATTGGCAGCGTGCAGCGAGTTCTCACACCTCATAATATCCTGCGATACGACCCATTTTGAAACTATTAAAAAGCCGAAACTGGTCGGAAAAGGCCGAATATGTACAAAACAGGATTCTCCGCATGCTCGTTGTAATGGATGTACCATTTTTCGGGGATTGGCAGCGCGCAACGAGTTCTCTCACATCATAATATCCTGATATACGGCCCATTTTGAAACAATTAAAAAGCCGGAAATGTCCGGAAAAGGCCGAAGGTGTACAGAACCCGTTGCTCCGTATGCTCGTTGTAATGGGCGTACCATTTTTGGGGGATTTCCAGCGTGCAGCCAGTTCTCACACCTCATAATATCCTGCGATACGACCCATTTTGAAACTATTAAAAAGCCGAAACTGGCCGGAAGTGGCCGAATATGTACAAGACAGGATTCTCCGCATGCTCGTTGTAATGGAAGTACCATTCTTCGGGGATTAGCTGCGCGCAACGAGTTCTCTCACATCATAATATCCTGCGATACGACCCATTTTGAAACAATTAAAAAGCCGAAACTGGCCGGAAAAGGCCGAAAATGTACAAGACAGGATTCTCCGGATGCTGGTTGTATTGGAAGTACCATTCTTCGAGGATTGGCAGCGCGCACCGTGTTCTCTCACATCATAATATCCTGCTATTCTGCCCGTTTTTGATCACTTAATATGCCGGAAATGTCCGGAAAAGGCCGAAGGTGTACAGAACCTGATGCTCCGTATGCTCGTTGTAAGGGGCGTACCATTTCTCGGGGATTGGCAGCGTGCAGCTAGTTCTCACACATCATAATATCCTGCGATACGACCCGTTTTTAATCACATAAAATGCCGGAAATGTCCGGAAAAGGCCGAAGGTGTACAGAACCTGATGCTACGTATACTCGTTGTAAGGGGCGTTCCATTTCTCGGGGATTGGCAGCGCGCAACGAGACCTCACACATCATAATATCCTGCGATACGACCCTTTTTGAAACAATTAAAAAGCCGGAAATATCCGGAAAAGGCCGAAGGTGTACAGAACCCGTTGCTCCGTATGCTCGTTGCAATGGGCGTACCATTTTTCGGGGATTGGCAGCGTGCAGCGAGATCTCACACATCATAATATCCTGCGATACGACCCTATTTGAAACAATTAAAAAGCGGGAAATATCCGGAAAAGGCTGAAGGTGTACAGAACCCGTTGCTCCGTATGCTCGTTGTAATGGGCGTACCATTTTTCGGGGATTGGCAGCGTGCAGCGAGTTCTCACACTTCATAATATCCTGCGATACGACCCATTTTGAAACTATTAAAAAGCCGAAACTGGCCGGAAAAGGCCGAATATGTACAAGACAGGATTCTCCGCATGCTCGTTGTAATGGAAGTACCATTCTTCGGGGATTGGCAGCGCGCAACGAGTACTCTCACATCATAATATCCTGCGATACGACCCATTTTGAAACAATTAAATAGCCGGAAATGTCCGGAAAATGCCGAACGTGTACAGAACCCGTTGCTCCGTATGCTCGTTGTAATGTAAGGACCATTTTTGGGGGATTGGCAGCGTGCAGCGAGTTCTCACACATCATAATATCCTGCGATAGGACCCGTTTTTAATCACATAAAATGCCGGAGATGTCCGGAAAAGGCCGAAGGTGTACAGAACCCAATGCTCCGTTTGCTCGTTGTAATGGAAGTACCATTTTTGGGGGGTTGGCAGAGAGCAACTGGTTCTTACACATCATAATATCCTGATATACGGCCCGTTTTTGATCACTTAAAATGCCGGAAATGTCCGGAAAAGGCCGAAGGTGTACAGAACCTGATGCTCCGTATGCTCGTTGTAAGGGGCGTACCATTTCTCGGGGATTGGCAGCGCGTAACGAGTTCTCTCACATCATAATATCCTGAAATACGGCCCATTTTGAAACAATTAAAAAGCCGGAAATGTTCGGAAAAGGCCGAAGGTGTACAGAACCTGATGCTCCGTATGCTCGTTGTAAGGGGCGTACCATTTCTCGGGGATTGGCAGCGCGTAACGAATTCTCTCACATCATAATATCCTGATATACGGCCCATTTTGAAACAATTAAAAAGCCGGAAATGTCCAGAAAATGCCGAAGGTGTACAGAACCCGTTGCTCCGTATGCTCGTTGTAATGGGCGTACCATTTTTCGGGGATTGGAAGCGTGCAGCGAGATCTCACACATCATAATATCGTGCGATACGACCCTTTTTGAAACAATTAAAAAGCCGGAAATATCCGGAAAAGGCCGGAGGTGTACAGAACCCGATGCTCCGTATGCTCGTTGTAAGGGAAGGACCATTTTTGGGGGATCGGCAACGCTCAACGCGTTTTTACACATCATAATATCCTGCTATTCGGCCCGTTTTTGATCACTTAAAATGCCGGAAATGTCCGGAAGTGGCCGAAGGTGTACAGAACCTGATGCTCCGTATGCTCGTTGTAAGGGGCGTACCATTTCTCGGGGATTGGCACCGCGTAACATGTTCTCTCACATCATAATATCCTGATAAACGGCACATTTTGAAACAATTAAAAAGCCGGAAATGTCCGGAAAAGGCCGAAGGTGTACAGAACCCGTTGCTCCGTATGCTCGTTGTAATGGAAGGACCATTTTTGGGGGATTGGCAACGCTCAATGCGTTTTTACACATCATAATATCCTTCTATTCGGCCCATTTTTGATCACTTAAAATGCCGGAAATGTCCGGAAAAGGCCGAAGGTGTACAGAACCTGATGCTCCGTATGCTCGTTTTAATGGAAGGACCATTTTTCGGGGATTGGCAGCGTGCAGCGAGTTCTCACACATCATAATATCCTGCGATACGACCCGTTTTTAATCACATAAAATGCCGGAAATGTCCAGAAAAGGCCGAAGGTGTACAGAACCTGATGCTCCGTATGCTCGTTGTAATGGAAGGACCGTTCTTCGGGGATTGGCAGCGCGCAACGAGTTCTCTCACATCATAATATCCTGCGATACGACCCATTTTGAAACAATTAAAAAGCCGGAAATGTCCGGAAAATGCCAAAGGTGTACAGAACCCGTTCCTCCGTATGCTCGTTGTAATGGGCGTACCATTTTTCGGGAATTGGCAGCGTGCAGCGAGTTCTCACACCTCACAATATCCTGCGATACGAGCCATTTTGAAACTATTAAAAAGCCGAAACTGGCCGGAAAAGGCCGAATATGTACAAGACAGGATTCTCCGCATGCTCGTTGTAATGGATGTACCATTCTTCGGGGATTGGCAGCGCGCAACGAGTTCTCTCACATCATAATATCCTGCGATACGACCCATTTTGAAACAATTAAAAAGCCGGAAATGTCCGGAAAATGCCAAAGGTGTACAGAACCCGTTGCTCCGTATGCTCGTTGTAATGGGCGTACCATTTTTCGGGGATTGGAAGCGTGCAGCGAGATCTCACACATCATAATATCGTGCGATACGACCCTTTTTGAAACAATTAAAAAGCCGGAAATATCCGGAAAAGGCCGAAGGTGTACAGAACCCGTTGCTCCGTATGCTCGTTGTAATGGAAGGACCATTTTTGGGGGATTGGCAACGCTCAATGCGTTTTTACACATCATAATATCCTGCTATTCGGCCCATTTTTGATCACTTAAAATGCCGGAAATGTCCGGAAAAGGCCGAAGGTGTACAGAACCCGCTGCTCCGTATGCTCGTTGTAATGGAAGGACCATTTTTCGGGGATTGGCAGCGTGCAGCGAGTTCTCACACATCATAATATCCTGCGATACGACCCGTTTTTAATCACATAAAATGCCGGAAATGTCCGGAAAAGGCCGAAGGTGTACAGAACCTGATGCTACGTATACTTGTTGTAAGGGGCGTACCATTTCACGGGGATTGGCAGCGCGCAACGAGTTCTCTCACATCATAATATCCTGCGATACGACCCATTTTGAAACAATTAAAAAGCCGAAACTGGACGGAAAAGGCCGAATATGTACAAGACTGGATTCTCCGCATGCTCGTTGTAATGGAAGGACCATTCTTCGGGGATTGGCAGCGCGCAACGAGCTCTCTCACATCATAATATCCTGCGATACGACCCATTTTGAAACAATTAAAAAGCCGGAAATGTCCGGAAAATGCCAAAGGTGTACAGAACCCGTTCCTCCGTATGCTCGTTGTAATGGGCGTACCATTTTTCGGGGATTGGCAGCGTGCAGCGAGTTCTCACACCTCATAATATCATGCGATACGACCCATTTTGAAACTATTAAAAAGCCGAAACTGGCCGGAAAAGGCCGAATATGTACAAGACAGGATTCTCCGCATGCTCGTTGTAATGGATGTACCATTCTTCGGGGATTGGCAGCGCGCAATGAGTTCTCTCACATCATAATATCCCGCGATACGACCCGTTTTTAATCACATAAAATGCCGGAAATGTCCGGAAAAGGCCGAAGTTGTACAGAACCCGTTGCTCCGTATGCTGGTTGTAATGGGCGTACCATTTTTCGGGGATTGGCAGCGTGCAGCGAGTTCTCACACTTCATAATATCCTGCGATACGACCCATTTTGAAAGAATTAAATAGCCGGAAATGTCCGGAAAATGCCGAACGTGTACATAACCCGTTGCTCCGTATGCTCGTTGTAATGTAAGGACCATTTTTGGGGGATTGGCAGCGTGCAGCGAGTTCTCACAGATCATAATATCCTGATATACGGCCCGTTTTTGGTCGCTTAAAATGCCGGAAATGTCCGGAAAAGGCCGAAGGTGTACAGAACCTGATGCTCCGTATGCTCGTTGTAAGGGGCGTACCATTTCTCGGGGATTGGCAGAGCGTAACGAATTTTCTCACATCATAATATCCTGATATACGGCCCATTTTGAAACAATTATAAAGCCGGAAATGTCCGGAAAAGGCCGAAGGTGTACAGAACCCAATGCTCCGTTTTCTCGTTGTAATGAAAGTACCATTTTTGGGGGGTTGGCAGAGAGCAACTCGTTCCTACACATCATAATATCCTGATATACGGCCCATTTTGAAACAATTAAAAAGCCGGAAATGTCCGGAAAAGGCCGAAGGTGTACAGAACCCGTTGCTCCGTATGCTCGTTGTAATGGGCGTACCATTTTTCGGGGATTGGCAGCGTGCAGTGAGATCTCACACATCATAATATCCTGCGATACGACCCTTTTTGAAACAATTATAAAGCCGGAAAAATCCGGAAAAGGCCGAAGGTGTACAAAACCCGTTGCTCCGTATGCTCGTTGTAATGGAAGGACCATTTTTGGGGGATTGGCAACGCTCAACGCGTTTTTACACATCATAATATCCTGCTATTCGGCCCATTTTTGATCACTTAAAATGCCGGAAATGTCCGGAAAAGGCCGAAGGTGTACAGAACCTGATGCTCCGCATGCTCGTTGTAATGGAAGTACCATTCTTCGGGGATTGGCAGCGCGCAACGAGTTCTCTCACAACATAATATCCTGCGATACGACCCATTTTGAAACAATTAAAAAGCCGGAAATGTCCGGAAAATGCCAAAGGTGTACAGAACCCGTTGCTCCGTATGCTCGTTCTAATGGGCGTACCATTTTTCGGGGATTGGCAGCGTGCAGCGAGTTCTCACACCTCATAATATCCTGCGATACGACCCATTTTGAAACTATTAAAAAGCCGAAACTGGCCGGAAAAGGCTGAATATGTACAAGACAGGATTCTCCGCATGCTCGTTGAAATGGATGTACCATTCTTCGGGGATTGGCAGCGCGCAACGAGTTCTCTCACATCATAATATCCCGCGATACGACCCATTTTGAAACAATTAAAAAGCCGGAAATGTCCGGAAAATGCCGAAGGTGTACAGAACCCGTTGCTCCGTATGCTCGTTGTAATGGAAGTACCATTTTTGGGGGGTAGGCAGAGAGCAACTGGTTCTTACACATCATAATATCCTGATATACGGCCCATTTTGAAACAATTAAAAAGCCGGAAATGTCCGGAAAAGGCCGAAGGAGTACAGAACCCGTTGCTCCGTATGCTCGTTGTAATGGGCGTACCATTTTTCGGGGATTGGAAGCGTGCAGCGAGATCTCACACATCATAATATCGTGCGATACGACCCTTTTTGAAACAATTAAAAAGCCGGAAATATCCGGAAAAGGCCGAAGGTGTACAGAACCCGTTGCTCCGTATGCTCGTTGCAATGGGCGTACCATTTTTCGGGGTTGGCAGCGTGCAGCGAGATCTCACACATCATAATATCCTGCGATGCGACCCTATTTGAAACAATTAAAAAGCGGGAAATATCCGGAAAAGGCTGAAGGTGTACAGAACCCGTTGCTCCGTATGCTCGTTGTAATGGGCGTACCATTTTTCGGGGATTGGCAGCGTGCAGCGAGTTCTCACACCTCATAATATCCTGCGATACGACCCATTTTGAAACTATTAAAAAGCCGAAACTGGCCAGAAAAGGCTGAATATGTACAAGACAGGATTATCCGCATGCTCGTTTTATTGGAAGTACCATTCTTCGGGGATTGGCAGCGCGCACCGAGTTCCCTCACATCATAATATCCTGCTATACGGCCCGTTTTTAATCACATAAAATGCCGGAGATGTCCGGAAAAGGCCGAAGGTGTACAGAACCCGATGCTCCGTTTGCTCGTTGTAATGGAAGTACCATTTTTGGGGGGTTGGCAGAGAGCAACTGGTTCTTACACATCATAATATCCTGATATACGGCCCATTTTGAAACAATTAAAAAGCCGGAAATGTCCGGAAAAGGCCGAAGGTGTACAGAACCCGTTGCTCCGTATGCTCGTTGTAATGGGCGTACCATTTTTCGGGGATTGGAAGCGTGCAGCGAGATCTCACACATCATAATATCGTGCGATACGACCCTTTTTGAAACAATTAAAAAGCCGGAAATATCCGGAAAAGGCCGAAGGTGTACAGAACCCGTTGCGCCGTATGCTCGTTGTAATGGAAGGACCATTTTTGGGGGATTGGCAACGCTCAACGCGTTTTTACACATCATAATATCCTGCTATTCGGCCCATTTTTGATCACTTAAAATGCCGGAAATGTCCGGAAAAGGCCGAAGGTGTATAGAACCTGATGCTCCGTATGCTCGTTGTAAGGGGCGTACCATTTCTCGGGGATTGGCAGCGCGTAACGAGTTCTCTCACATCATAATATCCTGAAATACGGCCCATTTTGAAACAACTAAAAAGCCGGAAATGTCCGGAAAAGGCCGAAGGTGTACAGAACCTGATGCTCCGTATGCTCGTTGTAATGGAAGTACCATTCTTCGGGGATTGGCAGCGCGCAACGAGTTCCCTCACATCATAATATCCTGCGATACGACCCATTTTGAAACAATTAAAAAGCCGGAAATGTCCGGAAAATGCCAAAGGTGTACAGAACCCGTTCCTCCGTATGCTCGTTGTAATGGGCGTACCATTTTTCGGGGATTGGCAGCGTGCAGCGAGTTCTCACACCTCATAATATCCTGCGATACGACCCATTTTGAAACTATTAAAAAGCCGAAACTGGCCGGAAAAGGCCGAATATGTACAAGACAGGATTCTCCGCATGCTCGTTGTAATGGATGTACCATTCTTCGGGGATTGGCAGCGCGCAACGAGTTCTCTCACATCATAATATCCCGCGATACGACCCGTTTTTAATCACATAAAATGCCGGAAATGTCCGGAAAAGGCCGAAGGTGTACAGAACCCGTTGCTCCGTATGCTCGTTGTAATGGGCGTACCATTTTTCGGGGATTGGCAGCGTGCAGCGAGATCTCACACATCATAGTATCCTGCGATACGACCCTTTTTGAAACAATTAAAAAGCGGGTAATATCCGGAAAAGGCTGAAGGTGTACAGAACCCGTTGCTCCGTATGCTCGTTGTAATGTAAGGACCATTTTTGGGGGATTGGCAGCGTGCAGCGAGTTCTCACACATCATAATATCCTGCGATACGACCCGTTTTTAATCACATAAAATGCCGGAGATGTCCGGAAAAGGCCGAAGGTGTACAGAAACCAATGCTCCGTTTGCTCGTTGTAATGGAAGTACCATTTTTGGGGGGTTGGCAGAGAGCAACTGGTTCTTACACATCATAATATCCTGATCTACGGCCCGTTTTTGATCACTTAAAATGCCGGAAATGTCCGGAAAAGGCCGAAGGTGTACAGAACCTGATGCTCCGTATGCTCGTTGTAAGGGGCGTACCATTTCTCGGGGATTGGCAGCGCGTAACGAGTTCTCTCACATCATGAGATCCTGAAATGCGGCCCATTTTGAAACAATTAAAAAGCCGGAAATGTTCGGAAAAGGCCGAAGGTGTACAGAACCTGATGCTCCGTATGCTCGTTGTAAGGGGCGTACCATTTCTCGAGGATTGGCAGCGCGTAACGAATTCTCTCACATCATAATATCCTGATATACGGCCCATTTTGAAACAATTAAAAAGCCGGAAATGTCCGGAAAAGGCCGAAGGTGTACAGAACCCGTTGCTCCGTATGCTCGTTGTAATGGGCGTACCATTTTTCGGGGATTGGAAGCGTGCAGCGAGATCTCACACATCATAATATCGTGCGATACGACCCTTTTTGAAACAATTAAATAGCCGGAAATATCCGGAAAAGGCCGAAGGTGTACAGAACCCGTTGCTCCGTATGCTCGTTGTAATGGAAGGACCATTTTTGGGTGATTGGCAACGCTCAACGCGTTTTTACACATCATAATATCCTGCTATTCGGCCCGTTTTTGATCACTTAATATGCCGGAAATGTCCGGAAAAGGCCGAAGGTGTACAGAACCTGATGCTACGTATACTCGTTGTAAGGGGCGTACCATTTCTCGGGGATTGGCAGCGCGTAACGAGTTCTCTCACATCATAATATCCTGATATACGACCCATTTTGAAACAATTAAATAGCCGGAAATGTCCGGAAAATGCCGAACGTGTACAGAACCCGTTGCTCCGTATGCTCGTTGTAATGGAAGTACCATTTTTGGGGGGTTGGCAGAGAGCAACTGGCTCTTACATATCATAATAATCAGATATACGGCCCATTTTGAAACAATTAAAAAGCCGGAAATGTCCGGAAAAGGCCGAAGGTGTATAGAACCCGTTGCTCCGTATGCTCGTTGTAATGGGCGTACCATTTTTCGGGGATTGGCAGCGTGCAGCGAGATCTCACACATCATAGTATCCTGCGATACGCCACTTTTTGAAACAATTAAAAAGCGGGTAATATCCGGAAAAGGCTGAAGGTGTACAGAACCCGTTGCTCCGTATGCTCGTTGTAATGTAAGGACCATTTTTGGGGGATTGGCAGCGTGCAGCGAGTTCTCACACATCATAATATCCTGCGATACGACCCGTTTTTAATCACATAAAATGCCGGAGATGTCCGGATAAGGCCGAAGGTGTACAGAACCCAATGCTCCGTTTGCTCGTTGTAATGGAAGTACCATTTTTGGGGGGTTGGCAGAGAGCAACTGGTTCTTACACATCATAATATCCTGATCTACGGCCCGTTTTTGATCACTTAAAATGCCGGAAATGTCCGGAAAAGGCCGAAGGTGTACAGAACCTGATGCTCCGTATGCTCGTTGTAAGGGGCGTACCATTTCTCGGGGATTGGCAGCGCGTAACGAGTTCTCTCACATCATGATATCCTGAAATGCGGCCCATTTTGAAACAATTAAAAAGCCGGAAATGTTCGGAAAAGGCCGAAGGTGTACAGAACCTGATGCTCCGTATGCTCGTTGTAAGGGGCGTACCATTTCTTGAGGATTGGCAGCGCGTAACGAATCCTCTCACAGCATAATATCCTGATATACGGCCCATTTTGAAACAATTAAAAAGCCGGAAATGTCCGGAAAAGGCCGAAGGTGTACAGAACCCGTTGCTCCGTATGCTCGTTGTAATGGGCGTACCATTTTTCGGGGATTGGAAGCGTGCAGCGAGATCTCACACATCATAATATCGTGCGATACGACCCTTTTTGAAACAATTAAAAAGCCGCAAATATCCGGAAAAGGCCGAAGGTGTACAGAACCCGTTGCTCCGTATGCTCGTTGTAATGGAAGGACCATTTTTGGGTGATTGGCAACGCTCAACGCGTTTTTACACATCATAATATCCTGCTATTCGGCCCATTTTTGATCACTTAAAATGCCGGAAATGTCCGGAAAAGGCCGAAGGTGTACAGAACCCAATGCTCCGTTTGCTCGTTGTAATGGAAGTACCATTTTTGGGGGGTTGGCAGAGAGCAACTGGTTCTTACACATCATAATATCCTGATATACGGCCCATTTTGAAACAATTAAAAAGCCGGAAATGTCCGGAAAATGCCAAAGGTGTACAGAACCCGTTGCTCCGTATGCTCGTTGTAATGGGCGTACCATTTTTCGGGGATTGGCAGCGTGCAGCGAGTTCTCACACCTCATAATATCCTGCGATACGACCCATTTTGAAACTATTAAAAAGCCGAAACTGGTCGGAAAAGGCCGAATATGTACAAAACAGGATTCTCCGCATGCTCGTTGTAATGGATGTACCATTTTTCGGGGATTGGCAGCGCGCAACGAGTTCTCTCACATCATAATATCCTGATATACGGCCCATTTTGAAACAATTAAAAAGCCGGAAATGTCCGGAAAAGGCCGAAGGTGTACAGAACCCGTTGCTCCGTATGCTCGTTGTAATGGGCGTACCATTTTTGGGGGATTTCCAGCGTGCAGCCAGTTCTCACACCTCATAATATCCTGCGATACGACCCATTTTGAAACTATTAAAAAGCCGAAACTGGCCGGAAGTGGCCGAATATGTACAAGACAGGATTCTCCGCATGCTCGTTGTAATGGAAGTACCATTCTTCGGGGATTAGCTGCGCGCAACGAGTTCTCTCACATCATAATATCCTGCGATACGACCCATTTTGAAACAATTAAAAAGCCGAAACTGGCCGGAAAAGGCCGAAAATGTACAAGACAGGATTCTCCGGATGCTGGTTGTATTGGAAGTACCATTCTTCGAGGATTGGCAGCGCGCACCGTGTTCTCTCACATCATAATATCCTGCTATTCTGCCCGTTTTTGATCACTTAATATGCCGGAAATGTCCGGAAAAGGCCGAAGGTGTACAGAACCTGATGCTCCGTATGCTCGTTGTAAGGGGCGTACCATTTCTCGGGGATTGGCAGCGTGCAGCTAGTTCTCACACATCATAATATCCTGCGATACGACCCGTTTTTAATCACATAAAATGCCGGAAATGTCCGGAAAAGGCCGAAGGTGTACAGAACCTGATGCTACGTATACTCGTTGTAAGGGGCGTTCCATTTCTCGGGGATTGGCAGCGCGCAACGAGACCTCACACATCATAATATCTTGCGATACGACCCTTTTTGAAACAATTAAAAAGCCGGAAATATCCGGAAAAGGCCGAAGGTGTACAGAACCCGTTGCTCCGTATGCTCGTTGCAATGGGCGTACCATTTTTCGGGGATTGGCAGCGTGCAGCGAGATCTCACACATCATAATATCCTGCGATACGACCCTATTTGAAACAATTAAAAAGCGGGAAATATCCGGAAAAGGCTGAAGGTGTACAGAACCCGTTGCTCCGTATGCTCGTTGTAATGGGCGTACCATTTTTCGGGGATTGGCAGCGTGCAGCGAGTTCTCACACTTCATAATATCCTGCGATACGACCCATTTTGAAACTATTAAAAAGCCGAAACTGGCCGGAAAAGGCCGAATATGTACAAGACAGGATTCTCCGCATGCTCGTTGTAATGGAAGTACCATTCTTCGGGGATTGGCAGCGCGCAACGAGTACTCTCACATCATAATATCCTGCGATACGACCCATTTTGAAACAATTAAATAGCCGGAAATGTCCGGAAAATGCCGAACGTGTACAGAACCCGTTGCTCCGTATGCTCGTTGTAATGTAAGGACCATTTTTGGGGGATTGGCAGCGTGCAGCGAGTTCTCACACATCATAATATCCTGCGATAGGACCCGTTTTTAATCACATAAAATGCCGGAGATGTCCGGAAAAGGCCGAAGGTGTACAGAACCCAATGCTCCGTTTGCTCGTTGTAATGGAAGTACCATTTTTGGGGGGTTGGCAGAGAGCAACTGGTTCTTACACATCATAATATCCTGATATACGGCCCGTTTTTGATCACTTAAAATGCCGGAAATGTCCGGAAAAGGCCGAAGGTGTACAGAACCTGATGCTCCGTATGCTCGTTGTAAGGGGCGTACCATTTCTCGGGGATTGGCAGCGCGTAACGAGTTCTCTCACATCATAATATCCTGAAATACGGCCCATTTTGAAACAATTAAAAAGCCGGAAATGTTCGGAAAAGGCCGAAGGTGTACAGAACCTGATGCTCCGTATGCTCGTTGTAAGGGGCGTACCATTTCTCGGGGATTGGCAGCGCGTAACGAATTCTCTCACATCATAATATCCTGATATACGGCCCATTTTGAAACAATTAAAAAGCCGGAAATGTCCAGAAAATGCCGAAGGTGTACAGAACCCGTTGCTCCGTATGCTCGTTGTAATGGGCGTACCATTTTTCGGGGATTGGAAGCGTGCAGCGAGATCTCACACATCATAATATCGTGCGATACGACCCTTTTTGAAACAATTAAAAAGCCGGAAATATCCGGAAAAGGCCGGAGGTGTACAGAACCCGATGCTCCGTATGCTCGTTGTAAGGGAAGGACCATTTTTGGGGGATCGGCAACGCTCAACGCGTTTTTACACATCATAATATCCTGCTATTCGGCCCGTTTTTGATCACTTAAAATGCCGGAAATGTCCGGAAGTGGCCGAAGGTGTACAGAACCTGATGCTCCGTATGCTCGTTGTAAGGGGCGTACCATTTCTCGGGGATTGGCACCGCGTAACATGTTCTCTCACATCATAATATCCTGATAAACGGCACATTTTGAAACAATTAAAAAGCCGGAAATGTCCGGAAAAGGCCGAAGGTGTACAGAACCCGTTGCTCCGTATGCTCGTTGTAATGGAAGGACCATTTTTGGGGGATTGGCAACGCTCAATGCGTTTTTACACATCATAATATCCTTCTATTCGGCCCATTTTTGATCACTTAAAATGCCGGAAATGTCCGGAAAAGGCCGAAGGTGTACAGAACCTGATGCTCCGTATGCTCGTTTTAATGGAAGGACCATTTTTCGGGGATTGGCAGCGTGCAGCGAGTTCTCACACATCATAATATCCTGCGATACGACCCGTTTTTAATCACATAAAATGCCGGAAATGTCCAGAAAAGGCCGAAGGTGTACAGAACCTGATGCTCCGTATGCTCGTTGTAATGGAAGGACCGTTCTTCGGGGATTGGCAGCGCGCAACGAGTTCTCTCACATCATAATATCCTGCGATACGACCCATTTTGAAACAATTAAAAAGCCGGAAATGTCCGGAAAATGCCAAAGGTGTACAGAACCCGTTCCTCCGTATGCTCGTTGTAATGGGCGTACCATTTTTCGGGAATTGGCAGCGTGCAGCGAGTTCTCACACCTCACAATATCCTGCGATACGAGCCATTTTGAAACTATTAAAAAGCCGAAACTGGCCGGAAAAGGCCGAATATGTACAAGACAGGATTCTCCGCATGCTCGTTGTAATGGATGTACCATTCTTCGGGGATTGGCAGCGCGCAACGAGTTCTCTCACATCATAATATCCTGCGATACGACCCATTTTGAAACAATTAAAAAGCCGGAAATGTCCGGAAAATGCCAAAGGTGTACAGAACCCGTTGCTCCGTATGCTCGTTGTAATGGGCGTACCATTTTTCGGGGATTGGAAGCGTGCAGCGAGATCTCACACATCATAATATCGTGCGATACGACCCTTTTTGAAACAATTAAAAAGCCGGAAATATCCGGAAAAGGCCGAAGGTGTACAGAACCCGTTGCTCCGTATGCTCGTTGTAATGGAAGGACCATTTTTGGGGGATTGGCAACGCTCAATGCGTTTTTACACATCATAATATCCTGCTATTCGGCCCATTTTTGATCACTTAAAATGCCGGAAATGTCCGGAAAAGGCCGAAGGTGTACAGAACCCGCTGCTCCGTATGCTCGTTGTAATGGAAGGACCATTTTTCGGGGATTGGCAGCGTGCAGCGAGTTCTCACACATCATAATATCCTGCGATACGACCCGTTTTTAATCACATAAAATGCCGGAAATGTCCGGAAAAGGCCGAAGGTGTACAGAACCTGATGCTACGTATACTTGTTGTAAGGGGCGTACCATTTCACGGGGATTGGCAGCGCGCAACGAGTTCTCTCACATCATAATATCCTGCGATACGACCCATTTTGAAACAATTAAAAAGCCGAAACTGGACGGAAAAGGCCGAATATGTACAAGACTGGATTCTCCGCATGCTCGTTGTAATGGAAGGACCATTCTTCGGGGATTGGCAGCGCGCAACGAGCTCTCTCACATCATAATATCCTGCGATACGACCCATTTTGAAACAATTAAAAAGCCGGAAATGTCCGGAAAATGCCAAAGGTGTACAGAACCCGTTCCTCCGTATGCTCGTTGTAATGGGCGTACCATTTTTCGGGGATTGGCAGCGTGCAGCGAGTTCTCACACCTCATAATATCATGCGATACGACCCATTTTGAAACTATTAAAAAGCCGAAACTGGCCGGAAAAGGCCGAATATGTACAAGACAGGATTCTCCGCATGCTCGTTGTAATGGATGTACCATTCTTCGGGGATTGGCAGCGCGCAATGAGTTCTCTCACATCATAATATCCCGCGATACGACCCGTTTTTAATCACATAAAATGCCGGAAATGTCCGGAAAAGGCCGAAGTTGTACAGAACCCGTTGCTCCGTATGCTGGTTGTAATGGGCGTACCATTTTTCGGGGATTGGCAGCGTGCAGCGAGTTCTCACACTTCATAATATCCTGCGATACGACCCATTTTGAAAGAATTAAATAGCCGGAAATGTCCGGAAAATGCCGAACGTGTACATAACCCGTTGCTCCGTATGCTCGTTGTAATGTAAGGACCATTTTTGGGGGATTGGCAGCGTGCAGCGAGTTCTCACAGATCATAATATCCTGATATACGGCCCGTTTTTGGTCGCTTAAAATGCCGGAAATGTCCGGAAAAGGCCGAAGGTGTACAGAACCTGATGCTCCGTATGCTCGTTGTAAGGGGCGTACCATTTCTCGGGGATTGGCAGAGCGTAACGAATTTTCTCACATCATAATATCCTGATATACGGCCCATTTTGAAACAATTATAAAGCCGGAAATGTCCGGAAAAGGCCGAAGGTGTACAGAACCCAATGCTCCGTTTGCTCGTTGTAATGAAAGTACCATTTTTGGGGGGTTGGCAGAGAGCAACTCGTTCCTACACATCATAATATCCTGATATACGGCCCATTTTGAAACAATTAAAAAGCCGGAAATGTCCGGAAAAGGCCGAAGGTGTACAGAACCCGTTGCTCCGTATGCTCGTTGTAATGGGCGTACCATTTTTCGGGGATTGGCAGCGTGCAGTGAGATCTCACACATCATAATATCCTGCGATACGACCCTTTTTGAAACAATTATAAAGCCGGAAAAATCCGGAAAAGGCCGAAGGTGTACAAAACCCGTTGCTCCGTATGCTCGTTGTAATGGAAGGACCATTTTTGGGGGATTGGCAACGCTCAACGCGTTTTTACACATCATAATATCCTGCTATTCGGCCCATTTTTGATCACTTAAAATGCCGGAAATGTCCGGAAAAGGCCGAAGGTGTACAGAACCTGATGCTCCGCATGCTCGTTGTAATGGAAGTACCATTCTTCGGGGATTGGCAGCGCGCAACGAGTTCTCTCACAACATAATATCCTGCGATACGACCCATTTTGAAACAATTAAAAAGCCGGAAATGTCCGGAAAATGCCAAAGGTGTACAGAACCCGTTGCTCCGTATGCTCGTTCTAATGGGCGTACCATTTTTCGGGGATTGGCAGCGTGCAGCGAGTTCTCACACCTCATAATATCCTGCGATACGACCCATTTTGAAACTATTAAAAAGCCGAAACTGGCCGGAAAAGGCTGAATATGTACAAGACAGGATTCTCCGCATGCTCGTTGAAATGGATGTACCATTCTTCGGGGATTGGCAGCGCGCAACGAGTTCTCTCACATCATAATATCCCGCGATACGACCCATTTTGAAACAATTAAAAAGCCGGAAATGTCCGGAAAATGCCGAAGGTGTACAGAACCCGTTGCTCCGTATGCTCGTTGTAATGGAAGTACCATTTTTGGGGGGTAGGCAGAGAGCAACTGGTTCTTACACATCATAATATCCTGATATACGGCCCATTTTGAAACAATTAAAAAGCCGGAAATGTCCGGAAAAGGCCGAAGGAGTACAGAACCCGTTGCTCCGTATGCTCGTTGTAATGGGCGTACCATTTTTCGGGGATTGGAAGCGTGCAGCGAGATCTCACACATCATAATATCGTGCGATACGACCCTTTTTGAAACAATTAAAAAGCCGGAAATATCCGGAAAAGGCCGAAGGTGTACAGAACCCGTTGCTCCGTATGCTCGTTGCAATGGGCGTACCATTTTTCGGGGTTGGCAGCGTGCAGCGAGATCTCACACATCATAATATCCTGCGATGCGACCCTATTTGAAACAATTAAAAAGCGGGAAATATCCGGAAAAGGCTGAAGGTGTACAGAACCCGTTGCTCCGTATGCTCGTTGTAATGGGCGTACCATTTTTCGGGGATTGGCAGCGTGCAGCGAGTTCTCACACTTCATAATATCCTGCGATACGACCCATTTTGAAACTATTAAAAAGCCGAAACTGGCCGGAAAAGGCCGAATATGTACAAGACAGGATTCTCCGCATGCTCGTTGTAATGGAAGTACCATTCTTCGGGGATTGGCAGCGCGCAACGAGTACTCTCACATCATAATATCCTGCGATACGACCCATTTTGAAACAATTAAATAGCCGGAAATGTCCGGAAAATGCCGAACGTGTACAGAACCCGTTGCTCCGTATGCTCGTTGTAATGTAAGGACCATTTTTGGGGGATTGGCAGCGTGCAGCGAGTTCTCACACATCATAATATCCTGCGATGGGACCCGTTTTTAATCACATAAAATGCCGGAGATGTCCGGAAAAGGCCGAAGGTGTACAGAACCCAATGCTCCGTTTGCTCGTTGTAATGGAAGTACCATTTTTGGGGGGTTGGCAGAGAGCAACTGGTTCTTACACATCATAATATCCTGATATACGGCCCGTTTTTGATCACTTAAAATGCCGGAAATGTCCGGAAAAGGCCGAAGGTGTACAGAACCTGATGCTCCGTATGCTCGTTGTAAGGGGCGTACCATTTCTCGGGGATTGGCAGCGCGTAACGAGTTCTCTCACATCATAATATCCTGAAATACGGCCCATTTTGAAACAATTAAAAAGCCGGAAATGTTCGGAAAAGGCCGAAGGTGTACGGAACCTGATGCTCCGTATGCTCGTTGTAAGGGGCGTACCATTTCTCGGGGATTGGCAGCGCGTAACGAATTCTCTCACATCATAATATCCTGATATACGGCCCATTTTGAAACAATTAAAAAGCCGGAAATGTCCAGAAAATGCCGAAGGTGTACAGAACCCGTTGCTCCGTATGCTCGTTGTAATGGGCGTACCATTTTTCGGGGATTGGAAGCGTGCAGCGAGATCTCACACATCATAATATCGTGCGATACGACCCTTTTTGAAACAATTAAAAAGCCGGAAATATCCGGAAAAGGCCGGAGGTGTACAGAACCCGATGCTCCGTATGCTCGTTGTAAGGGAAGGACCATTTTTGGGGGATCGGCAACGCTCAACGCGTTTTTACACATCATAATATCCTGCTATTC
Source organism: Bombus muscorum (assembly GCA_963971185.1). Lineage (NCBI taxonomy): Eukaryota > Metazoa > Arthropoda > Insecta > Hymenoptera > Apidae > Bombus > Bombus muscorum. The sequence continues at coordinate 5,832,467 of OZ020130.1, forward strand.
GGCCCGTTTTTGATCACTTAAAATGCCGGAAATGTCCGGAAGTGGCCGAAGGTGTACAGAACCTGATGCTCCGTATGCTCGTTGTAAGGGGCGTACCATTTCTCGGGGATTGGCAGCGCGTAACATGTTCTCTCACATCATAATATCCTGATAAACGGCACATTTTGAAACAATTAAAAAGCCGGAAATGTCCGGAAAAGGCCGAATGTGTACAGAACCCGTTGCTCCGTATGCTCGTTGTAATGGGCGTACCATTTTTCGGGAATTGGCAGCGTGCAGCGAGTTCTCACACCTCACAATATCCTGCGATACGAGCCATTTTGAAACTATTAAAAAGCCGAAACTGGCCGGAAAAGGCCGAATATGTACAAGACAGGATTCTCCGCATGCTCGTTGTAATGGATGTACCATTCTTCGGGGATTGGCAGCGCGCAACGAGTTCTCTCACATCATAATATCCTGCGATACGACCCATTTTGAAACAATTAAAAAGCCGGAAATGTCCGGAAAATGCCAAAGGTGTACAGAACCCGTTGCTCCGTATGCTCGTTGTAATGGGCGTACCATTTTTCGGGGATTGGAAGCGTGCAGCGAGATCTCACACATCATAATATCGTGCGATACGACCCTTTTTGAAACAATTAAAAAGCCGGAAATATCCGGAAAAGGCCGAAGGTGTACAGAACCCGTTGCTCCGTATGCTCGTTGTAATGGAAGGACCATTTTTGGGGGATTGGCAACGCTCAATGCGTTTTTACACATCATAATATCCTTCTATTCGGCCCATTTTTGATCACTTAAAATGCCGGAAATGTCCGGAAAAGGCCGAAGGTGTACAGAACCTGATGCTCCGTATGCTCGTTTTAATGGAAGGACCATTTTTCGGGGATTGGCAGCGTGCAGCGAGTTCTCACACATCATAATATCCTGCGATACGACCCGTTTTTAATCACATAAAATGCCGGAAATGTCCGGAAAAGGCCGAAGGTGTACAGAACCTGATGCTCCGTATGCTCGTTGTAATGGAAGGACCGTTCTTCGGGGATTGGCAGCGCGCAACGAGTTCTCTCACATCATAATATCCTGCGATACGACCCATTTTGAAACAATTAAAAAGCCGGAAATGTCCGGAAAATGCCAAAGGTGTACAGAACCCGTTCCTCCGTATGCTCGTTGTAATGGGCGTACCATTTTTCGGGAATTGGCAGCGTGCAGCGAGTTCTCACACCTCACAATATCCTGCGATACGAGCCATTTTGAAACTATTAAAAAGCCGAAACTGGCCGGAAAAGGCCGAATATGTACAAGACAGGATTCTCCGCATGCTCGTTGTAATGGATGTACCATTCTTCGGGGATTGGCAGCGCGCAACGAGTTCTCTCACATCATAATATCCTGCGATACGACCCATTTTGAAACAATTAAAAAGCCGGAAATGTCCGGAAAATGCCAAAGGTGTACAGAACCCGTTGCTCCGTATGCTCGTTGTAATGGGCGTACCATTTTTCGGGGATTGGAAGCGTGCAGCGAGATCTCACACATCATAATATCGTGCGATACGACCCTTTTTGAAACAATTAAAAAGCCGGAAATATCCGGAAAAGGCCGAAGGTGTACAGAACCCGTTGCTCCGTATGCTCGTTGTAATGGAAGGACCATTTTTGGGGGATTGGCAACGCTCAACGCGTTTTTACACATCATAATATCCTGCTATTCGGCCCATTTTTGATCACTTAAAATGCCGGAAATGTCCGGAAAAGGCCGAAGGTGTACAGAACCTGATGCTCCGTATGCTCGTTGTAAGGGGCGTACCATTTCTCGGGAATTGGCAGCGCGTAACGAGTTCTCTCACATCATAATATCCTGAAATACGACACATTTTGAAACAATTAAAAAGCCGGAAATGTGCGGAAAATGCCAAAGGTGTACAGAACCCGTTGCTCCGTATGCTCGTTGTAATGGGCGTACCATTTTTCGGGGATTGGCAGCGTGCAGCGAGTTCTCACACCTCATAATATCCTGCGATACGACCCATTTTGAAACTATTAAAAAGCCGAAACTGGCCAGAAAAGGCTGAATATGTACAAGACAGGATTATCCGCATGCTGGTTTTATTGGAAGTACCATTCTTCGGGGATTGGCAGCGCGCACCGAGTTCCCTCACATCATAATATCCTGCTATACGGCCCGTTTTTAATCACATAAAATGCCGGAGATGTCCGGAAAAGGCCGAAGGTGTACAGAACCCGATGCTCCGTTTGCTCGTTGTAATGGAAGTACCATTTTTGGGGGGTTGGCAGAGAGCAACTGGTTCTTACACATCATAATATCCTGATATACGGCCCATTTTGAAACAATTAAAAAGCCGGAAATGTCCGGAAAAGGCCGAAGGTGTGCAGAACCCGTTGCTCCGTATGCTCGTTGTAATGGGCGTACCATTTTTCGGGGATTGGAAGCGTGCAGCGAGATCTCACACATCATAATATCGTGCGATACGACCCTTTTTGAAACAATTAAAAAGCCGGAAATATCCGGAAAAGGCCGAAGGTGTACAGAACCCGTTGCGCCGTATGCTCGTTGTAATGGAAGGACCATTTTTGGGGGATTGGCAACGCTCAACGCGTTTTTACACATCATAATATCCTGCTATTCGGCCCATTTTTGATCACTTAAAATGCCGGAAATGTCCGGAAAAGGCCGAAGGTGTATAGAACCTGATGCTCCGTATGCTCGTTGTAAGGGGCGTACCATTTCTCGGGGATTGGCAGCGCGTAACGAGTTCTCTCACATCATAATATCCTGAAATACGGCCCATTTTGAAACAACTAAAAAGCCGGAAATGTCCGGAAAAGGCCGAAGGTGTACAGAACCTGATGCTCCGTATGCTCGTTGTAATGGAAGTACCATTCTTCGGGGATTGGCAGCGCGCAACGAGTTCCCTCACATCATAATATCCTGCGATACGACCCATTTTGAAACAATTAAAAAGCCGGAAATGTCCGGAAAATGCCAAAGGTGTACAGAACCCGTTCCTCCGTATGCTCGTTGTAATGGGCGTACCATTTTTCGGGGATTGGCAGCGTGCAGCGAGTTCTCACACCTCATAATATCCTGCGATACGACCCATTTTGAAACTATTAAAAAGCCGAAACTGGCCGGAAAAGGCCGAATATGTACAAGACAGGATTCTCCGCATGCTCGTTGTAATGGATGTACCATTCTTCGGGGATTGGCAGCGCGCAACGAGTTCTCTCACATCATAATATCCCGCGATACGACCCGTTTTTAATCACATAAAATGCCGGAAATGTCCGGAAAAGGCCGAAGGTGTACAGAACCCGTTGCTCCGTATGCTCGTTGTAATGGGCGTACCATTTTTCGGGGATTGGCAGCGTGCAGCGAGATCTCACACATCATAGTATCCTGCGATACGACCCTTTTTGAAACAATTAAAAAGCGGGTAATATCCGGAAAAGGCTGAAGGTGTACAGAACCCGTTGCTCCGTATGCTCGTTGTAATGTAAGGACCATTTTTGGGGGATTGGCAGCGTGCAGCGAGTTCTCACACATCATAATATCCTGCGATACGACCCGTTTTTAATCACATAAAATGCCGGAGATGTCCGGAAAAGGCCGAAGGTGTACAGAAACCAATGCTCCGTTTGCTCGTTGTAATGGAAGTACCATTTTTGGGGGGTTGGCAGAGAGCAACTGGTTCTTACACATCATAATATCCTGATCTACGGCCCGTTTTTGATCACTTAAAATGCCGGAAATGTCCGGAAAAGGCCGAAGGTGTACAGAACCTGATGCTACGTATACTCGTTGTAAGGGGCGTACCATTTCTCGGGGATTGGCAGCGCGTAACGAGTTCTCTCACATCATAATATCCTGATATACGACCCATTTTGAAACAATTAAATAGCCGGAAATGTCCGGAAAATGCCGAACGTGTACAGAACCCGTTGCTCCGTATGCTCGTTGTAATGGAAGTACCATTTTTGGGGGGTTGGCAGAGAGCAACTGGCTCTTACATATCATAATAATCAGATATACGGCCCATTTTGAAACAATTAAAAAGCCGGAAATGTCCGGAAAAGGCCGAAGGTGTATAGAACCCGTTGCTCCGTATGCTCGTTGTAATGGGCGTACCATTTTTCGGGGATTGGCAGCGTGCAGCGAGATCTCACACATCATAGTATCCTGCGATACGCCACTTTTTGAAACAATTAAAAAGCGGGTAATATCCGGAAAAGGCTGAAGGTGTACAGAACCCGTTGCTCCGTATGCTCGTTGTAATGTAAGGACCATTTTTGGGGGATTGGCAGCGTGCAGCGAGTTCTCACACATCATAATATCCTGCGATACGACCCGTTTTTAATCACATAAAATGCCGGAGATGTCCGGATAAGGCCGAAGGTGTACAGAACCCAATGCTCCGTTTGCTCGTTGTAATGGAAGTACCATTTTTGGGGGGTTGGCAGAGAGCAACTGGTTCTTACACATCATAATATCCTGATCTACGGCCCGTTTTTGATCACTTAAAATGCCGGAAATGTCCGGAAAAGGCCGAAGGTGTACAGAACCTGATGCTCCGTATGCTCGTTGTAAGGGGCGTACCATTTCTCGGGGATTGGCAGCGCGTAACGAGTTCTCTCACATCATGATATCCTGAAATGCGGCCCATTTTGAAACAATTAAAAAGCCGGAAATGTTCGGAAAAGGCCGAAGGTGTACAGAACCTGATGCTCCGTATGCTCGTTGTAAGGGGCGTACCATTTCTCGAGGATTGGCAGCGCGTAACGAATCCTCTCACAGCATAATATCCTGATATACGGCCCATTTTGAAACAATTAAAAAGCCGGAAATGTCCGGAAAAGGCCGAAGGTGTACAGAACCCGTTGCTCCGTATGCTCGTTGTAATGGGCGTACCATTTTTCGGGGATTGGAAGCGTGCAGCGAGATCTCACACATCATAATATCGTGCGATACGACCCTTTTTGAAACAATTAAAAAGCCGCAAATATCCGGAAAAGGCCGAAGGTGTACAGAACCCGTTGCTCCGTATGCTCGTTGTAATGGAAGGACCATTTTTGGGTGATTGGCAACGCTCAACGCGTTTTTACACATCATAATATCCTGCTATTCGGCCCATTTTTGATCACTTAAAATGCCGGAAATGTCCGGAAAAGGCCGAAGGTGTACAGAACCTGATGCTCCGTATGCTCGTAGTAAGGGGCGTACCATTTCTCGGGGATTGGCAGCGCGTAACGAGTTCTCTCACATCATAATATCCTGAAATACGGCCCATTTTGAAACAACTAAAAAGCCGGAAATGTCCGGAAAAGGCCGAAGGTGTACGGAACCTGATGCTCCGTATGCTCGTTGTAATGGAAGTACCATTCTTCGGGGGTTGGCAGCGCGCAACGAGTTCTCTCACATCATAATATCCTGCGATACGACCCATTTTGAAACAATTAAAAAGCCGGAAATGTCCGGAAAATGCCAAATGTGTACAGAACCCGTTCCTCCGTATGCTCGTTGTAATGGGCGTACCATTTTTCGGGGATTGGCAGCGTGCAGCGAGTTCTCACACCTCATAATATCCTGCGATACGACCCACTTTGAAACTATTAAAAAGCCGAAACTGGCCAGAGAAGGCCGAATATGTACAAGACAGGATTCTCCGCATGCTCGTTGAAATGGATGTACCATTCTTCGGGGATTGGCAGCGCGCAACGAGTTCTCTCACATCATAATATCCTGAAATACGGCCCATTTTGAAACAACTAAAAAGCCGGAAATGTCCGGAAAAGGCCGAAGGTGTACAGAACCCGTTGATCCGTATGCTCGTTGTAATGGAAGGACCATTTTTGGTGGATTGGCAGCGCGCAACGAGTTCTCTCACATCATAATATCCTGCGATACGACCCATTTTAATACAATTAAAAAGCCGGAGATGTCCGGAAAAGGCCGAAGGTGTACAGAACCCGATGCTCCGTTTGCTCGTTGTAATGGAAGTACCATTTTTGGGGGGTTGGCAGAGAGCAACTGGTTCTTACACATCATAATATCCTGATATACGGCCCATCATGAAACAATTAAAAAGCCGGAAATGTCCGGAAAAGGCCGAAGGTGTACAGAACCCGTTGCTCCGTATGCTCGTTGTAATGGGCGTACCATTTTTCGGGGATTGGAAGCGTGCAGCGAGATCTCACACATCATAATATCGTGCGATACGACCCTTTTTGAAACAATTAAAAAGCCGCAAATATCCGGAAAAGGCCGAAGGTGTACAGAACCCGTTGCTCCGTATGCTCGTTGTAATGGAAGGACCATTTTTGGGTGATTGGCAACGCTCAACGCGTTTTTACACATCATAATATCCTGCTATTCGGCCCATTTTTGATCACTTAAAATGCCGGAAATGTCCGGAAAAGGCCGAAGGTGTACAGAAACTGATGCTCCGTATGCTCGTTGTAAGGGGCGTACCATTTCTCGGGGATTGGCAGCGCGTAACGAGTTCTCTCACATCATAATATCCTGAAATACGGCCCATTTTGAAACTATTAAAAAGCCGGAAATGTCCGGAAAAGGCCGAAGGTGTACAGAACCCGTTGCACCGTATGCTCGTTGTAGTGGGCGTACCATTTTTCGGGGATTGGCAGCATGCAGCGAGTTCTCACACCTCATAATATCCTGCGATACGACCCATTTTGAAACAACTAAAAAGACGAAACTGGCCGGAAAAGGCCGAATATGTACAAGACAGGATTCTCCGCATGCTCGTTGTATTGGAAGTACCATTCTTCGGGGATTGGCAGCGCGCACCGAGTTCCCTCACATCATAATATCCCACGATACGACCCATTTTGAAACAATTAAAAAGCCGGAAATCTTCGGAAAATGCCGAAGGTGTACAGAACCCGTTGCTCCGTATGCTCGTTGTAATGGAAGGACCATTTTGGGGGGATTGGCAGCGTGCAGCGAGTTCTCACACATCATAATATCCTGCGATACAACCCATTTTGAAACAACTAAAAAGACGAAACTGGCCGGAAAAGGCCGAATATGTACAAGACAGGATTCTCCGCAAGCTCGTTGTAATGGAAGTACCATTCTTCGGGGATAGGCAGCGCGCAACGAGTTCTCTCACATCATAATATCCTGATATACGGCCCATTTTGAAACAATTAAAAAGCCGGAAATGTCCGGAAAAGGCCGAAGGTGTACAGAACCCGTTGCTCCGTATGCTCGTTGTAATGGGCGTACCATTTTTCGGGGATTGGAAGCGTGCAGCGAGATCTCACACATCATAATATCGTGCGATACGACCCTTTTTGAAACAATTAAAAAGCCGGAAATATCCGGAAAAGGCCGAAGGTTTACAGAACCCGATGCTCCGTATGCTCGTTGTAAGGGAAGGACCATTTTTGGGGGATCGGCAACGCTCAACGCGTTTTTACACATCATAATATACTGGTGTACAGAACCTGATGCTCCGTATGCTCGTTGTAAGGGGCGTACCATTTCTCGGGGATTGGCAGCGCGTAACGTGTTCTCTCACATCATAATATCCTGATAAACGGCACATTTTGAAACAATTAAAAAGCCGGAAATGTCCGGAAAAGGCCGAAGGTGTACAGAACCCGTAGCTCCGTATGCTCGTTGTAGTGGGCGTACCATTTTTCGGGGATTGGCAGCGTGCAGCGAGCTCTCACATCATAATATCCTGATAAACGGCACATTTTGAAACAATTAAAAAGCCGGAAATGTCCGGAAAAGTCCGAAGGTGTACAGAACCCGTTGCTCCGTATGCTCGTTGTAGTGGGCGTACCATTTTTCGGGGATTGGCAGCGTGCAGCGAGCTCTCACACCTCATAATATCCTGCGATACGACTCATTTTGAAACTATTAAAAAGCCGAAACTGGCCGGAAAAGGCCGAATATGTACGAGACAGGATTCTCGTCATGCTCGTTGTAAGGGAAGTACCATTCTTCGGGGATTTGCAGCGCGCAACGAGTCCCCTCACATCATAATATCCTGCTATACGGCCCGTTTTTAATCACATAAAATGCCGGCGATGTCCGGAAAAGGCCGAAGGTGTACAGAACCCGATGCTCCGTTTGCTCGTTGTAATGGAAGTACCATTTTTGGGGGGTTGGCAGAGAGCAACGAGTTTTCTCACATCATAATATCCTGCGATACGACCCGTTTTGAAACAATAAAATAGCCGGAAATGTCCGGAAAATGCCGAAGGTGTACAGAACCCGTTGCTCCGTATGCTCGTTGTAATGGAAGGACCATTTTTGGGGGATTGGCAGCGTGCAGCGAGTTCTCACACATCATAATATCCTGCGATACGACCCGTTTTTAATCACATAAAATGCCAGAAATGTTCGGAAAAGGCCGAAGGTGTACAGAACCTGATGCTACGTATACTCGTTGTAATGGAAGGACCATTTTTGGGGGATCGGCAACGCTCAACGCGTTTTTACACATCATAATATACTGGTGTACAGAACCTGATGCTCCGTATGCTCGTTGTAAGGGGCGTACCATTTCTCGGGGATTGGCAGCGCGTAACGTGTTCTCTCACATCATAATATCCTGATAAACGGCACATTTTGAAACAATTAAAAAGCCGGAAATGTCCGGAAAAGGCCGAAGGTGTACAGAACCCGTTGCTCCGTATGCTCGTTGTAATGGGCGTACCATTTTTCGGGGATTGGCAGCGTGCAGCGAGTTCTCACACCTCATAATATCCTGCGATACGACTCATTTTGAAACTATTAAAAAGCCGAAACTGGCCGGAAAAGGCCGAATATGTGCAAGACAGGATTCTCGTCATGCTCGTTGTAATGGAAGTACCATTCTTCGGGGATTGGCAGCGTGCAGCGAGTTCTCACACCTCATAATATCCTGCGATACGACTCATTTTGAAACTATTAAAAAGCCGAAACTGGCCGGAAAAGGCCGAATATGGACAAGACAGGATTCTCGTCATGCTCGCTGTAATGGGCGTACCATTTTTCGGGGATTGGCAGCGCGCAACGAGTTCTCTCACATCATAATATCCTGCGATACGACCCATTTTGAAACAATTAAAAAGCCGGAAATGTCCGGAAAATGCCAAAGGAGTACAGAACCCGTTGCTCCGTATGCTCGTTGTAATGGGCGTACCATTTTTCGGGGATTGGCAGCGTGCAGCGAGTTCTCACACCTCATAATATCCTGCGATACAACCTATTTTGAAACTATTAAAAAGCCGAAACTGGCCGGAAAAGGCCGAATATGTACAAGACAGGATTTTCCGCATGCTCGTTGTAATGGATGTACCATTCTTCGGGGATTGGCAGCGCGCAACGAGTTCTCTCACATCATAATATCGCGCGATACGACCCATTTTGAAACAATTAAAAAGCAGAAACTCGCCGGAAAAGGCCGGATATGTACAAGACAGGATTCTCGTCATGCTCGTTGTAATGGAAGTACCATTTTTGGGGGTTGGCAGAGAGCAACTGGTTCTTACACATCATAATATCCTGATATACGGCCCATTTTGAAACAATTAAAAAGCCGGAAATGTCCGGAAAAGGCCGAAGGTGTACAGAACCCGTTGCTCCGTATGCTCGTTGTAATGGGCGTACCATTTTTCGGGGATTGGCAGCGTGCAGCGAGATCTCACACATCATAATATCCTGCGATACGACCCTTTTTGAAACAATTAAAAAGCCGGAAATATCCGGAAAAGGCCGAAGGTGTACAGAACCCGTTGCTCCGTATGCTCGTTGTAATGGAAGGACCATTTTTGGGGGATCGGCAACGCTCAACGCGTTTTCACACATCATAATATACTGGTGTACAGAACCTGATGCTCCGTATGCGCGTTGTAAGGGGCGTACCATTTCTCGGGGATTGGCAGCGCGTAACGTGTTCTCTCACATCATAATATCCTGATAAACGGCACATTTTGAAACAATTAAAAAGCCGGAAATGTCCGGAAAAGGCCGAAGGTGTACAGAACCCGTTGCTCCGTATGCTCGTTGTAATGGGCGTACCATTCTTCGGGGATTGGCAGCGCGCAACGAGTTCTCTCACATCATAATATCCTGCTATACGGCCCGTTTTTAATCACATAAAATGCCGGAGATGTCCGGAAAAGGCCGAAGGTGTACAGAACCCGATGCCCCGTTTGCTCGTTGTAATGGAAGTACCATTTTTCGGGGATGGGCAGCGTGCAGCGAGTTCTCACACCTCATAATATCCTGCGAAACGACTCATTTTGAAACAATTAAAAAGCCGGAAATATCCGGAAAAGGCCGAAGGTTTACAGAACCCGATGCTCCGTATGCTCGTTGTAATGGAAAGACCATTTTTGGGGGATTGGCAGCGTGCAGCGAGTTCTCACACATCATAATATCCTGCGATACGACCCGTTTTTAATCACATAAAATGCCGGAAATGTCCGGAAAAGGCCGAAGGTGTACAGAACCTGATGCTACGTATACTCGTTGTAAGGGGCGTACCATTTCTCGGGGATTGGCAGCGCGTAACGAGTTCTCTCACATCATAATATCATGATATACGGCCCATTTTGAAACAATTAAAAAGCCGGAAATGTCCGGAAAAGGCCGAAGGTGTACAGAACCCGTTGCTCCGTATGCTCGTTGTAGTGGGCGTACCATTTTTCGGGGATTGGCAGCGTGCAGCGAGTTCTCACACCTCATAATATTCTGCGAAACGACTCATTCTGAAACTATTAAAAAGCCGAAACTTGAAGGAAAAGGCCGAATATGTACAAGACAGGATTCTCCGCATGCTCGTTGTAATGGAAGTACCATTCTTCGGGGATTGGCAGCGCGCAACGAGTTCTCTCACATCATAATATCCTGATATACGGCCCATTTTGAAAGAATTAAAAAGCCGGAAATGTCCGGAAAAGGCCGAAGGTGTACAGAACCCGTTGCTCCCTTTGCTTGTTGTAACGGAAGTACCATTTTTGGGGGGTTGGCAGAGAGCAACTGGTTCTTACACATCATAATATCCTGATATACGGCCCATTTTGAGCAATTAAAAAGCCGGAAATGTACGGAAAAGGCCGAAGGTGTACAGAACCCGTTGCTCCGTATGCTCGTTGTAATGGGCGTACCATTTTTCGGGGATTTCCAGCGTGCAGCCAGTTCTCACACCTCATAATATCCTGCGATACGGCCCATTTTGAAACTATTAAAAAGCCGAAACTGGCAGGAAATGGCCGAATATGTACAAGACAGGATTCTCCACATGCTCGTTGTAATGGAAGTACCATTCTTCGGGGATTGGCAGCGCGCAACGAGTTCTCTCACATTATAATATCCTGCTATACGGCCCGTTTTTAATCACATAAAATGTCTGAGATGTCCGGAAAAGGCCGAAGGTGTACAGAACCCGATGCTCCGTTTGCTCGTTGTAATGGAAGTACCATTTATGGGGGGTTGGCAGAGAGCAACTGGTTCTTACACATCATAATAATCTGATATACGGCCCATTTTGAAACAATGAAAAAGCCGGAAATGTCCGGAAAAGGCCGAAGGTGTACAGAACCCGTTGCTCCGTATGCTCGTTGTAATGGGCGTACCATTTTTCGGGGATTTCCAGCGTGCAGCCAGTTCTCACACCTCATAATATCCTGCGATACGACCCATTTTGAAACTATTAACAAGCCGAAACTGGCCGGAAATGGCCGAATATGTACAAGACAGGATTCTCCGCATGCTCGTTGTAATGGAAGTACCATTCTTCGGGGATTGGCAGCGCGCAACGAGTTCTCTCACATCATAATATCCTGATATACGGCCCATTTTGAAACAATTAAAAAGCCGGAAATGTCCGGAAAAGGCCGAAGGTGTACAGAACCTGATGCTCCGTATGCTCGTAGTAAGGGGCGTACCATTTCTCGGGGATTGGCAGCGCGTAACGAGTTCTCTCACATCATAATATCCTGAAATACGGCCCATTTTGAAACAACTAAAAAGCCGGAAATGTCCGGAAAAGGCCGAAGGTGTACGGAACCTGATGCTCCGTATGCTCGTTGTAATGGAAGTACCATTCTTCGGGGGTTGGCAGCGCGCAACGAGTTCTCTCACATCATAATATCCTGCGATACGACCCATTTTGAAACAATTAAAAAGCCGGAAATGTCCGGAAAATGCCAAATGTGTACAGAACCCGTTCCTCCGTATGCTTGTTGTAATGGGCGTACCATTTTTCGGGGATTGGCAGCGTGCAGCGAGTTCTCACACCTCATAATATCCTGCGATACGACCCATTTTGAAACTATTAAAAAGCCGAAACTGGCCAGAAAAGGCCGAATATGTACAAGACAGGATTCTCCGCATGCTCGTTGAAATGGATGTACCATTCTTCGGGGATTGGCAGCGCGCAACGAGTTCTCTCACATCATAATATCCTGAAATACGGCCCATTTTGAAACAACTAAAAAGCCGGAAATGTCCGGAAAAGGCCGAAGGTGTACAGAACCCGTTGCTCCGTATGCTCGTTGTAATGGAAGGACCATTTTGGGGGGATTGGCAGCGTGCAGCGAGTTCTCACACCTCATAATATCCTGCGATACGACCCATTTTGAAACAACTAAAAAGACGAAACTGGCCGGAAAAGGCCGAATATGTACAAGACAGGATTCTCCGCATGCTCGTTGTATTGGAAGTACCATTCTTCGGGGATTGGCAGCGCGCACCGAGTTCCCTCACATCATAATATCCCACGATACGACCCATTTTGAAACAATTAAAAAGCCGGAAATCTTCGGAAAATGCCGAAGGTGTACAGAACCCGTTGCTCCGTATGCTCGTTGTAATGGAAGGACCATTTTGGGGGGATTGGCAGCGTGCAGCGAGTTCTCACACATCATAATATCCTGCGATACAACCCATTTTGAAACAACTAAAAAGACGAAACTGGCCGGAAAAGGCCGAATATGTACAAGACAGGATTCTCCGCAAGCTCGTTGTAATGGAAGTACCATTCTTCGGGGATAGGCAGCGCGCAACGAGTTCTCTCACATCATAATATCCTGATATACGGCCCATTTTGAAACAATTAAAAAGCCGGAAATGTCCGGAAAAGGCCGAAGGTGTACAGAACCCGTTGCTCCGTATGCTCGTTGTAATGGGCGTACCATTTTTCGGGGATTGGAAGCGTGCAGCGAGATCTCACACATCATAATATCGTGCGATACGACCCTTTTTGAAACAATTAAAAAGCCGGAAATATCCGGAAAAGGCCGAAGGTTTACAGAACCCGATGCTCCGTATGCTCGTTGTAAGGGAAGGACCATTTTTGGGGGATCGGCAACGCTCAACGCGTTTTTACACATCATAATATACTGGTGTACAGAACCTGATGCTCCGTATGCTCGTTGTAAGGGGCGTACCATTTCTCGGGGATTGGCAGCGCGTAACGTGTTCTCTCACATCATAATATCCTGATAAACGGCACATTTTGAAACAATTAAAAAGCCGGAAATGTCCGGAAAAGGCCGAAGGTGTACAGAACCCGTAGCTCCGTATGCTCGTTGTAGTGGGCGTACCATTTTTCGGGGATTGGCAGCGTGCAGCGAGCTCTCACATCATAATATCCTGATAAACGGCACATTTTGAAACAATTAAAAAGCCGGAAATGTCCGGAAAAGTCCGAAGGTGTACAGAACCCGTTGCTCCGTATGCTCGTTGTAGTGGGCGTACCATTTTTCGGGGATTGGCAGCGTGCAGCGAGCTCTCACACCTCATAATATCCTGCGATACGACTCATTTTGAAACTATTAAAAAGCCGAAACTGGCCGGAAAAGGCCGAATATGTACAAGACAGGATTCTCGTCATGCTCGTTGTAAGGGAAGTACCATTCTTCGGGGATTTGCAGCGCGCAACGAGTCCCCTCACATCATAATATCCTGCTATACGGCCCGTTTTTAATCACATAAAATGCCGGCGATGTCCGGAAAAGGCCGAAGGTGTACAGAACCCGATGCTCCGTTTGCTCGTTGTAATGGAAGTACCATTTTTGGGGGGTTGGCAGAGAGCAACGAGTTTTCTCACATCATAATATCCTGCGATACGACCCGTTTTGAAACAATAAAATAGCCGGAAATGTCCGGAAAATGCCGAAGGTGTACAGAACCCGTTGCTCCGTATGCTCGTTGTAATGGAAGGACCATTTTTGGGGGATTGGCAGCGTGCAGCGAGTTCTCACACATCATAATATCCTGCGATACGACCCGTTTTTAATCACATAAAATGCCAGAAATGTTCGGAAAAGGCCGAAGGTGTACAGAACCTGATGCTACGTATACTCGTTGTAATGGAAGGACCATTTTTGGGGGATCGGCAACGCTCAACGCGTTTTTACACATCATAATATACTGGTGTACAGAACCTGATGCTCCGTATGCTCGTTGTAAGGGGCGTACCATTTCTCGGGGATTGGCAGCGCGTAACGTGTTCTCTCACATCATAATATCCTGATAAACGGCACATTTTGAAACAATTAAAAAGCCGGAAATGTCCGGAAAAGGCCGAAGGTGTACAGAACCCGTTGCTCCGTATGCTCGTTGTAATGGGCGTACCATTTTTCGGGGATTGGCAGCGTGCAGCGAGTTCTCACACCTCATAATATCCTGCGATACGACTCATTTTGAAACTATTAAAAAGCCGAAACTGGCCGGAAAAGGCCGAATATGTGCAAGACAGGATTCTCGTCATGCTCGTTGTAATGGAAGTACCATTCTTCGGGGATTGGCAGCGTGCAGCGAGTTCTCACACCTCATAATATCCTGCGATACGACTCATTTTGAAACTATTAAAAAGCCGAAACTGGCCGGAAAAGGCCGAATATGGACAAGACAGGATTCTCGTCATGCTCGCTGTAATGGGCGTACCATTTTTCGGGGATTGGCAGCGCGCAACGAGTTCTCTCACATCATAATATCCTGCGATACGACCCATTTTGAAACAATTAAAAAGCCGGAAATGTCCGGAAAATGCCAAAGGAGTACAGAACCCGTTGCTCCGTATGCTCGTTGTAATGGGCGTACCATTTTTCGGGGATTGGCAGCGTGCAGCGAGTTCTCACACCTCATAATATCCTGCGATACAACCTATTTTGAAACTATTAAAAAGCCGAAACTGGCCGGAAAAGGCCGAATATGTACAAGACAGGATTTTCCGCATGCTCGTTGTAATGGATGTACCATTCTTCGGGGATTGGCAGCGCGCAACGAGTTCTCTCACATCATAATATCGCGCGATACGACCCATTTTGAAACAATTAAAAAGCAGAAACTCGCCGGAAAAGGCCGGATATGTACAAGACAGGATTCTCGTCATGCTCGTTGTAATGGAAGTACCATTTTTGGGGGTTGGCAGAGAGCAACTGGTTCTTACACATCATAATATCCTGATATACGGCCCATTTTGAAACAATTAAAAAGCCGGAAATGTCCGGAAAAGGCCGAAGGTGTACAGAACCCGTTGCTCCGTATGCTCGTTGTAATGGGCGTACCATTTTTCGGGGATTGGCAGCGTGCAGCGAGATCTCACACATCATAATATCCTGCGATACGACCCTTTTTGAAACAATTAAAAAGCCGGAAATATCCGGAAAAGGCCGAAGGTGTACAGAACCCGTTGCTCCGTATGCTCGTTGTAATGGAAGGACCATTTTTGGGGGATCGGCAACGCTCAACGCGTTTTCACACATCATAATATACTGGTGTACAGAACCTGATGCTCCGTATGCGCGTTGTAAGGGGCGTACCATTTCTCGGGGATTGGCAGCGCGTAACGTGTTCTCTCACATCATAATATCCTGATAAACGGCACATTTTGAAACAATTAAAAAGCCGGAAATGTCCGGAAAAGGCCGAAGGTGTACAGAACCCGTTGCTCCGTATGCTCGTTGTAATGGGCGTACCATTCTTCGGGGATTGGCAGCGCGCAACGAGTTCTCTCACATCATAATATCCTGCTATACGGCCCGTTTTTAATCACATAAAATGCCGGAGATGTCCGGAAAAGGCCGAAGGTGTACAGAACCCGATGCCCCGTTTGCTCGTTGTAATGGAAGTACCATTTTTCGGGGATGGGCAGCGTGCAGCGAGTTCTCACACCTCATAATATCCTGCGAAACGACTCATTTTGAAACAATTAAAAAGCCGGAAATATCCGGAAAAGGCCGAAGGTTTACAGAACCCGATGCTCCGTATGCTCGTTGTAATGGAAAGACCATTTTTGGGGGATTGGCAGCGTGCAGCGAGTTCTCACACATCATAATATCCTGCGATACGACCCGTTTTTAATCACATAAAATGCCGGAAATGTCCGGAAAAGGCCGAAGGTGTACAGAACCTGATGCTACGTATACTCGTTGTAAGGGGCGTACCATTTCTCGGGGATTGGCAGCGCGTAACGAGTTCTCTCACATCATAATATCATGATATACGGCCCATTTTGAAACAATTAAAAAGCCGGAAATGTCCGGAAAAGGCCGAAGGTGTACAGAACCCGTTGCTCCGTATGCTCGTTGTAGTGGGCGTACCATTTTTCGGGGATTGGCAGCGTGCAGCGAGTTCTCACACCTCATAATATTCTGCGAAACGACTCATTCTGAAACTATTAAAAAGCCGAAACTTGAAGGAAAAGGCCGAATATGTACAAGACAGGATTCTCCGCATGCTCGTTGTAATGGAAGTACCATTCTTCGGGGATTGGCAGCGCGCAACGAGTTCTCTCACATCATAATATCCTGATATACGGCCCATTTTGAAAGAATTAAAAAGCCGGAAATGTCCGGAAAAGGCCGAAGGTGTACAGAACCCGTTGCTCCCTTTGCTTGTTGTAACGGAAGTACCATTTTTGGGGGGTTGGCAGAGAGCAACTGGTTCTTACACATCATAATATCCTGATATACGGCCCATTTTGAGCAATTAAAAAGCCGGAAATGTACGGAAAAGGCCGAAGGTGTACAGAACCCGTTGCTCCGTATGCTCGTTGTAATGGGCGTACCATTTTTCGGGGATTTCCAGCGTGCAGCCAGTTCTCACACCTCATAATATCCTGCGATACGGCCCATTTTGAAACTATTAAAAAGCCGAAACTGGCAGGAAATGGCCGAATATGTACAAGACAGGATTCTCCACATGCTCGTTGTAATGGAAGTACCATTCTTCGGGGATTGGCAGCGCGCAACGAGTTCTCTCACATTATAATATCCTGCTATACGGCCCGTTTTTAATCACATAAAATGTCTGAGATGTCCGGAAAAGGCCGAAGGTGTACAGAACCCGATGCTCCGTTTGCTCGTTGTAATGGAAGTACCATTTATGGGGGGTTGGCAGAGAGCAACTGGTTCTTACACATCATAATAATCTGATATACGGCCCATTTTGAAACAATGAAAAAGCCGGAAATGTCCGGAAAAGGCCGAAGGTGTACAGAACCCGTTGCTCCGTATGCTCGTTGTAATGGGCGTACCATTTTTCGGGGATTTCCAGCGTGCAGCCAGTTCTCACACCTCATAATATCCTGCGATACGACCCATTTTGAAACTATTAACAAGCCGAAACTGGCCGGAAATGGCCGAATATGTACAAGACAGGATTCTCCGCATGCTCGTTGTAATGGAAGTACCATTCTTCGGGGATTGGCAGCGCGCAACGAGTTCTCTCACATCATAATATCCTGATATACGGCCCATTTTGAAACAATTAAAAAGCCGGAAATGTCCGGAAAAGGCCGAAGGTGTACAGAACCTGATGCTCCGTATGCTCGTTGTAATGGAAGTACCATTCTTCGGGGATTGGCAGCGCGCAACGAGTTCTCTCACATCATAATATCGCGCGATACGACCCATTTTGAAACAATTAAAATGCCGGAAATGTCCGGAAAATGCCGAAGGTGTACAGAACCCGTTGCTCCGTATGCTCGTTGTAATGGGCGTACCATTTTTCGGGGATTTCCAGCGTGCAGCCAGTTCTCACACCTCATAATATCCTGCGATACGACCCATTTTGAAACTATTAAAAAGCCGAAACTGGCAGGAAATGGCCGAATATGTACAAGACAGGATTCTCCGCATGCTCGTTGAAATGGATGTACCATTCTTCGGGGATTGGCAGCGCGCAACGAGTTCTCTCACATCATAATATCCTGAAATACGGCCCATTTTGAAACAACTAAAAAGCCGGAAATGTCCGGAAAAGGCCGAAGGTGTACAGAACCTGATGCTCCGTATGCTCGTAGTAAGGGGCGTACCATTTCTCGGGGATTGGCAGCGCGTAACGAGTTCTCTCACATCATAATATCCTGAAATACGGCCCATTTTGAAACAACTAAAAAGCCGGAAATGTCCGGAAAAGGCCGAAGGTGTACGGAACCTGATGCTCCGTATGCTCGTTGTAATGGAAGTACCATTCTTCGGGGGTTGGCAGCGCGCAACGAGTTCTCTCACATCATAATATCCTGCGATACGACCCATTTTGAAACAATTAAAAAGCCGGAAATGTCCGGAAAATGCCAAATGTGTACAGAACCCGTTCCTCCGTATGCTTGTTGTAATGGGCGTACCATTTTTCGGGGATTGGCAGCGTGCAGCGAGTTCTCACACCTCATAATATCCTGCGATACGACCCATTTTGAAACTATTAAAAAGCCGAAACTGGCCAGAAAAGGCCGAATATGTACAAGACAGGATTCTCCGCATGCTCGTTGAAATGGATGTACCATTCTTCGGGGATTGGCAGCGCGCAACTAGTTCTCTCACATCATAATATCCTGAAATACGGCCCATTTTGAAACAACTAAAAAGCCGGAAATGTCCGGAAAAGGCCGAAGGTGTACAGAACCCGTTGCTCCGTATGCTCGTTGTAATGGAAGGACCATTTTTGGTGGATTGGCAGCGCGCAACGAGTTCTCTCACATCATAATATCCCGCGATACGACCCATTTTAATACAATTAAAAAGCCGGAGATGTCCGGAAAAGGCCGAAGGTGTACAGAACCCGTTGCTCCGTATGCTCGTTGTAATGGAAGTACCATTTTTGGGGGGTTGGCAGAGAGCAACTGGTTCTTACACATCATAATATCCTGATATACGGCCCATTTTGAAACAATTAAAAAGCCGGAAATGTCCGGAAAAGGCCGAAGGTGTACAGAACCCGTTGCTCCGTATGCTCGTTGTAATGGGCGTACCATTTTTCGGGGATTGGAAGCGTGCAGCGAGATCTCACACATCATAATATCGTGCGATACGACCCTTTTTGAAACAATTAAAAAGCCGGAAATATCCGGAAAAGGCCGAAGGTGTACAGAACCCGTTGCTCCGTATGCTCGTTGTAATGGAAGGACCATTTTTGGGTGATTGGCAACGCTCAACGCGTTTTTACACATCATAATATCCTGCTATTCGGCCCATTTTTGATCACTTAAAATGCCGGAAATGTCCGGGAAAAGGCCGAAGGTGTACAGAACCTGATGCTCCGTATGCTCGTTGTAAGGGGCGTACCACTTCTCGGGGATTGGCAGCGCGTAACGAGTTCTCTCACATCATAATATCCTGAAATACGGCCCATTTTGAAACTATTAAAAAGCCGGAAATGTCCGGAAAAGGCCGAAGGTGTACAGAACCCGTTGCACCGTATGCTCGTTGTAGTGGGCGTACCATTTTTCGGGGATTGGCAGCATGCAGCGAGTTCTCACACCTCATAATATCCTGCGATACGACCCATTTTGAAACAACTAAAAAGACGAAACTGGCCGGAAAAGGCCGAATATGTACAAGACAGGATTCTCCGCATGCTCGTTGTATTGGAAGTACCATTCTTCGGGGATTGGCAGCGCGCACCGAGTTCCCTCACATCATAATATCCCACGATACGACCCATTTTGAAACAATTAAAAAGCCGGAAATCTTCGGAAAATGCCGAAGGTGTACAGAACCCGTTGCTCCGTATGCTCGTTGTAATGGAAGGACCATTTTGGGGGGATTGGCAGCGTGCAGCGAGTTCTCACACATCATAATATCCTGCGATACAACCCATTTTGAAACAACTAAAAAGACGAAACTGGCCGGAAAAGGCCGAATATGTACAAGACAGGATTCTCCGCAAGCTCGTTGTAATGGAAGTACCATTCTTCGGGGATAGGCAGCGCGCAACGAGTTCTCTCACATCATAATATCCTGATATACGGCCCATTTTGAACAATTAAAAAGCCGGAAATGTCCGGAAAAGGCCGAAGGTGTACAGAACCCGTTGCTCCGTATGCTCGTTGTAATGGGCGTACCATTTTTCGGGGATTGGAAGCGCGCAACGAGTTCTCTCACATCATAATATCCTGATATACGGCCCATTTTGAAACAATTAAAAAGCCGGAAATGTCCGGAAAAGTCCGAAGGTGTACAGAACCCGTTGCTCCGTATGCTCGTTGTAGTGGGCGTACCATTTTTCGGGGATTGGCAGCGTGCAGAGAGCTCTCACACCTCATAATATCCTGCGATACGACTCATTTTGAAACTATTAAAAAGCCGAAACTGGCCGGAAAAGGCCGAATATGTACAAGACAGGATTCTCGTCATGCTCGTTGTAATGGAAGTACCATTCTTCGGGGATTTGCAGCGCGCAACGAGTTCCCTCACATCATAATATCCTGCTATACGGCCCGTTTTTAATCACATAAAATGCCGGCGATGTCCGGAAAAGGCCGAAGGTGTACAGAACCCGATGCTCCGTTTGCTCGTTGTAATGGAAGTACCATTTTTGGGGGGTTGGCAGAGAGCAACGAGTTTTCTCACATCATAATATCCTGCGATACGACCCGTTTTGAAACAATAAAATAGCCGGAAATGTCCGGAAAATGCCGAAGGTGTACAGAACCCGTTGCTCCGTATGCTCGTTGTAATGGAAGGACCATTTTTGGGGGATTGGCAGCGTGCAGCGAGTTCTCACACATCATAATATCCTGCGATACGACCCGTTTTTAATCACATAAAATGCCAGAAATGTTCGGAAAAGGCCGAAGGTGTACAGAACCTGATGCTACGTATACTCGTTGTAATGGAAGGACCATTTTTGGGGGATCGGCAACGCTCAACGCGTTTTTACACATCATAATATACTGGTGTACAGAACCTGATGCTCCGTATGCTCGTTGTAAGGAGCGTACCATTTCTCGGGGATTGGCAGCGCGTAACGTGTTCTCTCACATCATAATATCCTGATAAACGGCACATTTTGAAACAATTAAAAAGCCGGAAATGTCCGGAAAAGGCCGAAGGTGTACAGAACCCGTTGCTCCGTATGCTCGTTGTGATGGGCGTACCATTTTTCGGGGATTGGCAGCGTGCAGCGAGTTCTCACACCTCATAATATCCTGCGATACGACTCATTTTGAAACTATTAAAAAGCCGAAACTGGCCGGAAAAGGCCGAATATGTACAAGACAGGATTCTCGTCATGCTCGTTGTAATGGAAGTACCATTCTTCGGGGATTGGCAGCGTGCAGCGAGTTCTCACACCTCATAATATCCTGCGATACGACTCATTTTGAAACTATTAAAAAGCCGAAACTGGCCGGAAAAGGCCGAATATGTACAAGACAGGATTCTCGTCATGCTCGCTGTAATGGGCGTACCATTTTTCGGGGATTGGCAGCGCGCAACGAGTTCTCTCACATCATAATATCCTGCGATACGACCCGTTTTGAAACAATAAAATAGCCGGAAATGTCCGGAAAATGCCGAAGGTGTACAGAACCCGTTGCTCCGTATGCTCGTTGTAATGGAAGGACCATTTTTGGGGGATTGGCAGCGTGCAGCGAGTTCTCACACATCATAATATCCTGCGATACGACCCGTTTTTAATCACATAAAATGCCAGAAATGTTCGGAAAAGGCCGAAGGTGTACAGAACCTGATGCTACGTATACTCGTTGTAATGGAAGGACCATTTTTGGGGGATCGGCAACGCTCAACGCGTTTTTACACATCATAATATACTGGTGTACAGAACCTGATGCTCCGTATGCTCGTTGTAAGGAGCGTACCATTTCTCGGGGATTGGCAGCGCGTAACGTGTTCTCTCACATCATAATATCCTGATAAACGGCACATTTTGAAACAATTAAAAAGCCGGAAATGTCCGGAAAAGGCCGAAGGTGTACAGAACCCGTTGCTCCGTATGCTCGTTGTGATGGGCGTACCATTTTTCGGGGATTGGCAGCGTGCAGCGAGTTCTCACACCTCATAATATCCTGCGATACGACTCATTTTGAAACTATTAAAAAGCCGAAACTGGCCGGAAAAGGCCGAATATGTACAAGACAGGATTCTCGTCATGCTCGTTGTAATGGAAGTACCATTCTTCGGGGATTGGCAGCGTGCAGCGAGTTCTCACACCTCATAATATCCTGCGATACGACTCATTTTGAAACTATTAAAAAGCCGAAACTGGCCGGAAAAGGCCGAATATGTACAAGACAGGATTCTCGTCATGCTCGCTGTAATGGGCGTACCATTTTTCGGGGATTGGCAGCGCGCAACGAGTTCTCTCACATCATAATATCCTGCGATACGACCCATTTTGAAACAATTAAAAAGCCGGAAATGTCCGGAAAATGCCAAAGGAGTACAGAACCCGTTGCTCCGTATGCTCGTTGTAATGGTCGTACCATTTTTCGGGGATTGGCAGCGTGCAGCGAGTTCTCACACCTCATAATATCCTGCGATACGACCTATTTTGAAACTATTAAAAAGCCGAAACTGGCCGGAAAAGGCCGAATATGTACAAGACAGGATTTTCCGCATGCTCGTTGTAATGGATGTACCATTCATCGGGGATTGGCAGCGCGCAACGAGTTCTCTCACATCATAATATCGCGCGATACGACCCATTTTGAAACAATTAAAAAGCCGGAAATGTCCGGAAAATGCCGAAGGTGTACAGAACCCGTTGCTCCGTATGCTCGTTGTAATGGAAGGACCATTTTTGGGGGATTGGCAGCGTGCAGCGAGTTCTCACACCTCATAATATCCTGCGATACGACTCATTTTGAAACTATTAAAAAGCAGAAACTGGCCGGAAAAGGCCGGATATGTACAAGACAGGATTCTCGTCATGCTCGTTGTAATGGAAGTACCATTCTTCGGGGATAGGCAGCGCGCAACGAGTTCTCTCACATCATAATATCCTGATATACGGCCCATTTTGAAACAATTAAAAAGCCGGAAATGTCCGGAATAGGCCGAAGGTGTACAGAACCCGTTGCTCCGTATGCTCGTTGTAATGGGCGTACCATTTTTCGGGGATTGGAAGCGTGCAGCGAGATCTCACACATCATAATATCGTGCGATACGACCCTTTTTGAAACAATTAAAAAGCCGGAAATATCCGGAAAAGGCCGAAGGTTTACAGAACCCGATGCTCCGTGTGCTCGTTGTAATGGAAAGACCATTTTTGGGGGATTGGCAGCGTGCAGCGAGTTCTCACACATCATAATATCCTGCGATACGACCCGTTTTTAATCACATAAAATGCCGGAAATGTCCGGAAAAGGCCGAAGGTGTACAGAACCTGATGCTACGTATACTCGTTGTAAGGGGCGTACCATTTCTCGGGGATTGGCAGCGCGTAACGAGTTCTCTCACATCATAATATCATGATATACGGCCCATTTTGAAACAATTAAAAAGCCGGAAATGTCCGGAAAAGGCCGAAGGTGTACAGAACCCGTTGCTCCGTATGCTCGTTGTAGTGGGCGTACCATTTTTCGGGGATTGGCAGCGTGCAGCGAGTTCTCACACCTCATAATATTCTGCGAAACGACTCATTCTGAAACTATTAAAAAGCCGAAACTTGCCGGAAAAGGCCGAATATGTACAAGACAGGATTCTCCGCATGCTCGTTGTAATGGAAGTACCATTCTTCGGGGATTGGCAGCGCGCAACGAGTTCTCTCACATCATAATATCCTGATATACGGCCCATTTTGAAACAATTAGAAAGGCGGAAATGTCCGGAAAAGGCCGAAGGTGTACAGAACCCGTTGCTCCCTTTGCTTGTTGTAACGGAAGTACCATTTTTGGGGGGTTGGCAGAGAGCAACTGGTTCTTACACATCATAATATCCTGATATACGGCCCATTTTGAGCAATTAAAAAGCCGGAAATGTACGGAAAAGGCCGAAGGTGTACAGAACCCGTTGCTCCGTATGCTCGTTGTAATGGGCGTACCATTTTTCGGGGATTTCCATCGTGCAGCCAGTTCTCACACCTCATAATATCCTGCGATACGACCCATTTTGAAACTATTAAAAAGCCGAAACTGGCAGGCAATGGCCGAATATGTACAAGACAGGATTCTCCGCATGCTCGTTGTAATGGAAGTACCATTCTTCGGGGATTGGCAGCGCGCAACGAGTTCTCTCACATTATAATATCCTGCTATACGGCCCGTTTTTAATCACATAAAATGCCTGAGATGTCCGGAAAAGGCCGAAGGTGTACAGAACCCGATGCTCCGTTTGCTCGTTGTAATGGAAGTACCATTTATGGGGGGTTGGCAGAGAGCAACTGGTTCTTACACATCATAATAATCTGATATACGGCCCATTTTGAAACAATTAAAAAGCCGGAAATATCCGGAAAAGGCCGAAGGTGTACAGAACCCGTTGCTCCGTATGCTCGTTGTAATGGGCGTACAATTTTTCGGGGATTGGCAGCGTGCAGCGAGATCTCACACATCATAATATCCTGCGATACGACCCATTTTGAAACTATTAAAAAGCTGAAACTGGCAGGCAATGGCCGAATATGTACAAGACAGGATTCTCCGCATGCTCGTTGTAATGGAAGTACCATTCTTCGGGGATTGGCAGCGCGCAACGAGTTCTCTCACATCATAATATCGCGCGATACGACCCATTTTGAAACAATTAAAAAGCCGGAAATGTCCGGAAAATGCCGAAGGTGTACAGAACCCGTTGCTCCGTATGCTCGTTGTAATGGGCGTACAATTTTTCGGGGATTGGCAGCGTGCAGCGAGATCTCACACATCATAATATCCTGCGATACGACCCTTTTTGAAACAATTAAAAAGCCGGAAATATCCGGAAAAGGCCGAAGGTGTACAGAACCCGTTGCTCCGTATGCTCGTTGTAATGGAAGGGCCATTTTTGGGGGATTGGAAACGCTCAACGCGTTTTTACACATCATAATATCCTGCTATTCGGCCCATTTTGAAACAATTAAAAAGCCGGAAATATCCGGAAAAGGCCGAAGGTGTACAGAACCTGATGCTACGTATACTCGTTGTAAGGGGCGTACCATTCCTCGGGGATTGGCAGCGCGCAACGAGGTCTCACACATAATAATATCCTGCGATACGACCCTTTTTGAAACAATTAAAAAGCAAGAAATATCCGGAAAAGGCCGAAGGTGTACAGAACCCGTTGCTCCGTATGCTCGTTGTAATGGGCGAACCATTTTTCGGGGATTGGCTGCGTGCAGCGAGATCTCACACATCATAATATCCTGCGATACGACCCGTTTTTAGTCACATAAAATGCTGGAAATGTCCGGAATAGGCCGAAGGTGTACAGAACCTGATGCTACGTATACTCGTTGTAAGGGGCGTACCATTTCTCGGGGATTGGCAGCGCGTAACGAGTTCTGTCACATCATAATATCCTGATATACGGCCCATTTTGAAACAATTAAAAAGCCGGAAATGTCCGGAAAAGGCCGAAGGTGTACAGAACCCGTTGCTCCGTATGCTCGTTGTAATGGGCGAACCATTCTTCGGGGATTGGCAGCGCGCAACGAGTTCTCTCACATCATAATATGCTGATATACGGCCCATTTGAAACAATTAAAAAGCCGGAAATGTCCGGAAAAGGCCGAAGGTGTACAGAACCCGTTGCTCCCTTTGCTTGTTGTAATGGAAGTACCATTTTTGGGGGGCTGGCAGAGAGGAACTGGTTCTTACACATCATAATAATCTGATATACGGCCCATTTTGAAACAATTAAAAAGCCGGAAATGTTCGGAAAAGGCCGAAGGTGTACAGAACCTGATGCTACGTATACTCGTTGTAAGGGGCGTTCCATTTCTCGGGGATTGGCTGCGCGTAACGAGTTCTCTCACATCATAATATCCTGATATACGGCCCATTTTGAAACAATTAAAAAGCCGGAAATGTCCGGAAAAGGCCGAAGGTATACAGAACCCGTTGCTCCGTATGCTCGTTGTAGTGGGCGTACCATTTTTCGGGGATTGGCAGCGTGCAGCGAGTTCTCACACCTCATAATATCCTGCGATACGACCCATTTTGAAACTATTAAAAAGCCGAAACTGGCCGGAAATGGCCGAATATGTACAAGACAGGATTCTCCGCATGCTCGTTGTAATGGAAGTACCATTCTTCGGTGATTGGCAGCGCGCAACGAGTTCTCTCACATCGTAATATCCTGCTATACGGCCCGTTTTTAATCACATAAAATGCCGGAGATGTCCGGAAAAGGCAGAAGGTGTACAGTACCCGATGCTCCGTTTGCTCGTTGTAATGGAAGTACCATTTTTCGGGGATGGGCAGCGTGCAGCGTGTTCTCACACATCATAATAACCTGCGATACGACCCATTTTGAAACAATTAAAAAGACGAAACTGGCCGGGAAAGGCCGAATATGTACAAGACAGGATTCTCCGCATGCTCGTTGTAATGGAAGTACCATTGTTCGGGGATTTGCAGCGCGCAACGAGTTCCCTCACATCATAATATCCTGCTATACGGCCCGTTTTTAATCACATAAAATGCCGGAAATGTCCGGAAAAGGCCGAAGGTGTACAGAACCCGTTGCTCCGTATGCTCGTTGTAATGGGCGTACCATTTTTCGGGGATTAGAAGCGTGCTGCGAGATCTCACACATCATAATATCGTGCGATACGACCCTTTTTGAAACAATTAAAAAGCCGGAAATATCTGGAAAAGGCCGAAGGTTTATAGAACCCGATGCTCCGTATGCTCGTTGTAAGGGAAGGACCATTTTTGGGGGATCGGCAACGCTCAACGCGTTTTTACACATCATAATATACTGGTGTACAGAACCTGATGCTCCGTATGCTCGTTGTAAGGGGATTACCATTTCTCGGGGATTGGCAGCGCGTAACGTGTTCTCTCACCTCATAATATCCTGATAAACGGCACATTTTGAAACAATTAAAAAGCCGGAAATGTCCGGAAAAGGCCGAAGGTGTACAGAACCCGTTGCTCCGTATGCTCGTTGTAGTGGGCGTACCATTTTTCGGGGATTGGCAGCGTGCAGCGAGCTCTCACACCTCATAATATCCTGCGATACGACTCATTTTGAAACTATTAAAAAGCCGAAACTGGCCGGAAAAGGCCGAATATGTACAAGACAGGATTCTCGTCATGCTCGTTGTAATGGAAGTACCATTCTTCGGGGATTTGCAGCGCGCAACGAGTTCCCTCACATCATAATATCCTGCTATACGGCCCGTTTTTAATCACTTAAAATGCCGGAAATGTCCGGAAAAGGCCGAAGGTGTACAGAACCTGATGCTCCGTATGCTCGTTGTAATGGAAGGACCATTTTTGGGGGATTGGCAGCGTGCAGCGAGTTCTCACACATCATAATATCCTGCGATACGACCCGTTTTGAAACAATAAAATAGCCGGAAATGTCCGGAAAATGCCGAAGGTGTACAGAACCCGTTGCTCCGTATGCTCGTTGTAATGGAAGGACCATTTTTGGGGGATTGGCAGCGTGCAGCGAGTTCTCACACATCATAATATCCTGCGATACGACCCGTTTTTAATCACATAAAATGCCGGAAATGTTCGGAAAAGGCCGAAGGTGTACAGAACCTGATGCTACGTATACTCGTTGTAAGGGGCGTTCCATTTCTCGGGGATTGGCTGCGCGTAACGAGTTCTCTCACATCATAATATCCTGATATACGGCCCATTTTGAAACAATTAAAAAGCCGGAAATGTCCGGAAAAGGCCGAAGGTATACAGAACCCGTTGCTCCGTATGCTCGTTGTAGTGGGCGTACCATTTTTCGGGGATTGGCAGCGTGCAGCGAGTTCTCACACCTCATAATATCCTGCGATACGACCCATTTTGAAACTATTAAAAAGCCGAAACTGGCCGGAAATGGCCGAATATGTACAAGACAGGATTCTCCGCATGCTCGTTGTAATGGAAGTACCATTCTTCGGTGATTGGCAGCGCGCAACGAGTTCTCTCACATCGTAATATCCTGCTATACGGCCCGTTTTTAATCACATAAAATGCCGGAGATGTCCGGAAAAGGCAGAAGGTGTACAGTACCCGATGCTCCGTTTGCTCGTTGTAATGGAAGTACCATTTTTCGGGGATGGGCAGCGTGCAGCGTGTTCTCACACATCATAATAACCTGCGATACGACCCATTTTGAAACAATTAAAAAGACGAAACTGGCCGGGAAAGGCCGAATATGTACAAGACAGGATTCTCCGCATGCTCGTTGTAATGGAAGTACCATTGTTCGGGGATTTGCAGCGCGCAACGAGTTCCCTCACATCATAATATCCTGCTATACGGCCCGTTTTTAATCACATAAAATGCCGGAAATGTCCGGAAAAGGCCGAAGGTGTACAGAACCCGTTGCTCCGTATGCTCGTTGTAATGGGCGTACCATTTTTCGGGGATTAGAAGCGTGCTGCGAGATCTCACACATCATAATATCGTGCGATACGACCCTTTTTGAAACAATTAAAAAGCCGGAAATATCTGGAAAAGGCCGAAGGTTTATAGAACCCGATGCTCCGTATGCTCGTTGTAAGGGAAGGACCATTTTTGGGGGATCGGCAACGCTCAACGCGTTTTTACACATCATAATATACTGGTGTACAGAACCTGATGCTCCGTATGCTCGTTGTAAGGGGCGTACCATTTCTCGGGGATTGGCAGCGCGTAACGTGTTCTCTCACCTCATAATATCCTGATAAACGGCACATTTTGAAACAATTAAAAAGCCGGAAATGTCCGGAAAAGGCCGAAGGTGTACAGAACCCGTTGCTCCGTATGCTCGTTGTAGTGGGCGTACCATTTTTCGGGGATTGGCAGCGTGCAGCGAGCTCTCACACCTCATAATATCCTGCGATACGACTCATTTTGAAACTATTAAAAAGCCGAAACTGGCCGGAAAAGGCCGAATATGTACAAGACAGGATTCTCGTCATGCTCGTTGTAATGGAAGTACCATTCTTCGGGGATTTGCAGCGCGCAACGAGTTCCCTCACATCATAATATCCTGCTATACGGCCCGTTTTTAAACACTTAAAATGCCGGAAATGTCCGGAAAAGGCCGAAGGTGTACAGAACCTGATGCTCCGTATGCTCGTTGTAATGGAAGGACCATTTTTGGGGGATTGGCAGCGTGCAGCGAGTTCTCACACATCATAATATCCTGCGATACGACCCGTTTTGAAACAATAAAATAGCCGGAAATGTCCGGAAAATGCCGAAGGTGTACAGAACCCGTTGCTCCGTATGCTCGTTGTAATGGAAGGACCATTTTTGGGGGATTGGCATCGTGCAGCGAGTTCTCACACATCATAATATCCTGCGATACGACCCGTTTTTAATCACATAAAATGCCGGAAATGTTCGGAAAAGGCCGAAGGTGTACAGAACCTGATGCTACGTATACTCGTTGTAAGGGGCGTTCCATTTCTCGGGGATTGGCTGCGCGTAACGAGTTCTCTCACATCATAATATCCTGATATACGGCCCATTTTGAAACAATTAAAAAGCCGGAAATGTCCGGAAAAGGCCGAAGGTATACAGAACCCGTTGCTCCGTATGCTCGTTGTAGAGGGCGTACCATTTTTCGGGGATTGGCAGCGTGCAGCGAGTTCTCACACCTCATAATATCCTGCGAAACGACTTATTTTGAAACTATTAAAAAGCCGAAACTTGCCGGAAAAGGCCGAATATGTACAAGACAGTATTCTCCGCATGCTCGTTGTATTGGAAGTACCATTCTTCGGGGAATGGCAGCGCGCAACGAGTTCTCTCACATCATAGTATCCTGATATACGGCCCATTTTGAAACAATTAAAAAGCCGGAAATGTCCGGAAAAGGCCGAAGGTGTACAGAACCCGTTGCTCCCTTTGCTTGTTGTAACGGAAGTACCATTTTTGGGGGGTTGGCAGAGAGCAACTCGTTCTTACACATCATAATATCCTGATATACGGCCCATTTTGAAGCAATTAAAAAGCCGGAAATGTCCGGAAAAGGCCGAAGGTGTACAGAACCCGTTGCTCCGTATGCTCGTTGTAATGGGCGTACCATTTTTCGGGGATTTCCAGCGTGCAGCCAGTTCTCACACCTCATAATATCCTGCGATACGACCCATTTTGAAACTATTAAAAAGCCGAAACTGGCCGGAAATGGCCGAATATGTACAAGACAGGATTCTCCGCATGCTCGTTGTAATGGAAGTACCATTCTTCGGGGATTGGCAGCGCGCAACGAGTTCTCTCACATCGTAATATCCTGCTATACGACCCATTTTGAAACAATTAAATAGCCGGAAATGTCCGGAAAATGCCGAACGTGTACATAACCCGTGGCTCCGTATGCTCGTTGTAATGGGCGTACCATTTTTCGGGGATTGGCAGCGTGCAGCGAGATCTCACACATCATAATATCCTGCGATACGACCCGTTTTTAATCACATAAAATGCCGGAAATGTCCGGAAAAGGCCGAAGGTGTACAGAACCCGTTGCTCCGTATGCTCGTTGTAATGGGCGTACCATTTTTCGGGGATTGGCAGCGTGCAGCGAGATCTCACACATCATAATATCCTGCGATACGACCCTTTTTGAAACAATTAAAAAGCCGAAACTGGCCGGAAAAGGCCGAATATGTACAAGACAGGATTCTCCGGATGCTGGTTGTATTGGAAGTACCATTCTTCGGGGATTGGCAGCGCGCACCGTGTTCTCTCACATCATAATATCCTGCTATTCGGCCCGTTTTTGATCACTTAAAATGCCGGAAATGTTCGGAAAAGGACGAAGGTGTACAGAACCTGATGCTCCGTATGCTCGTTGAGAGGGCCGTACCATTTCTCGGGGATTGGCAGCGCGTAACGTGTTCTCTCACATCATAATATCCTGATAAACGGCACATTTTGAAACAATTAAAAAGCCGGAAATGTCCGGAAAAGGCCGAAGGTGTACACAACTCGTTGCTCCGTATGCTCGTTGTAATGGGCGTACCATTCTTCGGGGATTGGCAGCGCGCAACGAGGTCTCACACATCATAATATCCTGCGATACGACCCATTTTGAAACTATTAAAAAGCCGAAACTGGCCGGAAAAGGCCGAATATGTACAAGACAGGATTCTCCGCATGCTCGTTGTAATGGATGTACCATTCTTCGGGGATTGGCAGCGCGCAACGAGTTCTCTCACATCATAATATCCTGCGATACGACCCATTTTGAAACAATTAAATAGCCGGAAATGTCCGGAAAATGCCGAACGTGTACAGAACCCGTTGCTCCGT
Organism: Bombus muscorum; assembly: GCA_963971185.1. Lineage (NCBI taxonomy): Eukaryota > Metazoa > Arthropoda > Insecta > Hymenoptera > Apidae > Bombus > Bombus muscorum. The sequence continues at coordinate 5,864,097 of OZ020130.1, forward strand.
ATGCTCGTTGTAATGGAAGGACCATTTTTCGGGGATTGGCAGCGTGCAGCTAGTTCTCACACATCATAATATCCTGCGATACGACCCGTTTTTAATCACATAAAATGCCGGAAATGTCCGGAAAAGGCCGAAGGTGTACAGAACCTGATGCTACGTATACTCGTTGTAATGGGCGTACCATTTTTCGGGGATTGGCAGCGTGCAGCGAGTTCTCACACTTCATAATATCCTGCGATACGACCCATTTTGAAACTATTAAAAAGCCGAAACTGGCCGGAAAAGGCCGAATATGTACAAGACAGGATTCTCCGCATGCTCGTTGTAATGGAAGTACCATTCTTCGGGGATTGGCAGCGCGCAACGAGTACTCTCACATCATAATATCCTGCGATACGACCCATTTTGAAACAATTAAATAGCCGGAAATGTCCGGAAAATGCCGAACGTGTACAGAACCCGTTGCTCCGTATGCTCGTTGTAATGTAAGGACCATTTTTGGGGGATTGGCAGCGTGCAGCGAGTTCTCACACATCATAATATCCTGCGATAGGACCCGTTTTTAATCACATAAAATGCCGGAGATGTCCGGAAAAGGCCGAAGGTGTACAGAACCCAATGCTCCGTTTGCTCGTTGTAATGGAAGTACCATTTTTGGGGGGTTGGAAGAGAGCAACTGGTTCTTACACATCATAATATCCTGATATACGGCCCGTTTTTGATCACTTAAAATGCCGGAAATGTCCGGAAAAGGCCGAAGGTGTACAGAACCTGATGCTCCGTATGCTCGTTGTAAGGGGCGTACCATTCCTCGGGGATTGGCAGCGCGTAACGAGTTCTCTCACATCATAATATCCTGATAAACGGCACATTTTGAAACAATTAAAAAGCCGGAAATGTCCGGAAAAGGCCGAAGGTGTACAGAACCCGTTGCTCCGTATGCTCGTTGTAGTGGGCGTACCATTTCTCGGGGATTGGCAGCGCGTAACGAATTCTCTCACATCATAATATCCTGCGATACGACCCATTTTGAAACAATTAAAAAGCCGGAAATGTCCGGAAAATGCCAAAGGTGTACAGAACCCGTTCCTCCGTATGCTCGTTGTAATGGGCGTACCATTTTTCGGGGATTGGCAGCGTGCAGCGAGTTCTCACACCTCATAATATCCTGCGATACGACCCATTTTGAAACTATTAAAAAGCCGAAACTGGCCGGGAAAGGCCGAATATGTACAAGACAGGATTCTCCGCATGCTCGTTGTAATGGATGTACCATTCTTCGGGGATTGGCAGCGCGCAACGAGTTCTCTCACATCATAATATCCCGCGATACGACCCGTTTTTAATCACATAAAATGCCGGAAATGTCCGGAAAAGGCCGAAGGTGTACAGAACCCGTTGCTCCGTATGCTCGTTGTAATGGGCGTACCATTTTTCGGGGATTGGCAGCGTGCAGCGAGATCTCACACATCATAGTATCCTGCGATACGACAAATTTTGAAACAATTAAAAAGACAAAACTGGCAGGAAAAGGCCGAATATGTACAAGACAGGATACTCCGCATGCTCGTTTTATTGGAAGTACCATTCTTCGGGGATTGGCAGCGCGCACCGAGTTCCCTCACATCATAATATCCTGCTATACGGCCCGTTTTTAATCACATAAAATGCCGGAGATGTCCGGAAAAGGCCGAAGGTGTACAGAACCCGATGCTCCGTTTGCTCGTTGTAATGGAAGTACCATTTATGGGGGGTTGGCAGAGAGCAACTGGTTCTTACACATCATAATATCCTGATATACGGCCCATTTTGAAACAATTAAAAAGCCGGAAATGTCCGGAAAAGGCCGAAGGTGTACAGAACCCGTTGCTCCGTATGCTCGTTGTAATGGGCGTACCATTTTTCGGGGATTGGAAGCGTGCAGCGAGATCTCACACATCATAATATCGTGCGATACGACCCTTTTTGAAACAATTAAAAAGCCGGAAATATCCGGAAAAGGCCGAAGGTGTACAGAACCCGTTGCTCCGTATGCTCGTTGTAATGGAAGGACCATTTTTGGGGGATTGGCAACGCTCAACGCGTTTTTACACATCATAATATCCTGCTATTCGGCCCATTTTTGATCACTTAAAATGCCGGAAATGTCCGGAAAAGGCCGAAGGTGTATAGAACCTGATGCTCCGTATGCTCGTTGTAAGGGGCGTACCATTACTCGGGGATTGGCAGCGCGTAACGAGTTCTCTCACATCATAATATCCTGAAATACGGCCCATTTTGAAACAACTAAAAAGCCGGAAATGTCCGGAAAAGGCCGAAGGTGTACAGAACCCGTTGCTCCGTATGCTCGTTGTAATGGGCGTACCATTTTTCGGGGATTGGAAGCGTGCAGCGAGATCTCACACATCATAATATCGTGCGATACGACCCTTTTTGAAACAATTAAAAAGCCGGAAATATCCGGAAAAGGCCGAAGGTGTACAGAACCCGTTGCTCCGTATGCTCGTTGTAATGGAAGGACCATTTTTGGGGGATTGGCAACGCTCAACGCGTTTTTACACATCATAATATCCTGCTATTCGGCCCATTTTTGATCACTTAAAATGCCGGAAATGTCCGGAAAAGGCCGAAGGTGTATAGAACCTGATGCTCCGTATGCTCGTTGTAAGGGGCGTACCATTACTCGGGGATTGGCAGCGCGTAACGAGTTCTCTCACATCATAATATCCTGAAATACGGCCCATTTTGAAACAACTAAAAAGCCGGAAATGTCCGGAAAAGGCCGAAGGTGTACAGAACCTGATGCTCCGTATGCTCGTTGTAATGGAAGTACCATTCTTCGGGGATTGGCAGCGCGCAACGAGTTCTCTCACATCATAATATCCTGCGATACGACCCATTTTGAAACAATTAAAAAGCCGGAAATGTCCGGAAAATGCCAAAGGTGTACAGAACCCGTTCCTCCGTATGCTCGTTGTAATGGGCGTACCATTTTTCGGGGATTGGCAGCGTGCAGCGAGTTCTCACACCTCATAATATCCTGCGATACGACCCATTTTGAAACTATTAAAAAGCCGAAACTGGCCGGAAAAGGCCGAATATGTACAAGACAGGATTCTCCGCATGCTCGTTGTAATGGATGTACCATTCTTCGGGGATTGGCAGCGCGCAACGAGTTCTCTCACATCATAATATCCCGCGATACGACCCGTTTTTAATCACATAAAATGCCGGAAATGTCCGGAAAAGGCCGAAGGTGTACAGAACCCGTTGCTCCGTATGCTCGTTGTAATGGGCGTACCATTTTTCGGGGATTGGCAGCGTGCAGCGAGATCTCACACATCATAGTATCCTGCGATACGACCCTTTTTGAAACAATTAAAAAGCGGGTAATATCCGGAAAAGGCTGAAGGTGTACAGAACCCGTTGCTCCGTATGCTCGTTGTAATGTAAGGACCATTTTTGGGGGATTGGCAGCGTGCAGCGAGATCTCACACATCATAGTATCCTGCGATACGACCCTTTTTGAAACAATTAAAAAGCGGGTAATATCCGGAAAAGGCTGAAGGTGTACAGAACCCGATGCTCCGTTTGCTCGTTGTAATGGAAGTACCATTTTTGGGGGGTTGGCAGAGAGCAACTGGTTCTTACACATCATAATATCCTGATCTACGGCCCGTTTTTGATCACTTAAAGTGCCGGAAATGTCCGGAAAAGGCCGAAGGTGTACAGAACCTGATGCTCCGTATGCTCGTTGTAAGGGGCGTACCATTTCTCGGGGATTGGCAGCGCGTAACGAGTTCTCTCACATCATGATATCCTGAAATGCGGCCCATTTTGAAACAATTAAAAAGCCGGAAATGTTCGGAAAAGGCCGAAGGTGTACAGAACCTGATGCTCCGTATGCTCGTTGTAAGGGGAGTACCATTTCTCGAGGATTGGTAGCGCGTAACGAATTCTCTCACATCATAATATCCTGATATACGGCCCATTTTGAAACAATTAAAAAGCCGGAAATGTCCGGAAAAGGCCGAAGGTGTACAGAACCCGTTGCTCCGTATGCTCGTTGTAATGGGCGTACCATTTTTCGGGGATTGGAAGCGTGCAGCGAGATCTCACACATCATAATATCGTGCGATACGACCCTTTTTGAAACAATTAAAAAGCCGGAAATATCCGGAAAAGGCCGAAGGTGTACAGAACCCGTTGCTCCGTATGCTCGTTGTAATGGAAGGACCATTTTTGGGTGATTGGCAACGCTCAACGCGTTTTTACACATCATAATATCCTGCTACTCGGCCCATTTTTGATCACTTAAAATGCCGGAAATGTCCGGAAAAGGCCGAAGGTGTACAGAACCTGATGCTCTGTATGCTCGTAGTAAGGGGCGTACCATTTCTCGGGGATTGGCAGCGCGTAACGAGTTCTCTCACATCATAATATCCTGAAATACGGCCCATTTTGAAACAACTAAAAAGCCGGAAATGTCCGGAAAAGGCCGAAGGTGTACAGAACCTGATGCTCCGTATGCTCGTTGTAATGGAAGTACCATTCTTCGGGGATTGGCAGCGCGCAACGAGTTCTCTCACATCATAATATCCTGCGATACGACCCGTTTTGAAACAATTAAAAAGCCGGAAATGTCCGGAAAATGCCAAAGGTGTACAGAACCCGTTCCTCCGTATGCTCGTTGTAATGGGCGTACCATTTTTCGGGGATTGGCAGCGTGCAGCGAGTTCTCACACCTCATAATATCCTGCGATACGACCCATTTTGAAACTATTAAAAAGCCGAAGCTGGCCAGAAAAGGCCGAATATGTACAAGACAGGATTCTCCGCATGCTCGTTGAAATGGATGTACCATTCTTCGGGGATTGGCAGCGCGCAACGAGTTCTCTCACATCATAATATCCCGCGATACGACCCATTTTAAAACAATTAAAAAGCCGGAAATGTCCGGAAAATGCCGAAGGTGTACAGAACCCGTTGCTCCGTATGTTCGTTGTAATGGAAGTACCATTTTTGGGGGGTTGGCAGAGAGCAACTGGTTCTTACACATCATAATATCCTGATATATGGCCCATTTTGAAACAACTAAAAAGCCGGAAATGTCCGGAAAAGGCCGAAGGTGTACAGAACCCGTTGCTCCGTATGCTCGTTGTAATGGGCGTACCATTTTTCGGGGATTGGAAGCGTGCAGCGAGATCTCACACATCATAATATCGTGCGATACGACCATTTTTGAAACAATTAAAAAGCCGGAAATATCCGGAAAAGGCCGAAGGTGTACAAGACAGGATTCTCCGCATGCTCGTTGTAATGGAAGTACCATTCTTCGGGGATTGGCAGCGCGCAACGAGTTCTCTCACATCGTAATATCCTGCTATACGACCCATTTTGAAACAATTAAATAGCCGGAAATGTCCGGAAAATGCCGAACGTGTACATAACCCGTGGCTCCGTATGCTCGTTGTAATGGGCGTACCATTTTTCGGGGATTGGCAGCGTGCAGCGAGATCTCACACATCATAATATCCTGCGATACGACCCGTTTTTAATCACATAAAATGCCGGAAATGTCCGGAAAAGGCCGAAGGTGTACAGAACCCGTTGCTCCGTATGCTCGTTGTAATGGGCGTACCATTTTTCGGGGATTGGCAGCGTGCAGCGAGATCTCACACATCATAATATCCTGCGATACGACCCTTTTTGAAACAATTAAAAAGCCGAAACTGGCCGGAAAAGGCCGAATATGTACAAGACAGGATTCTCCGGATGCTGGTTGTATTGGAAGTACCATTCTTCGGGGATTGGCAGCGCGCACCGTGTTCTCTCACATCATAATATCCTGCTATTCGGCCCGTTTTTGATCACTTAAAATGCCGGAAATGTCCGGAAAAGGACGAAGGTGTACAGAACCTGATGCTCCGTATGCTCGTTGAGAGGGCCGTACCATTTCTCGGGGATTGGCAGCGCGTAACGTGTTCTCTCACATCATAATATCCTGATAAACGGCACATTTTGAAACAATTAAAAAGCCGGAAATGTCCGGAAAAGGCCGAAGGTGTACAGAACCCGTTGCTCCGTATGCTCGTTGTAATGGGCGTACTATTTTTCGGGGATTGGCAGCGTGCAGCGAGTTCTCACACCTCATAATATCCTGCGATACGACTCATTTTGAAACTATTAAAAAGCCGAAACTGGCCGGAAAAGGCCGAATATGTACAAGACAGGATTCTCGTCATGCTCGTTGTAATGGAAGTACCATTCTTCGGGGATTGGCAGCGCGCAACGAGGTCTCACACATCATAATATCCTGCGATACGACCCATTTTGAAACTATTAAAAAGCCGAAACTGGCCGGAAAAGGCCGAATATGTACAAGACAGGATTCTCCGCATGCTCGTTGTAATGGATGTACCATTCTTCGGGGATTGGCAGCGCGCAACGAGTTCTCTCACATCATAATATCCTGCGATACGACCCATTTTGAAACAATTAAATAGCCGGAAATGTCCGGAAAATGCCGAACGTGTACAGAACCCGTTGCTCCGTATGCTCGTTGTAATGGAAGGACCATTTTTCGGGGATTGGCAGCGTGCAGCTAGTTCTCACAAATCATAATATCCTGCGATACGACCCGTTTTTAATCACATAAAATGCCGGAAATGTCCGGAAAAGGCCGAAGGTGTACAGAACCTGATGCTACGTATACTCGTTGTAATGGGCGTACCATTTTTCGGGGATTGGCAGCGTGCAGCGAGTTCTCACACTTCATAATATCCTGCGATACGACCCATTTTGAAACTATTAAAAAGCCGGAAATGTCCGGAAAAGGCCGAATATGTACAAGACAGGATTCTCCGCATGCTCGTTGTAATGGAAGTACCATTCTTCGGGGATTGGCAGCGCGCAACGAGTACTCTCACATCATAATATCCTGCGATACGACCCATTTTGAAACAATTAAATAGCCGGAAATGTCCGGAAAATGCCGAACGTGTACAGAACCCGTTGCTCCGTATGCTCGTTGTAATGTAAGGACCATTTTTGGGGGATTGGCAGCGTGCAGCGAGTTCTCACACATCATAATATCCTGCGATAGGACCCGTTTTTAATCACATAAAATGCCGGAGATGTCCGGAAAAGGCCGAAGGTGTACAGAACCCAATGCTCCGTTTGCTCGTTGTAATGGAAGTACCATTTTTGGGGGGTTGGAAGAGAGCAACTGGTTCTTACACATCATAATATCCTGATATACGGCCCGTTTTTGATCACTTAAAATGCCGGAAATGTCCGGAAAAGGCCGAAGGTGTACAGAACCTGATGCTCCGTATGCTCGTTGTAAGGGGCGTACCATTCCTCGGGGATTGGCAGCGCGTAACGAGTTCTCTCACATCATAATATCCTGATAAACGGCACATTTTGAAACAATTAAAAAGCCGGAAATGTCCGGAAAAGGCCGAAGGTGTACAGAACCCGTTGCTCCGTATGCTCGTTGTAGTGGGCGTACCATTTCTCGGGGATTGGCAGCGCGTAACGAATTCTCTCACATCATAATATCCTGCGATACGACCCATTTTGAAACAATTAAAAAGCCGGAAATGTCCGGAAAATGCCAAAGGTGTACAGAACCCGTTCCTCCGTATGCTCGTTGTAATGGGCGTACCATTTTTCGGGGATTGGCAGCGTGCAGCGAGTTCTCACACCTCATAATATCCTGCGATACGACCCATTTTGAAACTATTAAAAAGCCGAAACTGGCCGGAAAAGGCCGCATATGTACAAGACAGGATTCTCCGCATGCTCGTTGTAATGGATGTACCATTCTTCGGGGATTGGCAGCGCGCAACGAGTTCTCTCACATCATAATATCCCGCGATACGACCCGTTTTCAATCACATAAAATGCCGGAAATGTCCGGAAAAGGCCGAAGGTGTACAGAACCCGTTGCTCCGTATGCTCGTTGTAATGGGCGTACCATTTTTCGGGGATTGGCAGCGTGTAGCGAGATCTCACACATCATAGTATCCTGCGATACGACAAATTTTGAAACAATTAAAAAGACAAAACTGGCAGGAAAAGGCCGAATATGTACAAGACAGGATACTCCGCATGCTCGTTTTATTGGAAGTACCATTCTTCGGGGATTGGCAGCGCGCACCGAGTTCCCTCACATCATAATATCCTGCTATACGGCCCGTTTTTAATCACATAAAATGCCGGAGATGTCCGGAAAAGGCCGAAGGTGTACAGAACCCGATGCTCCGTTTGCTCGTTGTAATGGAAGTACCATTTATGGGGGGTTGGCAGAGAGCAACTGGTTCTTACACATCATAATATCCTGATATACGGCCCATTTTGAAACAATTAAAAAGCCGGAAATGTCCGGAAAAGGCCGAAGGTGTACAGAACCCGTTGCTCCGTATGCTCGTTGTAATGGGCGTACCATTTTTCGGGGATTGGAAGCGTGCAGCGAGATCTCACACATCATAATATCGTGCGATACGACCCTTTTTGAAACAATTAAAAAGCCGGAAATATCCGGAAAAGGCCGAAGGTGTACAGAACCCGTTGCTCCGTATGCTCGTTGTAATGGAAGGACCATTTTTGGGGGATTGGCAACGCTCAACGCGTTTTTACACATCATAATATCCTGCTATTCGGCCCATTTTTGATCACTTAAAATGCCGGAAATGTCCGGAAAAGGCCGAAGGTGTATAGAACCTGATGCTCCGTATGCTCGTTGTAAGGGGCGTACCATTACTCGGGGATTGGCAGCGCGTAACGAGTTCTCTCACATCATAATATCCTGAAATACGGCCCATTTTGAAACAACTAAAAAGCCGGAAATGTCCGGAAAAGGCCGAAGGTGTACAGAACCCGTTGCTCCGTATGCTCGTTGTAATGGGCGTACCATTTTTCGGGGATTGGAAGCGTGCAGCGAGATCTCACACATCATAATATCGTGCGATACGACCCTTTTTGAAACAATTAAAAAGCCGGAAATATCCGGAAAAGGCCGAAGGTGTACAGAACCCGTTGCTCCGTATGCTCGTTGTAATGGAAGGACCATTTTTGGGGGATTGGCAACGCTCAACGCGTTTTTACACATCATAATATCCTGCTATTCGGCCCATTTTTGATCACTTAAAATGCCGGAAATGTCCGGAAAAGGCCGAAGGTGTATAGAACCTGATGCTCCGTATGCTCGTTGTAAGGGGCGTACCATTACTCGGGGATTGGCAGCGCGTAACGAGTTCTCTCACATCATAATATCCTGAAATACGGCCCATTTTGAAACAACTAAAAAGCCGGAAATGTCCGGAAAAGGCCGAAGGTGTACAGAACCTGATGCTCCGTATGCTCGTTGTAATGGAAGTACCATTCTTCGGGGATTGGCAGCGCGCAACGAGTTCTCTCACATCATAATATCCTGCGATACGACCCATTTTGAAACAATTAAAAAGCCGGAAATGTCCGGAAAATGCCAAAGGTGTACAGAACCCGTTCCTCCGTATGCTCGTTGTAATGGGCGTACCATTTTTCGGGGATTGGCAGCGTGCAGCGAGTTCTCACACCTCATAATATCCTGCGATACGACCCATTTTGAAACTATTAAAAAGCCGAAACTGGCCGGAAAAGGCCGAATATGTACAAGACAGGATTCTCCGCATGCTCGTTGTAATGGATGTACCATTCTTCGGGGATTGGCAGCGCGCAACGAGTTCTCTCACATCATAATATCCCGCGATACGACCCGTTTTTAATCACATAAAATGCCGGAAATGTCCGGAAAAGGCCGAAGGTGTACAGAACCCGTTGCTCCGTATGCTCGTTGTAATGGGCGTACCATTTTTCGGGGATTGGCAGCGTGCAGCGAGATCTCACACATCATAGTATCCTGCGATACGACCCTTTTTGAAACAATTAAAAAGCGGGTAATATCCGGAAAAGGCTGAAGGTGTACAGAACCCGTTGCTCCGTATGCTCGTTGTAATGTAAGGACCATTTTTGGGGGATTGGCAGCGTGCAGCGAGATCTCACACATCATAGTATCCTGCGATACGACCCTTTTTGAAACAATTAAAAAGCGGGTAATATCCGGAAAAGGCTGAAGGTGTACAGAACCCGATGCTCCGTTTGCTCGTTGTAATGGAAGTACCATTTTTGGGGGGTTGGCAGAGAGCAACTGGTTCTTACACATCATAATATCCTGATCTACGGCCCGTTTTTGATCACTTAAAGTGCCGGAAATGTCCGGAAAAGGCCGGAGGTGTACAGAACCTGATGCTCCGTATGCTCGTTGTAAGGGGCGTACCATTTCTCGGGGATTGGCAGCGCGTAACGAGTTCTCTCACATCATGATATCCTGAAATGCGGCCCATTTTGAAACAATTAAAAAGCCGGAAATGTTCGGAAAAGGCCGAAGGTGTACAGAACCTGATGCTCCGTATGCTCGTTGTAAGGGGAGTACCATTTCTCGAGGATTGGTAGCGCGTAACGAATTCTCTCACATCATAATATCCTGATATACGGCCCATTTTGAAACAATTAAAAAGCCGGAAATGTCCGGAAAAGGCCGAAGGTGTACAGAACCCGTTGCTCCGTATGCTCGTTGTAATGGGCGTACCATTTTTCGGGGATTGGAAGCGTGCAGCGAGATCTCACACATCATAATATCGTGCGATACGACCCTTTTTGAAACAATTAAAAAGCCGGAAATATCCGGAAAAGGCCGAAGGTGTACAGAACCCGTTGCTCCGTATGCTCGTTGTAATGGAAGGACCATTTTTGGGTGATTGGCAACGCTCAACGCGTTTTTACACATCATAATATCCTGCTACTCGGCCCATTTTTGATCACTTAAAATGCCGGAAATGTCCGGAAAAGGCCGAAGGTGTACAGAACCTGATGCTCTGTAGGCTCGTAGTAAGGGGCGTACCATTTCTCGGGGATTGGCAGCGCGTAACGAGTTCTCTCACATCATAATATCCTGAAATACGGCCCATTTTGAAACAACTAAAAAGCCGGAAATGTCCGGAAAAGGCCGAAGGTGTACAGAACCTGATGCTCCGTATGCTCGTTGTAATGGAAGTACCATTCTTCGGGGATTGGCAGCGCGCAACGAGTTCTCTCACATCATAATATCCTGCGATACGACCCGTTTTGAAACAATTAAAAAGCCGGAAATGTCCGGAAAATGCCAAAGGTGTACAGAACCCGTTCCTCCGTATGCTCGTTGTAATGGGCGTACCATTTTTCGGGGATTGGCAGCGTGCAGCGAGTTCTCACACCTCATAATATCCTGCGATACGACCCATTTTGAAACTATTAAAAAGCCGAAACTGGCCAGAAAAGGCCGAATATGTACAAGACAGGATTCTCCGCATGCTCGTTGAAATGGATGTACCATTCTTCGGGGATTGGCAGCGCGCAACGAGTTCTCTCACATCATAATATCCCGCGATACGACCCATTTTAAAACAATTAAAAAGCCGGAAATGTCCGGAAAATGCCGAAGGTGTACAGAACCCGTTGCTCCGTATGTTCGTTGTAATGGAAGTACCATTTTTGGGGGGTTGGCAGAGAGCAACTGGTTCTTACACATCATAATATCCTGATATATGGCCCATTTTGAAACAACTAAAAAGCCGGAAATGTCCGGAAAAGGCCGAAGGTGTACAGAACCCGTTGCTCCGTATGCTCGTTGTAATGGGCGTACCATTTTTCGGGGATTGGAAGCGTGCAGCGAGATCTCACACATCATAATATCGTGCGATACGACCCTTTTTGAAACAATTAAAAAGCCGGAAATATCCGGAAAAGGCCGAAGGTGTACAGAACCCGTTGCTCCGTATGCTCGTTGTAATGGAAGGACCATTTTTGGGTGATTGGCAACGCTCAACGCGTTTTTACACATCATAATATCCTGCTAATCGGCCCATTTTTGATCACTTAAAATGCCGGAAATGTCCGGAAAAGGCCGAAGGTGTACAGAACCAGATGCTCCGTATGCTCGTTGTAAGGGGCGTACCATTTCTCGGGGATTGGCAGCGCGTAACGAGTTCTCTCACATCATAATATCCTGAAATACGGCCCATTTTGAAACTATTAAAAAGCCGGAAATGTCCGGAAAAGGCCGAAGGTGTACAGAACCCGTTGCACCGTATGCTCGTTGTAGTGGGCGTACCATTTTTCGGGGATTGGCAGCGTGCAGCGAGTTCTCACACCTCATAATATCCTGCGATACGACCCATTTTGAAACTATTAAAAAGCCGAAACTGGCCGGAAATGGCCGAATATGTACAAGACAGGATTCTCCGCATGCTCGTTGTAATGGAAGTACCATTCTTCGGTGATTGGCAGCGCGCAACGAGTTCTCTCACATCGTAATATCCTGCTATACGGCCCGTTTTTAATCACATAAAATGCCGGAGATGTCCGGAAAAGGCAGAAGGTGTACAGTACCCAATGCTCCGTTTGCTCGTTGTAATGGAAGTACCATTTTTCGGGGATGGGCAGCGTGCAGCGTGTTCTCACACATCATAATAACCTGCGATACGACCCATTTTGAAACAATTAAAAAGACGAAACTGGCCGGGAAAGGCCGAATATGTACAAGACAGGATTCTCCGCATGCTCGTTGTAATGGAAGTACCATTGTTCGGGGATTTGCAGCGCGCAACGAGTTCCCTCACATCATAATATCCTGCTATACGGCCCGTTTTTAATCACATAAAATGCCGGAAATGTCCGGAAAAGGCCGAAGGTGTACAGAACCCGTTGCTCCGTATGCTCGTTGTAATGGGCGTACCATTTTTCGGGGATTAGAAGCGTGCTGCGAGATCTCACACATCATAATATCGTGCGATACGACCCTTTTTGAAACAATTAAAAAGCCGGAAATATCTGGAAAAGGCCGAAGGTTTATAGAACCCGATGCTCCGTATGCTCGTTGTAAGGGAAGGACCATTTTTGGGGGATCGGCAACGCTCAACGCGTTTTTACACATCATAATATACTGGTGTACAGAACCTGATGCTCCGTATGCTCGTTGTAAGGGGATTACCATTTCTCGGGGATTGGCAGCGCGTAACGTGTTCTCTCACCTCATAATATCCTGATAAACGGCACATTTTGAAACAATTAAAAAGCCGGAAATGTCCGGAAAAGGCCGAAGGTGTACAGAACCCGTTGCTCCGTATGCTCGTTGTAGTGGGCGTACCATTTTTCGGGGATTGGCAGCGTGCAGCGAGCTCTCACACCTCATAATATCCTGCGATACGACTCATTTTGAAACTATTAAAAAGCCGAAACTGGCCGGAAAAGGCCGAATATGTACAAGACAGGATTCTCGTCATGCTCGTTGTAATGGAAGTACCATTCTTCGGGGATTTGCAGCGCGCAACGAGTTCCCTCACATCATAATATCCTGCTATACGGCCCGTTTTTAATCACTTAAAATGCCGGAAATGTCCGGAAAAGGCCGAAGGTGTACAGAACCTGATGCTCCGTATGCTCGTTGTAATGGAAGGACCATTTTTGGGGGATTGGCAGCGTGCAGCGAGTTCTCACACATCATAATATCCTGCGATACGACCCGTTTTGAAACAATAAAATAGCCGGAAATGTCCGGAAAATGCCGAAGGTGTACAGAACCCGTTGCTCCGTATGCTCGTTGTAATGGAAGGACCATTTTTGGGGGATTGGCAGCGTGCAGCGAGTTCTCACACATCATAATATCCTGCGATACGACCCGTTTTTAATCACATAAAATGCCGGAAATGTTCGGAAAAGGCCGAAGGTGTACAGAACCTGATGCTACGTATACTCGTTGTAAGGGGCGTTCCATTTCTCGGGGATTGGCTGCGCGTAACGAGTTCTCTCACATCATAATATCCTGATATACGGCCCATTTTGAAACAATTAAAAAGCCGGAAATGTCCGGAAAAGGCCGAAGGTATACAGAACCCGTTGCTCCGTATGCTCGTTGTAGTGGGCGTACCATTTTTCGGGGATTGGCAGCGTGCAGCGAGTTCTCACACCTCATAATATCCTGCGATACGACCCATTTTGAAACTATTAGAAAGCCGAAACTGGCCGGAAATGGCCGAATATGTACAAGACAGGATTCTCCGCATGCTCGTTGTAATGGAAGTACCATTCTTCGGTGATTGGCAGCGCGCAACGAGTTCTCTCACATCGTAATATCCTGCTATACGGCCCGTTTTTAATCACATAAAATGCCGGAGATGTCCGGAAAAGGCAGAAGGTGTACAGTACCCGATGCTCCGTTTGCTCGTTGTAATGGAAGTACCATTTTTCGGGGATGGGCAGCGTGCAGCGTGTTCTCACACATCATAATAACCTGCGATACGACCCATTTTGAAACAATTAAAAAGACGAAACTGGCCGGGAAAGGCCGAATATGTACAAGACAGGATTCTCCGCATGCTCGTTGTAATGGAAGTACCATTGTTCGGGGATTTGCAGCGCGCAACGAGTTCCCTCACATCATAATATCCTGCTATACGGCCCGTTTTTAATCACATAAAATGCCGGAAATGTCCGGAAAAGGCCGAAGGTGTACAGAACCCGTTGCTCCGTATGCTCGTTGTAATGGGCGTACCATTTTTCGGGGATTAGAAGCGTGCTGCGAGATCTCACACATCATAATATCGTGCGATACGACCCTTTTTGAAACAATTAAAAAGCCGGAAATATCTGGAAAAGGCCGAAGGTTTATAGAACCCGATGCTCCGTATGCTCGTTGTAAGGGAAGGACCATTTTTGGGGGATCGGCAACGCTCAACGCGTTTTTACACATCATAATATACTGGTGTACAGAACCTGATGCTCCGTATGCTCGTTGTAAGGGGCGTACCATTTCTCGGGGATTGGCAGCGCGTAACGTGTTCTCTCACCTCATAATATCCTGATAAACGGCACATTTTGAAACAATTAAAAAGCCGGAAATGTCCGGAAAAGGCCGAAGGTGTACAGAACCCGTTGCTCCGTATGCTCGTTGTAGTGGGCGTACCATTTTTCGGGGATTGGCAGCGTGCAGCGAGCTCTCACACCTCATAATATCCTGCGATACGACTCATTTTGAAACTATTAAAAAGCCGAAACTGGCCGGAAAAGGCCGAATATGTACAAGACAGGATTCTCGTCATGCTCGTTGTAATGGAAGTACCATTCTTCGGGGATTTGCAGCGCGCAACGAGTTCCCTCACATCATAATATCCTGCTATACGGCCCGTTTTTAAACACTTAAAATGCCGGAAATGTCCGGAAAAGGCCGAAGGTGTACAGAACCTGATGCTCCGTATGCTCGTTGTAATGGAAGGACCATTTTTGGGGGATTGGCAGCGTGCAGCGAGTTCTCACACATCATAATATCCTGCGATACGACCCGTTTTGAAACAATAAAATAGCCGGAAATGTCCGGAAAATGCCGAAGGTGTACAGAACCCGTTGCTCCGTATGCTCGTTGTAATGGAAGGACCATTTTTGGGGGATTGGCATCGTGCAGCGAGTTCTCACACATCATAATATCCTGCGATACGACCCGTTTTTAATCACATAAAATGCCGGAAATGTTCGGAAAAGGCCGAAGGTGTACAGAACCTGATGCTACGTATACTCGTTGTAAGGGGCGTTCCATTTCTCGGGGATTGGCTGCGCGTAACGAGTTCTCTCACATCATAATATCCTGATATACGGCCCATTTTGAAACAATTAAAAAGCCGGAAATGTCCGGAAAAGGCCGAAGGTATACAGAACCCGTTGCTCCGTATGCTCGTTGTAGAGGGCGTACCATTTTTCGGGGATTGGCAGCGTGCAGCGAGTTCTCACACCTCATAATATCCTGCGAAACGACTTATTTTGAAACTATTAAAAAGCCGAAACTTGCCGGAAAAGGCCGAATATGTACAAGACAGTATTCTCCGCATGCTCGTTGTATTGGAAGTACCATTCTTCGGGGAATGGCAGCGCGCAACGAGTTCTCTCACATCATAGTATCCTGATATACGGCCCATTTTGAAACAATTAAAAAGCCGGAAATGTCCGGAAAAGGCCGAAGGTGTACAGAACCCGTTGCTCCCTTTGCTTGTTGTAACGGAAGTACCATTTTTGGGGGGTTGGCAGAGAGCAACTCGTTCTTACACATCATAATATCCTGATATACGGCCCATTTTGAAGCAATTAAAAAGCCGGAAATGTCCGGAAAAGGCCGAAGGTGTACAGAACCCGTTGCTCCGTATGCTCGTTGTAATGGGCGTACCATTTTTCGGGGATTTCCAGCGTGCAGCCAGTTCTCACACCTCATAATATCCTGCGATACGACCCATTTTGAAACTATTAAAAAGCCGAAACTGGCCGGAAATGGCCGAATATGTACAAGACAGGATTCTCCGCATGCTCGTTGTAATGGAAGTACCATTCTTCGGGGATTGGCAGCGCGCAACGAGTTCTCTCACATCGTAATATCCTGCTATACGACCCATTTTGAAACAATTAAATAGCCGGAAATGTCCGGAAAATGCCGAACGTGTACATAACCCGTGGCTCCGTATGCTCGTTGTAATGGGCGTACCATTTTTCGGGGATTGGCAGCGTGCAGCGAGATCTCACACATCATAATATCCTGCGATACGACCCGTTTTTAATCACATAAAATGCCGGAAATGTCCGGAAAAGGCCGAAGGTGTACAGAACCCGTTGCTCCGTATGCTCGTTGTAATGGGCGTACCATTTTTCGGGGATTGGCAGCGTGCAGCGAGATCTCACACATCATAATATCCTGCGATACGACCCTTTTTGAAACAATTAAAAAGCCGAAACTGGCCGGAAAAGGCCGAATATGTACAAGACAGGATTCTCCGGATGCTGGTTGTATTGGAAGTACCATTCTTCGGGGATTGGCAGCGCGCACCGTGTTCTCTCACATCATAATATCCTGCTATTCGGCCCGTTTTTGATCACTTAAAATGCCGGAAATGTTCGGAAAAGGACGAAGGTGTACAGAACCTGATGCTCCGTATGCTCGTTGAGAGGGCCGTACCATTTCTCGGGGATTGGCAGCGCGTAACGTGTTCTCTCACATCATAATATCCTGATAAACGGCACATTTTGAAACAATTAAAAAGCCGGAAATGTCCGGAAAAGGCCGAAGGTGTACACAACTCGTTGCTCCGTATGCTCGTTGTAATGGGCGTACCATTCTTCGGGGATTGGCAGCGCGCAACGAGGTCTCACACATCATAATATCCTGCGATACGACCCATTTTGAAACTATTAAAAAGCCGAAACTGGCCGGAAA
Source organism: Bombus muscorum (assembly GCA_963971185.1). Classification (NCBI taxonomy): domain Eukaryota; kingdom Metazoa; phylum Arthropoda; class Insecta; order Hymenoptera; family Apidae; genus Bombus; species Bombus muscorum. The sequence goes on from OZ020130.1 coordinate 5,881,423, forward strand.
AGGCCGAATATGTACAAGACAGGATTCTCCGCATGCTCGTTGTAATGGATGTACCATTCTTCGGGGATTGGCAGCGCGCAACGAGTTCTCTCACATCATAATATCCTGCGATACGACCCATTTTGAAACAATTAAATAGCCGGAAATGTCCGGAAAATGCCGAACGTGTACAGAACCCGTTGCTCCGTATGCTCGTTGTAATGGAAGGACCATTTTTCGGGGATTGGCAGCGTGCAGCTAGTTCTCACACATCATAATATCCTGCGATACGACCCGTTTTTAATCACATAAAATGCCGGAAATGTCCGGAAAAGGCCGAAGGTGTACAGAACCTGATGCTACGTATACTCGTTGTAATGGGCGTACCATTTTTCGGGGATTGGCAGCGTGCAGCGAGTTCTCACACTTCATAATATCCTGCGATACGACCCATTTTGAAACTATTAAAAAGCCGAACCTGGCCGGAAAAGGCCGAATATGTACAAGACAGGATTCTCCGCATGCTCGTTGTAATGGAAGTACCATTCTTCGGGGATTGGCAGCGCGCAACGAGTACTCTCACATCATAATATCCTGCGATACGACCCATTTTGAAACAATTAAATAGCCGGAAATGTCCGGAAAATGCCGAACGTGTACAGAACCCGTTGCTCCGTATGCTCGTTGTAATGTAAGGACCATTTTTGGGGGATTGGCAGCGTGCAGCGAGTTCTCACACATCATAATATCCTGCGATAGGACCCGTTTTTAATCACATAAAATGCCGGAGATGTCCGGAAAAGGCCGAAGGTGTACAGAACCCAATGCTCCGTTTGCTCGTTGTAATGGAAGTACCATTTTTGGGGGGTTGGAAGAGAGCAACTGGTTCTTACACATCATAATATCCTGATATACGGCCCGTTTTTGATCACTTAAAATGCCGGAAATGTCCGGAAAAGGCCGAAGGTGTACAGAACCTGATGCTCCGTATGCTCGTTGTAAGGGGCGTACCATTCCTCGGGGATTGGCAGCGCGTAACGAGTTCTCTCACATCATAATATCCTGATAAACGGCACATTTTGAAACAATTAAAAAGCCGGAAATGTCCGGAAAAGGCCGAAGGTGTACAGAACCCGTTGCTCCGTATGCTCGTTGTAGTGGGCGTACCATTTCTCGGGGATTGGCAGCGCGTAACGAATTCTCTCACATCATAATATCCTGCGATACGACCCATTTTGAAACAATTAAAAAGCCGGAAATGTCCGGAAAATGCCAAAGGTGTACAGAACCCGTTCCTCCGTATGCTCGTTGTAATGGGCGTACCATTTTTCGGGGATTGGCAGCGTGCAGCGAGTTCTCACACCTCATAATATCCTGCGATACGACCCATTTTGAAACTATTAAAAAGCCGAAACTGGCCGGGAAAGGCCGAATATGTACAAGACAGGATTCTCCGCATGCTCGTTGTAATGGATGTACCATTCTTCGGGGATTGGCAGCGCGCAACGAGTTCTCTCACATCATAATATCCCGCGATACGACCCGTTTTTAATCACATAAAATGCCGGAAATGTCCGGAAAAGGCCGAAGGTGTACAGAACCCGTTGCTCCGTATGCTCGTTGTAATGGGCGTACCATTTTTCGGGGATTGGCAGCGTGCAGCGAGATCTCACACATCATAGTATCCTGCGATACGACAAATTTTGAAACAATTAAAAAGACAAAACTGGCAGGAAAAGGCCGAATATGTACAAGACAGGATACTCCGCATGCTCGTTTTATTGGAAGTACCATTCTTCGGGGATTGGCAGCGCGCACCGAGTTCCCTCACATCATAATATCCTGCTATACGGCCCGTTTTTAATCACATAAAATGCCGGAGATGTCCGGAAAAGGCCGAAGGTGTACAGAACCCGATGCTCCGTTTGCTCGTTGTAATGGAAGTACCATTTATGGGGGGTTGGCAGAGAGCAACTGGTTCTTACACATCATAATATCCTGATATACGGCCCATTTTGAAACAATTAAAAAGCCGGAAATGTCCGGAAAAGGCCGAAGGTGTACAGAACCCGTTGCTCCGTATGCTCGTTGTAATGGGCGTACCATTTTTCGGGGATTGGAAGCGTGCAGCGAGATCTCACACATCATAATATCGTGCGATACGACCCTTTTTGAAACAATTAAAAAGCCGGAAATATCCGGAAAAGGCCGAAGGTGTACAGAACCCGTTGCTCCGTATGCTCGTTGTAATGGAAGGACCATTTTTGGGGGATTGGCAACGCTCAACGCGTTTTTACACATCATAATATCCTGCTATTCGGCCCATTTTTGATCACTTAAAATGCCGGAAATGTCCGGAAAAGGCCGAAGGTGTATAGAACCTGATGCTCCGTATGCTCGTTGTAAGGGGCGTACCATTACTCGGGGATTGGCAGCGCGTAACGAGTTCTCTCACATCATAATATCCTGAAATACGGCCCATTTTGAAACAACTAAAAAGCCGGAAATGTCCGGAAAAGGCCGAAGGTGTACAGAACCCGTTGCTCCGTATGCTCGTTGTAATGGGCGTACCATTTTTCGGGGATTGGAAGCGTGCAGCGAGATCTCACACATCATAATATCGTGCGATACGACCCTTTTTGAAACAATTAAAAAGCCGGAAATATCCGGAAAAGGCCGAAGGTGTACAGAACCCGTTGCTCCGTATGCTCGTTGTAATGGAAGGACCATTTTTGGGGGATTGGCAACGCTCAACGCGTTTTTACACATCATAATATCCTGCTATTCGGCCCATTTTTGATCACTTAAAATGCCGGAAATGTCCGGAAAAGGCCGAAGGTGTATAGAACCTGATGCTCCGTATGCTCGTTGTAAGGGGCGTACCATTACTCGGGGATTGGCAGCGCGTAACGAGTTCTCTCACATCATAATATCCTGAAATACGGCCCATTTTGAAACAACTAAAAAGCCGGAAATGTCCGGAAAAGGCCGAAGGTGTACAGAACCTGATGCTCCGTATGCTCGTTGTAATGGAAGTACCATTCTTCGGGGATTGGCAGCGCGCAACGAGTTCTCTCACATCATAATATCCTGCGATACGACCCATTTTGAAACAATTAAAAAGCCGGAAATGTCCGGAAAATGCCAAAGGTGTACAGAACCCGTTCCTCCGTATGCTCGTTGTAATGGGCGTACCATTTTTCGGGGATTGGCAGCGTGCAGCGAGTTCTCACACCTCATAATATCCTGCGATACGACCCATTTTGAAACTATTAAAAAGCCGAAACTGGCCGGATAAGGCCGAATATGTACAAGACAGGATTCTCCGCATGCTCGTTGTAATGGATGTACCATTCTTCGGGGATTGGCAGCGCGCAACGAGTTCTCTCACATCATAATATCCCGCGATACGACCCGTTTTTAATCACATAAAATGCCGGAAATGTCCGGAAAAGGCCGAAGGTGTACAGAACCCGTTGCTCCGTATGCTCGTTGTAATGGGCGTACCATTTTTCGGGGATTGGCAGCGTGCAGCGAGATCTCACACATCATAGTATCCTGCGATACGACCCTTTTTGAAACAATTAAAAAGCGGGTAATATCCGGAAAAGGCTGAAGGTGTACAGAACCCGTTGCTCCGTATGCTCGTTGTAATGTAAGGACCATTTTTGGGGGATTGGCAGCGTGCAGCGAGATCTCACACATCATAGTATCCTGCGATACGACCCTTTTTGAAACAATTAAAAAGCGGGTAATATCCGGAAAAGGCTGAAGGTGTACAGAACCCGATGCTCCGTTTGCTCGTTGTAATGGAAGTACCATTTTTGGGAGGTTGGCAGAGAGCAACTGGTTCTTACACATCATAATATCCTGATCTACGGCCCGTTTTTGATCACTTAAAGTGCCGGAAATGTCCGGAAAAGGCCGAAGGTGTACAGAACCTGATGCTCCGTATGCTCGTTGTAAGGGGCGTACCATTTCTCGGGGATTGGCAGCGCGTAACGAGTTCTCTCACATCATGATATCCTGAAATGCGGCCCATTTTGAAACAATTAAAAAGCCGGAAATGTTCGGAAAAGGCCGAAGGTGTACAGAACCTGATGCTCCGTATGCTCGTTGTAAGGGGAGTACCATTTCTCGAGGATTGGTAGCGCGTAACGAATTCTCTCACATCATAATATCCTGATATACGGCCCATTTTGAAACAATTAAAAAGCCGGAAATGTCCGGAAAAGGCCGAAGGTGTACAGAACCCGTTGCTCCGTATGCTCGTTGTAATGGGCGTACCATTTTTCGGGGATTGGAAGCGTGCAGCGAGATCTCACACATCATAATATCGTGCGATACGACCCTTTTTGAAACAATTAAAAAGCCGGAAATATCCGGAAAAGGCCGAAGGTGTACAGAACCCGTTGCTCCGTATGCTCGTTGTAATGGAAGGACCATTTTTGGGTGATTGGCAACGCTCAACGCGTTTTTACACATCATAATATCCTGCTACTCGGCCCATTTTTGATCACTTAAAATGCCGGAAATGTCCGGAAAAGGCCGAAGGTGTACAGAACCTGATGCTCTGTATGCTCGTAGTAAGGGGCGTACCATTTCTCGGGGATTGGCAGCGCGTAACGAGTTCTCTCACATCATAATATCCTGAAATACGGCCCATTTTGAAACAACTAAAAAGCCGGAAATGTCCGGAAAAGGCCGAAGGTGTACAGAACCTGATGCTCCGTATGCTCGTTGTAATGGAAGTACCATTCTTCGGGGATTGGCAGCGCGCAACGAGTTCTCTCACATCATAATATCCTGCGATACGACCCGTTTTGAAACAATTAAAAAGCCGGAAATGTCCGGAAAATGCCAAAGGTGTACAGAACCCGTTCCTCCGTATGCTCGTTGTAATGGGCGTACCATTTTTCGGGGATTGGCAGCGTGCAGCGAGTTCTCACACCTCATAATATCCTGCGATACGACCCATTTTGAAACTATTAAAAAGCCGAAGCTGGCCAGAAAAGGCCGAATATGTACAAGACAGGATTCTCCGCATGCTCGTTGAAATGGATGTACCATTCTTCGGGGATTGGCAGCGCGCAACGAGTTCTCTCACATCATAATATCCCGCGATACGACCCATTTTAAAACAATTAAAAAGCCGGAAATGTCCGGAAAATGCCGAAGGTGTACAGAACCCGTTGCTCCGTATGTTCGTTGTAATGGAAGTACCATTTTTGGGGGGTTGGCAGAGAGCAACTGGTTCTTACACATCATAATATCCTGATATATGGCCCATTTTGAAACAACTAAAAAGCCGGAAATGTCCGGAAAAGGCCGAAGGTGTACAGAACCCGTTGCTCCGTATGCTCGTTGTAATGGGCGTACCATTTTTCGGGGATTGGAAGCGTGCAGCGAGATCTCACACATCATAATATCGTGCGATACGACCATTTTTGAAACAATTAAAAAGCCGGAAATATCCGGAAAAGGCCGAAGGTGTACAAGACAGGATTCTCCGCATGCTCGTTGTAATGGAAGTACCATTCTTCGGGGATTGGCAGCGCGCAACGAGTTCTCTCACATCGTAATATCCTGCTATACGACCCATTTTGAAACAATTAAATAGCCGGAAATGTCCGGAAAATGCCGAACGTGTACATAACCCGTGGCTCCGTATGCTCGTTGTAATGGGCGTACCATTTTTCGGGGATTGGCAGCGTGCAGCGAGATCTCACACATCATAATATCCTGCGATACGACCCGTTTTTAATCACATAAAATGCCGGAAATGTCCGGAAAAGGCCGAAGGTGTACAGAACCCGTTGCTCCGTATGCTCGTTGTAATGGGCGTACCATTTTTCGGGGATTGGCAGCGTGCAGCGAGATCTCACACATCATAATATCCTGCGATACGACCCTTTTTGAAACAATTAAAAAGCCGAAACTGGCCGGAAAAGGCCGAATATGTACAAGACAGGATTCTCCGGATGCTGGTTGCATTGGAAGTACCATTCTTCGGGGATTGGCAGCGCGCACCGTGTTCTCTCACATCATAATATCCTGCTATTCGGCCCGTTTTTGATCACTTAAAATGCCGGAAATGTCCGGAAAAGGACGAAGGTGTACAGAACCTGATGCTCCGTATGCTCGTTGAGAGGGCCGTACCATTTCTCGGGGATTGGCAGCGCGTAACGTGTTCTCTCACATCATAATATCCTGATAAACGGCACATTTTGAAACAATTAAAAAGCCGGAAATGTCCGGAAAAGGCCGAAGGTGTACAGAACCCGTTGCTCCGTATGCTCGTTGTAATGGGCGTACTATTTTTCGGGGATTGGCAGCGTGCAGCGAGTTCTCACACCTCATAATATCCTGCGATACGACTCATTTTGAAACTATTAAAAAGCCGAAACTGGCCGGAAAAGGCCGAATATGTACAAGACAGGATTCTCGTCATGCTCGTTGTAATGGAAGTACCATTCTTCGGGGATTGGCAGCGCGCAACGAGGTCTCACACATCATAATATCCTGCGATACGACCCATTTTGAAACTATTAAAAAGCCGAAACTGGCCGGAAAAGGCCGAATATGTACAAGACAGGATTCTCCGCATGCTCGTTGTAATGGATGTACCATTGTTCGGGGATTGGCAGCGCGCAACGAGTTCTCTCACATCATAATATCCTGCGATACGACCCATTTTGAAACAATTAAATAGCCGGAAATGTCCGGAAAATGCCGAACGTGTACAGAACCCGTTGCTCCGTATGCTCGTTGTAATGGAAGGACCATTTTTCGGGGATTGGCAGCGTGCAGCTAGTTCTCACTAATCATAATATCCTGCGATACGACCCGTTTTTAATCACATAAAATGCCGGAAATGTCCGGAAAAGGCCGAAGGTGTACAGAACCTGATGCTACGTATACTCGTTGTAATGGGCGTACCATTTTTCGGGGATTGGCAGCGTGCAGCGAGTTCTCACACTTCATAATATCCTGCGATACGACCCATTTTGAAACTATTAAAAAGCCGAAACTGGCCGGAAAAGGCCGAATATGTACAAGACAGGATTCTCCGCATGCTCGTTGTAATGGAAGTACCATTCTTCGGGGATTGGCAGCGCGCAACGAGTACTCTCACATCATAATATCCTGCGATACGACCCATTTTGAAACAATTAAATAGCCGGAAATGTCCGGAAAATGCCGAACGTGTACAGAACCCGTTGCTCCGTATGCTCGTTGTAATGTAAGGACCATTTTTGGGGGATTGGCAGCGTGCAGCGAGTTCTCACACATCATAATATCCTGCGATAGGACCCGTTTTTAATCACATAAAATGCCGGAGATGTCCGGAAAAGGCCGAAGGTGTACAGAACCCAATGCTCCGTTTGCTCGTTGTAATGGAAGTACCATTTTTGGGGGGTTGGAAGAGAGCAACTGGTTCTTACACATCATAATATCCTGATATACGGCCCGTTTTTGATCACTTAAAATGCCGGAAATGTCCGGAAAAGGCCGAAGGTGTACAGAACCTGATGCTCCGTATGCTCGTTGTAAGGGGCGTACCATTCCTCGGGGATTGGCAGCGCGTAACGAGTTCTCTCACATCATAATATCCTGATAAACGGCACATTTTGAAACAATTAAAAAGCCGGAAATGTCCGGAAAAGGCCGAAGGTGTACAGAACCCGTTGCTCCGTATGCTCGTTGTAGTGGGCGTACCATTTCTCGGGGATTGGCAGCGCGTAACGAATTCTCTCACATCATAATATCCTGCGATACGACCCATTTTGAAACAATTAAAAAGCCGGAAATGTCCGGAAAATGCCAAAGGTGTACAGAACCCGTTCCTCCGTATGCTCGTTGTAATGGGCGTACCATTTTTCGGGGATTGGCAGCGTGCAGCGAGTTCTCACACCTCATAATATCCTGCGATACGACCCATTTTGAAACTATTAAAAAGCCGAAACTGGCCGGAAAAGGCCGCATATGTACAAGACAGGATTCTCCGCATGCTCGTTGTAATGGATGTACCATTCTTCGGGGATTGGCAGCGCGCAACGAGTTCTCTCACATCATAATATCCCGCGATACGACCCGTTTTCAATCACATAAAATGCCGGAAATGTCCGGAAAAGGCCGAAGGTGTACAGAACCCGTTGCTCCGTATGCTCGTTGTAATGGGCGTACCATTTTTCGGGGATTGGCAGCGTGTAGCGAGATCTCACACATCATAGTATCCTGCGATACGACAAATTTTGAAACAATTAAAAAGACAAAACTGGCAGGAAAAGGCCGAATATGTACAAGACAGGATACTCCGCATGCTCGTTTTATTGGAAGTACCATTCTTCGGGGATTGGCAGCGCGCACCGAGTTCCCTCACATCATAATATCCTGCTATACGGCCCGTTTTTAATCACATAAAATGCCGGAGATGTCCGGAAAAGGCCGAAGGTGTACAGAACCCGATGCTCCGTTTGCTCGTTGTAATGGAAGTACCATTTATGGGGGGTTGGCAGAGAGCAACTGGTTCTTACACATCATAATATCCTGATATACGGCCCATTTTGAAACAATTAAAAAGCCGGAAATGTCCGGAAAAGGCCGAAGGTGTACAGAACCCGTTGCTCCGTATGCTCGTTGTAATGGGCGTACCATTTTTCGGGGATTGGAAGCGTGCAGCGAGATCTCACACATCATAATATCGTGCGATACGACCCTTTTTGAAACAATTAAAAAGCCGGAAATATCCGGAAAAGGCCGAAGGTGTACAGAACCCGTTGCTCCGTATGCTCGTTGTAATGGAAGGACCATTTTTGGGGGATTGGCAACGCTCAACGCGTTTTTACACATCATAATATCCTGCTATTCGGCCCATTTTTGATCACTTAAAATGCCGGAAATGTCCGGAAAAGGCCGAAGGTGTATAGAACCTGATGCTCCGTATGCTCGTTGTAAGGGGCGTACCATTACTCGGGGATTGGCAGCGCGTAACGAGTTCTCTCACATCATAATATCCTGAAATACGGCCCATTTTGAAACAACTAAAAAGCCGGAAATGTCCGGAAAAGGCCGAAGGTGTACAGAACCCGTTGCTCCGTATGCTCGTTGTAATGGGCGTACCATTTTTCGGGGATTGGAAGCGTGCAGCGAGATCTCACACATCATAATATCGTGCGATACGACCCTTTTTGAAACAATTAAAAAGCCGGAAATATCCGGAAAAGGCCGAAGGTGTACAGAACCCGTTGCTCCGTATGCTCGTTGTAATGGAAGGACCATTTTTGGGGGATTGGCAACGCTCAACGCGTTTTTACACATCATAATATCCTGCTATTCGGCCCATTTTTGATCACTTAAAATGCCGGAAATGTCCGGAAAAGGCCGAAGGTGTATAGAACCTGATGCTCCGTATGCTCGTTGTAAGGGGCGTACCATTACTCGGGGATTGGCAGCGCGTAACGAGTTCTCTCACATCATAATATCCTGAAATACGGCCCATTTTGAAACAACTAAAAAGCCGGAAATGTCCGGAAAAGGCCGAAGGTGTACAGAACCTGATGCTCCGTATGCTCGTTGTAATGGAAGTACCATTCTTCGGGGATTGGCAGCGCGCAACGAGTTCTCTCACATCATAATATCCTGCGATACGACCCATTTTGAAACAATTAAAAAGCCGGAAATGTCCGGAAAATGCCAAAGGTGTACAGAACCCGTTCCTCCGTATGCTCGTTGTAATGGGCGTACCATTTTTCGGGGATTGGCAGCGTGCAGCGAGTTCTCACACCTCATAATATCCTGCGATACGACCCATTTTGAAACTATTAAAAAGCCGAAACTGGCCGGAAAAGGCCGAATATGTACAAGACAGGATTCTCCGCATGCTCGTTGTAATGGATGTACCATTCTTCGGGGATTGGCAGCGCGCAACGAGTTCTCTCACATCATAATATCCCGCGATACGACCCGTTTTTAATCACATAAAATGCCGGAAATGTCCGGAAAAGGCCGAAGGTGTACAGAACCCGTTGCTCCGTATGCTCGTTGTAATGGGCGTACCATTTTTCGGGGATTGGCAGCGTGCAGCGAGATCTCACACATCATAGTATCCTGCGATACGACCCTTTTTGAAACAATTAAAAAGCGGGTAATATCCGGAAAAGGCTGAAGGTGTACAGAACCCGTTGCTCCGTATGCTCGTTGTAATGTAAGGACCATTTTTGGGGGATTGGCAGCGTGCAGCGAGATCTCACACATCATAGTATCCTGCGATACGACCCTTTTTGAAACAATTAAAAAGCGGGTAATATCCGGAAAAGGCTGAAGGTGTACAGAACCCGATGCTCCGTTTGCTCGTTGTAATGGAAGTACCATTTTTGGGGGGTTGGCAGAGAGCAACTGGTTCTTACACATCATAATATCCTGATCTACGGCCCGTTTTTGATCACTTAAAGTGCCGGAAATGTCCGGAAAAGGCCGGAGGTGTACAGAACCTGATGCTCCGTATGCTCGTTGTAAGGGGCGTACCATTTCTCGGGGATTGGCAGCGCGTAACGAGTTCTCTCACATCATGATATCCTGAAATGCGGCCCATTTTGAAACAATTAAAAAGCCGGAAATGTTCGGAAAAGGCCGAAGGTGTACAGAACCTGATGCTCCGTATGCTCGTTGTAAGGGGAGTACCATTTCTCGAGGATTGGTAGCGCGTAACGAATTCTCTCACATCATAATATCCTGATATACGGCCCATTTTGAAACAATTAAAAAGCCGGAAATGTCCGGAAAAGGCCGAAGGTGTACAGAACCCGTTGCTCCGTATGCTCGTTGTAATGGGCGTACCATTTTTCGGGGATTGGAAGCGTGCAGCGAGATCTCACACATCATAATATCGTGCGATACGACCCTTTTTGAAACAATTAAAAAGCCGGAAATATCCGGAAAAGGCCGAAGGTGTACAGAACCCGTTGCTCCGTATGCTCGTTGTAATGGAAGGACCATTTTTGGGTGATTGGCAACGCTCAACGCGTTTTTACACATCATAATATCCTGCTACTCGGCCCATTTTTGATCACTTAAAATGCCGGAAATGTCCGGAAAAGGCCGAAGGTGTACAGAACCTGATGCTCTGTAGGCTCGTAGTAAGGGGCGTACCATTTCTCGGGGATTGGCAGCGCGTAACGAGTTCTCTCACATCATAATATCCTGAAATACGGCCCATTTTGAAACAACTAAAAAGCCGGAAATGTCCGGAAAAGGCCGAAGGTGTACAGAACCTGATGCTCCGTATGCTCGTTGTAATGGAAGTACCATTCTTCGGGGATTGGCAGCGCGCAACGAGTTCTCTCACATCATAATATCCTGCGATACGACCCGTTTTGAAACAATTAAAAAGCCGGAAATGTCCGGAAAATGCCAAAGGTGTACAGAACCCGTTCCTCCGTATGCTCGTTGTAATGGGCGTACCATTTTTCGGGGATTGGCAGCGTGCAGCGAGTTCTCACACCTCATAATATCCTGCGATACGACCCATTTTGAAACTATTAAAAAGCCGAAACTGGCCAGAAAAGGCCGAATATGTACAAGACAGGATTCTCCGCATGCTCGTTGAAATGGATGTACCATTCTTCGGGGATTGGCAGCGCGCAACGAGTTCTCTCACATCATAATATCCCGCGATACGACCCATTTTAAAACAATTAAAAAGCCGGAAATGTCCGGAAAATGCCGAAGGTGTACAGAACCCGTTGCTCCGTATGTTCGTTGTAATGGAAGTACCATTTTTGGGGGGTTGGCAGAGAGCAACTGGTTCTTACACATCATAATATCCTGATATATGGCCCATTTTGAAACAACTAAAAAGCCGGAAATGTCCGGAAAAGGCCGAAGGTGTACAGAACCCGTTGCTCCGTATGCTCGTTGTAATGGGCGTACCATTTTTCGGGGATTGGAAGCGTGCAGCGAGATCTCACACATCATAATATCGTGCGATACGACCCTTTTTGAAACAATTAAAAAGCCGGAAATATCCGGAAAAGGCCGAAGGTGTACAGAACCCGTTGCTCCGTATGCTCGTTGTAATGGAAGGACCATTTTTGGGTGATTGGCAACGCTCAACGCGTTTTTACACATCATAATATCCTGCTATTCGGCCCATTTTTGATCACTTAAAATGCCGGAAATGTCCGGAAAAGGCCGAAGGTGTACAGAACCAGATGCTCCGTATGCTCGTTGTAAGGGGCGTACCATTTCTCGGGGATTGGCAGCGCGTAACGAGTTCTCTCACATCATAATATCCTGAAATACGGCCCATTTTGAAACTATTAAAAAGCCGGAAATGTCCGGAAAAGGCCGAAGGTGTACAGAACCCGTTGCACCGTATGCTCGTTGTAGTGGGCGTACCATTTTTCGGGGATTGGCAGCGTGCAGCGAGTTCTCACACCTCATAATATCCTGCGATACGACCCATTTTGAAACAACTAAAAAGACGAAACTGGCCGGAAAAGGCCGAATATGTACAAGACAGGATTCTCCGCATGCTCGTTGTATTGGAAGTACCATTCTTCGGGGATTGGCAGCGCGCACCGAGTTCCCTCACATCATAATATCCTGCTATACGGCCCGTTTTTAATCACATAAAATGCCGGAGATGTCCGGAAAATGCCGAAGGTGTACAGAACCCGATGCTCCGTTTGCTCGTTGTAATGGAAGTACCATTTTTGGGGGGTTGGCAGAGAGCAACTGGTTCTTACACATCATAATATCCTGATATACGGCCCATTTTGAAACAACTAAAAAGCCGGAAATGTCCGGAAAAGGCCGAAGGTGTACAGAACCCGTTGCTCCGTATGCTCGTTGTAATGGGCGTACCATTTTTCGGGGATTGGAAGCGTGCAGCGAGATCTCACACATCATAATATCGTGCGATACGACCCTTTTTGAAACAATTAAAAAGCCGGAAATATCCGGAAAAGGCCGAAGGTGTACAGAACCCGTTGCTCCGTATGCTCGTTGTAATGGAAGGACCATTTTTGGGTGATTGGCAACGCTCAACGCGTTTTTACATATCATAATATCCTGCTATTCGGCCCATTTTTGATCACTTAAAATGCCGGAAATGTCCGGAAAAGGCCGAAGGTGTACAGAACCTGATGCTCCGTATGCTCGTTGTAAGGGGCGTACCATTTCTCGGGGATTGGCAGCGCGTAACGAGTTCTCTCACATCATAATATCCTGAAATACGGCCCATTTTGAAACTATTAAAAAGCCGGAAATGTCCGGAAAAGGCCGAAGGTGTACAGAACCCGTTGCACCGTATGCTCGTTGTAGTGGGCGTACCATTTTTCGGGGATTGGCAGCATGCAGCGAGTTCTCACACCTCATAATATCCTGCGATACGACCCATTTTGAAACAACTAAAAAGACGAAACTGGCCGGAAAAGGCCGAATATGTACAAGACAGGATTCTCCGCATGCTCGTTGTATTGGAAGTACCATTCTTCGGGGATTGGCAGCGCGCACCGAGTTCCCTCACATCATAATATCCTGCTATACGGTCCGTTTTTAATCACATAAAATGCCGGAGATGTCCGGAAAAGGCCGAAGGTGTACAGAACCCGATGCTCCGTTTGCTCGTTGTAATGGAAGTACCATTTTTGGGGGGTTGGCAGAGAGCAACTGGCTCTTACACATCATAATAATCTGATATACGGCCCATTTTGAAACAATTAAAAAGCCGGAAATGTCCGGAAAAGGCCGAAGGTGTACAGAACCCGTTGCTCCGTATGCTCGTTGTAGTGGGCGTACCATTTTTCGGGGATTGGCAGCGTGCAGCGAGTTCTCACACCTCATAATATCCTGCGATACGACTCATTTTGAAACTATTAAAAAGCCGAAACTGGCCGGAAAAGGCCGAATATCTACAAGACAGGATTCTCGTCATGCTCGTTGTAATGGAAGTACCATTCTTCGGGGATTTGCATTGCGCAACGAGTTCCCTCACATCATAATATCCTGCTATACGGCCCGTTTTTAATCACATAAAATGCCGGAGATGTCCGGAAAAGGCCGAAGGTGTACAGAACCCAATGCTCCGTTTGCTCGTTGTAATGGAAGTACCATTTTTGGGGGGTTGGCAGAGAGCAACTGGTTCTTACACATCATAATATCCTGATATACGGCCCATTTTGAAACAATTAAAAAGCCGGAAATATCCGGAAAAGGCCGAAGGTGTACAGAACCCGTTGCTCCGTATGCTCGTTGTAATGGGCGTACCATTTTTCGGGGATTGGCAGCGTGCAGCGAGATCTCACACATCATAATATCCTGCGATACGACCCTTTTTGAAACAATTAAAAAGCCGGAAATATCCGGAAAAGGCCGAAGGTGTACAGAACCCGTTGCTCCGTATGCTCGTTGTAATGGAAGGACCATTTTTGGGGGATTGGCAACGCTCAACGCGTTTTTACACATCATAATATCCTGCTATACGGTCCGTTTTTAATCACATAAAATGCCGGAGATGTCCGGAAAAGGCCGAAGGTGTACAGAACCCGATGCTCCGTTTGCTCGTTGTAATGGAAGTACCATTTTTGGGGGGTTGGCAGAGAGCAACTGGTTCTTACACATCGTAATATCCTGATATACGGCCCATTTTGAAACAATTAAAAAGCCGGAAATATCCGGAAAAGGCCGAAGGTGTACAGAACCCGTTGCTCCGTATGCTCGTTGTAGTGGGCGTACCATTTTTCGGGGATTGGCAGCGTGCAGCGAGTTCCCTCACATCATAATATCCTGCTATACGGCCCGTTTTTAATCACATAAAATGGCGGAGATGTCCGGAAAAGGCCGAAGGTGTACAGAACCCGATGCTCCGTTTGCTCGTTGTAATGGAAGTACCATTTTTGGGGGGTTGGCAGAGAGCAACGAGTTTTCTCACATCATAATATCCTGCGATACGACCCGTTTTGAAACAATAAAATAGCCGGAAATGTCCGGAAAATGCCGAAGGTTTACAGAACCCGTTGCTCCGTATGCTCGTTTTAATGGAAGGACCATTTTTGGGGGATTGGCAGCGTGCAGCGAGTTCTCACACATCATAATATCCTGCGATACGACCCGTTTTTAATCACATAAAATGCCGGAAATGTTCGGAAAAGGCCGAAGGTGTACAGAACCTGATGCTACGTATACTCGTTGTAATGGAAGGACCATTTTTGGGGGATCGGCAACGCTCTACGCGTTTTTACACATCATAATATACTGGTGTACAGAACGTGATGCTCCGTATGCTCGTTGTAAGGGGCGTACCATTTCTCGGGGATTGGCAGCGCGTAACGTGTTCTCTCACATCATAATATCCTGATAAACGGCACATTTTGAAACAATTAAAAAGCCGGAAATGTCCGGAAAAGGCCGAATATGTACAAGACAGGATTCTCGTCATGCTCGTTGTAATGGAAGTACCATTCTTCGGGGATTGGCAGCGTGCAGCGAGTTCTCACACCTCATAATATCCTGCGATACGACTCATTTTGAAACTATTAAAAAGCCGAAACTGGCCGGAAAAGGCCGAATATGTACAAGACAGGATTCTCGTCATGCTCGCTGTAATGGGCGTACCATTCTTCGGGGATTGGCAGCGCGCAACGAGTTCTCTCACATCATAATATCCTGCGATACGACCCATTTTGAAACAATTAAAAAGCCGGAAATGTCCGGAAAATGCCAAAGGAGTACAGAACCCGTTGCTCCGTATGCTCGTTGTAATGGTCGTACCATTTTTCGGGGATTGGCAGCGTGCAGCGAGTTCTCACACCTCATAATATCCCGCGATACGACCTATTTTGAAACTATTAAAAAGCCGAAACTGGCCGGAAAAGGCCGAATATGTACAAGACAGGATTTTCCGCATGCTCGTTGTAATGGATGTACCATTCTTCGGGGATTGGCAGCGCGCAACGAGTTCTCTCACATCATAATATCGCGCGATACGACCCATTTTGAAACAATTAAAAAGCCGGAAATGTCCGGAAAATGCCGAAGGTGTACAGAACCCGTTGCTCCGTATGCTCGTTGTAATGGAAGGACCATTTTTGGGGGATTGGCAGCGTGCAGCGAGTTCTCACACCTCATAATATCCTGCGATACGGCCAGTTTTTAATCACATAAAATGCCGGAGATGTCCGGAAAATTCCGAAGGTGTACAGAACCCGTTGCTCCGTATGCTCGTTGTAATGGAAGGACCATTTTTGGGGGATCGGCAACGCTCATCGCGTTTTTACACATCATAATATACTTGTGTACAGAACCTGATGCTCCGTATGCTCGTTGTAAGGGGCGTACCATTTCTCGGGGATTGGCAGCGCGTAACGTGTTCTCTCACATCATAATATCCTGATAAACGGCACATTTTGAAACAATTAAAAAGCCGGAAATGTCCGGAAAAGGCCGAAGGTGTACAGAACCCGTTGCTCCGTATGCTCGTTGTAATGGGCGTACCATTCTTCGGGGATTGGCAGCGTGCAGCGAGATCTCACACATCATAATATCCTGCGATACGACCCTTTTTGAAACAATTAAAAAGCCGGAAATATCCGGAAAAGGCCGAAGGTGTACAGAACCCGTTGCTCCGTATGCTCGTTGTAGTGGGCGTACCATTTTTCGGGGATTGGCAGCGTGCAGCGAGTTCTCTCACCTCATAATATCCTGCGAAACAACTCATTTTGAAACTATTAAAAAGCCGAAACTTGCCGGAAAAGGCCGAATATGTACAAGACAGTATTCTCCGCATGCTCGTTGTATTGGAAGTACCATTCTTCGGGGAATGGCAGCGCGCAACGAGTTCTCTCACATCATTATATCCTGATATACGGCCCATTTTGAAACAATTAAAAAGCCGGAAATGTCCGGAAAAGGCCGAAGTTGTACAGAACCCGTTGCTCCCTTTGATTGTTGTAATGGAAGTACCATTTTTGGGGGGGGTTGTCAGAGAGCAACTGGTTCTTACACATCATAATATCCTGATATACGGCCCATTTTGAAGCAATTAAAAAGCCGGAAATGTCCGGAAAAGGCCGATGGTGTACAGAACCCGTTGCTCCGTATGCTCGTTGTAATGGGCGTACCATTTTTCGGGGATTTCCAGCGTGCAGCCAGTTCTCACACCTCATAATATCCTGCGATACGACCCATTTTGAAACTATTAAAAAGCCGAAACTGGCCGGAAATGGCCGAATATGTACAAGACAGGATTCTGCGCATGCTCGTTGTAATGGAAGTACCATTCTTCGGGGATTTGCAGCGCGCAACGAGTTCCCTCACATCATAATATCCTGCTATACGGCCCGTTTTTAATCACATAAAATGCCGGAGATGTCCGGAAAAGGCCGAAGGTGTACAGAACCCGTTGCTCCGTATGCTCGTTGTAAGGGAAGGACCATTTTTGGGGGATCGGCAACGCTCAACGCGTTTTTACACATCATAATATCCTGCTATTCGGCCCGTTTTTGATCACTTAAAATGCCGAAAATGTCCGGAAAAGGCCGAAGGTGTACAGAACCTGATGCTCCGTATGCTCGTTGTAAGGGGCGTACCATTTCTCGGGGATTGGCAGCGCGTAACGTGTTCTCTCACATCATAATATCCTGATAAACGGCACATTTTGAAACAATTAAAAAGCCGGAAATGTCCGGAAAATTCCAAAGGTGTACAGAACCCGTTGCTCCGTATGCTCGTTGTAATGGGCGTACCATTTTTCGGGGATTGGCAGCGTGCAGCGAGTTCTCACACCTCATAATATACTGCGATACGACCCATTTTGAAACTATTAAAAAGCCGAAACTGGCCGGAAAAGGCCGAACATGTACAAGACAGGATTCTCCGCATGCTCGTTGTAATGGATGCACCATTCTTCGGGGATTGGCAGCGCGCAACGAGTTCTCTCACATTATAATATCCTGCGATACGACCCATTTTGAAACAATTAAAAAGCCGGAAATGTCCGGAAAATGCCGAAGGTGTACAGAACCCGTTGCTCCGTATGCTCGTTGTAATGGAAGGACCATATTTGGGGGATTGGCAGCGTGCAGCGAGTTCTCACACATCATAATATCCTGCGATACGACCCGTTTTTAATCACATAAAATGCCGGAAATGTCCGGAAAAGGCCGAAGGTGTACAGAACCCGATGCTCCGTTTGCTCGTTGTAATGGAAGTACCATTTTTGGGGGGTTGGCAGAGAGCAACTGGCTCTTACACATCATAATAATCTGATATACGGCCCATTTTGAAACAATTAAAAAGCCGGAAATGTCCGGAAAAGGCCGAAGGTGTACAGAACCCGTTGCTCCGTATGCTCGTTGTAATGGGCGTACCATTTTTCGGGGATTGGAAGCGTGCAGCGAGATCTCACACATCATAATATCGTGCGATACGACCCTTTTTGAAACAATTAAAAAGCCGGAAATATCCGGAAAAGGCCGAAGGTGTACAGAACCCGATGCACCGTATGCTCGTTGTAAGGGAAGGACCATTTTTGGGGGATCGGCAACGCTCAACGCGTTTTTACACATCATAATATCCTGCTATTCGGCCCGTTTTTGATCACTTAAAATGCCGAAAATGTCCGGAAAAGGCCGAAGGTGTACAGAACCTGATGCTCCGTATGCTCGTTGTAAGGGGCGTACCATTTCTCGGGGATTGGCAGCGCGTAACGTGTTCTCTCACGTCATAATATCCTGATAAACGGCACATTTTGAAACAATTAAAAAGCCGGAAATGTCCGGAAAATTCCAAAGGTGTACAGAACCCGTTGCTCCGTATGCTCGTTGTAATGGGCGTACCATTTTTCGGGGATTGGCAGCGTGCAGCGAGTTCTCACACCTCATAATATACTGCGATACGACCCATTTTGAAACTATTAAAAAGCCGAAACTGGCCGGAAAAGGCCGAATATGTACAAGACAGGATTCTCCGCATGCTCGTTGTAATGGATGCACCATTCTTCGGGGATTGGCAGCGCGCAACGAGTTCTCTCACATCATAATATCCTGCGATACGACCCATTTTGAAACAATTAAAAAGCCGGAAATGTCCGGAAAATGCCGAAGGTGTACAGAACCCGTTGCTCCGTATGCTCGTTGTAATGGAAGGACCATATTTGGGGGATTGGCAGCGTGCAGCGAGTTCTCACACATCATAATATCCTGCGATACGACCCGTTTTTAATCACATAAAATGCCGGAAATGTCCGGAAAAGGCCGAAGGTGTACAGAACCCGATGCTCCGTTTGCTCGTTGTAATGGAAGTACCATTTTTGGGGGGTTGGCAGAGAGCAACTGGCTCTTACACATCATAATAATCTGATATACGGCCCATTTTGAAACAATTAAAAAGCCGGAAATGTCCGGAAAAGGCCGAAGGTGTACAGAACCCGTTGCTCCGTATGCTCGTTGTAATGGGCGTACCATTTTTCGGGGATTGGAAGCGTGCAGCGAGATCTCACACATCATAATATCGTGCGATACGACCCTTTTTGAAACAATTAAAAAGCCGGAAATATCCGGAAAAGGCCGAAGGTGTACAGAACCCGATGCACCGTATGCTCGTTGTAAGGGAAGGACCATTTTTGGGGGATCGGCAACGCTCAACGCGTTTTTACACATCATAATATCCTGCTATTCGGCCCGTTTTTGATCACTTAAAATGCCGGAAATGTCCGGATAAGGCCGAAGGTGTACAGAACCCGTTGCTCCGTATGCTCGTTGTAGTGGGCGTACCATTTTTCGGGGATTGGCAGCGTGCAGCGAGTTCTCACACCTCATAATATCCTGCGATACGACTCATTTTGAAACTATTAAAAAGCCGAAACTGGCCGGAAAAGGCCGAATATGTACAAGACAGGATACTCGTCATGCTCGTTGTAATGGAAGTACCATTCTTCGGGGATTTGCAGCGCGCAACGAGTTCCCTCACATCATAATATCCTGCTATACGGCCCGTTTTTAATCACATAAAATGCCGGAGATGTCCGGAAAAGGCCGAAGGTGTACGGAACCCGTTGCTCCGTATGCTCGTTGTAATGGGCGTACCATTTTGCGGGGTTTGGCAGCGTGCAGCGAGATCTCACACATCATAATATCCTGCGATACGACCCTTTTTGAAACAATTAAAAAGCCTGAAATATCCGGAAAAGGCCGAAGGTGTACAGAACCCGTTGCTCCGTATGCTCGTTGTAATGGAAGGACCATTTTTGGGGGATTGGCAACGCTCAACGCGTTTTTACACATCATAATATCCTGCTATTCGGCCCATTTTTGATCACTTAAAATGCCGGAAATGTCCGGAAAAGGCCGAAGGTGTACAGAACCTGATGCTCCGTATGCTCGTTGTAACAGGCGTACCATTTCTCGGGGATTGGCAGCGCGTAACGACTTCTCTCACATCATAATATCCTGCGATACGACCCATTTTGAAACAATTAAAAAGCCGGAAATGACCGGAAAATGCCAAAGGTGTATAGAATCCGTTGCTCCGCATGCTCGTTGTAATGGGCGTACCATTTTTCGGGGATTGGCAGCGTGCAGCGAGTTCTCACACATCATAATATCCTGCGATACGACCCGTTTTTAATCACATAAAATGCCGGAAATGTATGGAAAAGGCCGAAGGTGTACAGAACCTGATGCTACGTATACTCGTTGTAAGGGGCGTACCATTTCTCGGGGATTGGCAGCGCGCAACGAGGTCTCACACATCATAATATCCTGCGATACGACCCTTTTTGAAACAATTAAAAAGCCGGAAATATCCGGAAAAGGCTGAAGGTGTGCAGAACCCGTTGCTCCGTATGCTCGTTGTAATGGGCGTACCATTTTTCGGGGATTGGCAGCGTGCAGCGAGTTCTCACACCTCATAATATCCTGCGATACGACCCATTTTGAAACTATTAAAAAGCCGAAACTGGCCGGAAAAGGCCGAATATGTACTAGACAGGATTCTCCGCATGCTCGTTGTAATGGATGTACCATTCTTCGGGGATTGGCAGCGCGCAACGAGTTCTCTCACATCATAATATCCTGCGATACGACCCATTTTGAAATAATTAAATAGCCGGAAATGTCCGGAAAATGCCGAACGTGTACAGAACCCGTAGCTCCGTATGCTCGTTGTAATGGAAAGACCATTTTTTGGGGATTGGCAGCGTGCAGCGAGTTCTCACACATCATAATATCCTGCGATACGACCCGTTTTTAATCACATAAAATGCCGGAAATGTCCGGAAAAGGCCGAAGGTGTACAGAACCTGATGCTTCGTATACTCGTTGTAAGGGGCGTACCATTTCTCGGGGATTGGCAGCGCGTAACGAGTTCTCTCACATCATAATATCATGATATCCGGCCCATTTTGAAACAATTAAAAAGCCGGAAATGTCCGGAAAAGGCCGAAGGTGTACAGAACCCGTTGCTCCGTATGCTCGTTGTAGTGGGCGTACCATTTTTCGGGGATTGGCAGCGTGCAGCGAGTTCTCACACCTCATAATATTCTGCGAAACGAATCATTCTGAAACTATTAAAAAGCCGAAACTTGCCGGAAAAGGCCGAATATGTACAAGACAGGATTCTCCGCATGCTCGTTGTAATGGAAGTACCATTCTTCGGGGATTGGCAGCGCGCAACGAGTTCTCTCACATCATAATATCCTGACATACGGCCCATTTTGAAACAATTAGAAAGGCGGAAATGTCCGGAAAAGGCCGAAGGTGTACAGAACCCGTTGCTCCCTTTGCTTGTTGTAACGAAAGTACCATTTTTGGGGGGTTGGCAGAGAGCAACTGGTTCTTACACATCATAATATCCTGATATACGGCCCATTTTGAGCAATTAAAAAGCCGGAAATGTACGGAAAAGGCCGAAGGTGTACAGAACCCGTTGCTCCGTATGCTCGTTGTAATGGGCGTACCATTTTTCGGGGATTTCCAGCGTGCAGCCAGTTCTCACACCTCATAATATCCTGCGATACGACCCATTTTGAAACTATTAAAAAGCCGAAACTGGCAGGAAATGGCCGAATATGTACAAGACAGGATTCTCCGCATGCTCGTTGTAATGGAAGTACCATTCTTCGGGGATTGGCAGCGCGCAACGAGTTCTCTCACATTATAATATCCTGCTATACGGCCCGTTTTTAATCACATAAAATGCCGGAGATGTCCGGAAAAGGCCGAAGGTGTACAGAACCCGATGCTCCGTTTGCTCGTTGTAATGGAAGTACCATTTTTGGGGGGTTGGCAGAGAGCAACTGGTTCTTACACATCATAATAATCTGATATACGGCCCATTTTGAAACAATGAAAAAGCCGGAAATGTCCGGAAAAGGCCGAAGGTGTACAGAACCCGTTGCTCCGTATGCTCGTTGTAATGGGCGTACCATTTTTCGGGGATTTCCAGCGTGCAGCCAGTTCTCACACCTCATAATATCCTGCGATACGACCCATTTTGAAACTATTAACAAGCCGAAACTGGCCGGAAATGGCCGAATATGTACAAGACAGGATTCTCCGCATGCTCGTTGTAATGGAAGTACCATTCGTCGGGGATTGGCAGCGCGCAACGAGTTCTCTCACATCATAATATCCTGATATACGGCCCATTTTGAAACAATTAAAAAGCCGGAAATGTCCGGAAAAGGCCGAAGTTGTACAGAACCTGATGCTCCGTATGCTCGTTGTAATGGAAGTACCATTCTTCGGGGATTGGCAGCGCGCAACGAGTTCTCTCACATCATAATATCCTGCGATACGACCCATTTTGAAACAATTAAAAAGCCGGAAATGTCCGGAAAAGGCCGAATATGTACAAGACAGGATTCTCCGCATGCTCGTTGTAATGGATGTACCATTCTTCGGGGATTGGCAGCGCGCAACGAGTTCTCTCACATCATAATATCGCGCGATGCGACCCATTTTGAAACAATTAAAAAGCCGGAAATGTCCGGAAAATGCCGAAGGTGTACAGAACCCGTTGCTCCGTATGCTCGTTGTAATGGAAGGACCATTTTTGGGAGATTGGCAGCGTGCAGCGAGTTCTCACACCTCATAATATCCTGCGATACGACTCATTTTGAAACTATTAAAAAGGCGAAACTGGCCGGAAAAGGCCGAATATGTACAAGACAGGATTCTCGTCATGCTCGTTGTAATGGAAGTACCATTCTTCGGGGATTTGCAGCGCGCAACGAGTTCCCTCACATCATAATATCCTGCTATACGGCCCGTTTTTAATTACATAAAATGCCGGAGATGTCCGGAAAAGGCCGAAGGTGTACAGAACCCAATGCTCCGTTTGCTCGTTGTAATGGAAGTACCATTTTTGGGGGGTTGGCAGAGAGCAACTGGTTCTTACACATCATAATAATCTGATATACGGCCCATTTTGAAACAATTAAAAAGCCGGAAATGTCCGGAAAAGGCCGAAGGTGTACAGAACCCGTTGCTCCGTATGCTCGTTGTAATGGGCGTACCATTTTTCGGGGATTGGAAGCGTGCAGCGAGATCTCACACATCATAATATCGTGCGATACGACCCATTTTGAAACAATTAAAAAGCCGGAAATGTCCGGAAAATGCCAAAGGTGTACAGAACCCGTTGCTCCGTATGCTCGTTGTAATGGGCGTACCATTTTTCGGGGATTGGCAGCGTGCAGCGAGTTCTCACACCTCATAATATCCTGCGATACGACTCATTTTGAAACTATTAAAAAGCCGAAACTGGCCGGAAAAGGCCGAATATGTACAAGACAGGATTCTCGTCATGCTCGTTGTAATGGAAGTACCATTCTTCGGGGATTGGCAGCGTGCAGCGAGTTCTCACACCTCATAATATCCTGCGATACGACTCATTTTGAAACTATTAAAAAGCCGACACTGGCCGGAAAAGGCCGAATATGTACAAGACAGGATTCTCGTCATGCTCGTTGTAATGGAAGTACCATTCTTCGGGGATTTGCAGCGCGCAACGAGTTCTCTCACATCATAATATCCTGCTATACGGCCCGTTTTTAATCACATAAAATGGCGGAGATGTCCGGAAAAGGCCGAAGGTGTACAGAACCCAATGCTCCGTTTGCTCGTTGTAATGGAAGTACCATTTTTGGGAGGTTGGCAGAGAGCAACTGGTTCTTACACATCATAATATCCTAATATACGGCCCATTTTGAAACATTTAAAAAGCCGGAAATGTCCGGAAAAGGCCGAAGGTGTACAGAACCTGATGCTCCGTATGCTCGTTGTAATGGAAGTACCATTCCTCGGGGATTGGCAGCGCGCAACGAGTTCTCTCACATCATAATATCCTGCGATACGACCCATTTTGAAACAATTAAAAAGCCGGAAATGTCCGGAAAATGCCAAAGGTGTACAGAACCCGTTGCTCCGTATGCTCGTTGTAATGGGCGTACCATTTTTCGGGGATTGGCAGCGTGCAGCGAGTTCTCACACCTCATAATATCCTGCGATACGACCTATTTTGAAACAATTTAAAAGCCGAAACTGGCCGGAAAAGGCCGAATATGTACAAGACAGGATTCTCGTCATGCTCGTTGTAATGGAAGTACCATTCTTCGGGGATTTGTAGCGCGCAACGAGTTCGCTCACATCATAATATCCTGCTATACGGCCCGTTTTTAATCACATAAAATGCCGGAGATGTCCGGAAAAGGCCGAAGGTGTACAGAACCCAATGCTCCGTTTGCTCGTTGTAATGGAAGTACCATTTTTGGGGGTTGGCAGAGAGCAACTGGTTCTTACACATCATAATATCCTGATATACGGCCCATTTTGAAACAATTAAAAAGCCGGAAATGTCCGGAAAAGGCCGAATGTGTACAGAACCCGTTGCTCCGTATGCTCGTTGTAATGGGCGTACCATTTTTCGGGGATTGGCAGCGTGCAGCGAGATCTCACACATCATAATATCCTGCGATACGACCCTTTTTGAAACAATTAAAAAGCCGGAAATATCCGGAAAAGGCCGAAGGTGTACAGAACCCGTTGCTCCGTATGCTCGTTGTAATGGGCGTACAATTTTTCGGGGATTGGCAGCGTGCAGCGAGATCTCACACATCATAATATCCTGCGATACGACTCATTTTGAAACTATTAAAAAGCCGAAACTGGCCGGAAAAGGCCGAATATGTACAAGACAGCATTCTCCGCATGCTCATTGTAATGGAAGTACCATTCTTCGGGGATTGGCAGCGCGCAACGAGTTCTCTCACATCATAATATCCTGCGATACGACCCATTTTGAAACAACTAAAAAGACGAAACTGGCCGGAAAAGGCCGAATATGTACATGACAGGATTCTCCGCATGCTCGTTGTATTGGAAGTACCATTCTTCGGGGATTGGCAGCGCGCACCGAGTTCCCTCACATCATAATATCCTGCTATACGGCCCGTTTTTAATCACATAAAATGCCGGAGATGTCCGGAAAAGGCCGAAGGTGTACAGAACCCGATGCTCCGTTTGCTCGTTGTAATGGAAGTACCATTTTTGGGGGGTTGGCAGAGAGCAACTGGCTCTTACACATCATAATAATCTGATATACGGCCCATTTTGAAACAATTAAAAAGCCGGAAATGTCCGGAAAATGCCAAAGGTGTACAGAACCCGTTGCTCCGTATGCTCGTTGTAATGGGCGTATCATTTTTCGGGGATTGGCAGCGTGCAGCGAGTTCTCACACCTCATAATATCCTGCGATACGACTCATTTTGAAACTATTAAAAAGCCGAAACTGGCCGGAAAAGGCCGAATATGTACAAGACAGGATTCTCGTCATGCTCGTTGTAATGGAAGTACCATTCTTCGGGGATTGGCAGCGTGCAGCGAGTTCTCACACCTCATAATATCCTGCGATACGACTCATTTTGAAACTATTAAAAAGCCGACACTGGCCGGAAAAGGCCGAATATGTACAAGACAGGATTCTCGTCATGCTCGTTGTAATGGAAGTACCATTCTTCGGGGATTTGCAGCGCGCAACGAGTTCCCTCACATCATAATATCCTGCTATACGGCCCGTTTTTAATCGCATAAAATGGCGGAGATGTCCGGAAAAGGCCGAAGGTGTACAGAACCCAATGCTCCTTTTGCTCGTTGTAATGGAAGTACCATTTTTGGGAGGTTGGCAGAGAGCAACTGGTTCATACACATCATAATATCCTGATATACGGCCCATTTTGAAACATTTAAAAAGCCGGAAATGTCCGGAAAAGGCCGAAGGTGTACAGAACCCGTTGCTCCGTATGCTCGTTGTAATGGGCGTACCATTTTTCGGGGATTGGCAGCGTGCAGCGAGTTCTCACACCTCATAATATCCTGCGATACGACTCATTTTGAAACTATTAAAAAGCCGAAACTGGCCGGAAAAGGCCGAATATGTACAAGACAGGATTCTCGTCATGCTCGTTGTAATGGAAGTACCATTCTTCGGGGATTTGTAGCGCGCAACGAGTTCCCTCACATCATAATATCCTGCTATACGGCCCGTTTTTAATCACATAAAATGCCGGAGATGTCCGGAAAAGGCCGAAGGTGTACAGAACCCAATTCTCCGTTTGCTCGTTGTAATGGAAGTACCATTTTTGGGGGTTGGCAGAGAGCAACTGGTTCTTACACATCATAATATCCTGATATACGGCCCATTTTGAAACAATTAAAAAGCCGGAAATGTCCGGAAAAGGCCGAAGGTGTACAGAACCCGTTGCTCCGTATGCTCGTTGTAAT
The DNA here is from genome assembly GCA_963971185.1 of Bombus muscorum. NCBI lineage: Eukaryota > Metazoa > Arthropoda > Insecta > Hymenoptera > Apidae > Bombus > Bombus muscorum. The sequence continues at coordinate 5,908,186 of OZ020130.1, forward strand.
GGGCGTACCATTTTTCGGGGATTGGCAGCGTGCAGCGAGATCTCACACATCATAATATCCTGCGATACGACCCTTTTTGAAACAATTAAAAAGCCGGAAATATCCGGAAAAGGCCGAAGGTGTACAGAACCCGTTGCTCCGTATGCTCGTTGTAATGGAAGGACCATTTTTGGGGGATTGGCAGCGTGCAGCGAGTTCTCACACCTCATAATATCCTGCGAAACGACTCATTTTGAAACTATTAAAAAGCCGAAACTTGCCGGAAAAGGCCGAATATGTAAAAGACAGGATTCTCGTCATGCTCGTTGTAATGGAAGTACCATTCTTCGGGGATTTGCAGCGCGCAACGAGTTCCCTCACATCATAATATCCTGCTATACGGCCCGTTTTTAATCACATAAAATGCCGGCGATGTCCGGAAAATGCCGAAGGTGTACAGAACCCGTTGCTCCGTATGCTCGTTGTAATGGAAGGACCATTTTTGGGGGATTGGCAGCGTGCAGCGAGTTCTCACACATCATAATATCCTGCGATACGACCCGTTTTTAATCACATAAAATGCCGGAAATGTTCGGAAAAGGCCGAAGGTGTACAGAACCTGATGCTACGTATACTCGTTGTAAGGGGCGTTCCATTTCTCGGGGATTGGCTGCGCGTAACGAGTTCTCTCACATCATAATATCCTGATATACGGCCCATTTTGAAACTATTAAAAAGCCGAAACTTGCCGGAAAAGGCCGAATATGTACAAGACAGTATTCTCCGCATGCTCGTTGTATTGGAAGTACCATTCTTCGGGGAATGGCAGCGCGCAACGTGTTCTCTCACATCATAATATCCTGATATACGGCCCATTTTGAAACAATTAAAAAGCCGGAAATGTCCGGAAAAGGCCGAAGTTGTACAGAACCCGTTGCTCCCTTTGCTTGTTGTAATGGAAGTACCATTTTTGGGGGGTTGGCAGAGAGCAACTGGTTCTTACACATCATAATATCCTGATATACGGCCCATTTTGAAGCAATTAAAAAACCGGAAATGTCCGGAAAAGGCCGAAGGTGTACAGAACCCGTTGCTCCGTATGCTCGTTGTAATAGGCGTACCATTTTTCGGGGATTTCCAGCGTGCAGCCAGTTCTCACACCTCATAATATCCTGCGATACGACCCATTTTGAAACTATTAAAAAGCCGAAACTGGCCGGAAATGGCCGAATATGTACAAGACAGGATTCTCCGCATGCTCGTTGTAATGGAAGTACCATTCTTCGGGGATTGGCAGCGCGCAACGAGTTCTCTCACATCGTAATATCCTACTATACGGCCCGTTTTTAATCACATAAAATGCCGGAGATGTCCGGAAAAGGCAGAAGGTGTACAGAACCCGATGCTCCGTTTGCTCGTTGTAATGGAAGTACCATTTTTCGGGGATGGGCAGCGTGCAGCGTGATCTCACACATCATAATAACCTGCGATACGACCCATTTTGAAACAATTAAAAAGACGAAACTGCCCGGGAAAGGCCGAATATGTACAAGACAGGATTCTCCGCATGCTCGTTGTAATGGAAGTACCATTCTTCGGGGATTTGCAGCGCGCAACGAGTTCCCTCACATCATAATATCCTGCTATACGGCCCGTTTTTAATCACATAAAATGCCGGAAATGTCCGGAAAAGGCCGAAGGTGTACAGAACCCGTTGCTCCGTATGCTCGTTGTAATGGGCGTACCATTTTTCGGGGATTGGAAGCGTGCAGCGAGATCTCACACATCATAATATCGTGCGATACGACCCTTTTTGAAACAATTAAAAAGCCGGAAATATCCGGAAAAGGCCGAAGGTTTACAGAACCCGATGCTCCGTATGCTCGTTGTAAGGGAAGGACCATTTTTGGGGGATCGGCAACGCTCAACGCGTTTTTACACATCATAATATACTGGTGTACAGAACCTAATGCTCCGTATGCTCGTTGTAAGGGGCGTACCATTTCTCGGGGATTGGCAGCGCGTAACGTGTTCTCTCACATCATAATATCCTGATAAACGGCACATTTTGAAACAATTAAAAAGCCGGAAATGTCCGGAAAAGGCCGAAGGTGTACAGAACCCGTTGCTCCGTATGCTCCTTGTAGTGGGCGTACCATTTTTCGGGGATTGGCAGCGTGCAGCGAGCTCTCACACCTCATAATATCCTGCGATACGACTCATTTTGAAACTATTAAAAAGTCGAAACTGGCCGGAAAAGGCCGAATATGTACAAGACAGGATTCTCGTCATGCTCGTTGTAATGGAAGTACCATTCTTCGGGGATTTGCAGCGCGCAACGAGTTCCCTCACATCATAATATCCTGCTATACGGCCCGTTTTTAATCACATAAAATGCCGGCGATGTCCGGAAAAGGCCGAAGGTGTACAGAACCCGATGCTCTGTTTGCTCGTTGTAATGGAAGTACCATTTTTGGGGGGTTGGCAGAGAGCAACGAGTTCTCTCACATCATAATATCCTGCGATACGACCCGTTTTGAAACAATAAAATAGCCGGAAATGTCCGGAAAATGCCGAAAGTGTACAGAACCCGTTGCTCCGTATGCTCGTTGTAATGGAAGGACCATTTTTGGGGGATTGGCAGCGTGCAGCGAGTTCTCACACATCATAATATCCTGCGATACGACCCGTTTTTAATCACATAAAATGCCGGAAATGTCCGGAAAAGGCCGAAGGTATACAGAACCCGTTGCTCCGTATGCTCGTTGTAGTGGGCGTACCATTTTTCGGGGATTGGCAGCGTGCAGCGAGTTCTCACACCTCATAATATCCTGCGAAACGACTCATTTTGAAACTATTAAAAAGCCGAAACTTGCCGGAAAAGGCCGAATATGTACAAGACAGTATTCTCCGCATGCTCGTTGTATTGGAAGTACCATTCTTCGGGGATTTGCAGCGCGCAACAAGTTCCCTCACATCATAATATCCTGCTATACGGCCCGTTTTTAATCACATAAAATGCCGGAGATGTCCGGAAAAGGCCGAAGGTGTACAGAACCCAATGCTCCGTTTGCTCGTTGTAATGGAAGTACCATTTTTGGGGGGTTGGCAGAGAGCAACTGGTTCTTACACATCATAATATCCTGATATACGGCCCATTTTGAAACAATTAAAAAGCCGGAAATATCCGGAAAAGGCCGAAGGTGTACAGAACCCGTTGCTCCGTATGCTCGTTGTAATGGGCGTACAATTTTTCGGGGATTGGCAGCGTGCAGCGAGATCTCACACATCATAATATCCTGCGATACGACCCTTTTTGAAACAATTAAAAAGCCGGAAATATCCGGAAAAGGCCGAAGGTGTACAGAACCCGTTGCTCCGTATGCTCGTTGTAATGGAAGGGCCATTTTTGGGGGATTGGAAACGCTCAACGCGTTTTTACACATCATAATATCCTGCTATTCGGCCCATTTTGAAACAATTAAAAAGCCGGAAATATCCGGAAAAGGCCGAAGGTGTGCAGAACCTGGTGCTACGTATACTCGTTGTAAGGGGCGTACCATTCCTCGGGGATTGGCAGCGCGCAACGAGGTCTCACACATAATAATATCCTGCGATACGACCCTCTTTGAAACAATTAAAAAGCAAGAAATATCCGGAAAAGGCCGAAGGTGTACAGAACCCATTGCTCCGTATGCTCGTTGTAATGGGCGAACCATTTTTCGGGGATTGGCTGCGTGCAGCGAGATCTCACACATCATAATATCCTGCGATACGACCCGTTTTTAGTCACATAAAATGCTGGAAATGTCCGGAATAGGCCGAAGGTGTACAGAACCTGATGCTACGTATACTCGTTGTAAGGGGCGTACCATTTCTCGGGGATTGGCAGCGCGTAACGAGTTCTGTCACATCATAATATCCTGATATACGGCCCATTTTGAAACAATTAAAGAGCCGGAAATGTCCGGAACAGGCCGAAGGTGTACAGAACCCGTTGCTCCGTATGCTCGTTGTAGTGGGCGTACCATTTTTCGGGGATTGGCAGCGTGCAGCGAGTTCTCACACCTCATAATATCCTGCGATACGACTCATTTTGAAACTATTAAAAAGCCGAAACTGGCCGGAAAAGGCCGAATATGTACAAGACAGGATTCTCCGCAATGCTCATTGTAATGGAAGTACCATTCTTCGGGGATTGGCAGCGCGCAACGAGTTCTCTCACATCATAATATCCTGATATACGGCCCATTTGAAACAATTAAAAAGCCGGAAATGTCCGGAAAAGGCCGAAGGTGTACAGAACTCGTTGCTCCCTTTGCTTGTTGTAATGGAAGTACCATTTTTGGGGGGTTGGCAGAGAGGAACTGGTTCTTACACATCATAATATCCTGATATACGGCCCATTTTTTATCACTTAAAATGCCGGAAATGTCCGGAAAAGGCCGAAGGTGTACAGAACTCGTTGCTCCCTTTGCTCGTTGTAATGGAAGTACCATTTTTGGGGGGTTGGCAGAGAGCAACTGGTTCTTACACATCATAATATCCTGATATACGGCCCATTTTGAAACATTTAAAAAGCCGGAAATGTCCGGAAAAGGCCGAAGGTGTACAGAACCTGATGCTCCGTATGCTCGTTGTAATGGAAGTACCATTCTTCGGGGATTGGCAGCGCGCAACGAGTTCTCTCACATCATAATATCCTACGATACGACCCATTTTGAAACAATTAAAAAGCCGGAAATGTCCGGAAAATGCCAAAGGTGTACAGAACCCGTTGCTCCGTATGCTCGTTGTAATGGAAGGACCATTTTTGGGGGATTGGCAGCGTGCAGCGAGTTCTCACACCTCATAATATCCTGCGAAACGACTCATTTTGAAGCTATTAAAAAGCCGAAACTTGCCGGAAAAGGCCGAATATGTAAAAGACAGGATTCTTGTCATGCTCGTTGTAATGGAAGTACCATTCTTCGGGGATTTGCAGCGCGCAACGAGTTCCCTCACATCATAATATCCTGCTATACGACCCATTTTGAAACAATTAAAAAGACGAAACTGGCCGGAAAAGGCCGAATATGTACAAGACAGGATTCTCCGCATGCTTGTTGTATTGGAAGTACCATTCTTCGGGGATGGGCAGCGCGCACCGAGTTCCCTCACATCATAATATCCTGCTATACGGCCCGATTTTAGTCACATAAAATGCCGGAGATGTCCGGAAAAGGCCGAAGGTGTACAGAACCCGATGCTCCGTTTGCTCGTTGTAATGGAAGTACCATTCTTCGGGGATTTGCAGCGCGCAACGAGTTCCCTCACATCATAATATCCTGCTATACGGCCCGTTTTTAATCACATAAAATGGCGGAGATGTCCGGAAAAGGCCGAAGGTGTACAGAACCCAATGCTCCGTTTGCTCGTTGTAATGGAAGTACCATTTTTGGGGGGTTGGCAGAGAGCAACTGGTTCTTACACATCATAATATCCTGATATACGGCCCATTTTGAAACATTTAAAAAGCCGGAAATGTCCGGAAAAGGCCGAAGGTGTACAGAACCTGATGCTCCGTATGCTCGTTGTAATGGAAGTACCATTCTTCGGGGATTGGCAGCGCGCAACGAGTTCTCTCACATCATAATATCCTGCGATACGACCCATTTTGAAACAATTAAAAAGCCGGAAATGTCCGGAAAATGCCAAAGGTGTACAGAACCCGTTGCTCCGTATGCTCGTTGTAATGGAAGGACCATTTTTGGGGGATTGGCAGCGTGCAGCGAGTTCTCACACCTCATAATATCCTGCGAAACGACTCATTTTGAAACTATTAAAAAGCCGAAACTTGCCGGAAAAGGCCGAATATGTAAAAGACAGGATTCTCGTCATGCTCGTTGTAATGGAAGTACCATTCTTCGGGGATTTGCAGCGCGCAACGAGTTCCCTCACATCATAATATCCTGCTATACGGCCCGTTTTTAATCACATAAAATGCCGGCGATGTCCGGAAAAGGCCGAAGGTGTACAGAACCCGATGCTCCGTTTGCTCGTTGTAATGGAAGTACCATTTTTGGGGGGTTGGCAGAGAGCAACGAGTTCTCTCACATCATAATATCCTGCGATACGACCCGTTTTGAAACAATAAAATAGCCGGAAATGTCCGGAAAATGCCGAAGGTGTACAGAACCCGTTGCTCCGTATGCTCGTTGTAATGGAAGGACCATTTTTGGGGGATTGGCAGAGAGCAACTGGTTCTTACACATCATAATATCCTGATATACGGCCCATTTTGAAACAATTAAAAAGCCGGAAATGTCCGGAAAAGGCCGAAGGTGTACAGAACCCGTTGCTCCGTATGCTCGTTGTAATGGGCGTACCATTTTTCGGGGATTGGCAGCGTGCAGCGAGATCTCACACATCATAATATCCTGCGATACGACCCTTTTTGAAACAATTAAAAAGCCGGAAATATCCGGAAAAGGCCGAAGGTGTACAGAACCCGTTGCTCCGTATGCTCGTTGTAATGGAAGGACCATTTTTGGGGGATTGGCAGCGTGCAGCGAGTTCTCACACCTCATAATATCCTGCGAAACGACTCATTTTGAAACTATTAAAAAGCCGAAACTTGCCGGAAAAGGCCGAATATGTAAAAGACAGGATTCTCGTCATGCTCGTTGTAATGGAAGTACCATTCTTCGGGGATTTGCAGCGCGCAACGAGTTCCCTCACATCATAATATCCTGCTATACGGCCCGTTTTTAATCACATAAAATGCCGGCGATGTCCGGAAAAGGCCGAAGGTGTACAGAACCCGATGCTCCGTTTGCTCGTTGTAATGGAAGTACCATTTTTGGGGGGTTGGCAGAGAGCAACTGGATCTTACACATCATAATATCCTGATATACGGCCCATTTTGAAGCAATTAAAAAGCCGGAAATGTCCGGAAAAGGCCGAAGGTGTACAGAACCCGTTGCTCCGTATGCTCGTTGTAATGGGCGTACCATTTTTCGGGGATTTCCAGCGTGCAGCCAGTTCTCACACCTCATAATATCCTGCGATACGACCCATTTTGAAACTATTAAAAAGCCGAAACTGGCCGGAAATGGCCGAATATGTACAAGACAGGATTCTCCGCATGCTCGTTGTAATGGAAGTACCATTCTTCGGGGATAGGCAGCGCGCAACGAGTTCTCTCACATCATAATATCCTGATATACGGCCCATTTTGAAACAATTAAAAAGCCGGAAATGTCCGGAAAAGGCCGAAGGTGTACAGAACCCGTTGCTCCCTTTGCTTGTTGTAATGGAAGTACCATTTTTGGGGGGTTGGCAGAGAGCAACTGGTTCTTACACATCATAATATCCTGATATACGGCCCCTATTGAAGCAATTAAAAAGCCGGAAATGTCCGGAAAAGGCCGAAGGTGTACAGAACCCGCTGCTCCGTATGCTCGTTGTAATGGGCGTACCATTTTTCGGGGATTTCCAGCGTGCAGCCAGTTCTCACACCTCATAATATCCTGCGATACGACCCATTTTGAAACTATTAAAAAGCCGAAACTGGCCGGAAATGGCCGAATATGTACAAGACAGGATTCTCCGCATGATCGTTGTAATGGAAGTACCATTCTTCGGGGATTGGCAGCGCGCAACGAGTTCTCTCACATCATAATATCGCGCGATACGACCCATTTTGAAATAATTAAAAAGCCGGAAATGTCCGGAAAAGGCCGAAGGTGTACAGAACCCAATGCTCCGTTTGCTCGTTGTAATGGAAGTACCATTTTTGGGGGGTTGGCAGAGAGCAACTGGTTCTTACACATAATAATATCCTGATATACGGCCCATTTTGAAACAATTAAAAAGCCGGAAATGTCCGGAAAAGGCCGAAGGTGTACAGAACCCGTTGCTCCGTATGCTCTTTGTAATGGGCGTACCATTTTTCGGGGATTGGCAGCGTGCAGCGAGATCTCACACATCATAATATCCTGCGATACGACCCTTTTTTAAACAATTAAAAAGCCGGAAATATCCGGAAAAGGCCGAAGGTGTACAGAACCCGTTGCTCCGTATGCTCGTTGTAATGGGCGTACCATTTTTCGGGGATTTCCAGCGTGCAACCAGTTCTCACACCTCATAATATCCTGCGATACGACCCATTTTGAAACTATTAAAAAGCCGAAACTGGCCGGAAAAGGCCGAATATGTACAAGACAGGATTCTCCGCATGCTCGTTGTAATGGATGTACCATTCTTCGGGGATTGGCAGCGCGTAACGAGTTATCTCATATCATAATATCCTGAAATACGGCCCATTTTGAAACAATTAAAAAGCCGGAAATGTCCGGAAAAGGCCGAAGGTGTACAGAACCTGATGCTCCGTATGCTCGTTGTAATGGAAGTACCATTCTTCGGGGATTGGCAGCGCGCAACGAGTTCTCTCACATCATAATATCCTGCGATACGACCCATTTTGAAACAATTAAAAAGCCGGAAATGTCCGGAAAATGCCAAAGGTGTACAGAACCCGTTGCTCCGTATGCTCGTTGTAATGGGCGTACCATTTTTCGGGGATTTCCAGCGTGCAACCAGTTCTCACACCTCATAATATCCTGCGATACGACCCATTTTGAAACTATTAAAAAGCCGAAACTGGCCGGAAATGGCCGAATATGTACAAGACAGGATTCTCCGCATGCTCGTTGTAATGGAAGTACCATTCTTCGGGGATAGGCAGCGCGCAACGAGTTCTCTCACATCATAATATCCTGATATACGGCCCATTTTGAAACAATTAAAAAGCCGGAAATGTCCGGAAAAGGCCGAAGGTGTACAGAACCCGTTGCTCCCTTTGCTTGTTGTAATGGAAGTACCATTTTTGGGGGGTTGGCAGAGAGCAACTGGTTCTTACACATCATAATATCCTGAAATACGGCCCCTATTGAAGCAATTAAAAAGCCGGAAATGTCCGGAAAGGGCCGAAGGTGTACAGAACCCGCTGCTCCGTATGCTCGTTGTAATGGGCGTACCATTTTTCGGGGATTTCCAGCGTGCAGCCAGTTCTCACACCTCATAATATCCTGCGATACGACCCATTTTGAAACTATTAAAAAGCCGAAACTGGCCGGAAATGGCCGAATATGTACAAGACAGGATTCTCCGCATGCTCGTTGTAATGGAAGTACCATTCTTCGGGGATTGGCAGCGCGCAACGAGTTCTCTCACATCATAATATCCTGCTATACGGCCCGTATTGAAACAATTAAAAAGCCGAAACTGGCCGGAAAAGGCCGAAAATGTACAAGACAGGATTCTCCGGATGCTGGTTGTATTGGAAGTACCATTCTTCGGGGATTGGCAGCGCGCACCGTGTTCTCTCACATCATAATATCCTGCTATTCTGCCCGTTTTTGATCACTTAATATGCCGGAAATGTCCGGAAAAGGCCGAAGGTGTACAGAACCTGATGCTCCGTATGCTCGTTGTAAGGGGCGTACCATTTCTCGGGGATTGGCAGCGCGTAACGTGTTCTCTCACATCATAATATCCTGATAAACGGCACATTTTGAAACAATTAAAAAGCCGGAAATGTCCGGAAAAGGCCGAAGGTGTACAGAACCCGTTGCTCCGTATGCTCGTTGTAGTGGGCGTACCATTTTTCGGGGATTGGCAGCGTGCAGCGAGATCTCAAACATCATAATATCCTGCGATACGACCCTTTTTGAAACAATTAAAAAGCCGGTAATATCCGGAAAAGGCCGAAGGTGTACAGAACCCGTTGCTCCGTATGCTCGTTGTAATGGAAGTACCATTCTTCGGGGATTGGCAGCGCGCAACGAGTTCTCTCACATCATAATATCCTGCTATACGGCCCGTTTTTAATCACATAAAATGGCGGAGATGTCCGGAAAAGGCCGAAGGTGTACAGAACCCAATGCTCCGTTTGCTCGTTGTAATGGAAGTACCATTTTTGGGAGGTTGGCAGAGAGCAACTGGTTCTTACACATCATAATATCCTGATATACGGCCCATTTTGAAACAATTAAAAAGCCGGAAATATCCGGAAAAGGCCGAAGGTGTACAGAACCCGTTGCTCCGTATGCTCGTTGTAATGGAATTACCATTTTTGGGGGATTGGCAACGCTCAACGCGTTTTTACACATCATAATATCCTGCGATACGACTAATTTTGAAACTATAAAAAGCCGAAACTGGCCGGAAAAGGCCGAATATGTACCAGACAGGATTCTCGTCATGCTCGTTGTAATGGAAGTACCATTCTTCGGGGATTTGCAGCGCGCAACGAGTTCCCTCACATCATAATATCCTGCTATACGGCCCGTTTTTAATCACATAAAATGCCGGAGATGTCCGGAAAAGGCCGAAGGTGTACAGAACCCAATGCTCCGTTTGCTCGTTGTCATGGAAGTACCATTTTTGGGGGGTTGGCAGAGAGCAACTGGTTCTTACACATCATCATATCCTGATATACGGCCCATTTTGAAACAATTAAAAAGCCGGAAATATCCGGAAAAGGCCGAAGGTGTACAGAACCCGTTGCTCCGTATGCTCGTTGTAATGGAATTACCATTTTTGGGGGATTGGCAACGCTCAACGCGTTTTTACACATCATAATATCCTGCTATTCGGCCCATTTTTGATCACTTAAAATGCCGGAAATGTCCGGAAAAGGCCGAAGGTGTACAGAACCTGATGCTCCGTATGCTCGTTGTAAGGGGCGTACCATTTCTCGGGGATTGGCAGCACGTAACGTGTTCTCTCTCATCATAATATCCTGATAAACGGCACATTTAGAAACAATTAAAAAGCCGGAAATGTCCGGAAAAGGCCGAAGGTGTACAGAACCCGTTGCTACGTATGCTCGTTGTATTGGAAGTACCATTCTTCGGGGATTGGCAGCGCGCACCGTGTTCTCTCACATCATAATATCCTGCTATTCTGCCCGTTTTTGATCACTTAATATGCCGGAAATATCCGGAAAAGGCCGAAGGTGTACAGAACCCGTTGCTCCGTATGCTCGTTGTAATGGAATTACCATTTTTGGGGGATTGGCAACGCTCAACGCGTTTTTACACATCATAATATCCTGCTATTCGGCCCATTTTTGATCACTTAAAATGCCGGAAATGTCCGGAAAAGGCCGAAGGTGTACAGAACCTGATGCTCCGTATGCTCGTTGTAAGGGGCGTACCATTTCTCGGGGATTGGCAGCACGTAACGTGTTCTCTCTCATCATAATATCCTGATAAACGGCACATTTAGAAACAATTAAAAAGCCGGAAATGTCCGGAAAAGGCCGAAGGTGTACAGAACCCGTTGCTCCGTATGCTCGTTGTAGTGGGCGTACCATTTTTCGGGGATTGGCAGCGTGCAGCGAGATCTCAAACATCATAATATCCTGCGATACGACCCTTTTTGAAACAATTAAAAAGCCGGTAATATCCGGAAAAGGCCGAAGGTGTACAGAACCCGTTGCTCCGTATGCTCGTTGTAATGGAAGTACCATTCTTCGGGGATTGGCAGCGCGCAACGAGTTCTCTCACATCATAATATCCTGCTATACGCCCCGTTTTTAATCACATAAAATGGCGGAGATGTCCGGAAAAGGCCGAAGGTGTACAGAACCCAATGCTCCGTTTGCTCGTTGTAATGGAAGTACCATTTTTGGGAGGTTGGCAGAGAGCAACTGGTTCTTACACATCATAATATCCTGATATACGGCCCATTTTGAAACAATTAAAAAGCCGGAAATATCCGGAAAAGGCCGAAGGTGTACAGAACCCGTTGCTCCGTATGCTCGTTGTAATGGAATTACCATTTTTGGGGGATTGGCAACGCTCAACGCGTTTTTACACATCATAATATCCTGCGATACGACTAATTTTGAAACTATAAAAAGCCGAAACTGGCCGGAAAAGGCCGAATATGTACCAGACAGGATTCTCGTCATGCTCGTTGTAATGGAAGTACCATTCTTCGGGGATTTGCAGCGCGCAACGAGTTCCCTCACATCATAATATCCTGCTATACGGCCCGTTTTTAATCACATAAAATGCCGGAGATGTCCGGAAAAGGCCGAAGGTGTACAGAACCCAATGCTCCGTTTGCTCGTTGTCATGGAAGTACCATTTTTGGGGGGTTGGCAGAGAGCAACTGGTTCTTACACATCATCATATCCTGATATACGGCCCATTTTGAAACAATTAAAAAGCCGGAAATATCCGGAAAAGGCCGAAGGTGTACAGAACCCGTTGCTCCGTATGCTCGTTGTAATGGAATTACCATTTTTGGGGGATTGGCAACGCTCAACGCGTTTTTACACATCATAATATCCTGCTATTCGGCCCATTTTTGATCACTTAAAATGCCGGAAATGTCCGGAAAAGGCCGAAGGTGTACAGAACCTGATGCTCCGTATGCTCGTTGTAAGGGGCGTACCATTTCTCGGGGATTGGCAGCACGTAACGTGTTCTCTCTCATCATAATATCCTGATAAACGGCACATTTAGAAACAATTAAAAAGCCGGAAATGTCCGGAAAAGGCCGAAGGTGTACAGAACCCGTTGCTCCGTATGCTCGTTGTAGTGGGCGTACCATTTTTCGGGGATTGGCAGCGTGCAGCGAGATCTCAAACATCATAATATCCTGCGATACGACCCTTTTTGAAACAATTAAAAAGCCGGTAATATCCGGAAAAGGCCGAAGGTGTACAGAACCCGTTGCTCCGTATGCTCGTTGTAATGGAAGTACCATTCTTCGGGGATTGGCAGCGCGCAACGAGTTCTCTCACATCATAATATCCTGCTATACGGCCCGTTTTTAATCACATAAAATGCCGGAGATGTCCGGAAAAGGCCGAAGGTGTACAGAACCCAATGCTCCGTTTGCTCGTTGTCATGGAAGTACCATTTCTCGGGGATTGGCAGCGCGTAACGAGTTCTGTCACATCATAATATCCTGATATACGGCCCATTTTGAAACAATTAAAAAGCCGGAAATGTCCGGAAAAGGCCGAAGGTGTACAGAACCCGTTGCTCCGTATGCTCGTTGTAGTGGGCGTACCATTTTTCGGGGATTGGCAGCGTGCAGCGAGTTCTCACACCTCATAATATCCTGCGATACGACTCATTTTGAAACTATTAAAAAGCCGAAACTGGCCGGAAAAGGCCGAATATGTACAAGACAGGATTCTCCGCAATGCTCATTGTAATGGAAGTACCATTCTTCGGGGATTGGCAGCGCGCAACGAGTTCTCTCACATCATAATATCCTGATATACGGCCCATTTGAAACAATTAAAAAGCCGGAAATGTCCGGAAAAGGCCGAAGGTGTACAGAACCTGATGCTCCGTATGCTCGTTGTAATGGAAGTACCATTCTTCGGGGATTGGCAGCGCGCAACGAGTTCTCTCACATCATAATATCCTGCGATACGACCCATTTTGTAACAATTAAAAAGCCGGAAATGTCCGGAAAATGCCAAAGGTGTATAGAACCCGTTGCTCCGTATGCTCGTTGTAATGGGCGTACCATTTTGCGGGGATTGGCAGCGTGCTGCGAGTTCTCGCACCTCATAATATCCTGCGATACGACCCATTTTGAAACTATTAAAAAGCCGAAACTGGCCGGGAAAGGCCGAATATGTACAAGACAGGATTCTCCGCATGCTCGTTGTAATGGATGTACCATTCTTCGGGGATTGGCAGCGCGCAACGAGTTCTCTCACGTCATAATATCCCGCGATACGACCCATTTTGAAACAATTAAAAAGACGAAACTGGCCGGAAAAGGCCGAATATGTACAAGACAGGATTCTCCGCATGCTTGTTGTATTGGAAGTACCATTCTTCGGGGATGGGCAGCGCGCACCGAGTTCCCTCACATCATAATATCCTGCTATACGGCCCGTTTTTAGTCACATAAAATGCCGGAGATGTCCGGAAAAGGCCGAAGGTGTACAGAACCCGATGCTCCGTTTGCTCGTTGTAATGGAAGTACCATTCTTCGGGGATTTGCAGCGCGCAACGAGTTCCCTCACATCATAATATCCTGCTATACGACCCATTTTGAAACAATTAAAAAGACGAAACTGGCCGGAAAAGGCCGAATATGTACAAGACAGGATTCTCCGCATGCTTGTTGTATTGGAAGTACCATTCTTCGGGGATGGGCAGCGCGCACCGAGTTCCCTCACATCATAATATCCTGCTATACGGCCCGTTTTTAGTCACATAAAATGCCGGAGATGTCCGGAAAAGGCCGAAGGTGTACAGAACCCGATGCTCCGTTTGCTCGTTGTAATGGAAGTACCATTCTTCGGGGATTTGCAGCGCGCAACGAGTTCCCTCACATCATAATATCCTGCTATACGGCCCGTTTTTAATCACATAAAATGGCGGAGATGTCCGGAAAAGGCCGAAGGTGTACAGAAACCAATGCTCCGTTTGCTCGTTGTAATGGAAGTACCATTTTTGGGGGGTTGGCTGAGAGCAACTGGTTCTTACACATCATAATATCCTGATATACGGCCCATTTTAAACATTTAAAAAGCCGGAAATGTCCGGAAAAGGCCGAAGGTGTACAGAACCTGATGCTCCGTATGCTCGTTGTAATGGAAGTACCATTCTTCGGGGATTGGCAGCGCGCAACGAGTTCTCTCACATCATAATATCCTGCGATACGACCCATTTTGAAACAATTAAAAAGCCGGAAATGTTCGGAAAATGCCAAAGGTGTACAGAACCCGTTGCTCCGTATGCTCGTTGTAATGGAAGGACCATTTTTGGGGGATTGGCAGCGTGCAGCGAGTTCTCACACCTCATAATATCCTGCGAAACGACTCATTTTGAAACTATTAAAAAGCCGAAACTTGCCGGAAAAGGCCGAATATGTAAAAGACAGGATTCTCGTCATGCTCGTTGTAATGGAAGTACCATTCTTCGGGGATTTGCAGCGCGCAACGAGTTCCCTCACATCATAATATCCTGCTATACGGCCCGTTTTTAATCACATAAAATGCCGGCGATGTCCGGAAAAGGCCGAAGGTGTACAGAACCCGATGCTCCGTTTGCTCGTTGTAATGGAAGTACCATTTTTGGGGGGTTGGCAGAGAGCAACGAGTTCTCTCACATCATAATATCCTGCGATACGACCCGTTTTGAAACAATAAAATAGCCGGAAATGTCCGGAAAATGCCAAAGGTGTACAGAACCCGTTGCTCCGTATGCTCGTTGAAATGGGCGTACCATTTTTCGGGGATTGGCAGCGTGCAGCGAGATCTCACACATCATAATATCCTGCGATACGACCCTTTTTGAAACAATTAAAAAGCCGGAAATATCCGGAAAAGGCCGAAGGTGTACAGAACCCGTTGCTCCGTATGCTCGTTGTAATGGAAGGACCATTTTTGGGGGATTGGCAGCGTGCAGCGAGTTCTCACACCTCATAATATCCTGCGAAACGACTCATTTTGAAACTATTAAAAAGCCGAAACTTGCCGGAAAAGGCCGAATATGTAAAAGACAGGATTCTCGTCATGCTCGTTGTAATGGAAGTACCATTCTTCGGGGATTTGCAGCGCGCAACGAGTTCCCTCACATCAGAATATCCTGCTATACGGCCCGTTTTTAATCACATAAAATGCCGGCGATGTCCGGAAAAGGCCGAAGGTGTACAGAACCCGATGCTCCGTTTGCTCGTTGTAATGGAAGTACCATTTTTGGGGGGTTGGCAGAGAGCAACGAGTTCTCTCACATCATAATATCCTGCGATACGACCCGTTTTGAAACAATAAAATAGCCGGAAATGTCCGGAAAATGCCGAAGGTGTACAGAACCCGTTGCTCCGTATGCTCGTTGTAATGGAAGGACCGTTTTTGGGGGATTGGCAGCGTGCAGCGAGTTCTCACACATCATAATATCCTGCGATACGACCCTTTTTTAATCACATAAAATGCCGGAAATGTTCGGAAAAGGCCGAAGGTGTACAGAACCTGATGCTACGTATACTCGTTGTAAGGGGCGTTCCATTTCTCGGGGATTGGCTGCGCGTAACGAGTTCTCTCACATCATAATATCCTGATATACGGCCGATTTTGAAACTATTAAAAAGCCGAAACTTGCCGGAAAAGGCCGAAGGTATACAGAACCCGTTGCTCCGTATGCTCGTTGTAGTGGGCGTACCATTTTTCGGGGATTGGCAGCGTGCAGCGAGTTCTCACACCTCATAATATCCTGCGAAACGACTCATTTTGAAACTATTAAAAAGCCGAAACTTGCCGGAAAAGGCCGAATATGTACAAGACAGGATTCTCCGCATGCTCGTTGTAATGGAAGTACCATTCTTCGGGGATAGGCAGCGCGCAACGAGTTCTCTCACATCATAATATCCTGATATACGGCCCATTTTGAAACAATTAAAAAGCCGGAAATGTCCGGAAAAGGCCGAAGGTGTACAGAACCCGTTGCTCCCTTTGCTTGTTGTAATGGAAGTACCATTTTTGGGGGGTTGGCAGAGAGCAACTGGTTCTTACACATCATAATATCCTGATATACGGCCCCTATTGAAGCAATTAAAAAGCCGGAAATGTCCGGAAAAGGCCGAAGGTGTACAGAACCCGCTGCTCCGTATGCTCGTTGTAATGGGCGTACCATTTTTCGGGGATTTCCAGCGTGCAGCCAGTTCTCACACCTCATAATATCCTGCGATACGACCCATTTTGAAACTATTAAAAAGCCGAAACTGGCCGGAAATGGCCGAATATGTACAAGACAGGATTCTCCGCATGCTCGTTGTAATGGAAGTACCATTCTTCGGGGATTGGCAGCGCGCAACGAGTTCTCTCACATCATAATATCCTGCTATACGGCCCGTTTTTAATCACATAAAATGCCGGAGATGTCCGGAAAAGGCCGAAGGTGTACAGAACCCAATGCTCCGTTTGCTCGTTGTAATGGAAGTACCATTTTTGGGGGGTTGGCAGAGAGCAACTGGTTCTTACACATCATAATATCCTGATATACGGCCCATTTTGAAACAATTAAAAAGCCGGAAATATCCGGAAAAGGCCGAAGGTGTACAGAACCCGCTGCTCCGTATGCTCGTTGTAATGGGCGTACCATTTTTCGGGGATTTCCAGCGTGCAACCAGTTCTTACACCTCATAATATCCTGCGATACGACCCATTTTGAAACTATTAAAAAGCCGAAACTGGCCGGAAAAGGCCGAATATGTACAAGACAGGATTCTCCGCATGCTCGTTGTAATGGATGTACCATACTTCGGGGATTGGCAGCGCGCAACGAGTTCTCTCACATCATAATATCGCGCGATACGACCCATTTTGAAATAATTAAAAAGCCGGAAATGTCCGGAAAATGCCGAAGGTGTACAGAAACCGTTGCTCCGTATGCTCGTTGTAATGGAAGGACCATTTTTGGGGGATTGGCAGCGTGCAGCGAGTTCTCACAACTCATAATATCCTGCGATACGACTCATTTTGAAACTATTAAAAAGCCGAAACTGGCCGGAAAAGGCCGAATATGTACAAGACAGGATTCTCGTCATGCTCGTTGTAATGGAAGTACCATTCCTCGGGGATTTGCAGCGCGCAACGTGTTCCCTCACATCATAATATCCTGCTATACGGCCCGTTTTTAATCACATAAAATGCCGGAGATGTCCGGAAAAGGCCGAAGGTGTACAGAACCCAATGCTCCGTTTGCTCGTTGTAATGGAAGTACCATTTTTGGGGGGTTGGCAGAGAGCAACTGGTTCTTACACATAATAATATCCTGATATACGGCCCATTTTGAAACAATTAAAAAGCCGGAGATGTCCGGAAAAGGCCGAAGGTGTACAGAACCCAATGCTCCGTTTGCTCGTTGTAATGGAAGTACCATTTTTGGGGGGTTGGCAGAGAGCAACTGGTTCTTACACATAATAATATCCTGATATACGGCCCATTTTGAAACAATTAAAAAGCCGGAAATATCCGGAAAAGGCCGAAGGTGTACAGAACCCGTTGCTCCGTATGCTCGTTGTAATGGGAGGACCATTTTTGGGGGATTGGCAACGCTCAACGCGTTTTTACACATCATAATATCATGCTATTCGGCCCATTTTTGATCACTTAAAATGCCGGAAATGTCCGGAAAAGGCCCAAGATGTACAGAACCTGATGCTCCGTATGCTCGTTGTAAGGGGCGTACCATTTCTCGGGGATTGGCAGCGCGTAACGAGTTATCTCATATCATAATATCCTGAAATACGGCCCATTTTGAAACAATTAAAAAGCCGGAAATGTCCGGAAAAGGCCGAAGGTGTACAGAACCTGATGCTCCGTATGCTCGTTGTAATGGAAGTACCATTCTTCGGGGATTGGCAGCGCGCAACGAGTTCTCTCACATCATAATATCCTGCGATACGACCCATTTTGAAACAATTAAAAAGCCGGAAATGTCCGGAAAATGCCAAAGGTGTACAGAACCCGTTGCTCCGTATGCTCGTTGTAATGGGCGTACCATTTTTCGGGGATTGGCAGCGTGCAGCGAGTTCTCACACCTCATAATAACCTGCGATACGACCCATTTTGAAACTATTAAAAAGCCGAAACTGGTCGGAAAAGGCCGAATATGCACAAGACAGGATTCTCCGCATGCTCGTTGTAATGGATGTACCATTTTTCGGGGATTGGCAGCGCGCAACGAGTTCTCTCACATCATAATATCCTGATATACGGCCCATTTTGAAACAATTAAAAAGCCGGAAATGTCCGGAAAAGGCCGAAGGTGTACAGAACCCGTTGCTCCCTTTGCTTGTTGTAATGGAAGTACCATTTTTGGGGGGTTGGCAGAGAGCAACTGGTTCTTACACATCATAATATCCTGATATACGGCCCATTCTGAAGCAATTAAAAAGCCGGAAATGTCCGGAAAAGGCCGAAGGTGTACAGAACCCGTTGCTCCGTATGCTCGTTGTAATGGGCGTACCATTTTTCGGGGATTTCCAGCGTGCAGCCAGTTCTCACACCTCATAATATCCTGCGATACGACCCATTTTGAAACTATTAAAAAGCCGAAACTGGCCGGAAATGGCCGAATATGTACAAGACAGGATTCTCCGCATGCTCGTTGTAATGGATGTAACATTCTTCGGGGATAGGCAGCGCGCAACGAGTTCTCTCACATCATAATATCCTGATATACGGCCCATTTTGAAACAATTAAAAAGCCGGAAATGTCCGGAAAAGGCCGAAGGTGTACAGAACCCGTTGCTCCCTTTGCTTGTTGTAATGGAAGTACCATTTTTGGGGGGTTGGCAGAGAGCAACTGGTTCTTACTCCTGATATACGGCCCGTTTTTAATCACATAAAATGCCGGAGATGTCCGGAAAAGGCCGAAGGTGTACAGAACCCAATGCTCCGTTTGCTCGTTGTAATGGAAGTACCATTTTTGGGGGATTTCCAGCGTGCAACCAGTTCTCACACCTCATAATATCCTGCGATACGACCCATTTTGAAACTATTAAAAAGCCGAAACTGGCCGGAAATGGCCGAATATGTACAAGACAGGATTCTCCGCATGCTCGTTGTAATGGACGTACCATTCTTCGGGGATTGGCAGCGCGCAACGAGTTCTCTCACATCATAATATCCTGCTATACGGCCCGTTTTTAATCACATAAAATGCCGGAGATGTCCGGAAAAGGCCGAAGGTGTACAGAACCCAATGCTCCGTTTGCTCGTTGTAATGGAGGTACCATTTTTGGGGGGTTGGCAGAGAGCAACTGGTTCTTACACATCATAATATCCTGATATACGGCCCATTTTGAAACAATTAAAAAGCCGAAACTGGCCGGAAATGGCCGAATATGTACAAGACAGGATTCTCCGCATGCTCGTTGTAATGGAAGTACCATTCTTCGGGGATTGGCAGCGCGCAACGAGTTCTCTCACATCATAATATCCTGCTATACGGCCCGTTTTGAAACAATTAAAAAGCCGAAACTGGCCGGAAAAGGCCGAAAATGTACAAGACAGGATTCTCCGGATGCTGGTTGTATTGGAAGTACCATTCTTCGGGGATTGGCAGCGCGCACCGTGTTCTCTCACATCATAATATCCTGCTATTCTGCCCGTTTTTGATCACTTAATATGCCGGAAATGTCCGGAAAAGGCCGAAGGTGTACAGAACCTCATGCTCCGTATATTCGTTGTAAGGGGCGTACCATTTCTCGGGGATTGGCAGCGCGTAACGTGTTCTCTCACATCATAATATCCTGATAAACGGCACATTTTGAAACAATTAAAAAGCCGGAAATGTCCGGAAAAGGCCGAAGGTGTACAGAACCCGTTGCTCCGTATGCTCGTTGTAGTGGGCGTACCATTTTTCGGGGATTGGCAGCGTGCAGCGAGATCTCAAACATCATAATATCCTGCGATACAACCCTTTTTGAAACAATTAAAAAGCCGGTAATATCCGGAAAAGGCCGAAGGTGTACAGAACCCGTTGCTCCGTATGCTCGTTGTAATGGAAGTACCATTCTTCGGGGATTGGCAGCGCGCAACGAGTTCTCTCACATCATAATATCCTGCTATACGGCCCGTTTTTAATCACATAAAATGCCGGAGATGTCCGGAAAAGGCCGAAGGTGTACAGAACCCAATGCTCCGTTTGCTCGTTGTAATGGAAGTACCATTTTTGGGGGGTTGGCAGAGAGCAACTGGTTCTTACACATCATAATATCCTGATATACGGCCCATTTTGAAACAATTAAAAAGCCGGAAATATCCGGAAAAGGCCGAAGGTGTACAGAACCCGTTGCTCCGTATGCTCGTTGTAATGGAATTACCATTTTTGGGGGATTGGCAACACTCAACGCGTTTTTACACATCATAATATCCTGCGATACGACTCATTTTGAAACTATAAAAAGCCGAAACTGGCCGGAAAAGGCCGAATATGTACCAGACAGGATTCTCCTCATGCTCGTTGTAATGGAAGTACCATTCTTCGGGGATTTGCAGCGCGCAACGAGTTCCCTCACATCATAATATCCTGCTATACGGCCCATTTTGAAACTATTAAAAAGCCGAAACTGGCCGGAAATGGCCGAATATGTACAAGACAGGATTCTCCGCATGCTCGTTGTAATGGAAGTACCATTCTTCGGGGATTGGCAGCGCGCAACGAGTTCTCTCACATCATAATATCCTGCTATACGGCCCGTTTTTAATCACATAAAATGCCGGAGATGTCCGGAAAAGGCCGAAGGTGTACAGAACCCAATGCTCCGTTTGCTCGTTGTAATGGAAGTACCATTTTTGGGGGGTTGGCAGAGAGCAACTGCTTCTTACACATCATAATATCCTGATATACGGCCCATTTTGAAACAATTAAAAAGCCGGAAATGTCCGGAAAAGGCCGAAGGTGTACAGAACCCGTTGCTCCGTATGCTCGTTGTAATGGGCGTACCATTTTTCGGGGATTGGCAGCGCGCAGCGAGATCTCACACATCATAATATCCTGCGATACGACCCTTTTTTAAACAATTAAAAAGCCGGAAATATCCGGAAAAGGCCGAAGGTGTACAGAACCCGTTGCTCCGTATGCTCGTTGTAATGGGCGTACCATTTTTCGGGGATTTCCAGCGTGCAACCAGTTCTCACACCTCATAATATCCTGCGATACGACCCATTTTGAAACTATTAAAAAGCCGAAACTGGCCGGAAAAGGCCGAATATGTACAAGACAGGATTCTCCGCATGCTCGTTGTAATGGATGTACCATTCTTCGGGGATTGGCAGCGCGTAACGAGTTATCTCATATCATAATATCCTGAAATACGGCCCATTTTGAAACAATTAAAAAGCCGGAAATGTCCGGAAAAGGCCGAAGGTGTACAGAACCTGATGCTCCGTATGCTCGTTGTAATGGAAGTACCATTCTTCGGGGATTGGCAGCGCGCAACGAGTTCTCTCACATCATAATATCCTGCGATACGACCCATTTTGAAACAATTAAAAAGCCGGAAATGTCCGGAAAATGCCAAAGGTGTACAGAACCCGTTGCTCCGTATGCTCGTTGTAATGGGCGTACCATTTTTCGGGGATTGGCAGCGTGCAGCGAGTTCTCACACCTCATAATAACCTGCGATACGACCCATTTTGAAACTATTAAAAAGCCGAAACTGGTCGGAAAAGGCCGAATATGCACAAGACAGGATTCTCCGCATGCTCGTTGTAATGGATGTACCATTTTTCGGGGATTGGCAGCGCGCAACGAGTTCTCTCACATCATAATATCCTGATATACGGCCCATTTTGAAACAATTAAAAAGCCGGAAATGTCCGGAAAAGGCCGAAGGTGTACAGAATCCGTTGGTCCGTATGCCCGTTGTAATGGGCGTACCATTTTTCGGGGATTTCCAGCGTGCAGCCAGTTCTCACACCTCATAATATCCTGCGATACGACCCATTTTGAAACTATTAAAAAGCCGAAACTGGCCGGAAATGGCCGAATATGTACAAGACAGGATTCTCCGCATGCTCGTTGTAATGGAAGTACCATTCTTCGGGGATAGGCAGCGCGCAACGAGTTCTCTCACATCATAATATCCTGATATACGGCCCATTTTGAAACAATTAAAAAGCCGGAAATGTCCGGAAAAGGCCGAAGGTGTACAGAACCCGTTGCTCCCTTTGCTTGTTGTAATGGAAGTACCATTTTTGGGGGGTTGGCAGAGAGCAACTGGTTCTTACACATCATAATATCCTGATATACGGCCCCTATTGAAGCAATTAAAAAGCCGGAAATGTCCGGAAAAGGCCGAAGGTGTACAGAACCCGCTGCTCCGTATGCTCGTTGTAATGGGCGTACCATTTTTCGGGGATTTCCAGCGTGCAGCCAGTTCTCACACCTCATAATATCCTGCGATACGACCCATTTTGAAACTATTAAAAAGCCGAAACTGGCCGGAAATGGCCGAATATGTACAAGACAGGATTCTCCGCATGCTCGTTGTAATGGAAGTACCATTCTTCGGGGATTGGCAGCGCGCAACGAGTTCTCTGACATCATAATATCCTGCTATACGGCCCGTATTGAAACAATTAAAAAGCCGAAACTGGCCGGAAAAGGCCGAAAATGTACAAGACAGGATTCTCCGGATGCTGGTTGTATTGGAAGTACCATTCTTCGGGGATTGGCAGCGCGCACCGTGTTCTCTCACATCATAATATCCTGCTATTCTGCCCGTTTTTGATCACTTAATATGCCGGAAATGTCCGGAAAAGGCCGAAGGTGTACAGAACCTGATGCTCCGTATGCTCGTTGTAAGGGGCGTACCATTTCTCGGGGATTGGCAGCGCGTAACGTGTTCTCTCACATCATAATATCCTGATAAACGGCACATTTTGAAACAATTAAAAAGCCGGAAATGTCCGGAAAAGGCCGAAGGTGTACAGAACCCGTTGCTCCGTATGCTCGTTGTAGTGGGCGTACCATTTTTCGGGGATTGGCAGCGTGCAGCGAGATCTCAAACATCATAATATCCTGCGATACGACCCTTTTTGAAACAATTAAAAAGCCGGTAATATCCGGAAAAGGCCGAAGGTGTACAGAACCCGTTGCTCCGTATGCTCGTTGTAATGGAAGTACCATTCTTCGGGGATTGGCAGCGCGCAACGAGTTCTCTCACATCATAATATCCTGCTATACGGCCCGTTTTTAATCACATAAAATGCCGGAGATGTCCGGAAAAGGCCGAAGGTGTACAGAACCCAATGCTCCGTTTGCTCGTTGTAATGGAAGTACCATTTTTGGGGGGTTGGCAGAGAGCAACTGGTTCTTACACATCATAATATCCTGATATACGGCCCATTTTGAAACAATTAAAAAGCCGGAAATATCCGGAAAAGGCCGAAGGTGTACAGAACCCGTTGCTCCGTATGCTCGTTGTAATGGAATTACCATTTTTGGGGGATTGGCAACGCTCAACGCGTTTTTACACATCATAATATCCTGCGATACGACTAATTTTGAAACTATAAAAAGCCGAAACTGGCCGGAAAAGGCCGAATATGTACCAGACAGGATTCTCGTCATGCTCGTTGTAATGGAAGTACCATTCTTCGGGGATTTGCAGCGCGCAACGAGTTCCCTCACATCATAATATCCTGCTATACGGCCCGTTTTTAATCACATAAAATGCCGGAGATGTCCGGAAAAGGCCGAAGGTGTACAGAACCCAATGCTCCGTTTGCTCGTTGTCATGGAAGTACCATTTTTGGGGGGTTGGCAGAGAGCAACTGGTTCTTACACATCATCATATCCTGATATACGGCCCATTTTGAAACAATTAAAAAGCCGGAAATATCCGGAAAAGGCCGAAGGTGTACAGAACCCGTTGCTCCGTATGCTCGTTGTAATGGAATTACCATTTTTGGGGGATTGGCAACGCTCAACGCGTTTTTGCACATCATAATATCCTGCTATTCGGCCCATTTTTGATCACTTAAAATGCCGGAAATGTCCGGAAAAGGCCGAAGGTGTACAGAACCTGATGCTCCGTATGCTCGTTGTAAGGGGCGTACCATTTCTCGGGGATTGGCAGCACGTAACGTGTTCTCTCTCATCATAATATCCTGATAAACGGCACATTTAGAAACAATTAAAAAGCCGGAAATGTCCGGAAAAGGCCGAAGGTGTACAGAACCCGTTGCTCCGTATGCTCGTTGTATTGGAAGTACCATTCTTCGGGGATTGGCAGCGCGCACCGTGTTCTCTCACATCATAATATCCTGCTATTCTGCCCGTTTTTGATCACTTAATATGCCGGAAATGTCCGGAAAAGGCCGAAGGTGTACAGAACCTGATGCTCCGTATGCTCGTTGTAAGGGGCGTACCATTTCTCGGGGATTGGCAGCGCGTAACGTGTTCTCTCACATCATAATATCCTGATAAACGGCACATTTTGAAACAATTAAAAAGCCGGAAATGTCCGGAAAAGGCCGAAGGTGTACAGAACCCGTTGCTCCGTATGCTCGTTGTAGTGGGCGTACCATTTTTCGGGGATTGGCAGCGTGCAGCGAGATCTCAAACATCATAATATCCTGCGATACGACCCTTTTTGAAACAATTAAAAAGCCGGTAATATCCGGAAAAGGCCGAAGGTGTACAGAACCCGTTGCTCCGTATGCTCGTTGTAATGGAAGTACCATTCTTCGGGGATTGGCAGCGCGCAACGAGTTCTCTCACATCATAATATCCTGCTATACGGCCCGTTTTTAATCACATAAAATGCCGGAGATGTCCGGAAAAGGCCGATGGTGTACAGAACCCAATGCTCCGTTTGCTCGTTGTAATGGAAGTACCATTTTTGGGGGGTTGGCAGAGAGCAACTGGTTCTTACACATCATAATATCCTGATATACGGCCCATTTTGAAACAATTAAAAAGCCGGAAATATCCGGAAAAGGCCGAAGGTGTACAGAACCCGTTGCTCCGTATGCTCGTTGTAATGGAATTACCATTTTTGGGGGATTGGCAACGCTCAACGCGTTTTTACACATCATAATATCCTGCGATACGACTAATTTTGAAACTATAAAAAGCCGAAACTGGCCGGAAAAGGCCGAATATGTACCAGACAGGATTCTCGTCATGCTCGTTGTAATGGAAGTACCATTCTTCGGGGATTTGCAGCGCGCAACGAGTTCCCTCACATCATAATATCCTGCTATACGGCCCGTTTTTAATCACACAAAATGCCGGAGATGTCCGGAAAAGGCCGAAGGTGTACAGAACCCAATGCTCCGTTTGCTCGTTGTCATGGAAGTACCATTTTTGGGGGGTTGGCAGAGAGCAACTGGTTCTTACACATCATCATATCCTGATATACGGCCCATTTTGAAACAATTAAAAAGCCGGAAATATCCGGAAAAGGCCGAAGGTGTACAGAACCCGTTGCTCCGTATGCTCGTTGTAATGGAATTACCATTTTTGGGGGATTGGCAACGCTCAAAGCGTTTTTGCACATCATAATATCCTGCTATTCGGCCCATTTTTGATCACTTAAAATGCCGGAAATGTCCGGAAAAGGCCGAAGGTGTACAGAACCTGATGCTCCGTATGCTCGTTGTAAGGGGCGTACCATTTCTCGGGGATTGGCAGCACGTAACGTGTTCTCTCTCATCATAATATCCTGATAAACGGCACATTTAGAAACAATTAAAAAGCCGGAAATGTCCGGAAAAGGCCGAAGGTGTACAGAACCCGTTGCTCCGTATGCTCGTTGTATTGGAAGTACCATTCTTCGGGGATTGGCAGCGCGCACCGTGTTCTCTCACATCATAATATCCTGCTATTCTGCCCGTTTTTGATCACTTAATATGCAGGAAATATCCGGAAAAGGCCGAAGGTGTACAGAACCCGTTGCTCCGTATGCTCGTTGTAATGGAATTACCATTTTTGGGGGACTGGCAACGCTCAACGCGTTTTTACACATCATAATATCCTGCTATTCGGCCCATTTTTGATCACTTAAAATGCCGGAAATGTCCGGAAAAGGCCGAAGGTGTACAGAACCTGATGCTCCGTATGCTCGTTGTAAGGGGCGTACCATTTCTCGGGGATTGGCAGCACGTAACGTGTTCTCTCTCATCATAATATCCTGATAAACGGCACATTTAGAAACAATTAAAAAGCCGGAAATGTCCGGAAAAGGCCGAAGGTGTACAGAACCCGTTGCTCCGTATGCTCGTTGTAGTGGGCGTACCATTTTCCGGGGATTGGCAGCGTGCAGCGAGATCTCAAACATCATAATATCCTGCGATACGACCCTTTTTGAAACAATTAAAAAGCCGGTAATATCCGGAAAAGGCCGAAGGTGTACAGAACCCGTTGCTCCGTATGCCCGTTGTAATGGAAGTACCATTCTTCGGGGATTGGCAGCGCGCAACGAGTTCTCTCACATCATAATATCCTGCTATACGGCCCGTTTTTAATCACATAAAATGCCGGAGATGTCCGGAAAAGGCCGAAGGTGTACAGAACCCAATGCTCCGTTTGCTCGTTGTAATGGAAGTACCATTTTTGGGGGGTTGGCAGAGAGCAACTGGTTCTTACACATCATAATATCCTGATATACGGCCCATTTTGAAACAATTAAAAAGCCGGAAATATCCGGAAAAGGCCGAAGGTGTACAGAACCCCTTGCTCCGTATGCTCGTTGTAATGGAATTACCATTTTTGGGGGATTGGCAACGCTCAACGCGTTTTTACACATCATAATATCCTGCGATACGACTCATTTTGAAACTATAAAAAGCCGAAACTGGCCGGAAAAGGCCGAATATGTACCAGACAGGATTCTCGTCATGCTCGTTGTAATGGAAGTACCATTCTTCGGGGATTTGCAGCGCGCAACGAGTTCCCTCACATCATAATATCCTGCTATACGGCCCGTTTTTAATCACATAAAATGCCGGAGATGTCCGGAAAAGGCCGAAGGTGTACAGAACCCAATGCTCCGTTTGCTCGTTGTCATGGAAGTACCATTTTTGGGGGGTTGGCAGAGAGCAACTGGTTCTTACACATCATAATATCCTGATATACGGCCCATTTTGAATCAGTTAAAAAGCCGGAAATATCCGGAAAAGGCCGAAGGTGTACAGAACCCGTTGCTCCGTATGCTCGTTGTAATGGAATTACCATTTTTGGGGGATTGGCAACGCTCAACGCGTTTTTACACATCATAATATCCTGCTATTCGGCCCATTTTTGATCACTTAAAATGCCGGAAATGTCCGGAAATGGCCGAAGGTGTACAGAACCTGATGCTCCGTATGCTCGTTGTAAGGGGCGTACCATTTCTCGGGGATTGGCAGCGCGTAACGTGTTCTCTCACATCATAATATCCTGATAAACGGCACATTTTGAAACAATTAAAAAGCCGGAAATGTCCGGAAAATGCCGAAGGTGTACAGAACCCGTTGCTCCGTATGCTCGTTGTAATGGAAGTACCATTTTTGGGGGGTTGGCAGAGAGCAACTGGTTCTTACACATCATAATATCCTGATATACGGCCCATTTTGAAACAATTAAAAAGCCGGAAATATCCGGAAAAGGCCGAAGGTGTACAGAACCCGCTGCTCCGTATGCTCGTTGTAATGGGCGTACCATTTCTCGGGGATTGGCAGCGCGTAACGTGTTCTCTCACATCATAATATCCTGATAAACGGCACATTTTGAAACAATTAAAAAGCCGGAAATGTCCGGAAAATGCCGAAGGTGTACAGAACCCGTTGCTCCGTATGCTCGTTGTAATGGAAGGACCATTTTTGGGGGATTGGCAGCGTGCAGCGAGTTCTCACACCTCATAATATCCTGCGATACGACTCATTTTGAAACTATTAAAAAGCCGAAACTGGCCGGAAAAGGCCGAATATGTACAAGACAGGATTCTCCGCACGCTCGTTGTAATGGAAGTACCATTCTTCGGGGATTGGCTGCGCGCACCGTGTTCTCTCACATCATAATATCCTGCTATTCTGCCCGTATTTGATCACTTAATATGCCGGAAATATCCGGAAAAGGCCGAAGGTGTACAGAACCCGTTGCTCCGTATGCTCGTTGTAATGGAATTACCATTTTTGGGGGATTGGCAACGCTCAACGCGTTTTTACACATCATAATATCCTGCTATTCGGCCCATTTTTGATCACTTAAAATGCCGGAAATGTCCGGAAAAGGCGGAAGGTGTACAGAACCTGATGCTCCGTATGCTCGTTGTAAGGGGCGTACCATTTCTCGGGGATTGGCAGCTCGTAACGTGTTCTCTCTCATCATAATATCCTGATAAACGGCACATTTAGAAACAATTAAAAAGCCGGAAATGTCCGGAAAAGGCCGAAGGTGTACAGAACCCGTTGCTCCGTATGCTCGTTGTAGTGGGCGTACCATTTTTCGGGGATTGGCAGCGTGCAGCGAGTTCTCACACCTCATAATATCCTGCGATACGACTCATTTTGAAACTATTAAAAAGCCGAAACTGGCCGGAAAAGGCCGAATATGTACAAGACAGGATTCTCCGCATGCTCGTTGTAATGGAAGTACCATTCTTCGAGGATTGGCTGCGCACAACGAGTTCTCTCACATCATAATATCCTGCGATACGACCCATTTTGAAACAATTAAAAAGCCGAAACTGGCCGGAAAAGGCCGAAAATGTACAAGACAGGATTCTCCGGATGCTGGTTGTATTGGAAGTACCATTCTTCGGGGATTGGCAGCGCGCACCGTGTTCTCTCACATCATAATATCCTGCTATTCTGCCCGTTTTTGATCACTTAATATGCCGGAAATGTCCGGAAAAGGCCGAAGGTGTACAGAACCTGATGCTCCGTATGCTCGTTGTAAGGGGCGTACCATTTCTCGGGGATTGGCAGCGCGTAACGTGTTCTCTCACATCATAATATCCTGATAAACGGCACATTTTGAAACAATTAAAAAGCCGGAAATGTCCGGAAAAGGCCGAAGGTGTACAGAACCCGTTGCTCCGTATGCTCGTTGTGGTGGGCGTACCATTTTTCGGGGATTGGCAGCGTGCAGCGAGATCTCAAACATCATAATATCCTGCGATACGACCCTTTTTGAAACAATTAAAAAGCCGGTAATATCCGGAAAAGGCCGAAGGTGTACAGAACCCGTTGCTCCGTATGCTCGTTGTAATGGGCGTACCATTTTTCGGGGATTGGCAGCGTGCAGCGAGTTCTCACACCTCATAATATCCTGCGATACGACCCATTTTGAAACTATTAAAAAGCCGAAACTGGCCGGAAAAGGCCGAATATGTACAAGACAGGATTCTCCGCATGCTCGTTGTGATGGATGTACCATTCTTCGGGGATTGGCAGCGCGCAACGAGTTCTCTCACATCATAATATCGCGCGATACGACCCATTTTGAATCAATTAAAAAGCCGGAAATGTCCGGAAAATGCCGAAGGTGTACAGAACCTGATGCTCCGTATGCTCGTTGTAATGGAAGTACCATTCTTCGGGGATTGGCAGCGCGCAACGAGTTCTCTCACATCATAATATCCTGCGATACGACCCATTTTGAAACAATTAAAAAGCCGGAAATGTCCGGAAAATGCCAAAGGTGTACAGAACCCGTTGCTCCGTATGCTCGTTGTAATGGGCGTACCATTTTTCGGGGAATGGCAGCGTGCAGCGAGTTCTCACACCTCATAATATCCTGCGATACGACCCATTTTGAAACTATCAAAAAGCCGAAACTGGCCGGAAAAGGCCGAAAATGTACAAGACAGGATTCTCCGGATGCTGGTTGTATTGGAAGTACCATTCTTCGGGGATTGGCAGCGCGTAACGTGTTCTCTCACATCATAATATCCTGATATACGGCCCATTTTGAAACAATTAAAAAGCCGGAAATATCCGGAAAAGGCCGAAGGTGTACAGAACCCGCTGCTCCGTATGCTCGTTGTAATGGGCGTACCATTTTTCGGGGATTTCCAGCGTGCAGCCAGTTCTCACACCTCATAATATCCTGATATACGGCCCATTTTGAAACAATTAAAAAGCCGGAAATATCCGGAAAAGGCCGAAGGTGTACAGAACCTGATGCTCCGTATGCTCGTTGTAAGGGGCGTACCATTTCTCGGGGATTGGCAGCGCGTAACGTGTTCTCTCACATCATAATATCCTGATAAACGGCACATTTTGAAACAATTAAAAAGCCGGAAATGTCCGGAAAATGCCGAAGGTGTACAGAACCCGTTGCTCCGTATGCTCGTTGTAATGGAAGGACCATTTTTGGGGGATTGGCAGCGTGCAGCGAGTTCTCACACCTCATAATATTCTGCGATACGACTCATTTTGAAACTATTAAAAAGCCGAAACTGGCCGGAAAAGGCCGAATATGTACAAGACAGGATTCTCGTCATGCTCGTTGTAATGGAAGTACCATTCTTCGGGGATTTGCAGCGCGCAACGAGTTCCCTCACATCATAATATCCTGCTATACGGCCCGTTTTTAATCACATAAAATGCCGGAGATGTCCGGAAAAGGCCGAAGGTGTACAGAACCCAATGCTCCGTTTGCTCGTTGTAATGGAAGTACCATTTTTGGGGGGTTGGCAGAGAGCAACTGGTTCTTACACATAATAATATCCTGATATACGGCCCATTTTGAAACAATTAAAAAGCCGGAAATGTCCGGAAAAGGCCGAAGGTTTACAGAACCCGTTGCTCCGTATGCACGTTGTAATGGGCGTACCATTTTTCGGGGATTGGCAGCGTGCAGCGAGATCTCACACATCATAATATCCTGCGATACGACCCTTTTTTAAACAATTAAAAAGCCGGAAATATCCGGAAAATGCCGAAGGTGTACAGAACCCGTTGCTCCGTATGCTCGTTGTAATGGAAGGACCTTTTTTGGGGGATTGGCAACGCTCAACGCGTTTTTACACATCATAATATCATGCTATTCGGCCCATTTTTGATCACTTAAAATGCCGGAAATGTCCGGAATAGGCCGAAGATGTACAGAACCTGATGCTCCGTATGCTCGTTGTAAGGGGCGTACCATTTCTCGGGGATTGGCAGCGCGTAACGAGTTATCTCATATCATAATATCCTGAAATACGGCCCATTTTGAAACAATTAAAAAGCCGGAAATGTCCGGAAAAGGCCGAAGGTGTACAGAACCTGATGCTCCGTATGCTCGTTGTAATGGAAGTACCATTCTTCGGGGATTGGCAGCGCGCAACGAGTTCTCACACCTCATAATATCCTGCGAAACGACTCATTTTGAAACTATTAAAATGCCGAAACTTGCCGGAAAAGGCCGAATATGTACAAGACAGGATTCTCCGCATGCTCGTTGTAATGGAAGTACCATTCTTCGGGGATTGGCTGCGCGCAACGAGTTCTCTCACATCATAATATCGCGCGATACGACCCATTTTGAAACAATTAAAAAGCCGGAAATGTCCGGAAAATGCCGAAGGTGTACAGAACCCGTTGCTCCGTATGCTCGTTGTAATGGAAGGACCATTTTTGGGGGATTGGCAGCGTGCAGCGAGTTCTCTCACATCATAATATCCTGCGATACGACTCATTTTGAAACTATTAAAAAGCCGAAACTGGCCGGAAAAGGACGAATATGTACAAGACAGGATTCTCCGCATGCTCGTTGTAATGGAAATACCGTTCTTCGGGGATTGGCTGCTCGCAACGAGTTCTCTCACATCATAATATCTTGCGATACGACCCATTTTGAAACAATTAAAAAGCCGAAACTGGCCGGAAAAGGCCGAAAATGTACAAGACAGGATTCTCCGGATGCTGGTTGTATTGGAAGTACCATTCTTCGGGGATTGGCAGCGCGCACCGTGTTCTCTCACATCATAATATCCTGCTATTCTGCCCGTTTTTGATCACTTAATATGCCGGAAATGTCCGGAAAAGGCCGAAGGTGTACAGAACCTGATGCTCCGTATGCTCGTTGTAAGGGGCGTACCATTTCTCGGGGATTGGCAGCGCGTAACGTGTTCTCTCACATCATAATATCCTGATAAACGGCACATTTTGAAACAATTAAAAAGCCGGAAATGTCCGGAAAAGGCCGAAGGTGTACAGAACCCGTTGCTCCGTATGCTCGTTGTAGTGGGCGTACCATTTTTCGGGGATTGGCAGCGTGCAGCGAGATCTCAAACATCATAATATCCTGCGATACGACCCTTTTTGAAACAATTAAAAAGCCGGTAATATCCGGAAAAGGCCGAAGGTGTACAGAACCCGTTGCTCCGTATGCTCGTTGTAATGGAAGGTCCATTTTTGGGGGATTGGCATCGTGCAGCGAGTTCTCACACCTCATAATATCCTGCGAAACGACTCATTTAGAAACTATTAAAATGCCGAAACTTGCCGGAAAAGGCCGAATATGTACAAGACAGGATTCTCCGCATGCTCGTTGTAATGGAAGTACCATTCTTCGGGGATTGGCTGCGCGCAACGAGTTCTCTCACATCATAATATCCTGATATACGGCCCATTTTGAAACAATTAAAAAGCCGGAGATGTCCGGAAAAGGCCGAAGGTGTACAGAACCTGATGCTCCGTATGCTCGTTGTAATGGAAGTACCATTCTTCGGGGATTGGCAGCGCGCAACGAGTTCTCTCACATCATAATATCCTGCGATACGACCCACTTTGAAACAATTAAAAAGCCGGAAATGTCCGGAAAATGCCAAAGGTGTACAGAACCCGTTGCTCCGTATGCTCGTTGTAATGGGCGTACCATTTTTCGGGGATTGGCAGCGTGCAGCGAGTTCTCACACCTCATAATATCCTGCGATACGACCCATTTTGAAACTATTAAAAAGCCGAAACTGGTCGGAAAAGGCCGAATATGTACAAAACAGGATTCTCCGCATGCTCGTTGTAATGGATGTACCATTTTTCGGGGATTGGCAGCGCGCAACGAGTTCTCTCACATCATAATATCCTGATATACGGCCCATTTTGAAACAATTAAAAAGCCGGAAATGTCCGGAAAAGGCCGAAGGTGCACAGAACCCGTTGCTCCGTATGCTCGTTGTAATGGGCGTACCATTTTTGGGGGATTTCCAGCGTGCAGCCAGTTCTCACACCTCATAATATCCTGCGATACGACCCATTTTGAAACTATTAAAAAGCCGAAACTGGCCGGAAATGGCCGAATATGTACAAGACAGGATTCTCCGCATGCTCGTTGTAATGGAAGTACCATTCTTCGGGGATAGGCAGCGCGCAACGAGTTCTCTCACATCATAATATCCTGATATACGGCCCATTTTGAAACAATTAAAAAGCCGGAAATGTCCGGAAAATGCCGAAGGTGTACAGAACCCAATGCTCCGTTTGCTCGTTGTAATGGAAGTACCATTTTTGGGGGGTTGGCAGAGAGCAACTGGTTCTTACACATCATAATATCCTGATATACGGCCCATTTTGAAACAATTAAAAAGCCGGAAATATCCGGAAAAGGCCGAAGGTGTACAGAACCCGCTGCTCCGTATGCTCGTTGTAATGGGCGTACCATTTTTGGGGGATTTCCAGCGTGCAGCCAGTTCTCACACCTCATAATATCCTGCGATACGACCCATTTTGAAACTATTAAAAAGCCGAAACTGGGCGGAAATGGCCGAATATGTACAAGACAGGATTCTCCGCATGCTCGTTGTAATGGAAGTACCATTCTTCGGGGATTGGCAGCGCGCAACGAGTTCTCTCACATCATAATATCCTGCTATACGGCCCGTTTTGAAACAATTAAAAAGCCGAAACTGGCCGGAAAAGGCCGAAAATGTACAAGACAGGATTCTCCGGATGCTGGTTGTATTGGAAGTACCATTCTTCGTGGATTGGCAGCGCGCACCATGTTCTCTCACATCATAATATCCTGCTATTCTGCCCGTTTTTGATCACTTAATATGCCGGAAATGTCCGGAAAAGGCCGAAGGTGTACAGAACCTGATGCTCCGTATGCTCGTTGTAAGGGGCGTACCATTTCTCGGGGATTGGCAGCGCGTAACGTGTTCTCTCACATCATAATATCCTGATAAACGGCACATTTTGAAACAATTAAAAAGCCGGAAATGTCCGGAAAAGGCCGAAGGTGTACAGAACCCGTTGCTCCGTGTGCTCGTTGTAATGGGCGTACCATTTTTGGGGGATTTCCAGCGTGCAGCCAGTTCTCACACCTCATAATATCCTGCGATACGACCCATTTTGAAACTATTAAAAAGCCGAAACTGGCCGGAAATGGCCGAATATGTACAAGACAGGATTCTCCGCATGCTCGTTGTAATGGAAGTACCATTCTTCGGGGATAGGCAGCGCGCAACGAGTTCTCTCACATCATAATATCCTGATATACGGCCCATTTTGAAACAATTAAAAAGCCGGAAATGTCCGGAAAAGGCCGAAGGTGTACAGAACCCAATGCTCCGTTTGCTCGTTGTAATGGAAGTACCATTTTTGGGGGGTTGGCAGAGAGCAACTGGTTCTTACACATCATAATATCCTGATATACGGCCCATTTTGAAACAATTAAAAAGCCGGAAATATCCGGAAAAGGCCGAAGGTGTACAGAACCCGTTGCTCCGTATGCTCGTTGTAATGGAATTACCATTTTTGGGGGATTGGCAACGCTCAACGCGTTTTTACACATCATAATATCCTGCGATACGACCCATTTTGAAACTATTAAAAAGCCGAAACTGGCCGGAAAAGGCCGAATATGTACAAGACAGGATTCTCCGCATGCTCGTTGTGATGGATGTACCATTCTTCGGGGATTGGCAGCGCGCAACGAGTTCTCTCACATCATAATATCGCGCGATACGATCCATTTTGAAACAATTAAAAAGCCGGAAATGTCCGGAAAATGCCGAAGGTGTACAGAACCCGTTGCTCCGTATGCTCGTTGTAATGGAAGGACCATTTTTGGGGGATTGGCAGCGTGCAGCGAGTTCTCACACCTCATAATATCCTGCGATACGACTCATTTTGAAACTATTAAAAAGCCGAAACTGGCCGGAAAAGGCCGAATATGTACAAGACAGGATTCTCCGGATGCTGGTTGTATTGGAAGTACCATTCTTCGGGGATTGGCAGCGCGCACCGTGTTCTCTCACATCATAATATCCTGCTATTCTGCCCGTTTTTGATCACTTAATATGCCGGAAATGTCCGGAAAAGGCCGAAGGTGTACAGAACCTGATGCTCCGTATGCTCGTTGTAAGGGGCGTACCATTTCTCGGGGATTGGCAGCGCGTAACGTGTTCTCTCACATCATAATATCCTGATAAACGGCACATTTTGAAACAATTAAAAAGCCGGAAATGTCCGGAAAAGGCCGAAGGTGTACAGAACCCGTTGCTCCGTATGCTCGTTGTAGTGGGCGTACCATTTTTCGGGGATTGGCAGCGTGCAGCGAGTTCTCACACCTCATAATATCCTGCGATACGACTCATTTTGAAACTATTAAAAAGCCGAAACTGGCCGGAAAAGGCCGAATATGTACAAGACAGGATTCTCGTCATGCTCGTTGTGATGGATGTACCATTCTTCGGGGATTGGCAGCGCGCAACGAGTTCTCTCACATCATAATATCGCGCGATACGACCCATTTTGAAACAATTAAAAAGCCGGAAATGTCCGGGAAATGCCGAAGGTGTACAGAACCCGTTGCTCCGTATGCTCGTTGTAATGGAAGGACCATTTTTGGGGGATTGGCAGCGTGCAGCGAGTTCTCACACCTCATAATATCCTGCGATACGACTCATTTTGAAACTATTAAAAAGCCGAAACTGGCCGGAAAAGGCCGAATATGTACAAGACAGGATTCTCGTCATGCTCGTTGTAATGGAAGTACCATTCTTCGGGGATTTGCAGCGCGCAACGAGTTCCCTCACATCATAATATCCTGCTATTCTGCCCGTTTTTGATCACTTAATATGCCGGAAATGTCCGGAAAAGGCCGAAGGTGTACAGAACCTGATGCTCCGTATGCTCGTTGTAAGGGGCGTACCATTTCTCGGGGATTGGCAGCGCGTAACGTGTTCTCTCACATCATAATATCCTGATAAACGGCACATTTTGAAACAATTAAAAAGCCGGAAATGTCCGGAAAAGGCCGAAGGTGTACAGAACCCGTTGCTCCGTATGCTCGTTGTAGTGGGCGTACCATTTTTCGGGGATTGGCAGCGTGCAGCGAGTTCTCACACCTCATAATATCCTGCGATACGACTCATTTTGAAACTATTAAAAAGCCGAAACTGGCCGGAAAAGGCCGAATATGTACAAGACAGGATTCTCGTCATGCTCGTTGTGATGGATGTACCATTCTTCGGGGATTGGCAGCGCGCAACGAGTTCTCTCACATCATAATATCGCGCGATACGACCCATTTTGAAACAATTAAAAAGCCGGAAATGTCCGGGAAATGCCGAAGGTGTACAGAACCCGTTGCTCCGTATGCTCGTTGTAATGGAAGGACCATTTTTGGGGGATTGGCAGCGTGCAGCGAGTTCTCACACCTCATAATATCCTGCGATACGACTCATTTTGAAACTATTAAAAAGCCGAAACTGGCCGGAAAAGGCCGAATATGTACAAGACAGGATTCTCGTCATGCTCGTTGTAATGGAAGTACCATTCTTCGGGGATTTGCAGCGCGCAACGAGTTCCCTCACATCATAATATCCTGCTATACGGCCCGTTTTTAATCACATAAAATGCCGGAGATGTCCGGAAAAGGCCGAAGGTGTACAGAACCCAATGCTCCGTTTGCTCGTTGTAATGGAAGTACCATTTTTGGGGGGTTGGCAGAGAGCAACTGGTTCTTACACATAATAATATCCTGATATACGGCCCATTTTGAAACAATTAAAAAGCCGGAAATGTCCGGAAAAGGCCGAAGGTTTACAGAACCCGTTGCTCCGTATGCTCGTTGTAATGGGCGTACCATTTTTCGGGGATTGGCAGCGTGCAGCGAGATCTCAAACATCATAATATCCTGCGATACGACCCTTTTTGAAACAATTAAAAAGCCGGTAATATCCGGAAAAGGCCGAAGGTGTACAGAACCCGTTGCTCCGTATGCTCGTTGTAATGGAAGTACCATTCTTCGGGGATTGGCAGCGCGCAACGAGTTCTCTCACATCATAATATCCTGCTATACGGTCCGTTTTTAATCACATAAAATGCCGGAGATGTCCGGAAAAGGCCGAAGGTGTACAGAACCCAATGCTCCGTTTGCTCGTTGTAATGGAAGTACCATTTTTGGGGGGTTGGCAGAGAGCAACTGGTTCTTACACATCATAATATCCTGATATACGGCCCATTTTGAAACAATTAAAAAGCCGGAAATATCCGGAAAAGGCCGAAGGTGTACAGAACCCGTTGCTCCGTATGCTCGTTGTAATGGAATTACCATTTTTGGGGGATTGGCAACGCTCAACGCGTTTTTACACATCATAATATCCTGCGATACGACCCATTTTGAAACTGTTAAAAAGCCGAAACTGGCCGGAAAAGGCCGAATATGTACAAGACAGGATTCTCCGCATGCTCGTTGTGATGGATGTACCATTCTTCGGGGATTGGCAGCGCGCAACGAGTTCTCTCACATCATAATATCGCGCGATACGACCCATTTTGAAACAATTAAAAAGCCGGAAATGTCCGGAAAATGCCGAAGGTGTACAGAACCCGTTGCTCCGTATGCTCGTTGTAATGGAAGGACCATTTTTGGGGGATTGGCAGCGTGCAGCGAGTTCTCACACCTCATAATATCCTGCGATACGACTCATTTTGAAACTATTAAAAAGCCGAAACTGGCCGGAAAAGGCCGAATATGTACAAGACAGGATTCTCGTCATGCTCGTTGTAATGGAAGTACCATTCTTCGGGGATTTGCAGCGCGCAACGAGTTCCCTCACATCATAATATCCTGCTATACGGCCCGTTTTTAATCACATAAAATGCCGGAGATGTCCGGAAAAGGCCGAAGGTGTACAGAACCCAATGCTCCGTTTGCTCGTTGTAATGGAAGTACCATTTTTGGGGGGTTGGCAGAGAGCAACTGGTTCTTACACATAATAATATCCTGATATACGGCCCATTTTGAAACAATTAAAAAGCCGGAAATGTCCGGAAAAGGCCGAAGGTTTACAGAACCCGTTGCTCCGTATGCTCGTTGTAATGGGCGTACCATTTTTCGGGGATTGGCAGCGTGCAGCGAGATCTCACACATCATAATATCCTGCGATACGACCCTTTTTTAAACAATTAAAAAGCCGGAAATATCCGGAAAAGGCCGAAGGTGTACAGAACCCGTTGCTCCGTATGCTCGTTGTAATGGAAGGACCATTTTTGGGGGATTGGCAACGCTCAACGCGTTTTTACACATCATAATATCATGCTATTCGGCCCATTTTTGATCACTTAAAATGCCGGAAATGTCCGGAAAAGGCCGAAGATGTACAGAACCTGATGCTCCGTATGCTCGTTGTAAGGGGCGTACCATTTCTCGGGGATTGGCAGCGCGTAACGAGTTATCTCATATCATAATATCCTGAAATACGGCCCATTTTGAAACAATTAAAAAGCCGGAAATGTCCGGAAAAGGCCGAAGGTGTACAGAACCTGATGCTCCGTATGCTCGTTGTAATGGAAGTACCATTCTTCGGGGATTGGCAGCGCGCAACGAGTTCTCTCACATCATAATATCCTGCGATACGACCCATTTTGAAACAATTAAAAAGCCGGAAATGTCCGGAAAATGCCAAAGGTGTACAGAACCCGTTGCTCCGTATGCTCGTTGTAATGGGCGTACCATTTTTCGGGGAATGGCAGCGTGCAGCGAGTTCTCACACCTCATAATATCCTGCGATACGACCCATTTTGAAACTATTAAAAAGCCGGAAATGTCCGGAAAAGGCCGAAGGTGTACAGAACCTGATGCTCCGTATGCTCGTTGTAATGGAAGTACCATTCTTCGGGGATTGGCAGCGCGCAACGAGTTCTCTCACATCATAATATCCTGATATACGGCCCATTTTGAAACAATTAAAAAGCCGGAAATGTCCGGAAAAGGCCGAAGGTGTACAGAACCCGTTGCTCCCTTTGCTTGTTGTAATGGAAGTACCGTTTTTGGGGGGTTGGCAGAGAGCAACTGGATCTTACACCTCATAATATCCTGATATACGGCCCATTTTGAAGCAATTAAAAAGCCGGAAATGTCCGGAAAAGGCCGAAGGTGTACAGAACCCGTTGCTCCGTATGCTCGTTGTAATGGGCGTACCATTTTTCGGGGATTTCCAGCGTGCAGCCAGTTCTCACACCTCATAATATCCTGCGATACGACCCATTTTGAAACTATTAAAAAGCCGAAACTGGCCGGAAATGGCCGAATATGTACAAGACAGGATTCTCCGCATGCTCGTTGTAATGGAAGTACCATTCTTCGGGGATTGGCAGCGCGCAACGAGTTCTCTCACATCATAATATCCTGATATACGGCCCATTTTGAAACAATTAAAAAGCCGGAAATGTCCGGAAAAGGCCGAAGGTGTACAGAACCCGTTACTCCGTATGCTCGTTGTAATGGGCGTACCATTTTTGGGGGATTTCCAGCGTGCAGCCAGTTCTCACACCTCATAATATCCTGCGATACGACCCATTTTGAAACTATTAAAAAGCCGAAACTGGCCGGAAATGGCCGAATATGTACAAGACAGGTTTCTCCGCATGCTCGTTGTAATGGAAGTACCATTCTTCGGGGATAGGCAGCGCGCAACGAGTTCTCTCACATCATAATATCCTGATATACGGCCCATTTTGAAACAATTAAAAAGCCGGAAATGTCCGGAAAAGGCCGAAGGTGTACAGAACCCAATGCTCCGTTTGCTCGTTGTAATGGAAGTACCATTTTTGGGGGGTTGGCAGAGAGCAACTGGTTCTTACACATCATAATATCCTGAAATACGGCCCATTTTGAAACAATTAAAAAGCCGGAAATGTCCGGAAAAGGCCGAAGGTGTACAGAACCTGATGCTCCGTATGCTCGTTGTAATGGAAGTACCATTCTTCGGGGATTTGCAGCTCGCAACGAGTTCCCTCACATCATAATATCCTGCTATACGGCCCGTTTTTAATCACATAAAATGCCGGAGATGTCCGGAAAAGGCCGAAGGTGTACAGAACCCAATGCTCCGTTTGCTCGTTGTCATGGAAGTACCATTTTTGGGGGGTTGGCAGAGAGCAACTGGTTCTTACACATCATAATATCCTGATATACGGCCCATTTTGAAACAATTAATAAGCCGGAAATATCCGGAAAAGGCCGGAGGTGTACAGAACCCGTTGCTCCGTATGCTCGTTGTAATGGAATTACCATTTTTGGGGGATTGGCAACGCTCAACGCGTTTTTACACATCATAATATCCTGCTATTCGGCCCATTTTTGATCACTTAAAATGCCGGAAATGTCCGGAAAAGGCCGATGGTGTACAGAACCTGATGCTCCGTATGCTCGTTGTAAGGGGCGTACCATTTCTCGGGGATTGGCAGCACGTAACGTGTTCTCTCTCATCATAATATCCTGATAAACGGCACATTTAGAAACAATTAAAAAGCCGGAAATGTCCGGAAAAGGCCGAAGGTGTACAGAACCCGTTGCTCCGTATGCTCGTTGTAATGGAAGTACCATTCTTCGGGGATTGAGTGCGCGCAACGAGTTCTCTCACATCATAATATCCTGCGATACGACCCATTTTGAAACAATTAAAAAGCCGAAACTGGCCGGAAAAGGCCGAAAATGTACAAGACAGGATTCTCCGGATGCTGGTTGTATTGGAAGTACCATTCTTCGGGGATTGGCAGCGCGCACCGTGTTCTCTCACATCATAATATCCTGCTATTCTGCCCGCTTTTGATCACTTAATATGCCGGAAATATCCGGAAAAGGCCGAAGGTGTACAGAACCCGTTGCTCCGTATGCTCGTTGTAATGGAATTACCATTTTTGGGGGATTGGCAACGCTCAACGCGTTTTTACACATCATAATATCCTGCTATTCGGCCCATTTTTGATCACTTAAAATGCCGGAAATGTCCGGAAAAGGCCGAAGGTGTACAGAACCCGTTGCTCCGTATGCTCGTTGTAGTGGGCGTACCATTTTTCGGGGATTGGCAGCGTGCAGCGAGTTCTCACACCTCATCATATCCTGCGATACGACTCATTTTGAAACTATTAAAAAGCCGAAACTGGCCGGAAAAGGCCGAATATGTACAAGACAGGATTCTCCGCATGCTCGTTGTAATGGAAGTACCATTCTTCGAGGATTGGCTGCGCACAACGAGTTCTCTCACATCATAATATCCTGCGATACGACCCATTTTGAAACAATTAAAAAGCCGAAACTGGCCGGAAAAGGCCGAAAATGTACAAGACAGGATTCTCCGGATGCTGGTTGTATTGGAAGTACCATTCTTCGGGGATTGGCAGCGCGCACCGTGTTCTCTCACATCATAATATCCTGCTATTCTGCCCGTTTTTGATCACTTAATATGCCGGAAATGTCCGGAAAAGGCCGAAGGTGTACAGAACCTGATGCTCCGTATGCTCGTTGTAAGGGGCGTACCATTTCTC
Source organism: Bombus muscorum (assembly GCA_963971185.1). Classification (NCBI taxonomy): domain Eukaryota; kingdom Metazoa; phylum Arthropoda; class Insecta; order Hymenoptera; family Apidae; genus Bombus; species Bombus muscorum. Next base: position 5,950,403 of record OZ020130.1, read on the forward strand.
GGGGATTGGCAGCGCGTAAAGTGTTCTCTCACATCATAATATCCTGATAAACGGCACATTTTGAAACAATTAAAAAGCCGGAAATGTCCGGAAAGGGCCGAAGGTGTACAGAACCCGTTGCTCCGTATGCTCGTTGTAATGGAAGGACCATTTTTGGGGGATTGGCAGCGTGCAGCGAGTTCTCACACCTCATAATATCCTGCGATACGACCCATTTTGAAACTATTAAAAAGCCGGAAATGTCCGGAAAAGGCCGAAGGTGTACAGAACCTGATGCTCCGTATGCTCGTTGTAATGGAAGTACCATTCTTCGGGGATTGGCAGCGCGCAACGAGTTCTCTCACATCATAATATCCTGATATACGGCCCATTTTGAAACAATTAAAAAGCCGGAAATGTCCGGAAAAGGCCGAAGGTGTACAGAACCCGTTCCTCCGTATGCTTTTTGTAATGGGCGTACCATTTTTCGGGGATTTCCAGCGTGCAGCCAGTTTTCACACCTCATAATATCCTGCGATACGACCCATTTTGAAACTATTAAAAAGCCGAAACTGGCCGGAAAAGGCCGAATATGTACAAGACAGGATTCTCCGCATGCTCGTTGTAATGGATGTACCATACTTCGGGGATTGGCTGCGCGCAACGAGTTCTCTCACATCATAATATCCTGCGATACGACCCATTTTGAAACAATTAAATAGCCGGAAATGTCCGGAAAATGCCGAACGTGTACATAACCCGTTGCTCCGTATGCTCGTTGTAATGGGCGTACCATTTTTCGGGGATTGGCAGCGTGCAGCGAGATCTCACACATCATAATATCCTGCGATACGACCCGTTTTTAATCACATAAAATGCCGGAAATGTCCGGAAAAGGCCGAAGGTGTACAGAACCCGTTGCTCCGTATGCTCGTTGTAATGGAAGGACCATTTTTCGGGGATTGGCAGCGTGCAGCTAGTTCTCACACATCATAATATCCTGCGGTACGACCCGTTTTTAATCACATAAAATGCCGGAAATGTCCGGAAAAGGCCGAAGGTGTACAGAATCTGATGCTACGTATACTCGTTGTAAGGGGCGTACCATTTCTCGGGGATTGGCAGCGCGCAACGAGATCTCACACATCATAATATCCTGCGATACGACCCTTTTTGAAACAATTAAAAAGCCGGAAATATCCGGAAAAGGCCGAATATGTACAAGACAGGATTCTCCGGATGCTGGTTGTATTGGAAGTACCATTCTTCGGGGATTGGCAGCGCGCACCGTGTTCTCTCACATCATAATATCCTGCTATTCGGCCCGTTTTTGATCACTTAAAATGCCGGAAATGTCCGGAAAAGGACGAAGGTGTACAGAACCTGATGCTCCGTATGCTCGTTGTAAGGGCCGTACCATTTCTCGGGGATTGGCAGCGCGCGACGAGTTCTCTCACATCATAATATCCTGATATACGGCCCATTTTGAAACAATTAAAAAGCCGGAAATGTCCGGAAAAGGCCGAAGGTGTACAGAACCCGTTGCTCCCTTTGCTTGTTGTAATGGGCGTACCATTTTTCGGGGATTGGCAGCGTGCAGCGAGTTCTCACACCTCATAATATCCTGCTATACGACTCATTTCGAAACTATTAAAAAGCCGAAACTGGCCGGAAGAGGCCGAATATGTACAAGACAGGATTCTCCGCATGCTCGTTGTAATGGAAGTACCATTCTTCGGGGATTGGCAGCGCGCAACGAGTTCTCTCACATCATAATATCCTGATATACGGCCCATTTTGAAACTATTAAAATGCCGGAAATGTCCGGAAAAGGACGAAGGTGTACAGAACCTGATGCTCCGTATGCTCGTTGTAAGGGCCGTACCATTTCTCGGGGATTGGCAGCGCGTAACGTGTTCTCTCACATCATAATATCCTGCGATACGACTCATTTTGAAACTCTTAAAAAGCCGAAACTGGCCGGAAAAGGCCGAATATGTACAAGACAGGATTCTCCGCATGCTCGTTGTAATGGACGTACCATTTTTCGGGGATTGGCTGCGCGCAACGAGTTCTCACACATCATAATATCCTGCGATACGACCCATTTTGAAACAATTAAAAAGACGAAACTGGCCGGAAAAGGCCGAATATGTACAAGACAGGATTCTCCGCATGCTCGTTGTAATGGATGTACCATTCTTCGGGGATTGGCAGCGCGCAACGAGTTCTCTCACATCATAATATCCTGCGATACGACCCGTTTTTAATCACATAAAATGCCGGAAATGTCCGGAAAAGGCCGAAGGTGTACAGAACCCGTTGCTCCGTATGCTCGTTGTAATGGGCGTACCATTTTTCGGGGATTGGCAGCGTGCAGCGAGATCTCACACATCATAATATCCTGCGATACGACCCGTTTTTAATCACATAAAATGCCGGAGATGTCCGGAAAAGGCCGAAGGTGTACAGAACCCAATGCTCCGTTTGCTCGTTGTAATGGAAGTACCATTTTTGGGGGGTTGGCAGAGAGCAACTGGTTCTTACACATCATAATATCCTGATATACGGCCCGTTTTTGATCACTTAAAATGCCGGAAATGTCCGGAAAAGGCCGAAGGTGTACAGAACCTGATGCTCCGTATGCTCGTTGTAAGGGGCGTACCATTTCTCGGGGATTGGCAGCGCGTAACGAGTTCTCTCACATCATAATATCCTGAAATACGGCCCATATTGAAACAATTAAGAAGCAGTAAATGTTCGGAAAAGGCCGAAGGTGTACAGAACCTGATGCTCCGTATGCTCGTTGTAAGGGGCGTACCATTTCTCGGGGATTGGCAGCGCGTAACGAATTCTCTCACATCATAATATCCTGATATACGGCCCGTTTTTGATCACTTAAAATGCCGGAAATGTCCGGAAAAGGCCGAAGGTGTACAGAACCCGTTGCTCCGTATGCTCGTTGTAATGGGCGTACCATTTTTCGGGGATTGGAAGCGTGCAGCGAGATCTCACACATCATAATATCGTGCGATACGACCCTTTTTGAAACAATTAAAAAGCCGGAAATGTCTGGAAAAGGCCGAAGGTGTACAGAACCCGTTGCTCCGTATGCTCGTTGTAATGGGCGTACCATTTTTCGGGGATTGGCAGCATGCAGCGAGATCTCACACATCATAATATCCTGCGATACGACCCTTTTTGAAACAATTATAAAGCCGGAAAAATCCGGAAAAGGCCGAAGGTGTACAAAACCCGTTGCTCCGTATGCTCGTTGTAATGGGCGTACCATTTTTCGGGGATTGGAAGCGTGCAGCGAGATCTCACACATCATAATATCGTGCGATACGACCCTTTTTGAAACAATTAAAAAGCCGGAAATGACCGGAAAAGGCCGAATGTGTACAGAACCCGTTGCTCCGTATGCTCGTTGTAATGGGCGTACCATTTTTCGGGGATTGGCAGCGTGCAGCGAGATCTCACACATCATAATATCCTGCGATACGACCCTTTTTGAAACAATTATAAAGCCGGAAAAATCCGGAAGAGGCCGAATGTGTACAAAACCCGTTGCTCCGTATGCTCGTTGTAATGGAAGGGCCATTTTTGGGGGATTGGCAAAGCTCAACGCGTTTTTACACATCATAATATCCTGCTATTCGGCCCATTTTGAAACAATTAAAAAGCCGGAAATGTCCGGAAAATGCCAAAGGTGTACAGAACCCGTTGCTCCGTATGCTCGTTGTAATGGGCGTACCATTTTTCGGGGATTGGCAGCGTGCAGCGAGTTCTCTCTCATCATAATATCCCGCGATACGACCCATTTTGAAACAATTAAAAAGCCGGAAATGTCCGGAAAATGCCGAAGGTGTACAGAGCCCGTTGCTCCGTATGCTCGTTGTAATGGAAGGACCATTTTTGGGGGATTGGCAGCGTGCAGCGAGTTCTCACACATCATAATATCCTGCGATACGACAAATTTTGAAACAATTAAAAAGACGATACTGGCCGGAAAAGGTCGAATATGTACAAGACAGGATTCTCCGCATGCTCGTTTTATTGGAAGTACCATTCTTCGGGGATTGGCAGCGCGCACCGAGTTCACTCACATCATAATATCCTGCTATACGGCCCGTTTTTAATCACATAAAATGCCGGAGATGTCCGGAAAAGGCCGAAGGTGTACAGAACCCGATGCTCCGTTTGCTCGTTGTAATGGAAGTACCATTTTTGGGGGGTTGGCAGAGAGCAACTGATTCTTACACATCATAATATCCTGATATGCGGCCCATTTTGAAACAATTAAAAAGCCGGAAATGTCCGGAAAAGGCCGATGGTGTACAGAACCCGTTCCTCCGTATGCTCGTTGTAATGGGCGTACTATTTTTCGGGGATTGGCAGCGTGCAGCGAGTTCTCACACCTCATAATATCCAGCGATACGACTCATTTTGAAACTATTAAGAAGCCGAAACTGGCCGGAAAAGGCCGAATATGTACAAGACAGGATTCTCCGCATGCTCGTTGTGATGGATGTACCATTCTTCGGGGATTGGCAGCGCGCAACGAGTTCTCTCACATCATAATATCGCGCGATACGACCCATTTTGAAACAATTAAAAAGCCGGAAATGTCCGGAAAATGCCGAAGGTGTACAGAACCCGTTGCTCCGTATGCTCGTTGTAATGGAAGGACCATTTTTGGGTGATTGGCAGCGTGCAGCGAGTTCTCACACCTCATAATATCCTGCGATACGACTCATTTTGAAACTATTAAAAAGCCGAAACTGGCCGGAAAAGGCCGAATATGTACAAGACAGGATTCTCGTCATGCTCGTTGTAATGGAAGTACCATTCTTCGGGGATTTGCAGCGCGCAACGAGTTCCCTCACATCATAATATCCTGCTATACGGCCCGTTTTTAATCACATAAAATGCCGGAGATGTCCGGAAAAGGCCGAAGGTGTACAGAACCCAATGCTCCGTTTGCTCGTTGTAATGGAAGTACCATTTTTGGGGGGTTGGCAGAGAGCAACTGGTTCTTACACATAATAATATCCTGATATACGGCCCATTTTGAAACAATTAAAAAGCCGGAAATGTCCGGAAAAGGCCGAAGGTTTACAGAACCCAATGCTCCGTTTGCTCGTTGTAATGGAATTACCATTTTTGGGGGATTGGCAACGCTCAACGCGTTTTTACACATCATAATATCCTGCGATACGACTCATTTTGAAACTATTAAAAAGCCGAAACTGGCCGGAAAAGGCCGAATATGTACCAGACCGGATTCTCGTCATGCTCGTTGTAATGGAAGTACCATTCTTCGGGGATTTGCAGCGCGCAACGAGTTCCCTCACATCATAATATCCTGCTATACGGCCCGTTTTTAATCACATAAAATGGCGGAGATGTCCGGAAAAGGCCGAAGGTGTACAGAACCCAAAGCTCCGTTTGCTCGTTGTAATGGAAGTACCATTTTTGGGGGGTTGGCAGAGAGCAACTGGTTCTTACACATAATAATATCCTGATATACGGCCCATTTTGAAGCAATTAAAAAGCCGGAAATGTCCGGAAAATGCCAAAGGTGTACAGAACCCGTTGCTCCGTATGCTCGTTGTAATGGGCGTACCATTTTTCGGGGATTGGCAGCGTGCAGCGAGTTCTCACACCTCATAATATCCTGCGATACGACCCATTTTGAAACTATTAAAAAGCCGAAACTGGTCGGAAAAGGCCGAATATGTACAAAACAGGATTCTCCGCATGCTCGTTGTAATGGATGTACCATTTTTCGGGGATTGGAAGCGCGCAACGAGTTCTCTCACATCATAATATCCTGATATACGGCCCATTTTGAAACAATTAAAAAGCCGGAAATGTCCGGAAAAGGCCGAAGGTGTACAGAACCCGTTGCTCCGTATGCTCGTTGTAATGGGCGTACCATTTTTGGGGGATTTCCAGCGTGCAGCCAGTTCTCACACCTCATAATATCCTGCGACACGACCCATTTTGAAACTATTAAAAAGCCGAAACTGGCCGGAAATGGCCGAATATGTACAAGACAGGATTCTCCGCATGCTCGTTGTAATGGAAGTACCATTCTTCGGGGATAGGCAGCGCGCAACGAGTTCTCTCACATCATAATATCCTGATATACGGCCCATTTTGAAACAATTAAAAAGCCGGAAATGTCCGGAAAAGGCCGAAGGTGTACAGAACCCAATGCTCCGTTTGCTCGTTGTAATGGAAGTACCATTTTTGGGGGGTTGGCAGAGAGCAACTGGTTCTTACACATCATAATATCCTGAAATACGGCCCATTTTGAAACAATTAAAAAGCCGGAAATGTCCGGAAAAGGCCGAAGGTGTACAGAACCTGATGCTCCGTATGCTCGTTGTAATGGAAGTACCATTCTTCGGGGATTTGCAGCGCGCAACGAGTTCCCTCACATCATAATATCCTGCTATACGGCCCGTTTTTAATCACATAAAATGCCGGAGATGTCCGGAAAAGGCCGAAGGTGTACAGAACCCAATGCTCCGTTTGCTCGTTGTCATGGAAGTACCATTTTTGGGGGGTTGGCAGAGAGCAACTGGTTCTTACACATCATAATATCCTGATATACGGCCCATTTTGAAACAATTAATAAGCCGGAAATATCCGGAAAAGGCCGAAGGTGTACAGAACCCGTTGCTCCGTATGCTCGTTGTAATGGAATTACCATTTTTGGGGGATTGGCAACGCTCAACGCGTTTTTACACATCATAATATCCTGCTATTCGGCCCATTTTTGATCACTTAAAATGCCGGAAATGTCCGGAAAAGGCCGAAGGTGTACAGAACCTGATGCTCCGTATGCTCGTTGTAAGGGGCGTACCATTTCTCGGGGATTGGCAGCACGTAACGTGTTCTCTCTCATCATAATATCCTGATAAACGGCACATTTAGAAACAATTAAAAAGCCGGAAATGTCCGGAAAAGGCCGAAGGTGTACAGAACCCGTTGCTCCGTATGCTCGTTGTAATGGAAGTACCATTCTTCGGGGATTGAGTGCGCGCAACGAGTTCTCTCACATCATAATATCCTGCGATACGACCCATTTTGAAACAATTAAAAAGCCGAAACTGGCCGGAAAAGGCCGAAAATGTACAAGACAGGATTCTCCGGATGCTGGTTGTATTGGAAGTACCATTCTTCGGGGATTGGCAGCGCGCACCGTGTTCTCTCACATCATAATATCCTGCTATTCTGCCCGCTTTTGATCACTTAATATGCCGGAAATATCAGGAAAAGGCCGAAGGTGTACAGAACCCGTTGCTCCGTATGCTCGTTGTAATGGAATTACCATTTTTGGGGGATTGGCAACGCTCAACGCGTTTTTACACATCATAATATCCTGCTATTCGGCCCATTTTTGATCACTTAAAATGCCGGAAATGTCCGGAAAAGGCCGAAGGTGAACAGAACCCGTTGCTCCGTATGCTCGTTGTAGTGGGCGTACCATTTTTCGGGGATTGGCAGCGTGCAGCGAGTTCTCACACCTCATCATATCCTGCGATACGACTCATTTTGAAACTATTAAAAAGCCGAAACTGGCCGGAAAAGGCCGAATATGTACAAGACAGGATTCTCCGCATGCTCGTTGTAATGGAAGTACCATTCTTCGAGGATTGGCTGCGCACAACGAGTTCTCTCACATCATAATATCCTGCGATACGACCCATTTTGAAACAATTAAAAAGCCGAAACTGGCCGGAAAAGGCCGAAAATGTACAAGACAGGATTCTCCGGATGCTGGTTGTATTGGAAGTACCATTCTTCGGGGATTGGCAGCGCGCACCGTGTTCTCTCACATCATAATATCCTGCTATTCTGCCCGTTTTTGATCACTTAATATGCCGGAAATGTCCGGAAAAGGCCGAAGGTGTACAGAACCTGATGCTCCGTATGCTCGTTGTAAGGGGCGTACCATTTCTCGGGGATTGGCAGCGCGTAACGTGTTCTCTCACATCATAATATCCTGATAAACGGCACATTTTGAAACAATTAAAAAGCCGGAAATGTCCGGAAAGGGCCGAAGGTGTACAGAACCCGTTGCTCCGTATGCTCGTTGTAATGGAAGGACCATTTTTGGGGGATTGGCAGCGTGCAGCGAGTTCTCACACCTCATAATATCCTGCGATACGACTCATTTTGAAACTATTAAAAAGCCGGAAATGTCCGGAAAATGCCGAAGGTGTACAGAACCTGATGCTCCGTATGCTCGTTGTAAGGGGCGTACCATTTCTCGGGGATTGGCAGCGCGTAACGTGTTCTCTCACATCATAATATCCTGATAAACGGCACATTTTGAAACAATTAAAAAGCCGGAAATGTCCGGAAAAGGCCGAAGGTGTACAGAACCCGTTGCTCCGTATGCTCGTTGTAGTGGGCGTACCATTTTTCGGGGATTGGCAGCGTGCAGCGAGTTCTCACACCTCATAATATCCTGCTATGCGACTCATTTCGAAACTATTAAAAAGCCGAAACTGGCCGGAAGAGGCCGAATATGTACAAGACAGGATTCTCCGCATGCTCGTTGTAATGGGCGTACCATTTTTCGGGGATTGGCAGCGTGCAGCGAGATCTCACACATCATAATATCCTGCGATACGACCCGTTTTTAATCACATAAAATGCCGGAAATGTCCGGAAAAGGCCGAAGGTGTACAGAACCCGTTGCTCCCTTTGCTTGTTGTAATGGGCGTACCATTTTTCGGGGATTTCCAGCGTGCAGCCAGTTTTCACACCTCATAATATCCTGCGATACGACCCATTTTGAAACTATTAAAAAGCCGAAACTGGCCGGAAAAGGCCGAATATGTACAAGACAGGATTCTCCGCATGCTCGTTGTAATGGATGTACCATTCTTCGGGGATTGGCAGCGCGCAACGAGTTCTCTCACATCATAATATCCTGCGATACGACCCATTTTGAAACAATTAAATAGCCGGAAATGTCCGGAAAATGCCGAACGTGTACATAACCCGTTGCTCCGTATGCTCGTTGTAATGGAAGTACCATTCTTCGGGGATTGGCAGCGCGCAACGAGTTCTCTCACATCATAATATCCTGATATACTGCCCATTTTGAAACAATTAAAAAGCCGGAAATGTCCGGAAAAGGCCGAAGGTGTATAGAACCCGTTCCTCCGTATGCTTGTTGTAATGGGCGTACCATTTTTCGGGGATTTCCAGCGTGCAGCCAGTTTTCACACCTCATAATATCCTGCGATACGACCCATTTTGAAACTATTAAAAAGCCGAAACTGGCCGGAAAAGGCCGAATATGTACAAGACAGGATTCTCCGCATGCTCGTTGTAATGGATGTACCATTCTTCGGGGATTGGCAGCGCGCAACGAGTTCTCTCACATCATAATATCCTGCGATACGACCCTTTTTGAAACAATTAAAAAGCCGGAAATATCCGGAAAAGGCCGAATATGTACAAGACAGGATTCTCCGCATGCTCGTTGTAAAGGAAGTACCATTCTTCGGGGATTGGCAGCGCGCAACGAGTTCTCTCACATCATAATATCCTGATATACGGCCCATTTTGAAACAATTAAAAAGCCGGAAATGTCCGGAAAAGGCCGAATGTGTACAGAACCCGTTGCTCCCTTTGCTTGTTGTAATGGGCGTACCATTTTTCGGGGATTTCCAGCGTGCAGCCAGTTTTCACACCTCATAATATCCTGCGATACGACCCATTTTGAAACTATTAAAAAGCCGAAACTGGCCGGAAAAGGCCGAATATGTACAAGACAGGATTCTCCGGATGCTGGTTGTATTGGAAGTACCATTCTTCGGGGATTGGCAGCGCGCACCGTGTTCTCTCACATCATAATATCCTGCTATTCGGCCCGTTTTTGATCACTTAAAATGCCGGAAATGTCCGGAAAAGGACGAAGGTGTACAGAACCTGATGCTCCGTATGCTCGTTGTAAGGGCCGTACCATTTCTCGGGGATTGGCAGCGCGTAACGTGTTCTCTCACATCATAATATCCTGCGATACGACTCATTTTGAAACAATTAAAAAGACGAAACTGGCCGGAAAAGGCCGAATATGTACAAGACAGGATTCTCCGCATGCTCGTTGTAATGGATGTACCATTCTTCGGGGATTGGCAGCGCGCAACGAGTTCTCTCACATCATAATATCCTGCGATACGACCCGTTTTTAATCACATAAAATGCCGGAAATGTCCGGAAAAGGCCGAAGGTGTACAGAACCCGTTGCTCCGTATGCTCGTTGTAATGGGCGTACCATTTTTCGGGGATTGGCAGCGTGCAGCGAGATCTCACACATCATAATATCCTGCGATACGACCCGTTTTTAATCACATAAAATGCCGGAGATGTCCGGAAAAGGCCGAAGGTGTACAGAACCCAATGCTCCGTTTGCTCGTTGTAATGGAAGTACCATTTTTGGGGGGTTGGCAGAGAGCAACTGGTTCTTACACATCATAATATCCTGATATACGGCCCGTTTTTGATCACTTAAAATGCCGGAAATGTCCGGAAAAGGCCGAAGGTGTACAGAACCTGATGCTCCGTATGCTCGTTGTAAGGGGCGTACCATTTCTCGGGGATTGGCAGCGCGTAACGAGTTCTCTCACATCATAATATCCTGCGATACGACCCATTTTGAAACAATTAAAAAGACGAAACTGGCCGGAAAAGGCCGAATATGTACAAGACAGGATTCTCCGCATGCTCGTTGTAATGGATGTACCATTCTTCGGGGATTGGCAGCGCGCAACGAGTTCTCTCACATCATAATATCCTGCGATACGACCCGTTTTTAATCACATAAAATGCCGGAAATGTCCGGAAAAGGCCGAAGGTGTACAGAACCCGTTGCTCCGTATGCTCGTTGTAATGGGCGTACCATTTTTCGGGGATTGGCAGCGTGCAGCGAGATCTCACACATCATAATATCCTGCGATACGACCCGTTTTTAATCACATAAAATGCCGGAGATGTCCGGAAAAGGCCGAAGGTGTACAGAACCCAATGCTCCGTTTGCTCGTTGTAATGGAAGTACCATTTTTGGGGGGTTGGCAGAGAGCAACTGGTTCTTACACATCATAATATCCTGATATACGGCCCGTTTTTGATCACTTAAAATGCCGGAAATGTCCGGAAAAGGCCGAAGGTGTACAGAACCTGATGCTCCGTATGCTCGTTGTAAGGGGCGTACCATTTCTCGGGGATTGGCAGCGCGTAACGAGTTCTCTCACATCATAATATCCTGAAATACGGCCCATATTGAAACAATTAAGAAGCAGTAAATGTTCGGAAAAGGCCGAAGGTGTACAGAACCTGATGCTCCGTATGCTCGTTGTAAGGGGCGTACCATTTCTCGGGGATTGGCAGCGCGTAACGAATTCTCTCACATCATAATATCCTGATATACGGCCCGTTTTTGATCACTTAAAATGCCGGAAATGTCCGGAAAAGGCCGAAGGTGTACAGAACCCGTTGCTCCGTATGCTCGTTGTAATGGGCGTACCATTTTTCGGGGATTGGAAGCGTGCAGCGAGATCTCACACATCATAATATCGTGCGATACGACCCTTTTTGAAACAATTAAAAAGCCGGAAATGTCCGGAAAAGGCCGAAGGTGTACAGAACCCGTTGCTCCGTATGCTCGTTGTAATGGGCGTACCATTTTTCGGGGATTGGCAGCATGCAGCGAGATCTCACACATCATAATATCCTGCGATACGACCCTTTTTGAAACAATTATAAAGCCGGAAAAATCCGGAAAAGGCCGAAGGTGTACAAAACCCGTTGCTCCGTATGCTCGTTGTAATGGAAGGGCCATTTTTGGGGGATTGGCAAAGCTCAACGCGTTTTTACACATCATAATATCCTGCTATTCGGTCCATTTTGAAACAATTAAAAAGCCGGAAATGTCCGGAAAATGCCAAAGGTGTACAGAACCCGTTGCTCCGTATGCTCGTTGTAATGGGCGTACCATTTTTCGGGGATTGGCAGCGTGCAGCGAGTTCTCTCACATCATAATATCCCGCGATACGACCCATTTTGAAACAATTAAAAAGCCGGAAATGTCCGGAAAATGCCGAAGGTGTACAGAACCCGTTGCTCCTTATGCTCGTTGTAATGGAAGGACCATTTTTGGGGGATTGGCAGCGTGCAGCGAGTTCTCACACATCATAATATCCTGCGATACGACAAATTTTGAAACAATTAAAAAGACGAAACTGGCCGGAAAAGGCCGAATATGTACAAGACAGGATTCTCCGCATGCTCGTTTTATTGGAAGTACCATTCTTCGGGGATTGGCAGCGCGCACCGAGTTCCCTCACATCATAATATCCTGCTATACGGCCCGTTTTTAATCACATAAAATGCCGGAGATGTCCGGAAAAGGCCGAAGGTGTACAGAACCCGATGCTCCGTTTGCTCGTTGTAATGGAAGTACCATTTTTGGGGGGTTGGCAGAGAGCAACTGATTCTTACACATCATAATATCCTGATATGCGGCCCATTTTGAAACAATTAAAAAGCCGGAAATGTCCGGAAAAGGCCGATGGTGTACAGAACCCGTTCCTCCGTATGCTCGTTGTAATGGGCGTACTATTTTTCGGGGATTGGCAGCGTGCAGCGAGTTCTCACACCTCATAATATCCTGCGATACGACTCATTTTGAAACTATTAAGAAGCCGAAACTGGCCGGAAAAGGCCGAATATGTACAAGACAGGATTCTCGTCATGCTCGTTGTAATGGAAGTACCATTCTTCGGGGATTTGCAGCGCGCAACGAGTTCCCTCACATCATAATATCCTGCTATACGGCCCGTTTTTAATTACATAAAATGCCGGAGATGTCCGGAAAAGGCCGAAGGTGTACAGAATCCAATGCTCCGTTTGCTCGTTGTAATGGAAGTACCATTTTTGGGGGGTTGGCAGAGAGCAACAGGTTCTTACACATCATAATATCCTGATATACGGCCCATTTTGAAACAATTAAAAAGCCGGAAATGTCCGGAAAAGGCCGAAGGTGTACAGAACCCGTTGCTCCCTTTGCTTGTTGTAATGGGCGTACCATTTTTCGGGGATTTCCAGCGTGCAGCCAGTTTTGACACCTCATAATATCCTGCGATGCGACCCATTTTGAAACTATTAAAAAGCCGAAACTGGCCGGAAAAGGCCGAATATGTACAAGACAGGATTCTCCGCATGCTCGTTGTATTGGAAGTACCATTCTTCGGGGAATGGCAGCGCGCACCGAGTTCTCTCACACCATAATATCCTGCGATACGACCCGTTTTTAATCACATAAAATGCCGGAGATGTCCGGAAAAGGCCGAAGGTGTACAGAACCCAATGCTCCGTTTGCTCGTTGTAATGGAAGTACCATTTTTGGGGGGTTGGCAGAGAGCAACTGGTTCTTACACATCATAATATCCTGATATACGTCCCGTTTTTGATCACTTAAAATGCCGGAAATGTCCGGAAAAGGCCGAAGGTGTACAGAACCTGATGCTCCGTATGCTCGTTGTAAGGGGCGTACCATTTCTCAGGGATTGGCAGCGCGTAACGAGTTCTCTCACATCATAATATCCTGAAATACGGCCCATATTGAAACAATTAAAAAGCCGTAAATGTTCGGAAAAGGCCGAAGGTGTACAGAACCTGATGCTCCGTATGCTCGTTGTAAGGGGCGTACCATTTCTCGGGGATTGGCAGCGCGTAACGAATTCTCTCACATCATAATATCCTGATATACGGCCCGTTTTTGATCACTTAAAATGCCGGAAATGTCCGGAAAAGGCCGAAGGTGTACAGAACCCGTTGCTCCGTATGCTCGTTGTAATGGGCGTACCATTTTTCGGGGATTGGAAGCGTGCAGCGAGATCTCACACATCATAATATCGTGCGATACGACCCTTTTTGAAACAATTAAAAAGCCGGAAATGTCCGGAAAAGGCCGAAGGTGTACAGAACCCGTTGCTCCGTATGCTCGTTGTAATGGGCGTACCATTTTTCGGGGATTGGCAGCGTGCAGCGAGATCTCACACATCATAATATCCTGCGATACGACCCTTTTTGAAACAATTATAAAGCCGGAAAAATCCGGAAGAGGCCGAAGGTGTACAAAACCCGTTGCTCCGTATGCTCGTTGTAATGGAAGGGCCATTTTTGGGGGATTGGCAAAGCTCAACGCGTTTTTACACATCATAATATCCTGCTATTCGGCCCATTTTGAAACAATTAAAAAGCCGGAAATGTCCGGAAAATGCCGAAGGTGTACAGAGCCCGTTGCTCCGTATGCTCGTTGTAATGGAAGGACCATTTTTGGGGGATTGGCAGCGTGCAGCGAGTTCTCACACATCATAATATCCTGCGATACGACAAATTTTGAAACAATTAAAAAGACGATACTGGCCGGAAAAGGTCGAATATGTACAAGACAGGATTCTCCGCATGCTCGTTTTATTGGAAGTACCATTCTTCGGGGATTGGCAGCGCGCACCGAGTTCCCTCACATCATAATATCCTGCTATACGGCCCGTTTTTAATCACATAAAATGCCGGAGATGTCCGGAAAAGGCCGAAGGTGTACAGAACCCGATGCTCCGTTTGCTCGTTGTAATGGAAGTACCATTTTTGGGGGGTTGGCAGAGAGCAACTGATTCTTACACATCATAATATCCTGATATGCGGCCCATTTTGAAACAATTAAAAAGCCGGAAATGTCCGGAAAAGGCCGATGGTGTACAGAACCCGTTCCTCCGTATGCTCGTTGTAATGGGCGTACTATTTTTCGGGGATTGGCAGCGTGCAGCGAGTTCTCACACCTCATAATATCCAGCGATACGACTCATTTTGAAACTATTAAGAAGCCGAAACTGGCCGGAAAAGGCCGAATATGTACAAGACAGGATTCTCCGCATGCTCGTTGTGATGGATGTACCATTCTTCGGGGATTGGCAGCGCGCAACGAGTTCTCTCACATCATAATATCGCGCGATACGACCCATTTTGAAACAATTAAAAAGCCGGAAATGTCCGGAAAATGCCGAAGGTGTACAGAACCCGTTGCTCCGTATGCTCGTTGTAATGGAAGGACCATTTTTGGGGGATTGGCAGCGTGCAGCGAGTTCTCACACCTCATAATATCCTGCGATACGACTCATTTTGAAACTATTAAAAAGCCGAAACTGGCCGGAAAAGGCCGAATATGTACAAGACAGGATTCTCGTCATGCTCGTTGTAATGGAAGTACCATTCTTCGGGGATTTGCAGCGCGCAACGAGTTCCCTCACATCATAATATCCTGCTATACGGCCCGTTTTTAATCACATAAAATGCCGGAGATGTCCGGAAAAGGCCGAAGGTGTACAGAACCCAATGCTCCGTTTGCTCGTTGTAATGGAAGTACCATTTTTGGGGGGTTGGCAGAGAGCAACTGGTTCTTACACATAATAATATCCTGATATACGGCCCATTTTGAAACAATTAAAAAGCCGGAAATGTCCGGAAAAGGCCGAAGGTTTACAGAACCCGTTGCTCCGTATGCTTGTTGTAATGGGCGTACCATTTTTCGGGGATTGGCAGCGTGCAGCGAGATCTCACACATCATAATATCCTGCGATACGACCCTTTTTTAAACAATTAAAAAGCCGGAAATATCCGGAAAAGGCCGAAGGTGTACAGAACCCGTTGCTCCGTATGCTCGTTGTAATGGAAGGACCATTTTTGGGGGATTGGCAACGCTCAACGCGTTTTTACACATCATAATATCATGCTACTCGGCCCATTTTTGATCACTTAAAATGCCGGAAATGTCCGGAAAAGGCCGAAGATGTACAGAACCTGATGCTCCGTATGCTCGTTGTAAGGGGCGTACCATTTCTCGGGGATTGGCAGCGCGTAACGAGTTATCTCATATCATAATATCCTGAAATACGGCCCATTTTGAAACAATTAAAAAGCCGGAAATGTCCGGAAAAGGCCGAAGGTGTACAGAACCTGATGCTCCGTATGCTCGTTGTAATGGAAGTACCATTCTTCGGGGATTGGCAGCGCGCAACGAGTTCTCTCACATCATAATATCCTGCGATACGACCCATTTTGAAACAATTAAAAAGCCGGAAATGTCCGGAAAATGCCAAAGGTGTACAGAACCCGTTGCTCCGTATGCTCGTTGTAATGGGCGTACCATTTTTCGGGGAATGGCAGCGTGCAGCGAGTTCTCACACCTCATAATATCCTACGATACGACCCATTTTGAAACTATTAAAAAGCCGAAACTGGTCGGAAAAGGCCGAATATGCACAAGACAGGATTCTCCGCATGCTTGTTGTAATGGATGTACCATTTTTCGGGGATTGGCAGCGCGCAACGAGTTCTCTCACATCATAATATCCTGATATACGGCCCATTTTGAAACAATTAAAAAGCCGGAAATGTCCGGAAAAGGCCGAAGGTGTACAGAACCCGTTGCTCCCTTTGCTTGTTGTAATGGAAGTACCATTTTTGGGGGGTTGGCAGAGAGCAACTGGATCTTACACCTCATAATATCCTGATATACGGCCCATTTTGAAGCAATTAAAAAGCCGGAAATGTCCGGAAAAGGCCGAAGGTGTACAGAACCCGTTGCTCCGTATGCTCGTTGTAATGGGCGTACCATTTTTCGGGGATTTCCAGCGTGCAGCCAGTTCTCACACCTCATAATATCCTGCGATACGACCCATTTTGAAACTATTAAAAAGCCGAAACTGGCCGGAAATGGCCGAATATGTACAAGACAGGATTCTCCGCATGCTCGTTGTAATGGAAGTACCATTCTTCGGGGATAGGCAGCGCGCAACGAGTTCTCTCACATCATAATATCCTGCTATACGGCCCGTTTTTAATCACATAAAATGCCGGAGATGTCCGGAAAAGGCCGAAGGTGTACAGAACCCAATGCTCCGTTTGCTCGTTGTAATGGAAGTACCATTTTTGGGGGGTTGGCAGAGAGCAACTGGTTCTTACACATCATAATATCCTGATATACGGCCCATTTTGAAACAATTTAAAAGCCGGAAATATCCGGAAAAGGCCGAAGGTGTACAGAACCCGTTGCTCCGTATGCTCGTTGTAATGGAATTACCATTTTTGGGGGATTGGCAACGCTCAACGCGTTTTTACACATCATAATATCCTGCGATACGACTCATTTTGAAACTATTAAAAAGCCGAAACTGGCCGGAAAAGGCCGAATATGTACCAGACCGGATTCTCGTCATGCTCGTTGTAATGGAAGTACCATTCTTCGGGGATTTGCAGCGCGCAACGAGTTCCCTCACATCATAATATCCTGCTATACGGCCCGTTTTTAATCACATAAAATGGCGGAGATGTCCGGAAAAGGCCGAAGGTGTACAGAACCCAATGCTCCGTTTGCTCGTTGTAATGGAAGTACCATTTTTGGGGGGTTGGCAGAGAGCAACTGGTTCTTACACATAATAATATCCTGATATACGGCCCATTTTGAAGCAATTAAAAAGCCGGAAATGTCCGGAAAATGCCAAAGGTGTACAGAACCCGTTGCTCCGTATGCTCGTTGTAATGGGCGTACCATTTTTCGGGGATTGGCAGCGTGCAGCGAGTTCTCACACCTCATAATATCCTGCGATACGACCCATTTTGAAACTATTAAAAAGCCGAAACTGGTCGGAAAAGGCCGAATATGTACAAAACAGGATTCTCCGCATGCTCGTTGTAATGGATGTACCATTTTTCGGGGATTGGCAGCGCGCAACGAGTTCTCTCACATCATAATATCCTGATATACGGCCCATTTTGAAACAATTAAAAAGCCGGAAATGTCCGGAAAAGGCCGAAGGTGTACAGAACCCGTTGCTCCGTATGCTCGTTGTAATGGGCGTACCATTTTTGGGGGATTTCCAGCGTGCAGCCAGTTCTCACACCTCATAATATCCTGCGATACGACCCATTTTGAAACTATTAAAAAGCCGAAACTGGCCGGAAATGGCCGAATATGTACAAGACAGGATTCTCCGCATGCTCGTTGTAATGGAAGTACCATTCTTCGGGGATAGGCAGCGCGCAACGAGTTCTCTCACATCATAATATCCTGATATACGGCCCATTTTGAAACAATTAAAAAGCCGGAAATGTCCGGAAAAGGCCGAAGGTGTACAGAACCCAATGCTCCGTTTGCTCGTTGTAATGGAAGTACCATTTTTGGGGGGTTGGCAGAGAGCAACTGGTTCTTACACATCATAATATCCTGAAATACGGCCCATTTTGAAACAATTAAAAAGCCGGAAATGTCCGGAAAAGGCCGAAGGTGTACAGAACCTGATGCTCCGTATGCTCGTTGTAATGGAAGTACCATTCTTCGGGGATTTGCAGCGCGCAACGAGTTCCCTCACATCATAATATCCTGCTATACGGCCCGTTTTTAATCACATAAAATGCCGGAGATGTCCGGAAAAGGCCGAAGGTGTACAGAACCCAATGCTCCGTTTGCTCGTTGTCATGGAAGTACCATTTTTGGGGGGTTGGCAGAGAGCAACTGGTTCTTACACATCATAATATCCTGATATACGGCCCATTTTGAAACAATTAATAAGCCGGAAATATCCGGAAAAGGCCGAAGGTGTACAGAACCCGTTGCTCCGTATGCTCGTTGTAATGGAATTACCATTTTTGGGGGATTGGCAACGCTCAACGCGTTTTTACACATCATAATATCCTGCTATTCGGCCCATTTTTGATCACTTAAAATGCCGGAAATGTCCGGAAAAGGCCGAAGGTGTACAGAACCTGATGCTCCGTATGCTCGTTGTAAGGGGCGTACCATTTCTCGGGGATTGGCAGCACGTAACGTGTTCTCTCTCATCATAATATCCTGATAAACGGCACATTTAGAAACAATTAAAAAGCCGGAAATGTCCGGAAAAGGCCGAAGGTGTACAGAACCCGTTGCTCCGTATGCTCGTTGTAATGGAAGTACCATTCTTCGGGGATTGAGTGCGCGCAACGAGTTCTCTCACATCATAATATCCTGCGATACGACCCATTTTGAAACAATTAAAAAGCCGAAACTGGCCGGAAAAGGCCGAAAATGTACAAGACAGGATTCTCCGGATGCTGGTTGTATTGGAAGTACCATTCTTCGGGGATTGGCAGCGCGCACCGTGTTCTCTCACATCATAATATCCTGCTATTCTGCCCGCTTTTGATCACTTAATATGCCGGAAATATCAGGAAAAGGCCGAAGGTGTACAGAACCCGTTGCTCCGTATGCTCGTTGTAATGGAATTACCATTTTTGGGGGATTGGCAACGCTCAACGCGTTTTTACACATCATAATATCCTGCTATTCGGCCCATTTTTGATCACTTAAAATGCCGGAAATGTCCGGAAAAGGCCGAAGGTGTACAGAACCCGTTGCTCCGTATGCTCGTTGTAGTGGGCGTACCATTTTTCGGGGATTGGCAGCGTGCAGCGAGTTCTCACACCTCATCATATCCTGCGATACGACTCATTTTGAAACTATTAAAAAGCCGAAACTGGCCGGAAAAGGCCGAATATGTACATGACAGGATTCTCCGCATGCTCGTTGTAATGGAAGTACCATTCTTCGAGGATTGGCTGCGCACAACGAGTTCTCTCACATCATAATATCCTGCGATACGACCCATTTTGAAACAATTAAAAAGCCGAAACTGGCCGGAAAAGGCCGAAAATGTACAAGACAGGATTCTCCGGATGCTGGTTGTATTGGAAGTACCATTCTTCGGGGATTGGCAGCGCGCACCGTGTTCTCTCACATCATAATATCCTGCTATTCTGCCCGTTTTTGATCACTTAATATGCCGGAAATGTCCGGAAAAGGCCGAAGGTGTACAGAACCTGATGCTCCGTATGCTCGTTGTAAGGGGCGTACCATTTCTCGGGGATTGGCAGCGCGTAACGTGTTCTCTCACATCATAATATCCTGATAAACGGCACATTTTGAAACAATTAAAAAGCCGGAAATGTCCGGAAAGGGCCGAAGGTGTACAGAACCCGTTGCTCCGTATGCTCGTTGTAATGGAAGGACCATTTTTGGGGGATTGGCAGCGTGCAGCGAGTTCTCACACCTCATAATATCCTGCGATACGACTCATTTTGAAACTATTAAAAAGCCGGAAATGTCCGGAAAATGCCGAAGGTGTACAGAACCCGTTGCTCCGTATGCTCGTTGTAATGGAAGGACCATTTTTGGGGGATTGGCAGCGTGCAGCGAGTTCTCACACCTCATAATATCCTGCGATACGACTCATTTTGAAACTATTAAAAAGCCGAAACTGGCCGGAAAAGGCCGAATATGTACAAGACAGGATTCTCGTCATGCTCGTTGTAATGGAAGTACCATTCTTCGGGGATTTGCAGCGCGCAACGAGTTCCCTCACATCATAATATCCTGCTATACGGCCCGTTTTTGATCACTTAAAATGCCGGAAATGTCCGGAAAAGGCCTAAGGTGTACAGAACCTGATGCTCCGTATGCTCGTTGTAAGGGGCGTACCATTTCTCGGGGATTGGCAGCGCGTAACGTGTTCTCTCACATCATAATATCCTGATAAACGGCACATTTTGAAACAATTAAAAAGCCGGAAATGTCCGGAAAAGGCCGAAGGTGTACAGAACCCGTTGCTCCGTATGCTCGTTGTAGTGGGCGTACCATTTTTCGGGGATTGCCAGCGTGCAGCGAGTTCTCACACCTCATAATATCCTGCTATACGACTCATTTCGAAACTATTAAAAAGCCGAAACTGGCCGGAAGAGGCCGAATATGTACAAGACAGGATTCTCCGCATGCTCGTTGTAATGGAAGTACCATTCTTCGGGGATTGGCAGCGCGCAACGAGTTCTCTCACATCATAATATCCTGATATACGGCCCATTTTGAAACAATTAAAAAGCCGGAAATGTCCGGAAAAGGCCGAAGGTGTACAGAACCCGTTCCTCCGTATGCTTGTTGTAATGGGCGTACCATTTTTCGGGGATTTCCAGCGTGCAGCCAGTTTTCACACCTCATAATATCCTGCGATACGACCCATTTTGAAACTATTAAAAAGCCGAAACTGGCCGGAAAAGGCCGAATATGTACAAGACAGGATTCTCCGCATGCTCGTTGTAATGGATGTACCATTCTTCTGGGATTGGCTGCGCGCAACGAGTTCTCTCACATCATAATATCCTGCGATACGACCCATTTTGAAACAATTAAATAGCCGGAAATGTCCGGAAAATGCCGAACGTGTACATAACCCGTTGCTCCGTATGCTCGTTGTAATGGGCGTACCATTTTTCGGGGATTGGCAGCGTGCAGCGAGATCTCACACATCATAATATCCTGCGATACGACCCGTTTTTAATCACATAAAATGCCGGAAATGTCCGGAAAAGGCCGAAGGTGTACAGAACCCGTTGCTCCGTATGCTCGTTGTAATGGAAGGACCATTTTTCGGGGATTGGCAGCGTGCAGCTAGTTCTCACACATCATAATATCCTGCGGTACGACCCGTTTTTAATCACATAAAATGCCGGAAATGTCCGGAAAAGGCCGAAGGTGTACAGAATCTGATGCTACGTATACTCGTTGTAAGGGGCGTACCATTTCTCGGGGATTGGCAGCGCGCAACGAGATCTCACACATCATAATATCCTGCGATACGACCCTTTTTGAAACAATTAAAAAGCCGGAAATATCCGGAAAAGGCCGAATATGTACAAGACAGGATTCTCCGGATGCTGGTTGTATTGGAAGTACCATTCTTCGGGGATTGGCAGCGCGCACCGTGTTCTCTCACATCATAATATCCTGCTATTCGGCCCGTTTTTGATCACTTAAAATGCCGGAAATGTCCGGAAAAGGACGAAGGTGTACAGAACCTGATGCTCCGTATGCTCGTTGTAAGGGCCGTACCATTTCTCGGGGATTGGCAGCGCGCGACGAGTTCTCTCACATCATAATATCCTGATATACGGCCCATTTTGAAACAATTAAAAAGCCGAAACTGGCCGGAAAAGGCCGAATATGTACAAGACAGGATTCTCCGCATGCTCGTTGTAATGGATGTACCATTCTTCGGGGATTGGCAGCGCGCAACGAGTTCTCTCACATCATAATATCCTGCGATACGACCCATTTTGAAACAATTAAATAGCCGGAAATGTCCGGAAAATGCCGAACGTGTACATAACCCGTTGCTCCGTATGCTCGTTGTAATGGGCGTACCATTTTTCGGGGATTGGCAGCGTGCAGCGAGATCTCACACATCATAATATCCTGCGATACGACCCGTTTTTAATCACATAAAATGCCGGAAATGTCCGGAAAAGGCCGAAGGTGTACAGAACCCGTTGCTCCGTATGCTCGTTGTAATGGAAGGACCATTTTTCGGGGATTGGCAGCGTGCAGCTAGTTCTCACACATCATAATATCCTGCGATACGACCCGTTTTTGAACACTTAATATGCCGGAAATATCCGGAAAATGCCGAAGGTGTACAGAACCCGTTGCTCCGTATGCTCGTTGTAATGGAATTACCATTTTTGGGGGATTGGCAACGCTCAACGCGTTTTTACACATCATAATATCCTGCTATTCGGCCCATTTTTGATCACTTAAAATGCCGGAAATGTCCGGAAAAGGCCGAAGGTGTACAGAACCTGATGCTCCGTATGCTCGTTGTAAGGGGCGTACCATTTCTCGGGGATTGGCAGCACGTAACGTGTTCTCTCTCATCATAATATCCTGATAAACGGCACATTTAGAAACAATTAAAAAGCCGGAAATGTCCGGAAAAGGCCGAAGGTGTACAGAACCCGTTGCTCCGTATGCTCGTTGTAGTGGGCGTACCATTTTTCGGGGATTGGCAGCGTGCAGCGAGATCTCAAACATCATAATATCCTGCGATACGACCCTTTTTGAAACAATTAAAAAGCCGGTAATATCCGGAAAAGGCCGAAGGTGTACAGAACCCGTTGCTACGTATGCTCGTTGTAATGGAAGTACCATTCTTCGGGGATTGGCAGCGCGCAACGAGTTCTCTCACATCATAATATACTGCGATACGACCCATTTTGAAACAATTAAATAGCCGGAAATGTCCGGAAAAGGCCGAAGGTGTACAGAACCCGTTGCTCCCTTTGCTTGTTGTAATGGGCGTACCATTTTTCGGGGATTTCCAGCGTGCAGCCAGTTTTCACACCTCATAATATCCTGCGATACGACCCATTTTGAAACTATTAAAAAGCCGAAACTGGCCGGAAAAGGCCGAATATGTACAAGACAGGATTCTCCGCATGCTCGTTGTAATGGATGTACCATTCTTCGGGGATTGGCAGCGCGCAACGAGTTCTCTCACATCATAATATCCTGCGATACGACCCATTTTGAAACAATTAAATAGCCGGAAATGTCCGGAAAATGCCGAACGTGTACATAACCCGTTGCTCCGTATGCTCGTTGTAATGGAAGTACCATTCTTCGGGGATTGGCAGCGCGCAACGAGTTCTCTCACATCATAATATCCTGATATACGGCCCATTTTGAAACAATTAAAAAGCCGGAAATGTCCGGAAAAGGCCGAAGGTGTATAGAACCCGTTCCTCCGTATGCTTGTTGTAATGGGCGTACCATTTTTCGGGGATTTCCAGCGTGCAGCCAGTTTTCACACCTTATAATATCCTGCGATACGACCCATTTTGAAACTATTAAAAAGCCGAAACTGGCCGGAAAAGGCCGAATATGTACAAGACAGGATTCTCCGCATGCTCGTTGTAATGGATGTACCATTCTTCGGGGATTGGCAGCGCGCAACGAGTTCTCTCACATCATAATATCCTGCGATACGACCCTTTTTGAAACAATTAAAAAGCCGGAAATATCCGGAAAAGGCCGAATATGTACAAGACAGGATTCTCCGTATGCTCGTTGTAATGGAAGTACCATTCTTCGGGGATTGGCAGCGCGCAACGAGTTCTCTCACATCATAATATCCTGATATACGGCCCATTTTCAAACAATTAAAAAGCCGGAAATGTCCGGAAAAAGCCGAAGGTGTACAGAACCCGTTGCTCCCTTTGCTTGTTGTAATGGGCGTACCATTTTTCGGGGATTTCCAGCGTGCAGCCAGTTTTCACACCTCATAATATCCTGCGATACGACCCATTTTGAAACAATTAAAAAGACGAAACTGGCCGGAAAAGGCCGAATATGTACAAGACAGGATTCTCCGCATGCTCGTTGTAATGGATGTACCATTCTTCGGGGATTGGCAGCGCGCAACGAGTTCTCTCACATCATAATATCCTGCGATACGACCCGTTTGTAATCACATAAAATGCCGGAAATGTCCGGAAAAGGCCGAAGGTGTACAGAACCCGTTGCTCCGTATGCTCGTTGTAATGGGCGTACCATTTTTCGGGGATTGGCAGCGTGCAGCGAGATCTCACACATCATAATATCCTGCGATACGACCCGTTTTTAATCACATAAAATGCCGGAGATGTCCGGAAAAGGCCGAAGGTGTACAGAACCCAATGCTCCGTTTGCTCGTTGTAATGGAAGTACCATTTTTGGGGGGTTGGCAGAGAGCAACTGGTTCTTACACATCATAATATCCTGATATACGGCCCGTTTTTGATCACTTAAAATGCCGGAAATGTCCGGAAAAGGCCGAAGGTGTACAGAACCTGATGCTCCGTATGCTCGTTGTATGGGGCGTACCATTTCTCGGGGATTGGCAGCGCGTAACGAGTTCTCTCACATCATAATATCCTGAAATACGGCCCATATTGAAACAATTAAAAAGCCGTAAATGTTCGGAAAAGGCCGAAGGTGTACAGAACCTGATGCTCCGTATGCTCGTTGTAAGGGGCGTACCATTTCTCGGGGATTGGCAGCGCGTAACGAATTCTCTCACATCATAATATCCTGATATACGGCCCGTTTTTGATCACTTAAAATGCCGGAAATGTCCGGAAAAGGCCGAAGGTGTACAGAACCCGTTGCTCCGTATGCTCGTTGTAATGGGCGTACCATTTTTCGGGGATTGGAAGCGTGCAGCGAGATCTCACACATCATAATATCGTGCGATACGACCCTTTTTGAAACAATTAAAAAGCCGGAAATGTCCGGAAAAGGCCGAAGGTGTACAGAACCCGTTGCTCCGTATGCTCGTTGTAATGGGCGTACCATTTTTCGGGGATTGGCAGCATGCAGCGAGATCTCACACATCATAATATCCTGCGATACGACCCTTTTTGAAACAATTATAAAGCCGGAAAAATCCGGAAAAGGCCGAAGGTGTACAAAACCCGTTGCTCCGTATGCTCGTTGTAATGGAAGGGCCATTTTTGGGGGATTGGCAAAGCTCAACGCGTTTTTACACATCATAATATCCTGCTATTCGGCCCATTTTGAAACAATTAAAAAGCCGGAAATGTCCGGAAAATGCCAAAGGTGTACAGAACCCGTTGCTCCGTATGCTCGTTGTAATGGGCGTACCATTTTTCGGGGATTGGCAGCGTGCAGCGAGTTCTCTCACATCATAATATCCCGCGATACGACCCATTTTGAAACAATTAAAAAGCCGGAAATGTCCGGAAAATGCCGAAGGTGTACAGAACCCGTTGCTCCTTATGCTCGTTGTAATGGAAGGACCATTTTTGGGGGATTGGCAGCGTGCAGCGAGTTCTCACACATCATAATATCCTGCGATACGACAAATTTTGAAACAATTAAAAAGACGAAACTGGCCGGAAAAGGCCGAATATGTACAAGACAGGATTCTCCGCATGCTCGTTTTATTGGAAGTACCATTCTTCGGGGATTGGCAGCGCGCACCGAGTTCCCTCACATCATAATATCCTGCTATACGGCCCGTTTTTAATCACATAAAATGGCGGAGATGTCCGGAAAAGGCCGAAGGTGTACAGAACCCGATGCTCCGTTTGCTCGTTGTAATGGAAGTACCATTTTTGGGGGGTTGGCAGAGAGCAACTGATTCTTACACATCATAATATCCTGATATGCGGCCCATTTTGAAACAATTAAAAAGCCGGAAATGTCCGGAAAAGGCCGATGGTGTACAGAACCCGTTCCTCCGTATGCTCGTTGTAATGGGCGTACTATTTTTCGGGGATTGGCAGCGTGCAGCGAGTTCTCACACCTCATAATATCCTGCGATACGACTCATTTTGAAACTATTAAGAAGCCGAAACTGGCCGGAAAAGGCCGAATATGTACAAGACAGGATTCTCGTCATGCTCGTTGTAATGGAAGTACCATTCTTCGGGGATTTGCAGCGCGCAACGAGTTCCCTCACATCATAATATCCTGCTATACGGCCCGTTTTTAATTACATAAAATGCCGGAGATGTCCGGAAAAGGCCGAAGGTGTACAGAAACCAATGCTCCGTTTGCTCGTTGTAATGGAAGTACCATTTTTGGGGGGTTGGCAGAGAGCAACAGGTTCTTACACATCATAATATCCTGATATACGGCCCATTTTGAAACAATTAAAAAGCCGGAAATGTCCGGAAAAGGCCGAAGGTGTACAGAACCCGTTGCTCCCTTTGCTTGTTGTAATGGGCGTACCATTTTTCGGGGATTTCCAGCGTGCAGCCAGTTTTCACACCTCATAATATCCTGCGATGCGACCCATTTTGAAACTATTAAAAAGCCGAAACTGGCCGGAAAAGGCCGAATATGTACAAGACAGGATTCTCCGCATGCTCGTTGTATTGGAAGTACCATTCTTCGGGGAATGGCAGCGCGCACCGAGTTCTCTCACACCATAATATCCTGCGATACGACCCGTTTTTAATCACATAAAATGCCGGAGATGTCCGGAAAAGGCCGAAGGTGTACAGAACCCAATGCTCCGTTTGCTCGTTGTAATGGAAGTACCATTTTTGGGGGGTTGGCAGAGAGCAACTGGTTCTTACACATCATAATATCCTGATATACGGCCCGTTTTTGATCACTTAAAATGCCGGAAATGTCCGGAAAAGGCCGAAGGTGTACAGAACCTGATGCTCCGTATGCTCGTTGTAAGGGGCGTACCATTTCTCAGGGATTGGCAGCGCGTAACGAGTTCTCTCACATCATAATATCCTGAAATACGGCCCATATTGAAACAATTAAAAAGCCGTAAATGTTCGGAAAAGGCCGAAGGTGTACAGAACCTGATGCTCCGTATGCTCGTTGTAAGGGGCGTACCATTTCTCGGGGATTGGCAGCGCGCACCGAGTTCCCTCACATCATAATATCCTGCTATACGGCCCGTTTTTAATCACATAAAATGCCGGAGATGTCCGGAAAAGGCCGAAGGTGTACAGAACCCGATGCTCCGTTTGCTCGTTGTAATGGAAGTACCATTTTTGGGGGGTTGGCAGAGAGCAACTGATTCTTACACATCATAATATCCTGATATGCGGCCCATTTTGAAACAATTAAAAAGCCGGAAATGTCCGGAAAAGGCCGATGGTGTACAGAACCCGTTCCTCCGTATGCTCGTTGTAATGGGCGTACTATTTTTCGGGGATTGGCAGCGTGCAGCGAGTTCTCACACCTCATAATATCCAGCGATACGACTCATTTTGAAACTATTAGGAAGCCGAAACTGGCCGGAAAAGGCCGAATATGTACAAGACAGGATTCTCGTCATGCTCGTTGTAATGGAAGTACCATTCTTCGGGGATTTGCAGCGCGCAACGAGTTCCCTCACATCATAATATCCTGCTATACGGCCCGTTTTTAATTACATAAAATGCCGGAGATGTCCGGAAAAGGCCGAAGGTGTACAGAAACCAATGCTCCGTTTGCTCGTTGTAATGGAAGTACCATTTTTGGGGGGTTGGCAGAGAGCAACAGGTTCTTACACATCATAATATCCTGATATACGGCCCATTTTGAAACAATTAAAAAGCCGGAAATGTCCGGAAAAGGCCGAAGGTGTACAGAACCCGTTGCTCCCTTTGCTTGTTGTAATGGGCGTACCATTTTTCGGGGATTTCCAGCGTGCAGCCAGTTTTCACACCTCATAATATCCTGCGATGCGACCCATTTTGAAACTATTAAAAAGCCGAAACTGGCCGGAAAAGGCCGAATATGTACAAGACAGGATTCTCCGCATGCTCGTTGTATTGGAAGTACCATTCTTCGGGGAATGGCAGCGCGCACCGAGTTCTCTCACATCATAATATCCTGCTATACGGCCCGTTTTTAATTACATAAAATGCCGGAGATGTCCGGAAAAGGCCGAAGGTGTACAGAAACCAATGCTCCGTTTGCTCGTTGTAATGGAAGTACCATTTTTGGGGGGTTGGCAGAGAGCAACAGGTTCTTACACATCATAATATCCTGATATACGGCCCATTTTGAAACAATTAAAAAGCCGGAAATGTCCGGAAAAGGCCGAAGGTGTACAGAACCCGTTGCTCCCTTTGCTTGTTGTAATGGGCGTACCATTTTTCGGGGATTTCCAGCGTGCAGCCAGTTTTCACACCTCATAATATCCTGCGATGCGACCCATTTTGAAACTATTAAAAAGCCGAAACTGGCCGGAAAAGGCCGAATATGTACAAGACAGGATTCTCCGCATGCTCGTTGTAATGGAAGTACCATTCTTCGGGGATAGGCAGCGCGCAACGAGTTCTCTCACATCATAATATCCTGCTATACGGCCCGTTTTTAATCACATAAAATGCCGGAGATGTCCGGAAAAGACCGAAGGTGTACAGAACCCAATGCTCCGTTTGCTCGTTGTAATGGAAGTACCATTTTTGGGGGGTTGGCAGAGAGCAGCTGGTTCTTACACATCATAATATCCTGATATACGGCCCATTTTGAAACAATTTAAAAGCCGGAAATATCCGGAAAAGGCCGAAGGTGTACAGAACCCGTTGCTCCGTATGCTCGTTGTAATGGAATTACCATTTTTGGGGGATTGGCAACGCTCAACGCGTTTTTACACATCATAATATCCTGCGATACGACTCATTTTGAAACTATTAAAAAGCCGAAACTGGCCGGAAAAGGCCGAATATGTACCAGACCGGATTCTCGTCTGCTCGTTGTAATGGAAGTACCATTCTTCGGGGATTTGCAGCGCGCAACGAGTTCCCTCACATCATAATATCCTGCTATACGGCCCGTTTTTAATCACATAAAATGGCGGAGATGTCCGGAAAAGGCCGAAGGTGTACAGAACCCAATGCTCCGTTTGCTCGTTGTAATGGAAGTACCATTTTTGGGGGGTTGGCAGAGAGCAACTGGTTCTTACACATAATAATATCCTGATATACGGCCCATTTTGAAGCAATTAAAAAGCCGGAAATGTCCGGAAAATGCCAAAGGTGTACAGAACCCGTTGCTCCGTATGCTCGTTGTAATGGGCGTACCATTTTTCGGGGATTGGCAGCGCGCAACGAGTTCTCTCACATCATAATATCCTGATATACGGCCCATTTTGAAACAATTAAAAAGCCGGAAATGTCCGGAAAAGGCCGAAGGTGTACAGAACCCGTTGCTCCGTATGCTCGTTGTAATGGGCGTACCATTTTTGGGGGATTTCCAGCGTGCAGCCAGTTCTCACACCTCATAATATCCTGCGATACGACCCATTTTGAAACTATTAAAAAGCCGAAACTGGCCGGAAATGGCCGAATATGTACAAGACAGGATTCTCCGCATGCTCGTTGTAATGGAAGTACCATTCTTCGGGGATAGGCAGCGCGCAACGAGTTCTCTCACATCATAATATCCTGATATACGGCCCATTTTGAAACAATTAAAAAGCCGGAAATGTCCGGAAAAGGCCGAAGGTGTACAGAACCCAATGCTCCGTTTGCTCGTTGTAATGGAAGTACCATTTTTGGGGGGTTGGGAGCGCGCAACGAGTTCCCTCACATCATAATATCCTGCTATACGGCCCGTTTTTAATCACATAAAATGCCGGAGATGTCCGGAAAAGGCCGAAGGTGTACAGAACCCAATGCTCCGTTTGCTCGTTGTCATGGAAGTACCATTTTTGGGGGGTTGGCAGAGAGCAACTGGTTCTTACACATCATAATATCCTGATATACGGCCCATTTTGAAACAATTAATAAGCCGGAAATATCCGGAAAAGGCCGAAGGTGTACAGAACCCGTTGCTCCGTATGCTCGTTGTAATGGAATTACCATTTTTGGGGGATTGGCAACGCTCAACGCGTTTTTACACATCATAATATCCTGCTATTCGGCCCATTTTTGATCACTTAAAATGCCGGAAATGTCCGGAAAAGGCCGAAGGTGTACAGAACCTGATGCTCCGTATGCTCGTTGTAAGGGGCGTACCATTTCTCGGGGATTGGCAGCACGTAACGTGTTCTCTCTCATCATAATATCCTGATAAACGGCACATTTAGAAACAATTAAAAAGCCGGAAATGTCCGGAAAAGGCCGAAGGTGTACAGAACCCGTTGCTCCGTATGCTCGTTGTAATGGAAGTACCATTCTTCGGGGATTGAGTGCGCGCAACGAGTTCTCTCACATCATAATATCCTGCGATACGACCCATTTTGAAACAATTAAAAAGCCGAAACTGGCCGGAAAAGGCCGAAAATGTACAAGACAGGATTCTCCGGATGCTGGTTGTACTGGAAGTACCATTCTTCGGGGATTGGCAGCGCGCACCGTGTTCTCTCACATCATAATATCCTGCTATTCTGCCCGTTTTTGAACACTTAATATGCCGGAAATATCCGGAAAATGCCGAAGGTGTACAGAACCCGTTGCTCCGTATGCTCGTTGTAATGGAATTACCATTTTTGGGGGATTGGCAACGCTCAACGCGTTTTTACACATCATAATATCCTGCTATTCGGCCCATTTTTGATCACTTAAAATGCCGGAAATGTCCGGAAAAGGCCGAAGGTGTACAGAACCTGATGCTCCGTATGCTCGTTGTAAGGGGCGTACCATTTCTCGGGGATTGGCAGCACGTAACGTGTTCTCTCTCATCATAATATCCTGATAAACGGCACATTTAGAAACAATTAAAAAGCCGGAAATGTCCGGAAAAGGCCGAAGGTGTACAGAACCCGTTGCTCCGTATGCTCGTTGTAGTGGGCGTACCATTTTTCGGGGATTGGCAGCGTGCAGCGAGATCTCAAACATCATAATATCCTGCGATACGACCCTTTTTGAAACAATTAAAAAGCCGGTAATATCCGGAAAAGGCCGAAGGTGTACAGAACCCGTTGCTACGTATGCTCGTTGTAATGGAAGTACCATTCTTCGGGGATTGGCAGCGCGCAACGAGTTCTCTCATATCATAATATCCTGAAATACGGCCCATTTTTAAACAATTAAAAAGCCGGAAATGTCCGGAAAAGGCCGAAGGTGTACAGAACCTGATGCTCCGTATGCTCGTTGTAATGGAAGTACCATTCTTCGGGGATTGGCAGCGCGCAACGAGTTCTCTCACATCATAATATCCTGCGATACGACCCATTTTGAAACAATTAAAAAGCCGGAAATGTCCGGAAAATGCCAAAGGTGTACAGAACCCGTTGCTCCGTATGCTCGTTGTAATGGGCGTACCATTTTTCGGGGAATGGCAGCGTGCAGCGAGTTCTCACACCTCATAATATCCTGCGATACGACCCATTTTGAAACTGTTAAAAAGCCGAAACTGGTCGGAAAAGGCCGAATATGCACAAGACAGGATTCTCCGCATGCTCGTTGTGATGGATGTACCATTTTTCGGGGATTGGCAGCGCGCAACGAGTTCTCTCACATCATAATATCGCGCGATACGACCCATTTTGAAACAATTAAAAAGCCGGAAATGTCCGGAAAATGCCGAAGGTGTACAGAACCCGTTGCTCCGTATGCTCGTTGTAATGGAAGGACCATTTTTGGGGGATTGGCAGCGTGCAGCGAGTTCTCACACCTCATAATATCCTGCGATACGACTCATTTTGAAACTATTAAAAAGCCGAAACTGGCCGGAAAAGGCCGAATATGTACAAGACAGGATTCTCGTCATGCTCGTTGTAATGGAAGTACCATTCTTCGGGGATTTGCAGCGCGCAACGAGTTCCCTCACATCATAATATCCTGCTATACGGCCCGTTTTTAATCACATAAAATGCCGGAGATGTCCGGAAAAGGCCGAAGGTGTACAGAACCCAATGCTCCGTTTGCTCGTTGTAATGGAAGTACCATTTCTGGGGGATTTCCAGCGTGCAGCCAGTTCTCACACCTCATAATGTCCTGCGATACGACCCATTTTGAAACTATTAAAAAGCCGAAACTGGCCGGAAATGGCCGAATATGTACAAGACAGGATTCTCCGCATGCTCGTTGTAATGGAAGTACCATTCTTCGGGGATAGGCAGCGCGCAACGAATTCTCTCACATCATAATATCCTGCTATACGGCCCGTTTTTAATCACATAAAATGCCGGAGATGTCCGGAAAAGGCCGAAGGTGTACAGAACCCAATGCTCCGTTTGCTCGTTGTAATGGAAGTACCATTTTTGGGGGGTTGGCAGAGAGCAACTGGTTCTTACACATCATAATATCCTGATATACGGCCCATTTTGAAACAATTAAAAAGCCGGAAATATCCGGAAAAGGCCGAAGGTGTACAGAACCCGTTGCTCCTTATGCTCGTTGTAATGGAATTACCATTTTTGGGGGATTGGCAACGCTCAACGCGTTTTTACACATCATAATATCCTGCGATACGACTCATTTTGAAACTATTAAAAAGCCGAAACTGGCCGGAAAAGGCCGAATATGTACCAGACAGGATTCTCGTCATGCTCGTTGTAATGGAAGTACCATTCTTCGGGGATTTGCAGCGCGCAACGAGTTCCCTCACATCATAATATCCTGCTATACGGCCCGTTTTTAATCACATAAAATGCCGGAGATGTCGGGAAAAGGCCGAAGGTGTACAGAACCTGATGCTCCGTATGCTCGTTGTAATGGAAGTACCATTCTTCGGGGATTGGCAGCGCGCAACGAGTACTCTCACATCATAATATCCTGCGATACGACCCATTTTGAAACAATTAAAAAGCCGGAAATGTCCGGAAAATGCCAAAGGTGTACAGAACCCGTTGCTCCGTATGCTCGTTGTAAGGGGCGTACCATTTCTCGGGGATTGGCAGCGCGTAACGTGTTCTCTCACAGCATAATATCCTGAAATACGGCCCATTTTGAAACAATTAAAAAGCCGGAAATGTCCGGAAAAGGCCGAAGGTGTACAGAACCTGATGCTCCGTATGCTCGTTGTAATGGAAGTACCATTCTTCGGGGATTGGCAGCGCGCAACGAGTTCTCTCACATCATAATATCCTGCTATACGGCCCGTTTTTAATCACATAAAATGCCGGAGATGTCCCGAAAAGGCCGAAGGTGTACAGAACCCAATGCTCCGTTTGCTCGTTGTAATGGAAGTACCATTTTTGGGGGGTTGGCAGAGAGCAACTGGTTCTTACACATCATAATATCCTGATATACGGCCCATTTTGAAACAATTAAAAACCCGGAAATATCCGGAAAAGGCCGAAGGTGTACAGAACCCGTTGCTCCGTATGCTCGTTGTAATGGAATTACCATTTTTGGGGGATTGGCAACGCTCAACGCGTTTTTACACATCATGATATCCTGCGATACGACTCATTTTGAAACTATAAAAAGCCGAAACTGGCCGGAAAAGGCCGAATATGTACCAGACAGGATTCTCGTCATGCTCGTTGTAATGGAAGTACCATTCTTCGGGGATTTGCAGCGCGCAACGAGTTCCCTCACATCATAATATCCTGCTATACGGCCCGTTTTTAATCACATAAAATGCCGGAGATGTCCGGAAAAGGCCGAAGGTGTACAGAACCCAATGCTCCGTTTGCTCGTTGTCATGGAAGTACCATTTTTGGGGGGTTGGCAGAGAGCAACTGGTTCTTACACATCATAATATCCTGATATACGGCCCATTTTGAAACAATTAAAAAGCCGGAAATATCCGGAAAAGGCCGAAGGTGTACAGAACACGTTGCTCCGTATGCTCGTTGTAATGGAATTACCATTTTTGGGGGATTGGCAACGCTCAACGCGTTTTTACACATCATAATATCCTGATATTCGGCCCATTTTTGATCACTTAAAATGCCGGAAATGTCCGGAAAAGGCCGAAGGTGTACAGAACCTGATACTCCGTATGCTCGTTGTAAGGGGCGTACCATTTCTCGGGGATTGGCAGCACGTAACGTGTTCTCTCTCATCATAATATCCTGATAAACGGCACATTTAGAAACAATTAAAAAGCCGGAAATGTCCGGAAAAGGCCGAAGGTGTACAGAACCCGTTGCTCCGTATGCTCGTTGTAGTGGGCGTACCATTTTTCGGGGATTGGCAGCGTGCAGCGAGTTCTCACACCTCATAATATCCTGCGATACGACTCATTTTGAAACTATTAAAAAGCCGAAACTGGCCGGAAAAGGCCGAATATGTACAAGACAGGATTCTCCGCATGCTCGTTGTAATGGAAGTACCATTCTTCGGGGATTGGCTGCGCGCAACGAGTTCTCTCACATCATAATATCCTGCGATACGACCCATTTTGAAACAATTAAAAAGCCGAAACTGGCCGGAAAAGGCCGAAAATGTACAAGACAGGATTCTCCGGATGCTGGTTGTATTGGAAGTACCATTCTTCGGGGATTGGCAGCGCGCACCGTGTTCTCTCACATCATAATATCCTGCTATTCTGCCCGTTTTTGATCACTTAATATGCCGGAAATATCCGGAAAAGGCCGAAGGTGTACAGAACCCGTTGCTCCGTATGCTCGTTGTAATGGAATTACCATTTTTGGGGGATTGGCAACGCTCAACGCGTTTTTACACATCATAATATCCTGCTATTCGGCCCATTTTTGATCACTTAAAATGCCGGAAATGTCCGGAAAAGGCCGAAGGTGTACAGAACCTGATGCTCCGTATGCTCGTTGTAAGGGGCGTACCATTTCTCGGGGATTGGCAGCACGTAACGTGTTCTCTCTCATCATAATATCCTGATAAACGGCACATTTAGAAACAATTAAAAAGCCGGAAATGTCCGGAAAAGGCCGAAGGTGTACAGAACCCGTTGCTCCGTATGCTCGTTGTAGTGGGCGTACCATTTTTCGGGGATTGGCAGCGTGCAGCGAGTTCTCACACCTCATAATATCCTGCGATGCGACTCATTTTGAAACTATTAAAAAGCCGAAACTGGCCGGAAAAGGCCGAATATGTACAAGACAGGATTCTCCGCATGCTCGTTGTAATGGAAGTACCATTCTTCGAGGATTGGCTGCGCACAACGAGTTCTCTCACATCATAATATCCTGCGATACGACCCATTTTGAAACAATTAAAAAGCCGAAACTGGCCGGAAAAGGCCGAAAATGTACAAGACAGGATTCTCCGGATGCTGGTTGTATTGGAAGTACCATTCTTCGGGGATTGGCAGCGCGCACCGTGTTCTCTCACATCATAATATCCTGCTATTCTGCCCGTTTTTGATCACTTAATATGCCGGAAATGTCCGGAAAAGGCCGAAGGTGTACAGAACCTGATGCTCCGTATGCTCGTTGTAAGGGGCGTACCATTTCTCGGGGATTGGCAGCGCGTAACGTGTTCTCTCACATCATAATATCCTGATATACGGCCCATTTTGAAACAATTAAAAACCCGGAAATATCCGGAAAAGGCCGAAGGTGTACAGAACCCGTTGCTCCGTATGCTCGTTGTAATGGAATTACCATTTTTGGGGGATTGGCAACGCTCAACGCGTTTTTACACATCATGATATCCTGCGATACGACTCATTTTGAAACTATAAAAATCCGAAACTGGCCGGAAAAGGCCGAATATGTACCAGACAGGATTCTCGTCATGCTCGTTGTAATGGAAGTACCATTCTTCGGGGATTTGCAGCGCGCAACGAGTTCCCTCACATCATAATATCCTGCTATACGGCCCGTTTTTAATCACATAAAATGCCGGAGATGTCCGGAAAAGGCCGAAGGTGTACAGAACCCAATGCTCCGTTTGCTCGTTGTCATGGAAGTACCATTTTTGGGGGGTTGGCAGAGAGCAACTGGTTCTTACACATCATAATATCCTGATATACGGCCCATTTTGAAACAATTAAAAAGCCGGAAATATCCGGAAAAGGCCGAAGGTGTACAGAACACGTTGCTCCGTATGCTCGTTGTAATGGAATTACCATTTTTGGGGGATTGGCAACGCTCAACGCGTTTTTACACATCATAATATCCTGATATTCGGCCCATTTTTGATCACTTAAAATGCCGGAAATGTCCGGAAAAGGCCGAAGGTGTACAGAACCTGATACTCCGTATGCTCGTTGTAAGGGGCGTACCATTTCTCGGGGATTGGCAGCACGTAACGTGTTCTCTCTCATCATAATATCCTGATAAACGGCACATTTAGAAACAATTAAAAAGCCGGAAATGTCCGGAAAAGGCCGAAGGTGTACAGAACCCGTTGCTCCGTATGCTCGTTGTAGTGGGCGTACCATTTTTCGGGGATTGGCAGCGTGCAGCGAGTTCTCACACCTCATAATATCCTGCGATACGACTCATTTTGAAACTATTAAAAAGCCGAAACTGGCCGGAAAAGGCCGAATATGTACAAGACAGGATTCTCCGCATGCTCGTTGTAATGGAAGTACCATTCTTCGGGGATTGGCTGCGCGCAACGAGTTCTCTCACATCATAATATCCTGCGATACGACCCATTTTGAAACAATTAAAAAGCCGAAACTGGCCGGAAAAGGCCGAAAATGTACAAGACAGGATTCTCCGGATGCTGGTTGTATTGGAAGTACCATTCTTCGGGGATTGGCAGCGCGCACCGTGTTCTCTCACATCATAATATCCTGCTATTCTGCCCGTTTTTGATCACTTAATATGCCGGAAATATCCGGAAAAGGCCGAAGGTGTACAGAACCCGTTGCTCCGTATGCTCGTTGTAATGGAATTACCATTTTTGGGGGATTGGCAACGCTCAACGCGTTTTTACACATCATAATATCCTGCTATTCGGCCCATTTTTGATCACTTAAAATGCCGGAAATGTCCGGAAAAGGCCGAAGGTGTACAGAACCTGATGCTCCGTATGCTCGTTGTAAGGGGCGTACCATTTCTCGGGGATTGGCAGCACGTAACGTGTTCTCTCTCATCATAATATCCTGATAAACGGCACATTTAGAAACAATTAAAAAGCCGGAAATGTCCGGAAAAGGCCGAAGGTGTACAGAACCCGTTGCTCCGTATGCTCGTTGTAGTGGGCGTACCATTTTTCGGGGATTGGCAGCGTGCAGCGAGTTCTCACACCTCATAATATCCTGCGATGCGACTCATTTTGAAACTATTAAAAAGCCGAAACTGGCCGGAAAAGGCCGAATATGTACAAGACAGGATTCTCCGCATGCTCGTTGTAATGGAAGTACCATTCTTCGAGGATTGGCTGCGCACAACGAGTTCTCTCACATCATAATATCCTGCGATACGACCCATTTTGAAACAATTAAAAAGCCGAAACTGGCCGGAAAAGGCCGAAAATGTACAAGACAGGATTCTCCGGATGCTGGTTGTATTGGAAGTACCATTCTTCGGGGATTGGCAGCGCGCACCGTGTTCTCTCACATCATAATATCCTGCTATTCTGCCCGTTTTTGATCACTTAATATGCCGGAAATGTCCGGAAAAGGCCGAAGGTGTACAGAACCTGATGCTCCGTATGCTCGTTGTAAGGGGCGTACCATTTCTCGGGGATTGGCAGCGCGTAACGTGTTCTCTCACATCATAATATCCTGATAAACGGCACATTTTGAAACAATTAAAAAGCCGGAAATGTCCGGAAAAGGCCGAAGGTGTACAGAACCCGTTGCTCCGTATGCTCGTTGTAGTGGGCGTACCATTTTGCGGGGATTGGCAGCGTGCAGCGAGTTCTCACACCTCATAATATCCTGCGATACGACCCATTTTGAAACTATTAAAAAGCCGAAACTGGCCGGAAAAGGCCGAATATGTACAAGACAGGATTCTCCGCATGCTCGTTGTGATGGATGTACCATTCTTCGGGGATTGGCAGCGCGCAACGAGTTCTCTCACATCATAATATCGCGCGATACGACCCATTTTGAAACAATTAAAACGCCGGAAATGTCCGGAAAATGCCGAAGGTGTACAGAACCCGTTGCTCCGTATGCTCGTTGTAATGGAAGGACCATTTTTGGGGGATTGGCAGCGTGCAGCGAGTACTCACACCTCATAATATCCTGCGATACGACTCATTTTGAAACTATTAAAAAGCCGAAACAGGCCGGAAAAGGCCGAATATGTACAAGACAGGATTCTCGTCATGCTCGTTGTAATGGAAGTACCATTCTTCGGGGATTTGCAGCGCGCAACGAGTTCCCTCACATCATAATATCCTGCTATACGGCCCGTTTTTAATCACATAAAATGCCGGAGATGTCCGGAAAAGGCCGAAGGTGTACAGAACCCAATGCTCCGTTTGCTCGTTGTAATGGAAGTACCATTTTTGGGGGGTTGGCAGAGAGCAACTGGTTCTTACACATCATAATATCCTGATATACGGCCCATTTTGAAACAATTAAAAAGCCGGAAATATCCGGAAAAGGCCGAAGGTGTACAGAACCCGTTGCTCCTTATGCTCGTTGTAATGGAATTACCATT
Organism: Bombus muscorum; assembly: GCA_963971185.1. Taxonomy (NCBI): domain Eukaryota; kingdom Metazoa; phylum Arthropoda; class Insecta; order Hymenoptera; family Apidae; genus Bombus; species Bombus muscorum. The sequence goes on from OZ020130.1 coordinate 5,989,240, forward strand.
TTTGGGGGATTGGCAACGCTCAACGCGTTTTTACACATCATAATATCCTGCGATACGACTCATTTTGAAACTACTAAAAAGCCGAAACTGGCCGGAAAAGGCCGAATATGTACCAGACAGGATTCTCGTCATGCTCGTTGTAATGGAAGTACCATTCTTCGGGGATTTGCAGCGCGCAACGAGTTCCCTCACATCATAATATCCTGCTATACGGCCCGTTTTTAATCACATAAAATGCCGGAGATGTCGGGAAAAGGCCGAAGGTGTACAGAACCTGATGCTCCGTATGCTCGTTGTAATGGAAGTACCATTCTTCGGGGATTGGCAGCGCGCAACGAGTACTCTCACATCATAATATCCTGCGATACGACCCATTTTGAAACAATTAAAAAGCCGGAAATGTCCGGAAAATGCCAAAGGTGTACAGAACCCGTTGCTCCGTATGCTCGTTGTAAGGGGCGTACCATTTCTCGGGGATTGGCAGCGCGTAACGTGTTCTCTCACAGCATAATATCCTGAAATACGGCCCATTTTGAAACAATTAAAAAGCCGGAAATGTCCGGAAAAGGCCGAAGGTGTACAGAACCTGATGCTCCGTATGCTCGTTGTAATGGAAGTACCATTCTTCGGGGATTGGCAGCGCGAAACGAGTTCTCTCACATCATAATATCCTGCTATACGGCCCGTTTTTAATCACATAAAATGCCGGAGATGTCCCGAAAAGGCCGAAGGTGTACAGAACCCAATGCTCCGTTTGCTCGTTGTAATGGAAGTACCATTTTTGGGGGGTTGGCAGAGAGCAACTGGTTCTTACACATCATAATATCCTGATATACGGCCCATTTTGAAACAATTAAAAACCCGGAAATATCCGGAAAAGGCCGAAGGTGTACAGAACCCGTTGCTCCGTATGCTCGTTGTAATGGAATTACCATTTTTGGGGGATTGGCAACGCTCAACGCGTTTTTACACATCATGATATCCTGCGATACGACTCATTTTGAAACTATAAAAAGCCGAAACTGGCCGGAAAAGGCCGAATATGTACCAGACAGGATTCTCGTCATGCTCGTTGTAATGGAAGTACCATTCTTCGGGGATTTGCAGCGCGCAACGAGTTCCCTCACATCATAATATCCTGCTATACGGCCCGTTTTTAATCACATAAAATGCCGGAGATGTCCGGAAAAGGCCGAAGGTGTACAGAACCCAATGCTCCGTTTGCTCGTTGTCATGGAAGTACCATTTTTGGGGGGTTGGCAGAGAGCAACTGGTTCTTACACATCATAATATCCTGATATACGGCCCATTTTGAAACAATTAAAAAGCCGGAAATATCCGGAAAAGGCCGAAGGTGTACAGAACACGTTGCTCCGTATGCTCGTTGTAATGGAATTACCATTTTTGGGGGATTGGCAACGCTCAACGCGTTTTTACACATCATAATATCCTGATATTCGGCCCATTTTTGATCACTTAGAATGCCGGAAATGTCCGGAAAAGGCCGAAGGTGTACAGAACCTGATACTCCGTATGCTCGTTGTAAGGGGCGTACCATTTCTCGGGGATTGGCAGCACGTAACGTGTTCTCTCTCATCATAATATCCTGATAAACGGCACATTTAGAAACAATTAAAAAGCCGGAAATGTCCGGAAAAGGCCGAAGGTGTACAGAACCCGTTGCTCCGTATGCTCGTTGTAGTGGGCGTACCATTTTTCGGGGATTGGCAGCGTGCAGCGAGTTCTCACACCTCATAATATCCTGCGATACGACTCATTTTGAAACTATTAAAAAGCCGAAACTGGCCGGAAAAGGCCGAATATGTACAAGACAGGATTCTCCGCATGCTCGTTGTAATGGAAGTACCATTCTTCGGGGATTGGCTGCGCGCAACGAGTTCTCTCACATCATAATATCCTGCGATACGACCCATTTTGAAACAATTAAAAAGCCGAAACTGGCCGGAAAAGGCCGAAAATGTACAAGACAGGATTCTCCGGATGCTGGTTGTATTGGAAGTACCATTCTTCGGGGATTGGCAGCGCGCACCGTGTTCTCTCACATCATAATATCCTGCTATTCTGCCCGTTTTTGATCACTTAATATGCCGGAAATATCCGGAAAAGGCCGAAGGTGTACAGAACCCGTTGCTCCGTATGCTCGTTGTAATGGAATTACCATTTTTGGGGGATTGGCAACGCTCAACGCGTTTTTACACATCATAATATCCTGCTATTCGGCCCATTTTTGATCACTTAAAATGCCGGAAATGTCCGGAAAAGGCCGAAGGTGTACAGAACCTGATGCTCCGTATGCTCGTTGTAAGGGGCGTACCATTTCTCGGGGATTGGCAGCACGTAACGTGTTCTCTCTCATCATAATATCCTGATAAACGGCACATTTAGAAACAATTAAAAAGCCGGAAATGTCCGGAAAAGGCCGAAGGTGTACAGAACCCGTTGCTCCGTATGCTCGTTGTAGTGGGCGTACCATTTTTCGGGGATTGGCAGCGTGCAGCGAGTTCTCACACCTCATAATATCCTGCGATACGACTCATTTTGAAACTATTAAAAAGCCGAAACTGGCCGGAAAAGGCCGAATATGTACAAGACAGGATTCTCCGCATGCTCGTTGTAATGGAAGTACCATTCTTCGAGGATTGGCTGCGCACAACGAGTTCTCTCACATCATAATATCCTGCGATACGACCCATTTTGAAACAATTAAAAAGCCGAAACTGGCCGGAAAAGGCCGAAAATGTACAAGACAGGATTCTCCGGATGCTGGTTGTATTGGAAGTACCATTCTTCGGGGATTGGCAGCGCGCACCGTGTTCTCTCACATCATAATATCCTGCTATTCTGCCCGTTTTTGATCACTTAATATGCCGGAAATGTCCGGAAAAGGCCGAAGGTGTACAGAACCTGATGCTCCGTATGCTCGTTGTAAGGGGCGTACCATTTCTCGGGGATTGGCAGCGCGTAACGTGTTCTCTCACATCATAATATCCTGATAAACGGCACATTTTGAAACAATTAAAAAGCCGGAAATGTCCGGAAAAGGCCGAAGGTGTACAGAACCCGTTGCTCCGTATGCTCGTTGTAGTGGGCGTACCATTTTGCGGGGATTGGCAGCGTGCAGCGAGTTCTCACACCTCATAATATCCTGCGATACGACCCATTTTGAAACTATTAAAAAGCCGAAACTGGCCGGAAAAGGCCGAATATGTACAAGACAGGATTCTCCGCATGCTCGTTGTGATGGATGTACCATTCTTCGGGGATTGGCAGCGCGCAACGAGTTCTCTCACATCATAATATCGCGCGATACGACCCATTTTGAAACAATTAAAAAGCCGGAAATGTCCGGAAAATGCCGAAGGTGTACAGAACCCGTTGCTCCGTATGCTCGTTGTAATGGAAGGACCATTTTTGGGGGATTGGCAGCGTGCAGCGAGTTCTCACACCTCATAATATCCTGCGATACGACTCATTTTGAAACTATTAAAAAGCCGAAACTGGCCGGAAAAGGCCGAATATGTACAAGACAGGATTCTCGTCATGCTCGTTGTAATGGAAGTACCATTCTTCGGGGATTTGCAGCGCGCAACGAGTTCCCTCACATCATAATATCCTGCTATACGGCCCGTTTTTAATCACATAAAATGCCGGAGATGTCCGGAAAAGGCCGAAGGTGTACAGAACCCAATGCTCCGTTTGCTCGTTGTAATGGAAGTACCATTTTTGGGGGGTTGGCAGAGAGCAACTGGTTCTTACACATAATAATATCCTGATATACGGCCCATTTTGAAACAATTAAAAAGCCGGAAATGTCCGGAAAAGGCCGAAGGTTTACAGAACCCGTTGCTCCCTATGCTCGTTGTAATGGGCGTACCATTTTTCGGGGATTGGCAGCGTGCAGCGAGATCTCACACATCATAATATCCTGCGATACGACCCTTTTTTAAACAATTAAAAAGCCGGAAATATCCGGAAAAGGCCGAAGGTGTACAGAACCCGTTGCTCCGTATGCTCGTTGTAATGGAAGGACCATTTTTGGGGGATTGGCAACGCTCAACGCGTTTTTACACATCATAATATCATGCTATTCGGCCCATTTTTGATCACTTAAAATGCCGGAAATGTCCGGAAAAGGCCGAAGATGTACAGAACCTGATGCTGCGTATGCTCGTTGTAAGGGGCGTACCATTTCTCGGGGATTGGCAGCGCGTAACGAGTTATCTCATATCATAATATCGTGAAATACGGCCCATTTTGAAACAATTAAAAAGCCGGAAATGTCCGGAAAAGGCCGAAGGTGTACAGAACCTGATGCTCCGTATGCTCGTTGTAATGGAAGTACCATTCTTCGGGGATTGGCAGCCGCAACGAGTTCTCTCACATCATAATATCCTGCGATACGACCCATTTTGAAACAATTAAAAAGCCGGAAATGTCCGGAAAATGCCAAAGGTGTACAGAACCCGTTGCTCCGTATGCTCGTTGTAATGGGCGTACCATTTCTCGGGGATTGGCAGCGCGTAACGTGTTCTCTCACATCATAATATCCTGATAAACGGCACATTTTGAAACAATTAAAAAGCCGGAAATGTCCGGAAAAGGCCGAAGGTGTACAGAACCTGATGCTCCGTATGCTCGTTGTAAGGGGCGTACCATTTCTCGGGGATTGGCAGCGGGTAACGTGTTCTCTCACATCATAATATCCTGATAAACGGCACATTTTGAAACAATTAAAAAGCCGGAAATGTCCGGAAAAGGCCGAAGGTGTACAGAACCCGTTGCTCCGTATGCTCGTTGTAGTGGGCGTACCATTTTTCGGGGATTGGCAGCGTGCAGCGAGATCTCAAACATCATAATATCCTGCGATACAACCCTTTTTGAAACAATTAAAAAGCCGGTAATATCCGGAAAAGGCCGAAGGTGTACAGAACCCGTTGCTCCGTATGCTCGTTGTAATGGAAGTACCAGCCTTCGGGGATTGGCAGCGCGCAACGAGTTCTCTCACATCATAATATCCTGCTATACGGCCCGTTTTTAATCACATAAAATGCCGGAAATGTCCGGAAAAGGCCGAAGGTGTACAGAACCCGTTGCTCCGTATGCTCGTTGTAGTGGGCGTACCATTTTTCGGGGATTGGCAGCGTGCAGCGAGTTCTCACACCTCATAATATCCTGCGATACGACTCATTTTGAAACTATTAAAAAGCCGAAACTGGCCGGAAAAGGCCGAATATGTACAAGACAGGATTCTCCGCATGCTCGTTGTAATGGAAGTACCATTCTTCGGGGATTGGCTGCGCGCAACGAGTTCTCTCATATCATAATATCCTGCGATACGACCCATTTTGAAACAATTAAAAAGCCGAAACTGGCCGGAAAAGGCCGAAAATGTACAAGACAGGATTCTCCGGATGCTGGTTGTATTGGAAGTACCATTCTTCGGGGATTGGCAGCGCGCACCGTGTTCTCTCACATCATAATATCCTGCTATTCTGCCCGTTTTTGATCACTTAATATGCCGGAAATATCCGGAAAAGGCCGAAGGTGTACAGAACCCGTTGCTCCGTATGCTCGTTGTAATGGAATTACCATTTTTGGGGGATTGGCAACGCTCAACGCGTTTTTACACATCATAATATCCTGCTATTCGGCCCATTTTTGATCACTTAAAATGCCGGAAATGTCCGGAAAAGGCCGAAGGTGTACAGAACCTGATGCTCCGTATGCTCGTTGTAAGGGGCGTACCATTTCTCGGGGATTGGCAGCACGTAACGTGTTCTCTCTCATCATAATATCCTGATAAACGGCACATTTAGAAACAATTAAAAAGCCGGAAATGTCCGGAAAAGGCCGAAGGTGTACAGAACCCGTTGCTCCGTATGCTCGTTGTAGTGGGCGTACCATTTTTCGGGGATTGGCAGCGTGCAGCGAGTTCTCACACCTCATAATATCCTGCGATACGACTCATTTTGAAACTATTAATAAGCCGAAACTGGCCGGAAAAGGCCGAATATGTACAAGACAGGATTCTCCGCATGCTCGTTGTAATGGAAGTACCATTCTTCGAGGATTGGCTGCGCACAACGAGTTCTCTCACATCATAATATCCTGCGATACGACCCATTTTGAAACAATTAAAAAGCCGAAACTGGCCGGAAAAGGCCGAAAATGTACAAGACAGGATTCTCCGGATGCTGGTTGTATTGGAAGTACCATTCTTCGGGGATTGGCAGCGCGCAACGAGTTCTCTCACATCATAATATCGCGCGATACGACCCATTTTGAAACAATTAAAAAGCCGGAAATGTCCGGAAAATGCCGAAGGTGTACAGAACCCGTTGCTCCGTATGCTCGTTGTAATGGAAGGACCATTTTTGGGGGATTGGCAGCGTGCAGCGAGTTCTCACACCTCATAATATCCTGCGATACGACTCATTTTGAAACTATTAAAAAGCCGAAACTGGCCGGAAAAGGCCGAATATGTACAAGACAGGATTCTCGTCATGCTCGTTGTAATGGAAGTACCATTCTTCGGGGATTTGCAGCGCGCAACGAGTTCCCTCACATCATAATATCCTGCTATACGGCCCGTTTTTAATCACATAAAATGCCGGAGATGTCCGGAAAAGGCCGAAGGTGTACAGAACCCAATGCTCCGTTTGCTCGTTGTAATGGAAGTACCATTTTTGGGGGGTTGGCAGAGAGCAACTGGTTCTTACACATAATAATATCCTGATATACGGCCCATTTTGAAACAATTAAAAAGCCGGAAATGTCCGGAAAAGGCCGAAGGTTCACAGAACCCGTTGCTCCCTATGCTCGTTGTAATGGGCGTACCATTTTTCGGGGATTGGCAGCGTGCAGCGAGATCTCACACATCATAATATCCTGCGATACGACCCTTTTTTAAACAATTAAAAAGCCGGAAATATCCGGAAAAGGCCGAAGGTGTACAGAACCCGTTGCTCCGTATGCTCGTTGTAATGGAAGGACCATTTTTGGGGGATTGGCAACGCTCAACGCGTTTTTACACATCATAATATCATGCTATTCGGCCCATTTTTGATCACTTAAAATGCCGGAAATGTCCGGAAAAGGCCGAAGATGTACAGAACCTGATGCTCCGTATGCTCGTTGTAAGGGGCGTACCATTTCTCGGGGATTGGCAGCGCGTAACGAGTTATCTCATATCATAATATCGTGAAATACGGCCCATTTTGAAACAATTAAAAAGCCGGAAATGTCCGGAAAAGGCCGAAGGTGTACAGAACCTGATGCTCCGTATGCTCGTTGTAATGGAAGTACCATTCTTCGGGGATTGGCAGCCGCAACGAGTTCTCTCACATCATAATATCCTGCGATACGACCCATTTTGAACCAATTAAAAAGCCGGAAATGTCCGGAAAATGCCAAAGGTGTACAGAACCCGTTGCTCCGTATGCTCGTTGTAATGGGCGTACCATTTTTCGGGGAATGGCAGCGTGCAGCGAGTTCTCACACCTCATAATATCCTGCGATACGACCCATTTTGAAACTATTAAAAAGCCGAAACTGGACGGAAAAGGCCGAATATGCACAAGACAGGATTCTCCGCATGCTCGTTGTAATGGATGTACCATTTTTCGGGGATTGGCAGCGCGCAACGAGTTCTCTCACATCATAATATCCTGATATACGGCCTATTTTGAAACAATTAAAAAGCCGGAAATGTCCGGAAAAGGCCGAAGGTGTACAGAACCCGTTGCTCCCTTTGCTGGTTGTAATGGGCGTACCATTTTTCGGGGATTTCCAGCGTGCAACCAGTTCTCACACCTCATAATATCCTGCGATACGACCCATTTTGAAACTATTAAAAAGCCGAAACTGGCCGGAAATGGCCGAATATGTACAAGACAGGATTCTCCGCATGCTCGTTGTAATGGAAGTACCATTCTTCGGGGATTGGCAGCGCGCAACGAGTTCTCTCACATCATAATATCCTGCTATACGGCCCGTTTTTAATCACATAAAATGCCGGAGATGTCCGGAAAAGGCCGAAGGTGTACAGAACCCAATGCTCCGTTTGCTCGTTGTAATGGAAGTACCATTTTTGGGGGGTTGGCAGAGAGCAACTGGTTCTTACACATCATAATATCCTGATATACGGCCCATTTTGAAACAATTAAAAAGCCGGAAATATCCGGAAAAGGCCGAAGGTGTACAGAACCCGTTGCTCCGTATGCTCGTTGTAATGGAATTACCATTTTTGGGGGATTGGCAACGCTCAACGCGTTTTTACACATCATAATATCCTGCGATACGACTCATTTTGAAACTATAAAAAGCCGAAACTGGCCGGAAAATGCCGAATATGTACCAGACAGGATTCTCCTCATGCTCGTTGTAATGGAAGTACCATTCTTCGGGGATTTGCAGCGCGCAACGAGTTCCCTCACATCATAATATCCTGCTATACGGCCCGTTTTTAATCACATAAAATGCCGGAGATGTCCGGAAAAGGCCGAAGGTGTACAGAACCCAATGCTCCGTTTGCTCGTTGTCATGGAAGTACCATTTTTGGGGGGTTGGCAGAGAGCAACTGGTTCTTACACATCATAATATCCTGATATACGGCCCATTTTGAAACAATTAAAAAGCCGGAAATATCCGGAAAAGGCCGAAGGTGTACAGAACCCGTTGCTCCCTTTGCTTGTTGTAATGGAAGTACCATTTTTGGGGGGTTGACAGAGAGCAACTGGTTCTTACACATCATAATATTCTGATATACGGCCCCTATTGAAGCAATTAAAAAGCCGGAAATGTCCGGAAAAGGCCGAAGGTGTACAGAACCCGCTGCTCCGTATGCTCGTTGTAATGGGCGTACCATTTTTCGGGGATTGGCAGCGTGCAGCGAGTTCTCACACCTCATAATATCCTGCGATACGACCCATTCTGAAACTATTAAAAAGCCGAAACTGGTCGGAAAAGGCCGAATATGTACAAGACAGGATTCTCCGCATGCTCGTTGTAATGGATGTACCATTTTTCGGGGATTGGCAGCGCGCAACGAGTTCCCTCACATCATAATATCCTGCTATACGGCCCGTTTTTAATCACATAAAATGCCGGAGATGTCCGGAAAAGGCCGAAGGTGTACAGAACCCAATGCTCCGTTTGCTCGTTGTAATGGAAGTACCATTTTTGGGGGGTTGGCAGAGAGCAACTGGTTCTTACACATAATAATATCCTGATATACGGCCCATTTTGAAACAATTAAAATGCCGGAAATGTCCGGAAAAGGCCAAAGGTTTACAGAACCCGTTGCTCCGTATGCTCGTTGTAATGGGCGTACCATTTTTCGGGGATTGGCAGCGTGCAGCGAGATCTCACACATCATAATATCCTGCGATACGACCCTTTTTTAAACAATTAAAAAGCCGGAAATATCCGGAAAAGGCCGAAGGTGTACAGAACCCGTTTCTCCGTATGCTCGTTGTAATGGAAGGACCATTTTTGGGGGATTGGCAACGCTCAACGCGTTTTTACACATCATAATATCATGCTATTCGGCCCATTTTTGATCACTTAAAATGCCGGAAATGTCCGGAAAAGGCCGAAGATGTACAGAACCTGATGCTCCGTATGCTCGTTGTAAGGGGCGTACCATTTCTCGGGGATTGGCAGCGCGTAACGAGTTATCTCATATCATAATATCCTGAAATACGGCCCATTTTGAAACAATTAAAAAGCCGGAAATGTCCGGAAAAGGCCGAAGGTGTACAGAACCTGACGCTCCGTATGCTCGTTGTAATGGAAGTACCATTCTTCGGGGATTGGCAGCGCGCAACGAGTTCTCTCACATCATAATATCCTGCGATACGACCCATTTTGAAACAATTAAAAAGCCGGAAATGTCCGGAAAATGCCAAAGGTGTACAGAACCCGTTGCTCCGTATGCTCGTTGTAATGGGCGTACCATTTTTCGGGGAATGGCAGCGTGCAGCGAGTTCTCACACCTCATAATATCCTGCGATACGACCCATTTTGAAACTATTAAAAAGCCGAAACTGGTCGGAAAAGGCCGAATATGCACAAGACAGGATTCTCCGCATGCTCGTTGTAATGGATGTACCATTTTTCGGGGATTGGCAGCGCGCAACGAGTTCTCTCACATCATAATATCCTGATATACGGCCCATTTTGAAACAATTAAAAAGCCGGAAATGTCCGGAAAAGGCCGAAGGTGTACAGAACCCGTTGCTCCCTTTGCTTGTTGTAATGGGCGTACCATTTTTCGGGGATTTCCAGCGTGCAACCAGTTCTCACACCTCATAATATCCTGCGATACGACCCATTTTGAAACTATTAAAAAGCCGAAACTGGCCGGAAATGGCCGAATATGTACAAGACAGGATTCTCCGCATGCTCGTTGTAATGGAAGTACCATTCTTCGGGGATTGGCAGCGCGCAACGAGTTCTCTCACATCATAATATCCTGCTATACGGCCCGTTTTGAAACAATTAAAAAGCCGAAACTGGCCGGAAAAGGCCGAAAATGTACAAGACAGGATTCTCCGTATGCTCGTTGTAAGGGGCGTACCATTTCTCGGGGATTGGAAGCGCGTAACGTGTTCTCTCACATCATAATATCCTGCGATACAACCCTTTTTGAAACAATTAAAGAGCCGGTAATATCCGGAAAAGGCCGAAGGTGTACAGAACCCGTTGCTCCGTATGCTCGTTGTAATGGAAGTACCATTC